>JAWWEY010000115.1:111979916-112041116 GCA_035582745.1 Loriotus luctuosus | reverse complement strand
CCAGGTGGCAGGTATCAAATGTGATTTTCCACACACAAGTTTTAAGATGTTAGGTTCTGAATCAGCCTGATTAGAAAGCTTTAATTTACACTCGGGGCATATGCCCCGACGCTTACTGGAACAGCAATACCAATGTCTTTCACAGATTCCACACTGCAGTAACACCCACGCAGTGTGCCAGCCCCTTGATACTCCAAAAATCGTCTGAAATCGTCCGCAAATGCAGGCTGTTCTGTTGATCACAGGGAATTCTAAACTTTCTGGGCCGGGCTGCTCCCAGTCTAAACTTACTACAGCCCCAGCCGAAGTCCGGTAAAGCCCTTCTAAACGAACCCGTTCGTTTCCTCTATCTATCTAGTAATTCACAGGATTCACAAACTCTCACGGGTCGAGTCCAAACCACCGGGGAAGAGGAATGCCTAGGGTTCGTCTAGCCACGATGGAAACGTGCGCAATCTGCACATCTACACCACACTTTGCAATTCACCGTCTCTACTTAAAGAACGCAGCGAACGGCCTCCCCCACGCTTCTCCGCCGGGCACACAGCCCTGCCCCCACGCAGCCGGCTCCGGCCGTTTCCTCAGGCCTCACTCGGCCCCTGCAGCCACGGGTGAAACTCCCCGTACTGTAGATATGTTTTCTTTTATACACTTATATACTCACACGATTACAACCAAAATGCACCAACCACACAATACATTAATACATTAATACATACAGTGTCTGGACACAACACACAGACGCACACACACACACACACACGCGTGCGTGCGCACACTCACACTCCACACCCCATGCCCTATCAGGAAGTGTTTTCTTTCACACACGCGGGGTCCACTCGAACCCTTTCCAGGGTCGGCTGCCCTATCAGCAAAAGTGGAACACCCCCCCGCTCTAGCTGCACAATCAACTCGATGGGTCTACGCACTCAGACGTCTCTGAGTGATTTACTTGATTTACTTAACACTCAACATTTCTTCCCTCCTTCCCCGGGGCCCCTCTTAATACATACCGTGTCCTCCGCAGGCCAGCAGGGGTTCTTTGTCCTCGCAGGTGGCAAGCCAAGACGAGCGGAGCTTCCTCCAGGAAAGTCCTGGGGCGCGCCGGGAAGCCCGTCTGTCCCTCCGCCCCTGCAGGGACAGAGAGCACTTGGCCTGGCTCGCCAAAATGTTGCACGGAGAAAAGAAAACAAACTCTACAACTTTGGTATGGAGCCGGTAAGTTTATTCAGCGCTGGACGCAGGCCAGAGAGACAGAGGCTGCTCTCTCTTAAAAGGACATGCACAACTTTTTGAACCCCAGCCCCTTTTTTATCTCCCTTTCAAATGCATATGCATACAAGACTTATCCATATTCATTTTATGAGCTCAGAAGTGACTTTTGCTGTTAATTCCTCTTTTATCAGGAGGGGATACTTCTTGTGCCCTTGTCCTGTCCCACAGTCTTTCGGTCTCTTCTTTATCTCGTTGTTCTGTCTCCTTTTGTCCCTTCGGTCTCTGCTGGAACAGCTTTTCTTTTGGCCTTGGCATTACATAGAAAAGTGCTTTTAACCTCTTTATATTCTGGGGGTTTTTACTATGCTTCACTATTTTTTGTGGCTCTTAAACAGCAGATGGATATGCAAAAGCAGTGAAAGGGGGACCTCTCAGGTTTTGCATACAGGCAAAAGATTTTCATGAAAATATTTTCATGAAAAGGAGGCCTGTGTGCTCAGAGTGAAATCACTGTGGAGCTAAACATTAAATCTTCCTATTCCACTTTCTGCAAGGTACAAATTCATCTGTAAAATATTTCTAATCCTTGATTTACTATTCTTATGGCTAAGAGCATAACTGGAAAAAAGTGCATCTGAGAGAGTTTTAAGAAAAAACCGCATTCAGAAGAAAATAACTATGCAATATTTCAGGGCAAACCAACAATCTGGACAATTCCCAAAAATAAATAAAGATTCTGTGTTTATGTGAAAAATATGATATGTGTCCTCCCCATTTGTCTCCTCGTGAGAATCCTGATAGGTAACTGTGGCTGAGGTGATATTTGAACAACTCAGAGAAGTAAATCATATGAAAGAGTGCTTTCTGTTATACATTTACAGCAGAAAAAAAAGTGAATATGAATTTTTGCCATCAGCTCAAGCTTTGCTCTAAATTCCAGTACCTTCTTCATGGTACAATTTACTGATCCGCAGCCGGTATAATACTGAAAAACAAAGAACCATGGAAAGTAACTTTTTGCAATTCTTCTTATTATTTTGTTTAATTTCCATTTAAAAATTATGAAGTGAAATAGTGATCCATTGCTTTAGAATTAGTTATAAAAATACAAAAAATTCTGTACAAAAATATGTACAAAAAAATCTGAAAACACTTGTGGCAATTATTACATAACTATCCTAATTCGTTAAAATGCCCTTCATCTATGTGTTTGTAACTACAAAAAAGTGCTGGGTTTTTCTTCTCAGAAATAATTAAAATTAAATTCAGTTTGTTGACTCAAACTGTTTCTGACATCAACGGAAATACTTTTACACTGATTCAAAAGGACAAACTCAAAGTAGACTACTAAGAACAGTTTACACCTGGCAAGGTTACAGATGTACTCTCCTCACTCGGGTGTTTTGTAAGAAGATATTCCACGCGCTGTGATGCACAGTCTCCAAAAACAGAACATTGCACTAATTTCCTACCTGGGGAAATATGATTTAGCAGTCTGTTGAAGGCCTGCTAACAGTTCATGGAAATTATGACTGTTCTATTCAGACAAGGCTATTTATATTTAGGTTAGTTTCTCCTTTCTTTTTATTTCTTGTAGTCTTTGTATGAAGAGTGTGTTCATTGTGATTTCTGTGGGGCTTGTATTCCCTGAAATATTTTGATTTATTACTATGGAAGCAGTTAGGTCACAAGCATGCATTTATGATTTTGAAAGGAATAATTCATCTCACTAAGAAAATTAAAATCAAAATCTGATGCTTTGTATACAGCCAAAGTCAACAACTAAATAAAAGCAAATCTGCATTTAATTTAAACATCACATTTTGTCAAATAAATCTGTATATTATACACAGATAAGATTTTTTTTCATGCCAAAGTTTTGTTACAGTATGGCAATAAAAACTTTTGGATGCTGCATTTAGCTTTCTAAGAAAATGCTGTGAGAGAGCAGGAAGTCATCCTCTGAAGAAGCTAACCCAATGTAGGCCATATCAGGCAGCTATAGGTTACTGCAATATTTTTATTACACTGGGAATGGAATACCTGTGGAGTTGCATGATTAATTAAAACCCACACTTATTTTTGATCCTTTGAAAAGACGTTTTTCCACAGGCACCTCTGTTGTGACCAGGAGAATTCCCTAGTTATGAAATATTCTGGCGTGGTGTGATTTCAATTTGTGTGCTGAAGTTGTTAGTTTTAAGCAGATTTAACCAGATTAATGTCACTTAACCTAAGAAGTATTTAATTGTTAAGAATGAACAGGATTTTGAAGTTTCAGGGCTAAGAAGTTCCCGCAGAGAAGACACATAGGGTTCAGAACTTTTGCATATGTTGCTGTCTTGCCATTGAAGCAGAGTCCAGTCCAATGCATTGAGTTAGGACATGATGTTGCAAATCTTCTCATCCTTTACAGGCAGTAGAACTTTGGTCTTATGAAGGGCTAAATGTGCTGTTAAGCCATTTTTGAGTGGTTCAGGATAAAAGGGTTGAGAAGTTCTAGTGTTTTATGTCAGCATTTTACAGAGGAGGATTACATTTTGATATTCCATGATCTTTACACAGCTTCAGAAGAAACCATCACCTTCCCACGTGCACACTTCAAGTACTTCACCTTTTCATGAGGCCTGTGAAAATGAAGGACACCATTTTAGGAAATATCAGAGTGAAAAAAAAACCTCACTTAGAAACTGTTGTTTTAATTTTCTTTAAATTTCCATTTGAATTTTTTTTTTATGGTTTCACTATTTTTTTACCTTTACACCATACTCTTCATACTGCCTGTAAGGTCTGGTCAGTTCATACAGTCAATCATAAATTACTTCCTTATATTTAAGAGGCGGATTTAATATATTTTAGTGTGGAAGCCATTAAAGAGTGTCTTGCCTTCAAAAAGCCTAAAGAAAGAAAATAATAATAATAATAATAATAATAATAATAACAGCAGCAGCAGCAACAACAACAACAACAACAATAATAATAATAGTAATGTTTTATAGACTAAAAGCTTTGTGATTCACCTCTAATTTCATATAACTTTAAAGTGATTTTCATCAACAAAACAGCTTTAATTTCCTTTTGAAAAACCTCTCTGTTTTAACCAGAACATTCAAATCTAAAGCGAATTTGTGTAGGGAAAGTTCTGTCTTTTAAAGAGGGTGAGGTTTTTTGGTTTTGTTTTTATTTTTTTGTTTGTTTGTTTGGGTTTTTTGAGAATTTGTCTTAGAATACTTCTAATGAAGTTAGAACAACACAAAAGGTTTTTCCATCCTTTCTTTCTTCCATCCTTTCTTTCTACCCCACCAAATTAGAAACTTTGGGACATCTGAATATGGAAGAGGTTGCAGGAGTTAAAAATGTTAGATCTGCTTGCAATTGCAGACAATTTCTAGGCCTGTCCAGAATGCAAACATCTAGTGAATAACCTGAAGTGTTGAAATAACCTGTATCCTATATATTATTGATGGTAGCGCAAGAATACAGTCGGTGGAAATAATCCTATTTTTGATAGTGCTTGCTTACTGAAGCTCTGTATACCAGTTCTTGAATGCTTGTGGTCCCAAACATTATTCCAGACCACAGTTCCTTCTGCAACACCAGCAGTGCCAGGGATTCACAGAGCACAGTGTAAATAAAGCCAAGGTGGTGAGTTTGATCACTGTGTGGGCCATTCACTTAAGAATCAGACTCCGTGATCCTTGTGGGTCCCTCCAACTCGGAATATTCTGTGGCTCTGTACATAGGAAGGATAATGCTGGGGGCAAGATGTCCTTGCTGTTTTTCATAGCTGCACCAAAGAGTTTATACTGGCCCGAAAGTGCTGCAGAGTTTTGTCAGAGGCCATTTTAAAAAAAATAAACATCTGAGAAAATGAGCCTACATCACCCTGTATAACTCTGATGGCTAATGACTCCAGTCCCTAAATACATCTAATAGATCTAAATATGCTCTGACAATTCAAAGAGGAATTACCAAACACAAAGGAAGTATCCCTTGCTAGAGAGGTAAAGAGTTCAACTCTTAATTTCAGAAGTGCTCAACACAGTAGATACAAGGTATTCATTCATATATTTATTTATTCAGTTATATTGCTTATTTTCTCACTAGCTGTTGGCGCTCATTAAAAAAAAATTACTTTACTCAGTATGCCTTATTTCCATTAAGGTTCATACCTAAACATTCTACTGCTCAAATACATGCTCTATGCATCATTATGGCAATGCCTGCAAAACCCAGTGTCACTCTTTACTGTGGGTATCCAAGTGCTGGAGTGACAGAAACAAATAGTAAGAAACATTACAGAAAATGAGGTTTTGATGGAGGAAGAAATGAGTTTGAAATGTGCCAGGCACACTTTGTCAGCATTAACAGTCATCTTGAAAATGTCAGAAACCCACAAATCCCACCCTACAAAGCAGAAACTGAGTGAAATGGTATTAGAACTACTTATGATGTAAGAGTTCAGGGAACAAAATACAGATTTTCAGTAATGCTGTATTGAAAAAAGGAAGTAAGTGCCCTATGGAGTACTCTGCCTGAGAACTTGACAAAGTTTAAATGTACAGCAGAAATGCTGGAAAATTCTTTGATTAGTCCCACAAACTGTTGCTAGAATATGTTGTTTGCTATTTAGAGAGTCCTATGGTGTTCTTAATAGAGACATTAAAAGTTAGTGCTCAATATATAAAGATTATGATACTGATTTCTTAACAGACAGAAGGATATGCAGAATTCCTTAACTTTAAAAGCAAACACATATCAGAGTAATATGACTTATGCATATCTGTCAGATAGCCCTTAGCTTCATTCTCCCCTAAAATCAAGAAAATATGAGATAATTTCTCTGCTCTTTAGTATTTTTACTGTTTCAAATATTTCCAAATTATGACTTTTCCTGGTTGATTTTCAAATGATTTTTTTTAATTTTCTTTTGGATTACTGATGAATATGTAGCATTTAGTTTCTGTCTGACATTAAATTCTGTTCTCAGGGAATCTAATCTCTTTAGTAAATTAGATTTCTTCTAACCATGCTATGCATTAGCATCTTAAGAAATCTTCTAGGAAAACTTTCAGAGTTTGTAACAGTACTCAATGACATATAAAGTTAACCTTAAGTAATATTTTCAAGGGTGGGTTGACTTCATGCAAGTTCTATTTTCAACTCTTCTAGTTTACTCCAAGCATCTTCTGATCACAGTGGTTCTTGAACTGAAATCAAGAATTTGCAAAGTGTGGAAGAAATTAGAATTCAGTTCTTAAAACAACAGCAGAAGATCTGCTTATTTTTATCTCTACCCCAAAACAGGAACCTCAGAGCATTTGGTTATTAAACCAAACTAAGGAACTCTATGTGATATTTCACCAAGGGAAACAATTCAGAATGACAAGAATTTGTGTCTCAGAGAAGAAAATATGTATCTTTAGAGTGTATTCCACATGCAACTCAGACAAAGATTAGCAAAAGAAACAGCTTACAAAGGCCAGGACCTTCCCTGACTCAACAGGCAAGCAAAAATTTATCAAAAGTGGTGTAAAATTGTGCTTTTTTTACTCTGATAAATCTGTATTATATTGTAAAAAAATTTCCTTCTTTCTTGGTGTAATAGGAAAAAGAAATAGGAGAGGCATCTCCCTCTCTCTTATTTGATAATATCTGAAAATGTAACTCTAACTGATGTGCTTGTGAGGGGAAAGGGGTGAACAAGCATATATTTAATATCCAAAGGGGTGTACAAGCATATATTTAATATCCCTGTTATTCTGTGTCTCTCAGGGGCACAGGCAGAGGCACTGGGGTTTTGTAACCCTGTTTGGCTGCAGGGCTGAGGTGAGAGCTGAACCACCAGCCTTTGAGGAGGTAGAATTGTGGTTATATTTAAGGAGATTAACTCAAAGTGAGTACATGGAAAAGAAGGAGGTGTAGGATACTTTTCCCTTTCACATGTTTGAGTAGTCTGACAGCAAAGTCTGCTGCAGTATTGTTGTGGGATAGGTAAGCAAAAGGATGAATTCATCCTTGCAAAGCAAGCAGTAATAATAAAACATTGTGAAGAGGGTTTTGTGCTAATTTTAGCCACAAGAAATAGAATATTTTATCTCCTCTAGTAAATTTTATTTTTAATTTAAGAGTTTTTAATGGACTAAATTGAATTTTAAATGTCTAATTAATTTACTAATTAGTACTTTGGAGGGCTAGAGAAATTAAATTGGAGATTCAGAAAGTTTTATCATTTATTTGACCTTTCCATTACTCCATTTCCATGAAGTATTGGCAGTTTCCTCACAAAAGACAAACAATATCCCTGTAAAAAAAAGGGAAGAACTTCTATATGCTTAGTGCTACTGAGGTATGCTGTGGTGCCCCAGATGAAAAATATAATAATACAAATATAATTCCAACTATGTGGTTTTGTAATTCTGGGCTGCCATTTTGAAACTGGTGAAGATAAACATCCAAGACCCTTTGTCCAAAACTATTCAGTTGTTTTCTGGGCTATGTGCAGTATTTTCACATAAGCAAGAAAAGAGATTTATACCAATGTATTTCTCCTATTCTCTTCTCTCTTCAAGTTAAGGACTTGACAGTTACTGGTTCAGATCATGGTTTGATTATTTGGCAAAATCTGAAAGGCTTTAAAGAACTCTTTAAAATCTTTAAAGTCTCTAAAGGGAATATTGTCTGTGATCACAGGGTGCCTTTTGTAAGCTGATGTAGCTTCCTATATTTTTTTAAGAGACTGGAAAGAATGATCCTATTTAATTCCTCACTTATGATAAATTACTTATTTTGGGACTTTTGAGAAGGAGTTCTGGAGTAGCTGTAGCAGGCTGGAGAATCTGTCACATTTTTCCTTATTTTATGACATTGCAGGTAGTGTGGGTAAGGATCCAATCTGCCAAAAAAGAACCGCTTCCTCCCAGAATAGCATTTCACTTCCTTCTCTCTCCAACCCCCAGAAAAACTTAGACATTTCAGAAACTGTCAGTTACTTTCACAGAAATGCTTTAGTTCACCACAACAAAATTGATAGGAACATCAGAGGAGAACTGAAAAAAATAATGCAGGCAGGCCTTTTGTTTATTTCACAGCTTTAAAATATGAGCTTTTCCTAAGCAAATTTAGGAGAGATTTTAATGAAATTTGTATATGTGTGGTTTATGTTGATCAATGAATTCACATTTGAACTCAAAATGTAATCTCTGCAGTTTGTATTCATCTTTATATGAACATGTACCTCAGTTGCACATTAGTATTACTACTACTATTATTAATAATAATTTATTGTCCCTCACCTGAAAAATATTTTCTATGAGTACAGCCTGTCTATTTTACAAAAAATAATTAAAAAAACCCCAAAAAACAAAAGACAACAAAAGGTCTGTTTAATTCCATTTCAAGAGATGTGTGCTATTTATAAGCCAATACCCGGGGTTTAAATTTTAATCTCCATTATAGTGGTAATTCTTGTTTTCTCCCATGACCTGTCTAAAAGAGAAATCCATTACTGATTTACATTTATTCTTTGTTTCCTCATTTTTAGCTTTCACTACTGTATGCTTTTTTTCACTACAATACTTAGTCCTCTGCTTTCTTTCCCCTCACTCTTCCATTTTACTCCCCCCACTCTTCCATTTTACTCCTTTATGATTGCTTGGTATTTTATGTTCATCTATTCCTGCAGCTGCTATCACTTTGAAGTGTCCCTTCAGGAACTTTGACTTAATACAGATTTTAATTTAAAGTTCCACCCTCCCTTTTTCAGGGACTTTTAAGACACTAATTACTGTGATCATTATACAGTGAGGCTTGTTATTCTTGCTCCTATTTATCACTTCAGGACAGTCACCACTGAGTGTGACATGGGGTAATCAGAGTGATCTATGCCAATGTTAACACCCACAATATAAATCTACAGAGAGCTGGGAATTTTGGTGGATGAAGTTTGGAAGAGACATTATCTGACTCGTTTCCTTCTGTCAGTAGTGTGATTATGTCTTTTTCTGTCAGTCTTTCCCAGTAGCATTACTCAGAACATTGAGTTTTTCCCCCACAGTTATTTCCACTGGATGTTGTGTCAGTGACCATTTGCTCACAGCCAGCACCACACTAGGACTTGAATCACAATTTTTCAATGAGGTTTGTGGAAGACAGCACTGAACACTCAAACAGCAATCATCAATGCAAAACTCTTCATGCAAACAACCTAGAAAGCAAATCAGCGTTTTGGCTGTTATATAAATAAGTATTTCCTAATTGCTGATTGACATAAATTTTATTGTCTTTTTAGTCTGTTTTCCAAACCTCATAGTGAATGGATCTCAGTAAATTCATTTCACACTGGCCCACTCTTGTCCAGACATCCAAAATATTCCTGTCATTATTTTATAGGTTCATCTTCCATTCCAAGAGCCTCAGTGCTGAAGACTGGCTAGTTTGACCAGTTTTCTCCTCCCAGTTGCATTCAAGACTGCGCATTTAACAGAACAGAAATGGGTTTGCATTAATTGAGTGTGCTGTTTCTTTGGCAGGTTTGACCCCTCCTCCCATTACTGCAGATATTAAATCCCTTTTAATATTTTCATGTCTGCAATTAAATTAAAAAACTTCAGATTAAAAGCCTTTTCTAACCTTTGGTATTTCTTGGTACCTGAAACTTTTGTTGCATTTTCTGGCTAATTAACAGAATGATCATGGTAGAATGGCAGGTATTTGTGCTCGGTTGTACCTGTGGGATAATGTACGGTTTTATGAAGAACACTGTGTAAAATCTCTAACCTACCCCTTAACTTGTGACATATTTAATTTGTGTTTGAGATAAGCATACACATAGATGTTTTCCCGAGGTAACACCAAACTCCAAATTTCTGGCAGCCTAGAGCTTTTACAAAAACAGGAGAAGCTATTAAATTATTTTAAAAAATTAGTTATTTTTACTTTTCATTTCATTAAAAATATACTCAGAAGACTAGATGGGGATTATATTCGGTCCTGCAGGATCGCCTAAATATTTGTGATCTATCAATTGTTTTAGAAATTTAAAATGATTTCCCATATTTTATGTGTAAGTAAACACTATAAATGAAAACATCTGAGGGTGAGAACAAGAGAAAGTCCAAAATCTTTTAAATTTACTGTCTTTGACTGAGATTTGTTTCAATATCCCTTCCCCCACTAAAAATAACTTTTTGTTGTTCTCTTTATTTGTAAGATGTATACAGAGTCTATGTTCAATAGTACTAATAAGACACTAAATAATAATCAGAGTGCTTTATAGAGGAGGAAGTAATACAGAAATACAGACCTTATCCTTCCAGTTCTGTTTTTTCACAGATGTCACCAGCAGGAAAGCAAATGGTAATTGTAATTTCTCTATGACAATTTGCATTATTTGTATAAGGAGGGTGCTTAAGATTCATAAAGTCAAAGTGCTGAAACTTGTTCCTGGACACTTCAACACAGAAGTGAAGTTTTCTTGTTAGGGAAAGTGGAAACCATCACACTCTCAATGACCCACACCACCAGAGGATTTAGCAGCAGGTGGGCCACCCTGGGAGGCAGCTCCACAGAGCTGCTGGGTGCCCTGTGTTGATTTCAGACACACACACACACACTGAGGCAGGTGTTTGCCCTTCTGACTTGACCCTAGGCTTCCCTGAGATGAACCTCAGGCAGTATTCAACACATTAATTTGTAGAGTACAGTGACAAAATGCATTCCAGCAGAGTGCCTCCAGAGGGGGGATCAGAGGAAAGAAATGAGGCATTTAAAATCTTGCAGTCTAAGTTTCCTGCCCCTCACGTTCCAATGACTAAGTTAGGACCTGCAGTCTTCATGTTCCTTGTTGGGTCTCTCCATGGTCTCTAGGCACACTGATGGCTCTCTTATCTCCCAGGTTGCAGTTTCAACCTTCCTTGCTTCCTTATCTTCCGGTATGAACCACTTCTGGTACCTTCTTAAGTCGATGAAAATTCAGGATATCTGGGTGAAAGTTCACAGCTTGTGGCCCAAGGCTTCAGCACATCTAGCTACATTGCGCTAAGTGACCGATTTCTTTTCTTTACATTTCTGGAAAGGGAAATTCTTCACATGATCCTATTCCAGCATCGTCAATGGAGAAAGTCCTACTGACATAGATTTGATGTTAAACTTAACAAGTAAGTAACTTTTAAATCCTTCTGAGCATATGCAGATATTATAGAAGTTGATTTTTTTGGTCTCATTTGCTAAATACAATGTTATGTTAGACTACCTTTAGTCATTGCTTAGTAAAAAAATAAAAATCTGATAAAGGCAGTTCTTGTTAGTGTTGTATGAATATATCTTTTTTCTCCCCTTTATTACTCTCATATGATATGCTGCACTGGTGTTTAAGTTCTGGTGTAGGCCAGTTTGGGCATGAGCAGAATTCCCCAATGGGGAACGTGCACACTGAATACAGGCAGGTGAAAACAGACCATAGTTCTATAAATTAAAAAAATGCACTCAACATACACATAACAGCGTTTGAAATCCACAGTTCATTAACCTTTTCCCCTGAAGAGTATAAAATAATCAATGTAGGCCTGACAAGAAAAAGTCAGTGGGAGGAAGTTCTGAATACCAGAAACCAAGAAGATTTTCTGAAGGAAGATTTTCTGAAGGAAGATTTATATCTTGCATAAGCTAACTGTAAAATCAAATATTAACTGAACTATTACAATGTTAATTTCTAAAACATAGTCAATATTCAATTTAAGTTAACATCAAGGAGACATTTACATATGGTTTTCAGGCTTCAAAGTCCACTTTTAAGGCAGTTTACAAGGCTATTATCCAAAAAAGAGGCCATGAATTTTATCCAATATTTTAATACAATCATATAATCAAAAATAATTTAGCTTAGGAAATTACCTTCAACATCATAGAATCCAACAGAAAACTAATTTTTAATTAAGTAATAAAAGTTTACTGGTGTTGCCTCTACTTTCAGAAGACGTTCTCCCCAAAAGGCTACAGCTCTTTGGCAGAAAAATTTTAGGCACTGCACTGAGGTATAAAAGTATTTTGCAGGGCCAAAGGACTGGAAGCAAACAACAAAGATCACAAGGAGGAAGTAAATGCAAAGTAACCTGCAGACAGTAAGTAAATCTGTGTACACTGGAGTGGAAGTTTTGAATATGAATCCATGAGAAAAGAAGAAGCTGCTGCTGAGGATAAAGTTGGTCACATGAGCTCAAAGTTTGTGGAAACTTGTGTGTCTGTGTAAGGGTCAGGTTTTAAGATCAGAGTTCTTCAAAAGTTTGTCATTATAAGCTTCCCTTTTGCATAGTGTCATCGTGCCCTTGGAGCTGTTTTTCTAACTTCCAACAAGTAAGAGAACCTCTTTTCTATTTAAAGGAAAATAAATTTTGTGTGAAAAGATGCTATTATGGGTGTTTAAAAGAAAGCGGGAGCTGAGGAAAATGCTAAAGAAAGAAGGGGAAAATGCTAAAGAAAGAGGAGGAAAAGTTAATGTGAAACAGAGTCAGCTGGTCATTTTATAACTACATGACAGAAACTTTAATTCTGTCCTTGGGTTTTGTAGGCAAATGAAACTAAAAGGGGTTATGTAGATCCAGATAGGAAATTTTATGTTTTCAAAATGAGTGTTTTTTCTTAGATGATAAAACATGAGCACATGGCCTGTGCTGCTGGAGTGGCAGCTTCCCCTTTGGCTACCAATGAAGGAAAGCTGTACTTGTCTTCATTTTTAAGTTTGGTGGGTAACAGCAGAAATCTTTTTCTTGGAATGGAGGTAGTGATTCAGGTAGGATGAACTAAAACGCAGAAAGAATTTCAAAAGTAAAATTAATGTATTTTGTTTTTGTCAATATGCTGTAGTCCCACATGAATATTTCTGAACACCAGAGGGGAGTGGGTTGCCCCCCTACCCCCCACCCTTGCTACATTTCTTTCAAATGGTTTGCAAAATTAAAGATTTTTCTCACACTCAAGGTACAATTTCCATTTGTGGATACCTTCAGAAAAATGTCCAGAATGTCTCAGAGAAAACTATCCTGTTGTCAAATCCTTTGTCATAAAGAGTATTTGTAGGTTATGCTGTCCTAGAATTTTAATCAGCCTTCAGTGGAGTTATCGAAATATTTTTTTAAAATACATAATAACAGGCATATTATTTGAGCTATTAAGTTCATTTGTATTATCACATGAACAAAACACAATGATGATAGGTTTTCCTAGGAATGAGTTAGGTATTTGCCTTTGAAATAGTTTTTTAATACTTTTCTTCTTCAAGAATGTGTCTAAAATATTTCTCATTTAATGACTTGTTGAAGATGCAACTCCCAGCAATTCTTGGACTCAGTGACCACAGAGGATCATGAAGAGGCAGGTGTGGCTTACATTCAGTTATCTCCAATTTTGTGCAGAGAACTATTGCACATGGGAGTCCAAAACGTCAAGTCCAAATAAAACTGGGTCAGAGATACCTAACATAGGGTTGACACGACAGCAGTGTTTTGCAAAACAAACTTTCCCTTGAGGTTTTGTCTTTTTTTCTTGCCTTTTTGTTGGTTTTGCTGTTGTTGGGTTTTTTTGCTGTTTTTTTTTCCCCCAATCAATTCTTACTTATTGACTGTCTTCTCTGCACTATAATCAGGAATAATCATTACTTTGGCAAAGGCTACTTTATAGATTTTACATCATTATAAAAAATCCCAGCTGCAGCACTGTTAGACACCTGTTCAGTATTTTTCCTTCTCTGTTGTTCAAGCTGCCTGTACAGAAATAGCCTAAGTGTTAATCTGTGCTATTAGTGCTCAGAGGTATATTTGGGTTAAATAAAGTAAGGGGCAAAAAAGAAACTACCAGTCCTATAAAGGTAGAAACTTTGCCATGCTCTGTCATCTGCACATCTTGCTGAGAAAATATTCCTCATTATATAGAGCAGAATCCAAAAAGAATTGAATTTTACCTCCAGATTAAAATTTTTTCAGGACTCTTAAAGAGGAACAGTGGATACTGCTTTATGGTTTTAAAAATAGTGGTCATAATGGCATCATTTTTCCCTTTCCCAACAGATCCAAAATACTCCTTATTTTAGGTAGATAATAAAATGGGAAAGTGGCTGAAATAAAAGCATCTTCTCCATCCATTCTGATGTGCTTGAGAAGTGGGGAAATTACTGTCTTTGTAATTATACCCTTAGACATAATTTTTAACTCTCTTACCACATCTCTCATGACATGACCCACTCACACCACTCACCCATTTATGCAGAGTCTTCTCTCTGCTTCACATTCTGGTTTTGCTTTTTCTCTCTTAGACCATGGCAACAGAATGTTAATGGACAGAATTTATAAATGCTAAGTACTAATAAGCTAACTAATATCTGAGCTCAAAATCAGCACCTACAGAAAGTTTAGCTTTACTAAATAATCCCATAAAACATGAACATTCACAAAAATAGCATATGTACAATTCCAATCTATTTGCAGAGCTATTATTAAAGAGTTTCTTGATGATGTTCTCTCTCTGAACACTCACCCTGCTGAGAATAGTGCCTCCTACTGACTTTTAAGGTGGAGTTGAGTCATTTAGAAGATTTCATGTCATCCTAGAAGATTTCATCCCCTCTGCTCCAGGATACACGGTCCTGAGACTGTAGGCTGCCACATTATGGGTGGATCCACCTCTTCCTTCTGAGGGCACACCCAAAAGCAGCTTCATTAAATTCATCCTTTGTTTGGGAGAAATCAATGCCCTGCCTCCTTGTGAAGCTGTGCATTTCAGCAACCTCCGTCCATTGGCGTGGGCAGCCAAGTATTGAAGTTAAGTGCCATTTTTCTTAGTGGGTATTTGGAGGGAGCTGTCAGGAAATTCAGTTTTCTCTAACATCAGACAGCAATAGGATGAGGTATCAAAATTCTTCAGCCAAACCAGAAACCTGAATTATTCAAACTTGCAGCTACCTCAGTGCCACCTGCCTTCTGAGGCTGGGCTTTGCTTTTATAACCACATAAGTGTTTGTATCCATAATCTCTGTTCCTTCAGTATTTCATTACTGAGGTTGCCTCTTTGTTTTCTGGATTGTCACTTTTTCCTTCACTGTAAGAAAAAGCATTTCAAATATCTCCCAGTTCTAACTTCAGGTTTTCTTGACTAAATCTTCCCCGTAGAGTTTAGTTCCTCTGAACAACTGTATTCCTGTAAAATTCTATTTTTATTAATTTGATTAATTAATTAATTAATTAATTTAGAAATCTCAGTGCAGCTGACTCCACTCCTTTGGCTTACACATAATTTTATATGCTTACCTGACTTTCATCTTGTGTTACTGACTTTTTGACCTAGATGAAGAGTGTTCAAAAGGAAACATATAACTGCTTTTTAATCTTGCTTCACAGGGTTTGTTGTAAATTGTTTGGTCTCTTCATGCATCTGAAATTGCTCTGCTAGCCTACTTGAGAAACAAAACCAAGGAACTCTGTGCTTTGATGACTTTCCTTCTTGAGAACCCAAATGAAATTGATTGAAATTCCATGTAGAAGCAAGCTCCTTGAGGGCAGCTTTGTGCCGCTTATATAAAACCAGTTGATCTCATCAGAATGTTCTTTCAGAGATAACACTGACTCTTGAGGACTTCCTTTGGAAAACGAGTCAGATGCTGAGATTGGAAAATAAATGTCAGATATAGTTTTTCACATGTTACATGGACTTAAATGCACACCACAGTCCAAACGTGCATTTCTTTATTTATTTCTAAATGTGTTGAATTATACTCAGAATGTCATGCCATGTCAGCAGTGAGGCCTTGTCTACAAACACCTGTCTGACTGAGCTGGGGTTTTCTCTATTCCAATGTACCTCTCTGTAGGCAGGTTGAACCACTCTTTTCCTCTCTCTTAAGAAGAGTTAAAGTAGGCTGAAATAAAAAAAATAATCTGTTAATGTCCTGTAGTGAAAGTAATTTCTTTCACAAATGCTTTTGTCTGTAGAAAAAAAATAATAAAAATCAAACACGGTCTTCTAGAAATAATTTTTTTTTTGACAGTCATAACTTGAAAGAAGTTACAGGGTTCATATGTTTTGAAGTGATTTTAAGGTTTCTAGGGTTTGGGGTTTTTATCAAGATAGCACAATAGCAGGGATTTCTGGTTTTCTTATCTGCCATGTACTTTGCTATTCATGGTCATTGGGGACAACCTCACCCCTTAGTTTGAAGACATGGTGGAGGTTGTTGCCTTCACTGCATAGTTCCTTGTGGATGACTTGTATACTACTGTATTAAGGATTTTAAGACTTTTGAAATTCATGTCTTTAATATTGACTTTGAAATTTTTTCAAAAGAACTGATCTTAGAGAAACTATTGTAAACATGATGTACCAGGTCCTAAGGAAGAATTTCCTTCAGGAAAGGCAATGAAATCTTGCGCTTTCAATGAGGATTATTGGGCAGGCTTTAGTCCATTTCCCTGAACTCCTTACCATCCCATTCACTTTCATTGCTTTCACTTGGTTTCAGAATTTTCCCTTTATTTTTTTCAACACCTATTTTCTTTAGGTCCTTCTCTTGTCTCTTTGTTTACCTTTCTTCCCTGATTTCAGGATTTTAATTGGAGTAATTTTGGCAAGTTTTGGTCCTTATCACTGCCCTTTATTTGATCTCAGTCCATTTGGTTGTAGTGACTCAATTTCCAAATTTTCTAGTTCTGTTTCAATTGCATTGTTTTTGAATATGTCTCCTTTCCAGAGTGTTTGTTAAACTTTGCTCTGTGATTTCAAGACTTCATTCCCTTTCCTGAAAGGAAGAAATTCCTTTCAGGAAAGTGAATGAAATACTGTGATTTCGATGAGGATCAATTGTGCAAGCTTTGGTCCATTTCCTTGCACTACATGTCATCCCAGTCACATTTACTGTTTTCACTTTGTTTTGGAACTTTCTTTTTTTAGCATTTCTTTTATCCAATATCTTCTCCTGTCTCTTTGTTTAACTCTCTCCCGTGAATTTTGGGTTTTCCTAGGAATAATTTTGGCAAGATTTGATACTTTTCGCTGCACCTCATTTCATGTCAGTAGATTTGGTTGTAGCCAATCCATTTGCAAATTTTCTGATTTTTTAATTGCCTCTTTTTTTTACTCCTATCTCTTTGTTAGATTTTTTGCTCCAATTTCTTCTCTGATTTCATGATTTCATTCCCTTTCCTGAAAGGAAAAATTTCCTATGGTAGTAAACTCATAAAAATGAAATTAATGGATCAGTCATTAATTATTATAAATACAAGTTGCCTGCAATGATTATGCATAGACCACTAACCCACATTTAAATTTATTGCTTTTCTCAGATCATAATGTACTTTTTTTTACCTTTTAGGGCATAGTATGCATTTATGAAACATGCACTCAAATTTAAATTTTGAAGAACATGAGGACTTTTCATTGTAATCCATCCTCTCCAGTAAATTTTGTATTTTTTATGATTAGTATTGCTATATACACCTTGTTGTTATTCTACTCTGTTTTTCTACTTTAAGCACTACCAGTTGTTTCTACTGTAGTGTTTAGAAAGCAAAACTTTTAAAATGGATCTTCCATAAATATCTTATTGTTTGTATTTCAGGGTTCAACATTATTTGTTAGACTCTCTGACACAATAACATAATAAGCATATTCCAAAAGCATTGTAGAGCTATTCTGAAATAGTTTTCACATAATATCAGTATTTCAAGTTTATAATGCTAAAAAAACCCTTCATTATAAATTAAGATTTTGAAAAATTTCATTAAATTAAGCTATTTTCTTTGCTCTCTTCTAACATCACTGGCTTCAATTTCAAAACAAAGTGTTTCACTTGTTTCAAAACCAACCATTCTCATTAAACAAAAGCTTGTCCTGATGGGCCTGCATTGCTTGCTTTTCTTCTCCCTTTCCCGTTAATGTATTTCTGTCAAGACAAAGCATATTTTGATTCAACCTTGTGAGCAACTTGAATTCAGCTTTGAGCAATTATTGGCTAATTGAAAATGCATTGCAATAATACTACGTATCCTGATGTATAAGTATGTCAAAATTCTGCAAGGACTTCTTTCAAGAGGTTAATTTATTTGACTGTTAACAAATGGTTTTGCAAGGCAGAGCAATGTATTATGGTAAGGACCCTTGAAAACAAGTGTAATAACTGCAGAGTTTTTTTTCATTTTTAAAGAAATACAGATCTGTTCCATTTGACCCATAAAATGAAGGGGGCTTTCTGTATTGAAATAATAAACAAGAAAAACTGATTTTGTTATGTCTTCAAACATAAAATTATTGACTATTTTCCAGTATTATCATTGTACTGATTTTTTATAGAGATTATAATTCTCTTGAAGAACAGGGGAACATAAAATAATATTTAGATTATTAAGCTCAATGATGATGACTACAGGGAAGCTTCTGAACAACTCACATTAACAGGACTTATTTTGCTTTTGATATTTTCTGCTTTCTGTCCTGCATTCTTATTTCTTTCCTATGTTCTTCAGTTTAGGTTTTTAGAAATTACAGAGATATGAGTTTCAACAGCTGCCAGAACAACTACTATCTCTAGTTTACCTGGGATAAATCCAAGTGCTGAATTAATTGTTTGAATCCATGTGTTGTTGTCAACGCAGCTGTTCAAGACTGCAGTGTTTCCTTAACTTGGTTTATACCACTATTGGTACTGGTTTGCAAGGGTTGTAGTGCAGCTTTCAGTCCATTCTGTGATATGTTTAACCAAACTGAGCTGTACTGCCCTGCTGAAGAAAAAATAATGCTAAATTTTATTTGACTGGCAATCAGAGCAATCCATCTACAAAAGTGGTGGAGAAATGAATTTTGAGGCATTGCTCTGAGACAAATCAAATTTAGAAACATCCACATGCTGTGTGGATATTATTTATCCTTGAGGATTGTTAGTTGTTCCATCAAGATAAGCTTATGTACAAATGACCAACTATGAAATTTGTTACCCATGGTAACACAAATCACCCATCTAGCTGGGCTTCTTTTGTCTTAAATTATAGCAGCATTCTTTCTTATGTTGACAGCTAATGGCTAAAATAAAATGCCAGTGCCATAACAAGTTTATACAACAACAAGACCAATTTAATGGGAAATATTTCATCTTTCTCACTTCTGAATTCCTAGAACAAAGTCTTCTTCTGAGACAGAAGCTCAACGTTTGTATTGTCTAATTGGGAGGTTACTCGGTATTTTCTTGCATATTTCCTTCCATGTACGTTAGTAGAATCCCTGAATTTTAAGTCTATTTTCTATGATGTGGTATGGAATAGAAACTCCTCTATGCCAGCCCATTCCTTTCCAGAATTAATACTGTGTTAATGAGAGAGCAAATGGTCTAGACAACTTTCCTGATAAATGTAATTTACAGGATGTAAAAGAACTGTCATTTTAAGTTAAGAAATTATGTTCTTGTGTCTCCCTCTTGTGGTTTGAAAATATGTTGACCAGAAATTGTTGATCAGAACCATTGGAAAAGAGCGCACTACTTCATGATTTCAGATTTGTTCATTGCTATAAGTTCTCTATTATTTCTATTCCAATTTTTTTACTCTTTTAATTGAATTGTTAAGGATTCTCCTAGAGGTGCAGGGAAATTTTCAAGTTAAAATTTTGGCCAGATCTTTTAAGAAAACATGCTATGTAGCTGAATGTAGAGTGCTCAAAGAATAAAATATTTGTAAGTGCCAAGCCCATTGAAGCTGTTGTGCAACAGAAATTATAGTTCAGAGGGAAGTGAAGGCACAAAGCTGTCCTTCAAACATGGGCTAATAAGCATGGGGAATTTATCAGCAGCAAACTCTTAAACCACTAAATTACTTCTGTCCTTGTAAGGCACTGATCAGGACAGAAAAAGCACACAACCAGAGCAGTCAGTGCAGTCACAGAGTTGTAGTCTCCCATTCCAAAACAGAAAACAAAGTGTTTGAGGTGTTGTTTCGTTCCAGACTTAAGACGCAATACAGAAAACAAGGGAAAACTCCCTTTGACTTGGGACCAAAGGGTTTTCTATCTCTGTTTCTCTAACCACAGTCCTGCAAACTGACTTGCTCTCTTATAACCTATGAAAAGATGTATTGTTATATTTTGTAACCTGACCCAGAAGGGATGCTCCTTGGAACATTTTCTGGCTATGTGGCAATGTAGGGTTTTTTGACAACATGAGATAAACAGCATCCCCTAAAGGAATGAGAGATGGGCTTCAAAGCACTTCGTCTTGTTAGAATAGAAGCAAGAGTCTGAAGTTTATGCGTCCCACGTGAATCTCTTAACCACAGAGCTTTAAAGCAGACAAATGCTGTCTTGTCTGGCAAATAAATATCATGAGTAGAATAGCTTTTAACAGAAGCCACTGCTAATAAGCAAGTGCAAGATTCCTGATCTGGTAGTTAATGCCATTCCAGAAATCTAAGCAACACTTTCTTAGTATGCTGAAGCATACTGAGTATTTCTTAACGTGATCAAGTGCAGACTTGAAAGCAAGAGTAATACTTACAAAGGAAATGATCATATTTGCAAGCAAACATAAAATATTTGCACATCTTTCAGACAAAGCGGGGGAAAAATTTCCAAGATACCAGAAACTTTCTGTAAAATCTGATATACCTGGTCTGAGAATTGGTTTTCTCTGTTCACAACTTAGTAAGAGACTAGATAGCCCAATTTTATCCTTGGTAAGTTCCACTTTCTCATTCTTGTACACAAGAAAAATGTTCAAAATACTCTTTGAAAGACTATTTTGAATGCTTAAAAAGAAAACCAGTGAGGAAGTAGGTTTATGGTAGAGCAGCAGTATGCCAGATATGAGTTAATAGAAAGAAAAATTAGATAGCACTTACATAAAACAGTGTAGATGTTGAATTGTGCCTAATTTTTCTTGTCAATATGTGGGGTTGACATTTCTTTCTTATCTATCCTGACAGTACTTCAAATCTGATTTAGAGGTTTTATGGGAATATCCTTTGTTCTTGCTGTATAGTTTTGCTAGTAAAATTATAGTGCAAGTGATCCCATCTATCCAAAATCCTATATTTGGTCATAAAGAATGAAAAGCAAAACAGAATAAAAGTCATTTTTTTGGCTACAACAATAATATAACAAGTACTTAGCTCTATTTCTTAAGAAAATTATTCAACAATCAGTCTAATTTTGTCCTACAGAAACTACCACTGCAGACTTTCAAGGCAAAATTTCATTCTGACTCTAAGATCCTAGGTTAGCATTTAAAAAATGTATTTGAACTTTTAGGTGGAATAGAGTGATCAAGAACAACTGGTGGGCACTAAGCAATAAAATTATTAAGGTATTCCCTTTCCCACTTCTGGAGAGCTAGAGTCAACTGTCCTACTGTAACTGGGAAGCCAAATTGGTACAAAATTTGTATCTGTCTCCACTGGGTGGCAGCCCAAGCTCTTCTCAAACCTGAAAGCAAGCGCAGA
Source organism: Loriotus luctuosus (assembly GCA_035582745.1). Lineage (NCBI taxonomy): Eukaryota > Metazoa > Chordata > Aves > Passeriformes > Thraupidae > Loriotus > Loriotus luctuosus. The sequence continues at coordinate 112,019,439 of JAWWEY010000115.1, read as the reverse complement.
AAAAAACCAGCATCACCCTCACATATCCCCACTTTGTAAACCTCTTGAGACTTTTTTGTACATCTAGTGAGTCAGGTGTTGGTTCCTCAGGGCCTCTGAGCAGAATGGTCTCTCTTCTACTAACGGCTCTCCAGAAAGGCAGTTCCCATACTGTTCTTAGACTGCAATAAGTTCGCACAAACTGTTTTTAAAGTGAGGATTCTGTGAACACCTTCACTGTGAGCACTCTCTACTCACTAAATTCCCTGGAGACACCTAATGGATTTAAGTAGCTTATCTGGAAATTGAGGGGAAAACCACACATTGTGTCCCCACGGAGTCTTGTACTTTAAAGCACACTGAAGCGCCACTGAACAAAGTGAGTCCTCACCTCTGTGAGACACAGCACTTTTGGTCTGCTGTCCCAGGAGGCTCATGGCTGTGACTGCAGCCATCCCTGTTGTCTGTTCAGCTCTAGTCTTTCCAAGCCTCACAAGTGGGGAGCCCCTCTGGCTCTGCCTCCCGTGGCACCCACTGGTGAGGGAGGCATTGCCAAGGTTCCTTCCTTCCCCCAGAAAGAAACATGGGTCTCAACAGCTTCAGGGGACAAGGACCCCTCTGTCTTTCCAGGATGGTAAAGAGAAATTGCACTGTCCTGGCCATGCCACATAGAAAATAAATTTCCTTAGGTACTGGAAGTCTTTCTGTACTTTCTGTTGGATACAGTTTCATTTTTCTCTTTTCACTAATTTTAATGGATTTTCCAAGGAGTTGCTTAGCCTTACAGTACAAATCATAGTTTAGTCAATGTTTCACTAGAAAACAGCATAATACAAGAATGAAAATTTTATAGGGTTCTGGCATACAAGCTATATTTGTTTCAATAGAAATGTTAGTTTAATCTGTGTAACCTTGGGTTATTTCAGATACTTTCAAAAAATTCCTTTAGGAAAGATTGCACTATTTTCCTTCAGATAAATAAGGCAATGGATCCTTTCCTTTTCCATGGAGGGGCCCAGTAAACTGGATAACACTGAAAAAAGACTCTAGCTGGGAGTTTGTTCTGATCTCAGAATCACAGGTCAGTGTGCTAGCAGCTTCAGAGCTGTGTCATGCAGAAAGACACATTGTATGCCACTTTTCAAGGCCTTTGCATCTCCTAATCTCCAACTCAGGACCTGAGAGATTTAGGAAATCAAACCCAGGCAAGAATAACCTGTTAAGGAAAAGGATAATCTCTGAAAAATTTATCTGCACCTTAATCCATAAGCCTTATATTAAGTTTAGGGTCTCAGTCTGAGAACCTAAGAGCCCTTGAAAAGTTTTCAGTTGTTTTCCTTTGAATGTTTTCAGCCAAGTTTATTTGGAGATTGTCACTGAAATGGGTGCTTCATATCATAAAACACCTAAAGGAAAACGAAAGCTATCTTCAGTTTCACAGGATGAAATTTCAGTTCTAAAACAGAGGTGTTTCTAATAAAACTGTCTTCGGGATCTGCATGATTTTGTTGCTGTTGTTGTTGCATCAAAGCTACGATTAAAATATCTTATTGCATTATTTTTTTTTCTTGTTCTTAAAAGATGGGAAGTATCAAAGGTTTCTGCAGCCCTTTTGTGTTGCAGACTGCCCCAGAATCCGATGGCTCTGATAGTGCAAGCTGTTGTAGCTAACTGTAGCCCACTAGGAAAGGTACAGCTCTTCACACTCCCTCCTCAGCTGCACAGGAGGTTTCTCATTCTCAAACCAGAGATACTTCATCCCCAATGTCTAGGAGTGGTGTCATGAGCCGTACAGAAATCCAGCCAGAACAACCCACAGACCATGCCCTGGCAGCAAAGGTCACCATGGACATGCCATCAGCCCTATACTGTTAATGCCAAAGCTCATTTAGCAGCATTTACTCAGATTTCCATGAATTACCTTTGGTGCTTTTGGTCATGTCTGTGATGGTGATTGCTGACAGAATTTTGAGACAACAAGATTTCAACCAGTGACCATTTTTGGAGGAACTTATTTTAAGAGTGAGACCTAGACTGTAATATTTACTTCTAAAGGAAAGGAGAGTGAATATGGACCTCAGCTTTATCTCCAGATATTTTATCTGCACTTGAAATGCCTTCCACCCAGACCAGTTGCTTAATACAGCAATGAAATAATGCAACACACCAAGAGGAAGACTAACCTTTCTGTGCATGTTGCTTTGTAACATTTTATGCTGCCTAAGGGTCTTCTGGTCTCCTGTGGAAGCAACCTGGTCTCTGCCTGCCCACCAGTGGCTCTCTGTCCCCCACCCACCTCATGAAAGAGGGCTTTCACAGTTAATGTTTGTGAAACGCTTTGCAATTACTACCTGACAGATGCCTAAATATGGGCCGTGGTTAGTATAATAGAGTAAATAAAATGACCTTTACAGAACCATTTTTGCTGTAGAAACCTCTCCTCTCAGTGTGCTCTGCTTTAATGTTCTCATCTTCTTTCCATTTAATTGTCATCTCATACCTTTTGTTTCTTTTCATTGACCTTCTGGACAACTGCTTTTGGGAAAGCCTTTTTATATATCTCTCTTTCCTTTCTCTCTCTAATAGATACCATCTTCTTTCAAAGAGCAGGCTCTCCCTCCCTCAGCTAAGTACTATCTTGGCAGGCAACTGGGGAGGAGGAGTCTTCTTTAAAAGGCTCTGAAATTGTGCTGTTAAAAAATATATATAAATAAAGCATCAAACCTTTTAATAGGGCTTTGAACAATCATCCCTTTCATTCCCTTATGGCCTTTTGTGCTTCTGGCTTTTTTATTATTTAGTGTGCTTCAAAAAAGAAAAAATCCAAATGTTTTATGTTAAGCCATTAAGAGTTTATTTGGGTTGAAAATAAATAAATAAATGTGATGCTAGCAGTTGGGACTGTGAGCACAGGCACAGTTGCCTGGCAGAGGCAACCTATAGGAGGCACATCAGAAGGCCAGAATAAGCTTCAGTAAAAGACCAGAACAAAAGCATCAGCAGCATTTGTTTCTGGTTAAGTACTTTTGCATGAGTCTGACTACTGGAGTGGTTTACCCAGCTTTTATCTGTTTCAAATTCACCTCAGTCCCCTCAATCCTTGCTACAGAATCACTCCAGACTGCAATTCATGGTAATTATATGGAACAGGAGAAAGCATGGGGATTTTTTAAAATATTTTTTGTTTTATTTTTTAAATCACCTGATGGAAGCATGTGACTGGTTGGTATCCCATGTTGCTCCTGGAGTTATGAAATACCTGTTTTATCCATGACCTGCCTGATTTATTTTGTGTGTGTGTGTGTATTTTGATTTATTTTTTAAAGTCATGGGTAAATTTTGTGAATAGCCAGAAACAGCATTTTGTTCCTTTTTCTCTTTCTACCTCCTTCCATTTTTGTTTGCCAGCTTTGCCTGTCATCCCCAGAGAATTCTGTATCAGGCTGGTGACTACAGCTAGGTGTCCTCTCTGTGCATAATTAGCATCAATCTTTCTTCATCTCAGTTCCCTGGTGGAGCCATTTGGGAGAGAGAGAAGAGTCTTTGGCAGTAAACATGTTATTGGACTCACAGCTTAGCTCCCATGTGAGAGATTTGGCAAATCAATATCAAAACTTACACTTTCTAACCCTCTTTCTCCATGAGACTGAAGTATATGGAAATTCTTGAAAAGCACACATATCAACTGCAGCTTGTCTTGTTAAATTAATGGATTGCAAGTGGATAGGAACATGACTTTGCTGTCTCAGTTTTGAGACTGGTGAATACAACAACCTGATAATCATTATGAAGTTAAATGGAGTCGCTGACAGTCGAGATCTCAAAAAATTAGGGAACAGGTGTCCATCTCTAGAAAGGACTCAAAGGAAGGACAGTGCCTAAAGGGCACCCTCAATGAGTGCCATTTTGTGCGTGGGCCATAGAATGTCAGGTTGCAAATGACAAAAAGAGGTTCTAGCACACATAACCTCAGGTGCATCAAAGAGCAGAAATCCCCTGCATTAAACAAGGGAACATGAAACTGTCTCTCTAACGCAACGACATCTCCCCTTTTTGTTCTCTTGTAAAAAAAAAAAACATGTTGTTGATTTTTAAAGAATCATAGAATATCCTGAGTGGGATGTTGGATGGGACCCACAGAGATCAACAAAGTAAAAAAAAAAAAAAGAAAAATTATCTTAGAATATATGAAGGAGTATGATCTCAACACAAGTTTAATTGCTAGATTTCTTTCACTTGTGTAGTTTGGTGTGTACCTTTCAAAATTTTATTACAGGATCAGGAACAGAAAAGAAAAACTCATCAGATACTTGGACTTTAGAGGCTTAATGTTTTATAGACCCGGCTCTTGTGTTTAGCCTTCTGTATGCTGGTTCTGACCTATTAAAAAATAGCTACTAGGGCTCAGAAAAAGCTTAAGAGGAAGACCCAGGTTTTCCCAGTCCATAAAACAGGGATTATAAACTTTCTGACCTTATAGTTATGTGTGAAAATAACCAACTTACTGCATTCTGCAGTATTTTAGTAGGTAGGGTATGTGTTCTGGAGATATGGAAAATTAAGTGGAAAATTGATTGTTATTGGGAAAGGGGAAGACTACTTTTCTATTGAAAATTACTAATTTTAATGAGATGAGAACTTATGCTGTAAACTCGAAATATAAAAAAATCCCCGAATATCAGCAGGAAGCTTCCTATTGGTTTTTAAAAGCAATAACAACTGGTAGAGTGTCTTCAACTATTATGGACAAGTGAAGGTTCACTTAATATCTGTAAGTAGTTGCTTTTGGAGTTGCTTGAAAAGCACAGCTCTAACCAAAAGCTGGTTGATTGTTAGATACTGAGAAGCAATAATATTTGTTTTAAAAGTCCCGAGTTACTTGGACAATTTTACCTGTAAGATCATTCACCATTAGTATTTTAGAGACAGTGTTCTCAAGTTTGCATGAAAGAAATGTATCTAGGTATCTCAAGGGTTTATGTATTTCTAGAAAACCTTTACAATTTAAAAGCTGAACTTTTGTTATCCAGAAATTGGTCATAGACCATTCAGCCATTGAAGAATATCAGCAGTCGAATGTGCTTCATGTCATACGTGGAATGATACTTATTCTTGGAATATAGATTTGAAATAACCTATGTCACAAACCTATAAATGTTTTTAAAAGTGCAGATCAAGACCCCATAAAAGAAAATTCCAACTTGAATTTATTTTACAATATAATGTCACCATATCTCATATTTTCCTCTTACAAACCTACACTGGAAGTGTTTTATTACACCTATCTTTTAGACCTTTGAAAATATATCAAAAAATATTTACTAAAGAACTGTTAAGGAAAAAAATTAAGCATGGGAAGGCATACCTTGGAGATAAGTGAGGATGGTTGGTTTGGATAGTGTGGCAAAAATAGGATTGCAGTGCTGGTCTGACAGTTAAAGACTGAAATTGCAAAGGGATTAATGAGAACAATTATTTATCCTTCCAAGTCTGGAAACAGTTGTTTGTGATTTATTGTAAGTATGAGGAAAGGCACTGGACTGGCTTGGTGTGAGTGAAGGCCAGTGGTCAGTGCTGGAAGTGCTGGGTCTGTATGATAATTCTCTTCCTAAGGGGGGCTGAAAAAGACATTTCTGCTCTCTGCCAAGGTGTGGCTTTGGGGTACTAGTGGGGTAAGAACTTACAAAGAATAGATAAATTTAAAATAATATTTAGACTATTTGGTTTTTTTTTTTCTGGTCATGAAGTAGAGTAAGTCACTGAGTTTGCCAGTTTCTGTGATGATTCTGGAAGATTCTGAACTAACTTCTGCTACGTAACTGAGCTCCAGGGTTCCAAATCCAGATCCTGCACAAATTCCATATGTTCCTTTTAGATCCCTTCTGGAAGAAAATAAAGGTCATAATGAGGAAAATCCTGCGCAAGGGCTACAGCAAATGCACTCAGTAGACTAAGCAAGACTGAAGTTCTGCTTCAACTTGATAAGGCAAATAAGGCATAATGTTAAGACAGAGGAAGAGTAACACCCGCCTCCTCCTCCTCCTCCTTCTCTGCACACGCACACAACTTGTTTACAAAAGTGCCTTGTAGTGACTGCTGTTGGTGTCACTCCGTCCCATGCCCCAGAGCTATCACCGGGCCTCATGGGAGATGTGACTGCAGCATCGGACATGGGACTGTTTGTTCACTCACTTTCTGTGAAGAGAGTTTTGAACTGTGTTTTGAATAGACAGCATTTTCTTTGTGTGGTTGGTAAATAACACAGAGCAAAGTTAGTCAGCAAGTTGCATAGCTTCTGCATTCTGATTCTTTGGAAGCCTTTTGTACCAAGCTTGACAGGATGTTTTTAACAGAATGTGACCTCACTGGGATACCAGAGGTAAGGAAAAAAGTTATTGGGGCTGTTGTGGAATATTTTGCGTAGAGCTGACCAAAAGTACTGCTTTAAAATACCTTTTGGAAAGAAGATGGTCTCATGGTGATGCAGTCAACACCTTGTTCAATGAAAATCAGTGTCTTTCACTCCTTCGTGAGTTGTAGGAAGTCTTAACGAGATTTTTAATTTCCCACATGTGGAAAAAGAGTCTGATCTGCAAATCTCAGAAAGATCATGTACTTGCTCATTGAGCAAAGGCCCAGTTCTAGAGCATCAAAGTGTTTTCTTTCTAACACAGCACGGAATAAGCAGAGCAGATCCAGTAGTTCATCCAAGTCCTAGGAGCAGCAGCGTGCGCATCGGAGTGGTGGCAAACCCAGCAAGACCAGGACACGTCAACTTTGCAGACACCCATCCTCAGCCCCTGGGTGAAGGTAAGAGGCAAAGCCACACAAAGCAGTGCCACCGAGCTCCCTGGGCAGGACCAGGAGTGGGTTTTCATCGCGGACAGTGGAGCTGGGGCTGCCGCTTGTCGCCGTGCCCGGGGGCAGAGCAGAGGGGGGTGCGGTGCCCCGGGGGCTGCGGGCGCTGCGGGCCCCCCCTCTCCTCCCTCTGCTGGCCAGCGGTGCGGGGGGACCGGCACCTCCAGGATGCTGGGGAGCCCGACCTGCCCCGGCCCTCCAGGGCTTCCCCAAGGGGCTGCCCCAGCTCCCTGGCACTGACAGGATGGAGTGGTGTGAGCTTCAGCTGTAGTAAAAGAAGGGAGAGAAATATGAATGTTCCACAAGTCGGAGAATGTGATTTAAAACCAACCAAAATAAAGAGGATGTCAGATTCAGATAGTTATACAGTACAAAATATTACAGATTCATGCTGAATATCTGAGTGATTTGTTTACATTCAGGATCTAGAAAAATATATATGGAAAATGAAAGAGAAATGCATTATTACAAAAAATAGCTTCATGTATAAAAGGGATCTTGCTGTTCTGAAATGGAATTAACAATATGTGATCTGCTTTACTATCTATATTAACAGAGCAACAAAGCTTCTGTGATTTTGTGGTCAGCAGTTGAAGGGGTTTTTTCAGACCGTATAGGTGACTTAAAAATTTTAAAAGTTGGTTTCGAGTCACTGGTGGAGCAGTGAGAGGAAAAGAAGTTCTCATGATATGTAAAACTGTTATTCATACTTAAAGAATTTCATAACAAAGACATCTAAAAATATGCTTTTAAAATTGGAAAGTTTTGGGTTTTGCTGACAATGAAAGTGTTCTTTGGTAAATGAGGATGGAAAATTTCACTCATTTACTTATGACTAACTAGAGTTGCTTTTTACTGTAAAACACATAAAAAGCTAGGGCTTTGTTTTTTCTTGTGATCAGTTAAAAAATGGATAGTTTGAACTTCATTTGGTTGTATAAAAGATGTGGTGAGTGCATCACTCCTCCTAGTAAGACAGGATGATGACTTTTGTTTGACAAAGCTTTTGAAGTTATACTTTTATATTGCTACTGTGCTTCAATCCATTGCTGTGTGGTTATAAAAGCGGCAAGGTCTGCCCTACTTAAAGCAAATATTTGTACTGAAGAACCTTTGAGAGAGAAGCACGTTCTGTGAAGCAGAAGCATTTCAAACGAGGATGACTAAAGATGTTAAATTTATATTCACTACTTTGGTATTTGTGTTGCAGTAGCACTTCTGATCATCATAGGTCAGATACTTGGAATTCTATAATAATAACCAAGATTTTATAAAGCAAACATCTAATTACCACATGAGACATGAAGTTGCAGTTCAATTAAAAAAAATTGAACAAAATATTACTAATAAATGTGTTAAGATAGAGTTTTCAGATTTAGTATCTACCTACAGCTGCAACTAGATACTGTGAGGCAGTTTTTTAACTGATGATTTTTCTTAGTGTCTCATTCACTGAAGATAAACTGCCACCAATAGGTGCAAGCTTGATCTTTTCATGACCTTCAGTCAGAGAGAAGTTAGCAGGGTGGGATGCAGTTTACTTAATCCCAGAATTTGAGGAAAAGAGTGCAAAACTTCAATAAAAGTGGATTGTTTCATACTGATGCAACCTAAAGTGGAGAAACCGGTAGAGGTCAGTGCAGAGTGCTGAAATGGAAGGAGAGTGCCAAGGCTTTGTGTATTTATGCTCTCTACTTTTGATCTTTAACTTTTTCTTTAAAATGGGGCAAAGGCTTACAGTGACTTACGGGCAATATTCTTATCCTCCTCAAAACATAGATTAAACATACTTGTGATAATATGATAATGTTACACTGCTTAAACGGATCAATTTAAGCAACAAACCACATTTTGTTGCATGTTATAGCTAACAAACAGATGCTAGAAACCTTATTTGGTGGAATCATTATTGAAAACCATATGTAATACTTATGAAATATACTGTAGTAATAACTACAGCTAGCTGATGGCTAAGTAGCAAACAAAAAGTAGGAGAAAGTATAATTTTTAGGGAACAAGTTTTCAAATATTTGAAGTTTGAGTAACAACAGAATTGTTCTCATTTTTGGTAAAAATTTGGATAGTTATTGTTATGTGGTGTTTTAAAATGCTTTCTTCATGTGTATACCTAGATATGCAGGGGGCTGTGGGGAGGCAGACAGTATATAAAGTTGAATTATCTTTTGTTTCTCTTTTTAAAGCCATTGTTTGCTCGTGGTTTCCTTTTGTGATTTAAAGCAAGGAAAAGAATCACTGCCTATAGTCTGTGCATGAAAAGATCCTTCAATATATATTAGCTGCAAAATCTTCTCTCTGAAAAGCTTCTGTTCTAACTGCTTTTTGTTGATCTAGAAAGAGCAACCTCCCTGTCCCCATTCTATTTCCTTACACTTTAACTAAGTACTCTGAAAAGTAGCTTGCTATTGAATTGTGCTTGTTAAATATTAAGGAATTGCAAAAAATATTATTGCCAGATAAAAGAGGTTATGTTCTACTTTGATTCTGATACCAACTTACATCTGCTGTCTATGATGTTAGGGAGAAATTTCCTGTACCTTTAAAGAGAGTAGAGCCACACAAAGAGTAAATATTCTTGAAAATCCTCTTCACTTGTTCTGCTTACCTTTCATGTGGTTCTTTAAATTGATTATGGCGGCATTGGAAAGAATCCAACACCTTTGAAAATCATACTTTCTTTTCATTTGCTTTATCATGCTCTTAAAAGTGATGGGAGCCAGACAGAAACTCTGCAACCCTTCCTCACAGGCACTTGTGCTCTGTGTCATGAGCGTGAAGGATGCTCCAGGGGCTTTAAAGGGAGGATTACTGAAGGGGAGGGATTCCCTGCTAACTATAGGAGCTATCAGCAGTATAAATTGAGGTGGGAAGGAGAGAGAGGTGTTATCAGCTGCTGTTGCATATCTGACCAGTGATATGTTTTTGCTACAATCCTCTGTGTAACATCACACACAGGTCTTCCAATCCCTGGGTTTTCATGTCAATATCTCCCTTTATACAAGTAGCGTAAAATACTGGATTTGCTGAAGCCAGTGAAGTGCTTCTTCACAGTTTGAATTAATGGTGAGACCAGAAGATCTACAGCTCTCCTTTTTATTTTTTTTTTCCCTGGGTCAAAGGAAACTTAGAAATAATCTCATTTCTTTCATAACACAGGATCCAAACTAATAGGGTGGCATACAACTGATGGTATGTCAGATGATAACTTCCAGTATGGGTCCAAATTTTTACTAAAACTTCGCACTCAATTCCTCTCAATTCAGTTCTTATTTAAAACTAAAGAAATAACTTTAAGTACTGATTTCACTCCTGGATTTGATTGTGTTTTGAAAAAATAGTCTTGAATCCAAAAGTCAAATCCACCTTCTTTCCCCACATTGGCTTCTGTTGTCCATAGCATTTTGACAAATGATATTTTCCATCTGGCTTTTACGTATCTCTGTCATTTTTTGTTAAAAGGCTGTGAGAAGTTGTATTTAACTGAGCTACACTGGAAGTACTCAATTACAGTAACTGATTCTCTTCATTAGTTATTTTTAGGAGGAAGCCCTTCTCAAATGCCTGTCTTGAAAAGTAGTGCAGTGGTTTAAATTAAGGTACTGTTTATAATACTCAGTGCTTTGGTTTTAGGCATTTGATGTTGAAGTCCACAAGCCCAAATGGACTCTTGCTTCAATGAAGTTTGTTTGTTAAATTTCATCATCTGGTCTGCTGCTGCTGCTGTTGTTGTTGTTGTTGTTGTTGTAACATATTGAATACAAAACCACAAAATTCAGAGACCAAAATAATATTGCTGAAAATGTGTAGTTTAGTCAAGTGTAAAGCTATACTAGAAGTTTGGTGACCTTATCTGCATCCTGATCAAAGACAGAAGATTGCAGCCAAGCTATTCATGACTAAGAAACAGAAGGTCTATCTTATCACTGAAGTTCCCAGTGTCTCATAGATCAATGTTTGATATTTTCTTGATTGTGGTATTACATTCATACATACAGGTATAGCAACATCATGTGGTTTGTTTATTTTTTCCTTCTCTTCTGATGTCTTCGATCTCTTTTTTTTTTTCTTGCTGGTTTTTAGAAGTTCTTCTCTGCAAAGCAGCTATGCATAGTTAAATTATCCTGCCACTATATAACCACATCTATATCTGTTTAACTCAGGGATATGTTTCTTTATTTTTAGTGCCTATGGGTGTAACAGTATCTTTATGTTACCTGAAATGAAGGTATCTGTCATTCCGCTATAAAGCTTTGTATTCTGTTTAGGCACATATCAAAAATATGTGGGCGTGTGTCCAGATGGAAATAGCACTGATCCAGTCAGTGGTGATCACTAGCAGCACTAGTGAAAATCTCCTCACGTAAACAAGGAAACTGGCATTTGCACCAACAATTGAGTAAATTCAGGCTCCTTGCTGGTAATTACATTATCAATCTGCTGATTGCAAAATAAATAAATTAGAGCCAATAAATTGGAATGACAAATGTAGGCAAATAAACCCTAAATTCAAACATTCGATAGGGAGGAAAAAATAGATTTTTCACACATTTCATGAAGTAATGGACAGCCTAAGCAATTGGTATAATTTCAGGAAATGTAGACATATATTTCAAGAAAATGTCAATATAACAGTTTAATTTTTGGTGGTTCTATCATTTTACTGAAACATATCCACAGAGGCACCTTTATTCCTAATGTGCTTTAAGAATCAGAAATGGTGATTTCCCCTGATTATAATAGATTGGATTGTGTAGCTGGGTTTAGCTGGTTTTCAGTTTATCCTGGATTTCTGTCGGGAGTATGTTACCTGCCCTTTTCACTGTGGATCTCTAGTCAATACTAGGCTTTTTTTTTTTCCCCATTTCTTCACTTTCTCATTTGTCAAGAACAAACTTTAGACTCCAGTTTAAAGTCTTGGTATTCTTTGACTCACACTGAAATCCATACAGAGCTGATAGAAGTTTTGAGTGTCTTACACACCCTGGGAACAGAAAAACAAAAGCAACCAACTTATGGGTTCTGGTGACCTACAGCTAAGGAACTGTATGATCTCAGCATTAAATCTGAGGAATATTCAGTATTAAGGCTTTCTAGAGATTCTGAAAATCACTCCTCTTTTCTAGAAAATTTCTGTTATTTCTCTTTTGCATATACATTTCTAAGAGTTTAATACTCACACTGCTAACTGTAAACAAAACAAGTGGGAATTCAGTTTTTGTAATACATATTAATGTTTATATTTACAAACAAAATCACTTCAAAGGATATTTATGTTTTTAACAAGTCTCGTCTAACACTGAATCCCATATTTTGCTCTACTGTGCAGAATAACCTTTCTATCAACAATCTGTAACACATCAAAGTCTTCTGTAGTGGATGTTTGTGATTAGTCAATATAGTTCAAGGAGTTATTAAGAATAGGCTTCACAGATCAGAAAATATTCAACAAGTTCATTTACTTTTTCTTTTTCTTATTTTTCCACGGTTTACTTTTTCCTTTTTAATTTTGATGGCACATCGCAGTTTCAATTTTATGCACTAGGTTTTCCCAACACTATAAAAATACAATAAATAGCTGTTATTTAAATACATTATTTTACTATTCTTTGGGGGTTTCATGTTGGTCCAGAAAAAGAAGTGTGCACCTCTGAAAACTTTTTTCTTTTTTTAATATTCTATTTTTATCAATATATTAATATTTTAGATTGATATATAAGTATGAATCTGTATAAAACATTATGAAATTTCTGCGGGGAAATGATATTAGGAGCTCATCAATATATTTTGTGATCTCAACAAGTCAATATGGACATTTTTTTTCCAGGAATTAAGGCGTTAAACTTAAGAAAACACTTCATTAAAATTAGATGAAATATGGATAAAAATCTGAAAAAAATACTAACTGTAGCTTTAAACAACATGAGACTGAAACACATTTCCCATGAACTTGACTCACAGAAATATTTTTTCTATTTTTCTTGGTAATAATTTTATTAGTAGTGCTCCTCTAGAAGTGTTAATCATGTGATCGCATGTGTCACAGATATTCCATTTTGCTAGCAGATTTATGCTACTTCAGAGAAAACATATGAGTAAAGGTTTTCTGGCAGCTTAATTTTGGTGGTAAAGATGACCACAGAGAATATGAATGTTTATGCATTGTATGATTATATCATGTTCTTTTACAAAAAACAGATCTGGAGTAACATGGATTTTAATTCTTAACCAATACAGTAGCATTTGCAATGAGATGACAGGGTTGACTGGATTGATGTTTATGAGGAGCAGGGGATGTCATCAGCTTTGACTTAGGCAGGTTTTTTAGCACAATCTCCCATGACATTGTAATAGTGATGCAGCGTATTTGTGGACGAGATGGAGAGACAAGTACATAAGTAGAAAACAGATGGATCATTGAATTCCAGGGGCTAATGGCTCATACTCCATCTTTTTATCTGAGTTCCTTAGGGGACTGTCCAGGAACCCATCATGGTTCAGTGACTTCCTCAGTGTCTTGGTGGACAGTGGGTTAAGCGTTTTCTGCTGACAGTGATGAAGGAAAAAAAAACAGTGGGCTGTTGTATTGCACTAAATACAAGCGTGGGCTGTGTCAACAGCAGACTACCAGTAGATCAAAGTTGTGATTTCCTCATACTTGGTACTAATTAGGTAGAACAATGCATCCAGTTCTGGGTACCTCCATTCAAGACAGAAGTTGACCAACTGGAGCAAGTTCAGCATGGAGCTGTGAAGATGGTTGGAGGCTGCAGCATACGTCCCGTAAAGAAACTCTGCGAAAGCAGGGCTTGTATAATCTAGAAAAGAGATGCCTGCAGGTAAAAAAATCTTTTTTAAGCAGAGCAATCCTGAGAAAATAACAGTGTGGCAACTTCTGAAATAATTTTCCTTGTAAGTGGGTAGTGCTTCCTGCCTCCTAAAGAAACTCCCCATTCGTCAGGTGAGCTTGGGTTGCTAGGCAGCTCTAATGAAACACTAACTATTGCAAGAAATTCCCCTCATGTTAGGCAGTAATAATTAAGTAGTAGTTTACTAATTTGTAAGGGTAAAGTATTGCTTTTGCTTAGACAGTAAAGAAAAATATAAAAAATTTGGCATTTTAGGGCTTAGTCAGGTCTCTGAACCTCTTATGTCTGTTGGGAGGATTCTTCCTGCAGAGTAGTTCTTGCATTGCTCCTGGAATGTTGGAAATTTACAGAGTACAACTGTTTGGCCAGGATAGTGAATGCTTTTGATAGGGAAGAGATGGCTATGGATTCCGAGCTGTGCCTTGGTTTGATTTGATGGTGCTTATCCTCTGTTTTGTTCTTTTTCCCTGAAATTTTTTTTGTGAATATTTTTGCTGAGGAAGAAAGAACTGTGTAAAGGAAACCAAGAGAAATCTGATGCATTTTTGCTTGGAAGTGAAAACAGTAGAACAAAGAGAGTGATTAACAAATATTTGTAAGTCTACCTTTTCCTTATGCCAAATCAACATGACTAACAGTGAGGACTGGGAGCTACAAGTAGAAGGAAAGAAACGAAACCTCTTGGGTCATTGTTAGAAAATAGTCTACTTGGGAATGTAGACTACATTGTAATCAATCTTTTACTGTAGGGATTTATGCTGTGAAAGATATTAGGAAGTGGCTGGGAAGATACCAATGTAATCAGTCCTGGAGATGTGCCAGAATGTTCAATCTGTCCTGTCCAGATGTTGTCCTTTTAGGCCAAGGAAAATACCTCAGCCCAGATTGCTTCCTCCTTATTGCAGAGGCAGGTTTGATATTTGCGTTGTCTGTTTACAAGTTTGGTTTGTAGTCCTGACTCAGGCTGGGCTCATCAAATGCAGGACTACCCGCAGGCAGCACTGCTCACAGGACTTACAAGACTTCTAAAAAATATTTTTAGATGTTCTTTTCGACCTCTCTGGGTAACTATTTCCTGCTTTGATCTCCTCCCAAAAAAACAGCCTGTCCCAACTTTTTTCCCCCTCACTGATCCCAGTTCGCTGTATCACTTTGCTAAGTCAGTATTTCTGAAACCATTGCCAGTGTGCTCATGACCTTGCATGGAATTTCTGCTGCAGTTCCCTGGGCACTGTTGACCTGGCATGACTGCACTCACCAGAACTGGTGCTCTTCAAGAGTCTGTGAAGTCTGACCAGATGACTGTCTCTCAATGCCTGTGAAATCCACCCATTCTTCACTGCACTATCTATAGAGCTTATTAGCTTCTCCATTTATAATCTCTCAATATTTTTTATTTACATTGCACAGATAATTTCAGCATGTCTTGTACAGTTGATTTAACTCCAGGTGGAAGCAGCCTTGCTGCTTTCCTGAGCCCCAACACCAATATCATCACCCTTGGTTATTGCTGTTGGTGTCTAGCTGCACAAAGGGAGATGAGGAGATAAGGGCACGGGCACTGGTGATGTATGGTTGAAACCTCTTCAGGTTCCTTCCATGCATCCTGACACAAGAACCCATCTGCCAGAACTACTTGGGAGTCACAGTGTGTGAATGGAAATGGGAGAAAACTCTGCCTAAGTTCTGAGCCAGTAGGAAATGAGGACTCTAATATTGTGTGAGTAGATGTCACCACAGTGGCTGTGATAAATAAGCCTTGTTGGAAGGATGGATACGGCATCACATCTATTAGTTCTTGTATGCAATAGGAGAATTGTCTGACTTGAATTATGGCAGTGAGGTCTCATCTGCTCACAGTTGCACCACAGTTGCAACTCATTATCAATGAGACAGGAAATTTTTTCTTGTCATTCCTGGTCACTGAGGACAGGGAGAACAGACCAAGTAGGAGTAGCTGTAGGCTCAGCTGTCGTTGCAGCATCAGTGTGGGAATAAACACTTAGAAACTGGATACTGGAAAAGTCCCTAGTTCTAATCCATGGTAAAGCCAGATAACTTCGGGTAGTCAGCTGTTAAATGGGAATTAAATGGAAATGTGCTCTGGTTATGAGACATTGGATCCCACCACAGCTGTAAGGCTAAACTTAAATACTACAATCCTCTGGTATTACGTGAAGAAATAAGTCACTGTTCACACTTTTTGATTTAAAAGAGAAAACAAAAACCTTTTTCCTAAATTATTTAAATTTAAGGCTTTAGGAAAATTACATAGATGCTGCCCATTTTTATCTCTTGTAGAGACCATAATGAAATACACATTTAATGGGTATGTATCTCTTAACAATTAAAAACTGTACAACTGTACAATAGAAAAGTATATAATGTTTTGGAAATAGCATTCAGTTGATTAATTTCTGCATTATTAGATCTTTACAGTACTTGGCTGCAAGTACAAGAAAAACACAGCATGCATAATCATTTCTGTGATAACCATGTCTGCTGCCCAGTTACACAAACTCTGTCCAGAAGGAAGGGAAAAGGCATCACATCCTGTACATCTGCTTATACATATAAGCTTATAGATATTGCTATTGCAAAGGCATCAGGGTTTCTTCCATTGATTTATGGAGGTCAGATTTCATGAGCAAAGTGAATGAGGCACAATGGGCAATGCTGATTAAAATGGAAAGATAAGGTTTGTTCTTGTAGCAAGAAAAAGTTCAAGAGACTGGTATCAATGAAAATACTTCTCTTTCTGAAACAACACTGGAGTTTCCAGTGGGAATTTCAGTGGGATTATACAGTTGGAATATGATTATATTCTTAGGTGGCTTTTGTTTCTTTGTTAAACACTTTGTTAAAACCCCATCAAAGATACAAGCATTTTGTTCCAATTTTAAAACTCTTTTGTAAGTGCTGCTATACAATTGGCATCCTTCCTTTAATCAGCTGACAAATTGACCAGTGCTTCTACAAGTTCTACAACTCCCTCAAAGTATGGCTGAAAAAGGACAAACTTGAAATTTTGACTTCCACAGGTTTGGAATGCAGTTAATTTATAAAGACAAAATCTTGAAGAACCAGAGTTTATTCTGAAGATTTCTTTCACTTGCAGGAAGAGTTTTTAGTACCCTTTTTGGGTCATGTGTTCTCATTTAGCTCTGGATATTTGGTTACTTGCCTGTGGTGATTGTAAAAGAAGAAAATTATGGTGAATTAAATGTTACTGTAATACAGTGTGTTCTGTGGTTTTTGCCCACCTTTATGTACACGATCTGAAGATACAGAGCACATGTATTAAAGATACTTCAGTATGAGAAATCAATGTCCTCTGCAAGTTTTATTTAAAATTATTAAAAACCAGAAATTCTTTGTTCTTTAGAGTTTTGACATATGTAACTTTCCTTTCTGTTTATCTGGATTATGAGAGAGAGAAGCACATTGTCCTCCTTTTTATTAAGCTTTTTATTATGGGAACATTCCTCAAGCAAAATATACCTGGAGTCTAACATTCCCTCTCCAAAGGCAAAATACATTCCCTTCTCAACATACCAGAATGAAGGACTGAATCATACTTTAAATTATTCACCTTTTGCCAAAATGTCTGGTAAATCTACTTAACTGAATAAAAAATGATCCTGAATGCTCAAAGTACTTTTGTGAAGTAAAATGTATGTTATGCATGTACAATGACAGCGGGAAAGGAAGAAGCAGAGGTTGCCAAGGACATTCTGAGAACATTTATTGATTGGATGGAAACAAATCAGTGGAATTTTTTTGGTTTTGTTTTGTTTAGTTTTGCTGGATTGTTTTTTTCTTCTCCATATTACATGAAGTGGTCTCTGTCTGAGTGTAATTTTTACTTTTTAGTGCCATCTGCACCTGTGGCCTTTGGACTTAATGTTTATGACAGATGGACTGGACTGTGCTTGCACCATTTATTGTATAATCCTTCTGTATGTATCTATGCCATGCTAGGCAGTGGCACTGGCCCAATGGGCATATTTATTAGTGCAGACTTCCTGTCTGCTTCCATTGTTCTGTTGCAGTCTCCTTTGAGCCTTATGGACCTTGCTTTGTGCTGGGCCCACCTACAAAATATTGTTTCTGATTTGTGCCAGATATCTATTGCAGACTCTGATTTTTATTTTTTTTTCTCTAACACATTTGCCAACTAGAATGCTTAAAATGGATCAATTCCATATTGTAAATGCTCTTCCTCTCCTCTCAGCCTGCAAGCTTCATTTTGGAACAAGCTTGCTAGCTTTGTTTGCTGGTATCAAGATACTTGATAAAAACATGAGAAGCATTCCTATTGAAAAATGACACCTCTCATTACCTGAGCTGCTGTTCTCCTGGAAGCAGAAGTTGTCCCCAGTGAGGCAGTGTCCCCTGTGGAAGAGGGTGCAATAAACACAGGTTTGACTGCAAGAGCTTGTGGCTGGCTCATGACCTGCAGCCTGGAGCTGGGTGTCACATCCCATCCCTGCTGACTTCATGGGCGCTGTGTGAGGTGGGAAAAAGGATGGACTACTATTGAACAAGAAGTGTTACCTTCTGGATCTGAACAGCAAAACAAATGCAACACGGGCATTTGCAATTTTTCAAGTTATTTGTGAACCTAACAATCCACAGAGCTGATATCATGAAAATGAAGAACAATCAATCATCTATCTCATAAAACCAAGAGGTTGCCTGTCTAAAATTTTTGAGCCTACTACAGAAAAACATGAAATTAATCTCACAGTTTAGTTGTAGTCACATTAAATTATTGGCAAATTTCAAGAAGACAATTAAGAATCAAACTCATCCTGTTCTAAAAATATAATTTTTCAACATATATATCCTAACAGTTAAAAAAGGCTTTGTAAAATTTTTCTACAGAAAGTAATCATGCCTCTGTAAACCCTCTATGGAGAAAGAGATCGCCTGTATGTCTTCTCATATTGCATTGCAAGACTATGCAGTATGGCTCATATTATCATGGTCATGAGAAAAGGAAACACATTCCACATCATACACCTGCAATAACAGGGTGTTTCTAGTGTGGGTATTCCTGCCAATCAGATTTCTGCAGGATGAGAATGAAGACCGGTGAGACAGAATTTATCACTTCATAAACAAAAAAGCTATTATGAGGAACAGTTTCATGTCTAGGAACGGCTTCTTTATATTATTGAAATAAAGCTGTATAGTAAAAAACAAAGACATTATGATGGCATATTCATGACTAGGAAATAAAAACTTTTTTTTCCATTCAGCCATTTTAAATTTGGCATTTCTATTTTGTAGTAAAAACTCAAACTATCAAATATATATCCAGAATATATTGCTTGTGATTTTGGCCTTAAGAAGAAAGCATGTAGAAGTCCATAGAAAGTCCATAGAAATACTCATATATTTGCTTTATATATCTGCCTTTTTCATTCACTTCTAATGCTGTTTAATACTTAGAACTTTCAAAGATCAGGTACCCAAATTGCAATGGTGAAACTTCATATAGGCAACCCTGAATTTAAAATCAAAGCACATTATTGAAATTTGAAAATCTCATGGCACTATGTTTTACAATTGTCTTTCATACCTCAAGCAGTTTATATTTGTTTCTTGTGATATCGGGAAGAGTTTCATCAATTTAGCCTATTAGTTGCACATCTTGGAGGAATATTTTGAAGAATGCAGTGTAAAAAATGTGCAAGCTGGTTGTAGCAAATCCTGTTTAATACCCTTCAATTCAAATCAGCAGTGTGATGATTCTGATTTTTTCCATGTGTTGGCTGTGGCAGTATCATAATTTGTTTCTCATAGATTATTGCTCACCTACTCCATGAAAAAGCCATTTTCTAAGTTGCTTTTCTCTGCTGCCAGTCATTGTGAGGATGAAGTATCTTCTCAAAAGTACTGCAAAAGCTGCAAAATCTCCTTATTTGTAAAAGACAATCTATAAATTTTAAGGTGGGAGCAGAGTCTGGTACAGCGGTATATCACAGAACAGACAGGATATTATTGAGTGTTTATTTTTTTATTTGCTTTTCTTTCTTTTGCTTTATAGAGTTCATAGAGAAAATTCAGGACAACAATAGAGATATTATCCAAGTTTTCCAGAATCGAGCAGTAATCTTCTTCCCCTAAAGTCTGTTGGTTATGTGATAAGATTAGCTTTAAGGTTATTGCAGTGTTTGAGTTTCTGATTTGAGCCCTCTGCAAATAATGACCTGAGGGGTTGTGTCATGATGTAGACAAGCAACATGGCCATTGAGCTGTGATTATTTTAACTTCAGTGCCAGTAATATACTGTGCCTCAGAACTGTGGAGCTAGGTATCATGTCCTGCAAATGGAATTATTCTTAATCATGGAAGAACCCGTGGACTGAGCTGATGGAAGCACATAATAGCAAGGTTATGCCTATGAAGGATGTGCAGCCTGAATCTCTCCACTGTAAGGCATGGTAGAGACAAGTGTTATGTGATGGCCCTCCCTCGAGGGTCATTATCATCTTATCCCCTCCCTAGACAGTACCTGATTACCAGCCAAGCCAATATTCCAGACTGTCATCTTCCACCCTGGCATCTGCAGGTTGCTTCTGAAATGCGCACAACCAAGGGGATTTTTCATTACCCTGGACATTACAGAGTCAGCCTTATCCGGCCTTGACTGAATTCATACTTCTCTTAGAGGAACTGTAAGTCTAAAAAACTTTGCAGAACTTTTAAACTGGCCAATAGCTGCCTGCATGTCTCTGGGGACATGAGACAGGAGACGGTGGTCATCTGCAAGCAGACGGACTGGCTTTCCCCATCCATGACTCCCCAGGTGCTGACCAATGGATTAGGCCACTTTGTCCTGATGTCTCTAGGCGTGCTCAAGTCTGTTTTTCAGAAAGACCAATCTCCTCACCTCTTAACCTGCTGAGGGATTCCACTGATACGGTTTATTGTAAGATCCATTAAGGAAACCAGCTCCTTCTTTTGTCTACTGAAACACCAGTTATTGCTGCTAGATCACATGTGACTTCAGAAGGTCCCATGGCCAGGTTACTGTGAGGCACACCTGGCACCTCCTGGAGGGGTTCTGAGCATTGACTGATGGAAGATCTGCAGCTTTTTGCTCTCCTACCAATTTCCTTTTCTAGTATGTCTGCACATACTATTTAATTCCATTGTGTTGCTCTGTCTTTGCAAGTTATTTTTAGCGTTAATAAATTTCTGATGCTTTATATCTAGATGTTAGGAGCAACCTGATCTCATTTTGATGCAATTGAATCATTCTTCATATCTGCTCCTTGCAAAATCAAAGAATTTCTCCAATGTTGAACACTAGATAAAAGGATGTGGTGATAAATTCATCAAATGTGGTAGTCAGAGTAGAACTCAAAGGATTTGTTTTACAAATGTATAATATGGCTGCAGCTGCTTTATTTTAGAAGTTATTCTCACTTTGTGCTCTCTCATACTTAAATTCTGAATAACTGCTCCTAGTTGAAACAGAAAGAAAAAAATTGTATTTCATTTATGAGTAAAGAGACAAAATTACAATGTGATTTGTGCCCCTTTTTATTATTTTAGAAGTAATACTTTTTTCCTTTTTTTTTTCCTGTAGACTGATACATACAAAAGACAATGTATAAAAAACATCCACATCATAATAAAATTGTTTGAAAAAAACAAAAAGAGCAAATGTCAAAACTGCAAATACTGGAATAATAAATGTTAAGAGAGTAAAATGAAAAATTTGTGGAAAGCTTTTGTGAGAGATTTGTATAATACTCTATTGTTTTAATTAAGGGTCTTTTTTTGCATAAAGACCTCAAGTTTTCATTGGTTCTGTTTCTCATTGTGTTAGGTATCATCAGGTCCTGCCTAAAAATATTGAAAGGACTCTGTGCCCATACAACCCTCCCATGTTTCTTTAACTGAGGGGAATTCAAGTGTTGAATAAAGTGGAGTGGGAGACTGTGATTCCAACCTTTTGGAATTTGTTGTTTCTCTGTATAGGGACTCATAGAGTGTGGTGAATTTCCTTAGCCAAAGCCAGTAAACAGCCATCAACTTACTTTAAACTCTGTCCTTGTGGTAGTGTTCAGTGCTAGTTTTTCACATGTCTGACAGCCCCACATGTGAACCTCACATCACAACTTCTGCGTGTGACTGAGACTGATATGGCCAGCAATGGATTCTGTGTGAGATCATTTCACTTGCCCCCCTGTCTGGTCTCGATCTTTTTCTTCTGTCTGTTACTTGTATTCCCATTCCACCAGCTAAAACTGCAGTCAGTGAGGATGAGAGATCAAATCATCCTTTTTACAGGTCTTAAGCCTTTCTTCCATCTACCTACATGTTTTCCCTAAAACCTGTGATTGCTTGGGCTCCAGCAACAGAGACAGATGAAGGTTGTCACATCCACATACAAATGATGAAGAGATGATGGCTGTTGGCCATTGGCTTGCAGTGGCAGATGCATCTTTGACTTTTGCCTCAAAGGAGCCCCTTTTAAGGATCCTGTCACCTTCTTTGGTTGAAAAACTGATCCTCGGCTCTCATGTACTCTGCCGCTGACTCTTTGTGTTACAACAGCAACCCATTTACACAGCAAAACTCTCACCTAGAAAAAGCTAAACCAAGGAAAATGTAAGAGACTAGTGAGGTGCTCAGTTCATGTTGAAAATGGCTCATAACATCTAATATCAACATAAAAATCTGACATGCAACATATCTTTCGAATGAGAGAAATTTTAAGGTGGCTATTGCTGCATGTATGCATTATCAGAAATCTGAATTTGAGAATAAATGACTACCTAATGTCTCCTTAACTAAAGCTGATATCAAAGTTAGATTCTTTGTAACATCACTGACAAATTTTATGAGGATCTAGATAATTCAGAGAAAGTGTCTTCACAAAATGGTATTGATAGGCTAAACTGGTAGATAAACACTTAGGTATGTTTGTGTAACATAAAAAAAGGTAGCTGATCAAGTCAGTGTGGGACCTAATCGCTCAAAGCTCTGGTAAAAGATTCAGCATTGACTGCTTGTATTTATGTTAACTAGTGTCTTCATAAATTAATAGTTTCTTCCATTTAAAATAGTAGCTGCATTATGTTTTCCCTGTGTTAGTGCAAAAAAAAGAGGTGTACTTGGGGGGAACAGGAGGGAAGGGATGAACTAAGAAAGAATTTCCGTTAATTAATCAACTTTACTATAGAAAAATAATGGGTGAAATAGCAAGCAAAATAATATTTGTGTGTTTGTGTGTGGAATAAATCCAAATATATTAAAAGACCCATTAATTCTAAGTTCTCAGTGGTTAATACTAGTATATATTTTTGGTACTCTGATATTTGAGTTTATAGAATATATATATTCCTTCTGACTACTCTGTAGTCTTTTCTGTTAATTATCATCTGAAAGACTCAGTAGTCCACTTCTAAGTGACATAAAAATGCAGTAATTCTCAGAAATTTTCCCACTGATGCCTATGAAGCTATTTGCAAGAGAAACTGCTGGTCAGAGTAATCAAGGGCTCTGATAAAGGGTTCAAATGAAATATAAAGTTAAATGTATGTTTATTTGATATATTCTCATTCTCTAACATTCTCTTTGTTTAAAGCCTTATTTCTTTTTCTACTTATATTTCTAACTCCTAACTCTTGCTCTGTTTCTTCTCCCTTTTCTTTTTTTCTTATTTTTCTCTTTCCTCCTCCTAATATTGAATTTTAACAAGATTTTGTGAGTCACACTGATTCCAGGCAAACAAGCTGCTGTACTGTAAAATAAATAGCCTTGAAATGCTACAAAGTAAATCACTTGCCTTCAAGATTAAGCTTAAATGTTTGCTTCAGCTTCATGTCTGAACATCCTTCCACTTAACCAGATGATAGCAGACTTTTTGCCAACAAAACATATCTTTACTAAACCAGGGCCATCTTTCAATAAGAACAGAGCAGTAAGATGCCCTCTGCCATCAAAACATGCCTCTAGCCCTATTTATTTATGAGGAGCTTTGTACTGGATACAAACTGATCATGAATGTTATCCAGCTTTATGTAAGACATCACATGGTATTGGTAATCTGATACAGGGTTTTAAATGGATAGCTAGACTGCCAGTTTGAAGTGCCAGCATTTTATTTTTTTTCATTTTGCTATCAAATAGCATAGCATGAAGAAATAGTCAAGCCTCCACTGAGTTTATGTCTCCTGCAGAAGAATTGCTACATTTCTATTTTGCCTTTTATTCTTCTGAAAATTATAAACTATTTAGTATTCTTTATAGAGAATTCTGGAAATAGATTATTTTAGGAAGAATAATCTATATTTTGCTCCTTTCATCCAAATATATCTTTTTCACAACCTTGTGTTTCTGCATCTGTTTACTGTATTTTATTAAAATAGTTGTACTTTAATTTTACAGGTCTGGGGAATTTTGAGAAACAGGGCTTCAGACAAGAAACATTGACTTTTCCTGGTGTTTATTCTCATAGAAATCTATTTGATCACATAAACTTGTTATTGTAAATATAGAGAATCATCTTTACATGTGGATTAGGTATATAACTGACATTTGCTTCATGCAGGCATGGAAAAATCCAACCTGGTGTGAGAAACCTGAAGTGTGACTAACATTCTGAATTTTTGCTTTGCAATATAATCTAGAGAATGGATGAGCATTAACATGGAAAATCCAGGCTCTTTTTCCCAGAGGGCACCTTTGCATTATTGTAGCTGAAATGCTTTGTGTGCTCTATCACTTTGATCTGAAAGCAAAAATCTGATGAATACTTCTTTGAGTGTTTTAAAGGCAAAGTTAGTAAAGCCTTGTTGATTGCTTTGAATTCCTAATTTAAATCATTTTAAGACAAGTTAAAGTAAAATTCTGGAACTGGTCTGTGCATTTTAAGGGAAGGAAAATTGGCTGATTTGTGCTTGACTTACTAAAAAAACAGGTATGAGAAAAAATATGGCAGAGGGAGCATCGAAAAAAAGTGAAGATAACCTAACTGAAAATTTTGAAAGCAATTAGATGGTAGGATAGGTAAAGGTGCTCAAGACAGCATTTCAGTAGCCAATTGTTTAGCAAATATTCATTTGCAATTGAAATAGCTTGAGTAGAGACGTGACAGGGGCCAGAGGGTGGAACTGGTAAGGAGAATTGCATGCTCAATATCTGTATATATGTTTCTTCTACCATGACAGAAAGACCTGTAGGTTTGTATGCTTCCCTAAGTCTGCACATTAGAGAAACTGAATAGCATGACTGAGTTTAAAAGGGGTGACATTAATGTGAAGTCTAAGGATTCTTTATGTGCATGAAACCATGATGGTTCATTCCATGAACAGCTGCTAGCCAATAAGCCTTTTAAAAAGCCTTTTGGAGACAACACTGAAAATCAAGAGCTTACACTCTCACTGCAGGATTTTTTTACACTGAATTTTCAAAAATAGGGCACCTCCAAATATAAGTTAAAGGGTAATGTAAATGCCTCTTTGGGACTTGGGATGATATTAGTTGTATCTCACTAACATTGACCCCAGCCTGCAGCTAAGCCCCACACAGCCATTCATTTACTCCCCTTGAATGGGACTGGGGAAAGAATAAGAACAGTAAAAGGAGAAAACCCACTGGTTGAGTTAAAGATGATGGAGTAAGTAAACTAAAAGGCACACCTTCAAGAAAAGCAAAATGAAGAATTAATTTGCCACTTCCCATCAACAGAGAAGTGCTCAGCCAGGAAAGCCGGGCTCCATCATATGTAACAGTGACTTGGGAAGACAAAGCCAATGCTTGAATGCCCATTCTCTTACTCCTTCTTTTTCTCCCAACTCTATATGCTAAACATGATGCCACAAGGTGTGGGATGTATATTTGGTCAGTTGGGATCAGCTGCCCCAGCTGTGTCCCCTCCCAGGTCCTTGTGCACTCCCAGCCCACTTGCTGGCGGGGTGGGTGAGAAGCTGCAAAGGCCTTGGTACTGCACAAGGCCTGCCCAGCAATAACAAAAACACCCCTGTGTCACCAACACTGTTCTCAGTACAAATCCAAAACCTAGCCCCCTACCAGCTACTGTGAAGTAAATGAACTCTCTCCCTGACAAAACCTGTGCACCAACATGACATTGAATTAGCATCTCTACTTAGTACCTAACAGAGAAGCTGTACAGTGTGAAGCGCACTTAAACATAATTAAACTGCTCTGAGGTAGTGACTTAATTGTCCAAGTTTATATCTGGATGGATCTGGCTCTTTGGTATTTTTACTCCTGACTTTGTGCAGACTGCAGAACTCTCACAGTTTCAGTGAGAACAGAATGCTGTATATAATAGCTGAAGCCCACTAGCGAAGCTCTGCCAAAGCTTCTAACAAAAACCTTCCACTTGGCTATATATGAGGTTATGTTTTCAGTTTTTGGGAGAGACTCTTTATTTACACTCTGCCTGCACAATATTTCTGATTAATGAGTAGTGCTATGCTATAAGAAATAAATAATAAAATTTATAGATTTGCTTGTAAATTGGGCAGTTGCTGATGATTCCATATCTCTTCTTTCCCGCACTGAGAGAACCTTAGATATTAAAAATGTGATACCCAAAATGATAAGCTGAAGGAAAACAAAACCAGTCTGTTTGTAATCCATGTTAC
Organism: Loriotus luctuosus; assembly: GCA_035582745.1. Lineage (NCBI taxonomy): Eukaryota > Metazoa > Chordata > Aves > Passeriformes > Thraupidae > Loriotus > Loriotus luctuosus. The sequence continues at coordinate 111,993,080 of JAWWEY010000115.1, read as the reverse complement.
TGCAGAAATGCAGAATAAAATAGAAGAATAAAAGATGTTAAGATGTTAAAAACCTGCCTTCTCTCTTTCTCTGATACAAAATTTTCTAGGAGCTAAAGGATGGGAGTGCCAGCTCCAAATCACCGTAAGTATTCAGCAGTGGTAGAATTGTCCATGGAAAGGAGTGTAACATTTCAGGGTACCTATCCTTGTACGATCAGCACTAAAGATTAAGGAACTGCAGCTTAATTATTGAGAGATGAGGGCAAGCTGGCAAAAGTACTACAGTCACATGGCCACTGTACAAGCATAAACACAATCAGCATTTTTCTATACCTAAGTAAGATATTTTAAAATGTGTTTCATTTTTTATTAATTTAAAGCTATTTAAATCATACGAGTTTGTAGGACTGGTGTCCTACATGTCCTGACCAAAGCACGGGAAGAAAAATTATATCTCCTTTTAATGAAATTACAAAACATTTCCTCGAGATCTGATCCTGTAGCTTAATAGAATTGTCTTATCTTATGGACGACTTAGCTAATGCTGGTGTAATCAGAGATGGCTGTAGTAGCATGAGTTGGAAATCCATCATTAAGGATGCAACAGCTGCAACTTCTGCTTAAAATTTGCCATTATATCTTGAAGTACAAACATTCAAAGTACAGTTCAAAAGGAAATAGAACCTTCAGTTAAGTGACTTTCACCACTGAAATGGAATTAACAGTAAAAAGACAAATTACAGACTCAGGCAGCATCTTTGCTGCCTTATGTTTGATGGCTACAGCTCTTAGGTCAGGACAGGAGGTCTTTGATCACAGCCTTAAAGTATATTTTGCACTTCCTTTTGCATATTTGATTTGCATTTTGTATGCAAATATATTTGTTCTATATTTGAAAAGTGTCTCCTATAAATCTGCATGGGCCTTATTTTCTTTAGCAGATTGATTAACTTGCTTTGTGTAAGTTACACTGTAAGGACAGCTTTAAAAGTTGAATTAGATGGTTGGCTCACTTTTTACAGTACATTTTATTAGACTAAATGGACGGTAGACAGGCTTAAAACCAATACCTACAGGTATCTTTTCAGCACAGTGCTCAGGAAATTAACCATGGCGCTCTCATTAGCATTAATGGGTGCTTAGCGGTTAATTTACTGTGCACCATACTAAAAACATTCCCCCCAGGGTGCTCACCAGGCTGTGTGGGAGATTTCTCCCTGCTGATGGTACTGTAATTGTATTTTATTAGATCAAGTTGCAACTGAAAGATTTTGATTTCTATGGCATCTGTGACTGACTGAGTCAAAGACAAAACACACCTGTGTTCATTATGAGTCAGCTGTGACAAGAAGATACTCCTCTCAAGAAGTTCTTGTGGAAAGATACAGTAGAAAAAAACCCATACTATCAATACTTCCAATTTCTTGTAAATGGAAGGTTACAGCAAATGTATTTTTCAATCATATATATTAAACATTAAAACCATAAACTTTCAAAATAACTACTCTGAAATTTTGAATAGACCTTGAAATTTTAGTTTAGTTTTACTATGTACATGTCTTCAATTAAAAGAGAAGACTTCAAGAAATTAGGAGATATCAACTCAAATCAAGAGTTTGGGAAGTCAAGTTTTCAAGAAATGAAAGTTTTCTCAGTCAGAGGTGCAAAAACTCCCTGGAATTCACACTCCAGTCCAAGACAATTGCACTCGAAGTCTGTTCTGAATAATGAATTTTTAAAAAGTATTTATCTTAAGCAGAAAACTATAAAAAATGGGGAAAGGGGAAAACAAGACAGAATCCTGTGCTTTGTTGAATAGAAATTGGTGGGATAATGGAAGGAAAAATCAGCCTGTGTCTTCGCTTTAGAAAGAAGATTCTTAATTTCTTAACAGTACATGAATAAGGCAGATGTGCTTAAAATTATCTCTAACCCAAAACAGGTCTAAATTATATCTGTTTCACTTATTAATGGGACCAATGCTAAGTACAAAAGCACAGGCAGGCTTACTAAAGCAAATCTCACTAAGCTTATTTTATGTGTATGTGAAGGAGATGGGAGACAAAAAGATTGTGTCCTTCCCAAAATATTGGAATATAAAATAACAATCAGACAGAAAGTGTTAAGAAATATGAGTGTCTCCACCATAAAATTGTACAGTAATACAAATTCTAGCTGCATTTAAGACAAGGAAAAAATACGGAACAGACTAATTTGGATTTATAACTGTGGCCTCATCAGAAAAAAAAGTTAGAAAATGTTGATGATAGGAAAAAGATGGAAGTAAAAAGCACAAACAAAGGACTCTTAGGTCATGTTAAATCAATCTCAGGTAAGAATTTTTTTGTTGTTAAATCACAGTCTAGTTTCTCTGAACTTCAGAGAACTATGGGGAATCATGGGTTACATTGAGAAAAATAGGGATTAATAAGGAATTCTTGAGCGAGGGCAGAACCAGCTGGAAGAGGGAAAAGTAGATTTTACTTTAATACTAGTACACTGCTTGTGTATTGCTACTTGTCTGATCATATAGATCCAAAAATGTTATCTATCTTACAAATAGTTGGCCACTGGGTTTTTTTAATGATTCTTTTCATCGCCATTGTCTGTAATGAACTAAAGAGCAACTGCTACACTGTCACTTAAACCTATGTCATAAGTGTCACAGATTCTCATAATTCATAATGGTAGTATCATTTTGTACATTACAGGCTTTACAATCACTAGTTTGTGATACCCATCTATTATTTATCTAACCTTCTTCCTCATTATTGCATATATACATGCTGAAGTGTATGCTACTCTTTAGTGACCTGCTAATACCCTGTGTCAGCCTGACATCAAAAAGGTACATAAAAAAGGTTTAGGACAGTGCTTTGCACTCTAACAGCTTCCAGGAATGTTAAGAATAAAACTGAGGTTGAGTAGCCTTTTTTAGACAGAGAAAGTGGTTGCAGTCCAGAAAAAGATCTTTCATTTGTCTCAGATATGTTTACAGAATATAAAATCTGGAGGCATATTTAAAGTGGATATCTGGCCAAGGGTAGCTAACAGATAAATTACAATGTTCAATTGTGAGTGAACTGTAACAGATGTAATGAAGTGAATGGTGCAGGAAAAGCACAGGATAAAATATGATATATCACAGCTGGAAGTCTAATGTCTTTCTTTTCACAGATATACTGATTGACTTCATGTAGTTGTCCACAGCAAGTAAAGGAACGTAAATGTGGTTTCACTTCAAAAGGGTGATTCCAAAGCAGCTTTTCTGGGCTTGGAATAAGGCAGTTCTAGTGATACAGACAGAGGAAAACTGCAGATCTTGCCTACCCTTCCCTCCCTGGATGTAACATGTGTTCCTGTGGTTTAGGTGATCACAGTCATCTGTTTCAAAATTTTTCAAAAGAAAATGATACAGCGTAGCTTTTGTTACCCCTGTATTTTATACTGGCTATGAAAAATGCCGGGAAAGAAACTTCTACCATTTATTTTCAGAAGCGTCTGTTATTTAAATGCTGTCAACCTATGAACTAATGTTCTTTTGCAAAAGTGAGACAAATTCCTGCACTAGAAAAAATTATGACAAAATATATCAACTGTTTTAGAAGGCTTGTATTTGTTCTTCTCAGTCAAGAATTTATTTTCCATCATTGTATTCTTCAGTATTAGCAAGTTTTCTTATCTATTTCTTCTTAGCTTAAGGGAAGATTGAAAATGCTTCTTGAGTGGGTGAGGTACTGAGCAAATAGTGCTTGTAGGAAAGGGTAGCAGGCAACAGCCTGCTCTTACACAGCATAGGAGGAACTAAAAAGTGCTGCATTCATCACAATTATGAAGAGACTTGAAAGAATAAACTACCAAGAGAGGTTCCTAAAATTGCAAAATTGTCTTCTTAAGTCTGAAAATATGTATACATGTCCAAATGACTACAACGGTTTTCCAGAAGTGTGGCGATTCTGGAGCAGACTGTGTATAAAGGGGCATCTATAGCTCCTAGAATATGCCCTCCAGTGCTCCCACCATATGAAGACATGCTGCCCTCTACCAGATGTAAAGTTCTATCAATGCCCACAGGAGGGCTTAGATGCTTCTGGAAAAAGGGAATAAAACTTCCTAGGAAAAATCCTGACTCCACTGAAGGGCATGGAAACCGACCCACCAGCAGCAGCTGTAGAGTCTGATTCTTCTCTCTAATTAGCAAAAATTCAGCTGGTAAAATAGACAGAACTTGCTGCATTTCTTAACAAAGAACAGGTCCATCTTCAGTCTTTAAATGAAGTGAGGACTGAATATACTTTTGCCATAAAAATAAACTCTTAACCATGCAAAGAGGCGAAAATGCAGTGGCAAAACTAATGATAGACAGTAGGGTGTAGTATGAGTAAGGATAGTTTGTACATCCTCTTTGATTATAAAGAGTATTTAATAAACTCAGACTTTTTATGTTTAATTATTGAAAATTAAATTTTCTGTGATATACTTTCAACTTTTACCAATATAAAATAGTATGATGAGATGATCTGTTAGGAAAAAAATTTCAAAATATTTTCCAGCAGAAAATTCTCATCTAATGAAATTGAAGCATATGGGGGGATGGACAGACACATGCCAGCTAAATTTATTTAAATTGAGACATTGATCTGCACCTACACAGTATTTTTTTTTCCAAATTGCTAGATACTGCTTCACAAAAATAAAGCCAAATAATTCACTGTAATGAAAAAGACTATTTTAATGTCTTTGACATTTCTCAGATATTATTCACTTTGACTTTGCTGCTTCTTTCTTTTTTGATTTCTCATAAATGGATATCTCTCACTCCTTGCAGTGTGAACCAAAGGAAACTGTATGTTTTTTGATAAATCAGTTTCTGTTAGTTTTAAGAGTGCTCAGAGTTTCCCTTATGAATCTGTATTGAACCAACTTCCTGTGGATGCAGGCATATATCTTTGTTTTTCTTCATTGACCTTCAGCTAGAACATGAGATTGGGTAACCTATGTGGTTTGACACAGGGTGTGCTCTTGTACTGCAACTGCTACAAATTGTATGCCAATTTCCCAGCAGTTGCATTTTTATCTTTAGTTAAAACATGAAAAAAATTCTTATCTGGTCTCATCATTGCCTGATATATCTAGAACACAGAGATTGTTGGTTGGGAAAATGCATGATAATGGGATGGCTTCTGTACTAGAAACACACATGAATGTTTAGTGGGTCCCTTAAATCTTTTTGTAAAAACACCTGACCTGCTGCTATCCTGCATGGAAATGCCAAAACTTTCTAGTATTCCAATCTGGACCGGCTATGAGCTGCCCTATATCAGCAAGACTGATGCCAGCTGAGAGCCTGTTCATGTTTTTTCATGTACTTGCTGGTCACATCCTCATTTACAATTTCCATATCTAAGTCAGGTTCATCAGTGCACTGTGCAATATGTACAAGTCCACATTGCTGCACAAAGCAGGTTCCTGTGCAAGCTGCCACAACACAGGTGCCTACATCTTGAATGCTGCACCTTGGAGCTCCTTGGCTTAGGTGTTAAATTTAGATGTCCCTAAAAAGTCTCTATAACTTAAAGACTACAGCAGTCAGGTAGCATAAAATTCCTCGTATAAAAAAATTGCCTTTTTCTTCTTCCTACCCTTTAACCACCTCTGCATCACAAAATTAATAAGTACTATCTCATAGCACTAAACAGAAAAACTCCCAGGTAATATAATGCCCATATAACATATGCCTAGTATATGGACTGTAGTCTGAAAATTTTCTGGTCTCATATTGCAGAAAGCTCTGTACCTTTTCCCACAGATTTGTGGTGTTCTTTTCAATGAATGTGTGAATAGTGGTTTTCTGTGTATATAATCTCAGTGATGCTGTAGCTGCACGGTATGACACAAATATATCTTGTGTATATTTACAGGGAGCAGAATAGTCTAGTTTAATTATGCAAAAATATTTATCTCCCCTAATACCACATCTGAAAAGTGTATTTCCCACTTCCACAGTTAAATGTATCCTCATATCAATTTCTCATATGTAGTTCTCAACACAACGCTTTACATTTTCAAAGTGCTTTAGAAACATTAGCTAATTAACTAATGCATGTCATTACAGGCCTGTGAATCTTGGATGTCAAAAGGCAAAAGACAAGGCAACCAGAGTGTATTAAATAAAACACAGATTAAATTGCCAGCATTGCAGCCTCCAACAAATTTCTCTACCCAGTGCAAAACTCTCTGATCTGCACTACTCTTTCTTGCTTCTTTCCTCTGGTGTCAGGTAGCACTGTTTGGTGATAATCTTTCCCTTCAATTTAGGCCCCATAATTCATGGCATTTGTCTGCTCCTGTTTTAATACATATGAACATAAGATTGTACTGTCCTTGATATGTGGTTAAGATAGCATTTTTTCTGAGACATACTCACTGCGCAGTCTCAGAATAGGGATGAATATAAATGCAAAAATCTTGACTTCTGAGTCATAAAAAAATTTTATTTGTCAATTTTGATCAGAGTCATGGTCTGAAAGTGAAATCTAAATATGAGAAAATGATAGGAAATATTATGTATTTTGTTTCAGTTCTGATATTGGAAGGACTGTCTGTATGAAGGTGTCTTGTCTTTTTCCTGGGAGAATGTCCCTCATGTACTGGATACAGCCCAATGGAAAAAAAAAAGCCGTTTGACTCACAGATCATTTAAAACCATTCTCTTTCCTTGGATCTCTTCAGATATGGACAGAGAGTAAATTCTTATCTAGATAAATTTTTATGGCTGTTTGTTCCTGCCCTCCTTTTCCCAAAGTTCTTTAAGCCTTCTCCTACACATAAATATATGTTATGTTCTTCAAGTGACTCAGCTAAATGCTCTTCATTCAAAGAAGAGTTCCTCATATGTAATGGTGCTGTGTTTTCATATGCTGAAACCGTATTTTTTCATATACAACTGAATGTAACCTTCATTTAACCAAAATAAGAACCATTTTTACAGTCACTGGACATATTCTTTTTCAGTTACACTGAGAATCAACATTTTATGTGCAGACTGATGAATTCATGAGACAGGTGAAAAACTTGAGGATCCAGGGGTTTCACAGGAGATGGTGAAGCCAATATTCTTGATAGGATAGGTGGATTATTCAGCACAATTCCTCCTCTGCAAGAAGCATAAAACACCAGGTCCTAAATGGTTAACTGATTCATGGAGAAAATCAAGTTGTATATTACTCATTAGATGCCATTTAACATAATAAAGCACCCTAAGGTGCTCGAGGAAAGGAGAAAACTGCAAAGGGAGAAGGGAGAATAGTGAAACACAGCAGAGCATAAGTGTGACCATCAGTACAGCAATACATTCTAGTCATCTTTGAGGATGACTAGATGGGCAGGTTTTCTGAACTGATGTGAGCACGTAATAAAAAGTTTGTAATGAAAATTAATTGCTGAAGTTATTCTTAAATTTTCTGAAAAAATATAATTTACTTCAGTGATTTTATCAGCTTTCATTCTATATCTTCAAGCCCAACACTTCAGCATTCCTAGGGGGCAAATAAAAGTTGTAGGTAAAAGGCATCTTAATAACTACTGGATAATAACAAAAGTTCTGACAATTTAAATTGATTTTGTACCAGTATTAATAACTGCAGAGCCATTATACAGCTATTAATGATGATACAGCTATTATAATTACAGCTATTGTAATAAATGAGGAAATGATTTCACTGGCTTAAGCAGAAAGATTATAGTATAATCTATATGAAATAGCACTTTTCCCCCTCCTGCAGATACTTCATTAGCACAATCATACTTCTCTAGTAGTAGCACCTAAGAGTCCCTTATTGGTATGAAAGAATTCCTGACAGCAGTGCCAAGTTGCCTTGCAGTTAAAGTGAAGAGGACTGAACTATAAATATTTTTGTGACCTTTATGAATGCAACCAGATTGCTAGTTTTAAATGATAAGTGTATAAACAGGTTGGAAAAGCTGGACTGTACTGCTGAAAATTTGCCATTAACAATTTTTTTCCCAGAAATGTATGTTCAAGTGATTAATTACTTCACGTTATGCTTGTCATTAATCTCCCTGGTGCAGTGCTCCCCCATCTGTCTGTCTCATAGTCACAATCTCTCCTGCTCTAAGTGTAGTTCCTTCTCCAGATATGCGGTTAGATACACATCCAGAAAACTTCATAGAAAATGGAGGGCAGAGGTCCAACAAAGTACAATGTGCTGTTGATGGGGTTGTTTTTCAACAAGCTTTTAGAGCCAGGGATTGTCTTTTAATGGTGTTCACAGTGCCTCATTAAATGGGCTTCTCCCAGACTCGCCACCCACAGCTGAGGTATCTAATCTTTACCACAATCCAAAAATAACTGTATTCAGTTCAGGCATGTTCCTGGTTTTAATTTATCTTTAATAACAGTCTGTAGATCAAATCTGCCCTTTACATTATGGTTAATAAATAGTGTCCCAGCACAGAGGTTCTAAACAAGCTATTTTGGCTGCTGAGATGGACACACTTTCTCCAGAGCTAATGAAACTTTTATAGGTCTGGATCGGTCCCTGTCCATCAGATCTTGGGGGAGAATTTTATAATCAAGGCTTAACGAGATAAATGTCTATGGTTGGTACATTCAAGGACATCTTTCGCAGCTTTGTGAATAAAAGATATTATCACCTCACATAAAGCGGGAGAGATGAGGTGCATGGACCTGAACTGCACATCTGGGGCTAGTTTAAGGAACAGTGCTTTGTAAAACGTGATAGTAAAACTAGACTTCCCTGAAGCTTTATTTGCCAGTTTTTAAAAAAAAGCCTGTTTTATTTCCTCATGTAATATCCACATCTAATATCTATCTCTAGACCAATGCTAGATGGAGGGAATAAATTAATTGAAAACAGTTTGAGATTCTTCCAATAACTTGTATATTAGAAGCACATTGATAGGTGTGTGATCAACCAGATATTTACCTATTAAAAAACAACTACTATGTTTTACTCCTACTGTACCCAACTGGTGCCTTTATATTGCCTTAACCTTTTAAATTCATAACTAGGTAGTGATTTTTTTCCTTTTGGTCGTGTACAGATCAGCAAGGCTGGATCTTCTATTTAAACTAATGCTTCCTCTAGCATACTGATTGAGAACGAGAAATGTTTCTTTTAGTTTATGTCTCAGCTATAATTCTATAATTCTTTGGTGCCCATCATTTTTCTTTTTCTCTCTCCTAAAAAATTCCAACCACACCCCCCCAAAAAATCCCAAACCAAACAATAAAAAAAACCCTAAGAAAAAATCTCTGCCGCAGTCTGAAGAGGGAAGTCCTTTGCAATAATGATAACATACCCACGAAGGTCTGTGCTTCCTGTTTCTTATTTCTATTTTATTTCATTTAAGTGAGCATGAAACATGTATTTTTTTTCCATTTTCTCCCTAGAAATGTTCATTCTTATATAACTATAGAGTATGTATTGAAATGGAGTACATGCAAATAAGTGGTAATAAAAGCTCTGTTCATAAAAAGATTAAATGCAATACCGAATGTTTAGTCAATTGTTAGTCTCTTAGATTAGATCAATAGGCTGTTATTTTCAAGAATTACTGTAATTCTGACAGTTTTCTGTTTGCTTATAACATATGTTGTTTGCATTTATATTGTAATTTGCCTTGTAATTTGCAATATAATCTTAAGGAAACATCGAATATTTCCTTGATATATAGGGTCTCCTATGGCTAGATTTTCAAAAGTCAAGCTCAAATAAACCATTTGGATTTAAGCAGAAGAAAGGATATTAATAATAAGATATTAATAAGAACTTTTTCAAGGGATTTCAGAACTTTGAGAAGAAAATGTTTGAACTGTGTCTGTGTTGAATACACCCACGGCTCAATATGATATCACTCCTAATTATGATCTTAAAAACCAACTGTGGAGCATTTGAAACAGGAGTTCTGTCGTTGACCATATTGGGGCAATGTCAATAACAGACTGTACTGGACCTTCATGTGAACCACGATCTCTCACATCAGGACTTCTCAAGAATGCATTAACTCAAAACCAGGGATTTAATGCTACCAAACTTTCTGCTGAGAGCTAAATTTTTAAGTACCTTTATCAAGAATTGAATGTGGAGGTGCAGCAGACCCTCAACACGAAACACCTAACAATCCCAAAATTAGGGAGTTCTTTATGGGTGTGCAGTACCAGGTTTAGGCTGCCCTTCTGGCTGACTTTGACTGGAGTCTAGAACATGAATGATTCTGTATCTCAAGCATGTCGTTAACAGGGATAGCATATCTACTTGAAAAGACATTAAAAAATGAGAGTTCCTCTGCTTTTCTGCTAATATATGAGAGAAGATATAGCCATTCTAGCTCTGTAGAGTGATATAGTAGTGCTGTAACTGCTAAGACAAATTATTTTTTCTTCATATAGTTGTGCAGAAATATTCTGTCTGTGTGTTTCAGGAACACCTACTCTGCCATCCTCCCACCCATCACCACCAAGCTAGAGATACAAATATGGTATAAATAGTCAAAGATTCAGTCACTTAGAGGAAAACTTTCTAGGAAGTTTGTTTAATGCCTGGCTTGTAAAAGACATAGTTTCAACTTCTTGTCTCAACTCAGGTAGAAACATAGGTTTCCTGAAATATTTTCCTGTTCTTGCTGTCTGGCTCTCAAAATCTCTTTTTTTTTTTTTTCTTTTTTTTTTTTCCCACCGCAGCCACCCAGACTGCCGTAGAGGGGTCTTTGCTGCAGCCGTGACTGCTGTTCGGAACCCGGTCCAGCACAGATCTGACTCTGGCTCGGCCCGGCACGGTCCGACTCCAGCCCCGACCCCGCACAGCCCAGTCGTGCCGCGACTCCACGGCCGCGACCAGCTCCGGGCCAGCTGGGAAGGTCTCCGGCAGGCAGAGGGCCCGGTGCCACTCGAGCTGCCAGGCAGCAGCTCCCGCCGAATCCCGAGGCCGAGGGAGAGAGGACCGCAGATGCAAGTGGACACCCCCGCCGCCGCTGTGGCAGCACCGTGTCGGGGGCGATGTTGTTCAGGGTCTCAGCAGCACCGGCACCCCCACGCACTGCAAGTGGTGGGGCTGCTTCTGTGAGGGTTTCAGCACGACCCGAGCCGGGTCCACTCTTGGTTTTTGTCCACTTTTAATAAGACTTGCACAGGACTCAGCCAAGCACTCACAGCCCGCGCTGTCTTGACCTCCTGGTCCTTGCAGAGCTGGTGTTCTTTTAAGACAGCTTCTTTGGGTTTCCAAAACATTAAACTTGACTTGTAAGAAGTTTTAAAACTGTTGCATATTTTGTGTGTCTTTTTCCGCTCTCGAGCTTACCACTGTTACAAGATGCTGGCAGCTTTCTTATCTGCCTGGGTAGCACAGTCTCACAACTTCAAGGTCACAGCCGCAAACAGCTGCAGTCTATCCACGCTGCTGTTGCTGTACTAAATCTTTTGAAAGTCTCACAAATGCAGCTTCAGTTGTCGACTTAAAACTTTAATTCTTGCTTTATTTTAACTTTTTATACAGAAGCAATTCGTCTGCTTAAATTTCTTGGTTTTGGATACTGTCTTCATAAGTTTAATCAGTTCTTTTAATTCATTTTCTGCACCATAAAGGCACACGTCACAATGCAAAATCGTTAACCTCTTCAGATCCTTTAGTGATCTCTTCCCACAGACTGCCCAATATTGTCCCATAGGGACACACTAAAGGCGTCAGCCACCGTGGGGATCAGGCCTTTTCCCTTGGCCCACTCGAGCAATCCCTTTAACATTAACATCAAACGTAGAATCTTTCTTGGAAAGAATTAAACGGAGGAGCATTTCTGCAGCCACCTCTTCTTTTGGTGCTGCAGACCCCATTCTCCCCCCACCAGCCGCTCACCTGGCCAGGGCGAGACTCCAAGAAACGTGCCGTGCACGGACTGCAATTCCTCGGCGCCAGGGAGAACGCCGCTGCAATTAGGCTGGCTTTCCCCTTCCTCACCTTCCGTCGCCTGTACGTCCCGTAGAACGGCGATCTGGAGGACCCGAATAGGGATGTTTCGGGCGCCAACTGTAGGCGGGGGAGCTTCCGAGAACAAACTTGCACACAAATCAATATGATTTACGCAATGTTCCACTTTTATTAACATAACCCGGACTTTTATACATTTTCACTACCCTCGGCGTGTGATCACTCTCAAATTATTGGTTCTAGCTCTTGTTCACGCGCCAGGCATGCACTGCTGTCATACTCCCATTGGATACTTGCAGGTTTGCATGCCACATGAGAGCATTACTTTTTCCTAAACACCCCGCCTTGTTTTCAGCACGGGTCCCTCCTTGTTTTCGATTCTGCAGCCTGTTATCACTAACTGTTCCACAGACTGCGAGAAGGTTCTGGCTGTCAGAGCCAGACTAGGCCTACAAACTGCAGTGTGGATTACTCATATCACACCTTGCACTTTTAGACTTCCTACAAATCCCCTTTTTGTTTTTGAGTAATCCACACTTGATTTATGAATCTTTTCATCATATTTCTAACACATTATAAAATATAACTACAGATAATAACAACTATTACTATTACTAGAATAAAAACTTCTTATGTAACTAAGGTTTTCTACTACCTTGTAATGTTAAAGCTTTTTAACTAAGTAAATAAGTCTTCTTTTTATAATGCTTTGCAAATGATCAAACAAGTTCACACGACACATTCCTTCAAATTCCTGACCTCTATGACTATGCACTAACAAAAAATTGTTGACAACAGCTCTCAGAAGTATTTCTGTTATCCACAACATCATCAGCCCTGTCCTGAAGTATTGCCTTCTTTCCAAGGCCTTATTCATCGTGCTGGTATCCATCGTGTACCTGTATCTGTAAGAATATAAGCGTAACCTCTGCCAGTCCCTTGTTTGTGGATGTTTGGGTTGTATCTTGAGCACTGCCTGTTGATTTACTAAACCTGCCTGCCTCGAAGTGTTATGTATGACAATAGGTGGATTAGGTCTATCCTCTGTCAACTGCAAAAAATGTAACACATATAGAGCTTTTGCAAACCAGTGATGTGGACTGGCTCTCCCCCTTTTCTGTTTTAGGTAAATCATACACACTAATAGTAAATTAATAAATTTATACAACACCTTTGTTTTAAATTTTTTTTTTTTTTTTTTTTTTTTTTTTTTTTT
>JAWWEY010000115.1:111803922-111979816 GCA_035582745.1 Loriotus luctuosus | reverse complement strand
TTTTCTTTTTTTTCTTTTTTTTTTTTTTTTTTTCCCACTGATTCTTTCTCTGGTTGAAAAATAGAACATAACATCATTGGATATCAAAGAAAGTTTCAATTTTCCAGGTAGGCAATGTCTAGTCCCCAGGTGACATCATGCAAGACCTACGAGCTGCTCCAAGTCACCTTCTGGAGTCTGACCACTCTCCAGTAGTTGCTTGAGGAAGGATGACTCTATCTTGAAGTTCAGAGCATTTATGGATCTAGGTTGAATCTGGGCACCTTCCTACCACAAAGTGTAAAAGGTGGAATGTGAACTGCTATAGGACAATGGGATATCCTACAATATAGACTGAGCTGAAGGAGGAACACAGCAACAGAAGGAAGAAAGATACATGGAGAACCATGATTTTATAGAGGCTTGAACAAAACCCAGGTAGGATCCAACACACTGCAGAAATTTCTAAAGAAAAAATAAAGAACTAGAGATCTTGGGATATTTCCATATTCATTTACTGTTTGAGGAGCTATTGCTTTTAGAATTTTACAAATTAATAAATGCATTAGCTTTGCTTTATGATTTCCACTGTAGAAGCATGTGTTGGATATCTGCCTACTTGTAACTCCTTTCAGACAGCCATTTTCCTCCTATTTACCGGCTTTTTATCATTTTAATTACATGACAAATGCTACAGATTACAGATTTTTTCCTGATTAATGTTTCTACTGAGGCATTCACTCTTGGAATACTGTTGCAAGAAAAATATGTATTTATTCAATCTTTAGGATTGCTTAAATAATAAAAAAACTTGTCACTTCGTAAATCTCCTAGAAAAACATTTTTGTTTTGCCAGATCTTATGTTTCATACAGACGGCATGCACCATGCTAACAGTCAAAATACAGTATTACTGTAATATCAATATTTTATACACAATGATTTCATAAGCAATAACCTTGCAACTTAAAACAATGATTCTCTGTCATAATACAGATAATTAGGGATGAGCGTCCTCATTCTGTTCATTTTTGATCGCCTCCTAATCTCTGTAAGTAAGAATATTAAACTCCAGTAATCCACAGATAATATGGTGGGAGTGACTCACCACAGTTGTGTACTGGGATCAAATTTGTTACCTCAGAGGTATCCAGTTTCCTTCAAATGACAAAAACAATCCAGAAAATGAAAATAAAATAACTAGTTTGTATCCCTTCTGTTCCCCACACCCACCTCCCCAGTCTTTCTGAAAAATGGCTATTTGTAAAAAAAAATTAAGCACAGTTCTAGATGTTATTTGGGGATTTAAATTCATTCCACCACAAAGGACAAATCAATAGATTATAGCATTTCAACCAGTCAGAAGCAAAATCCAAAGCTATTGGGCACTTTTATTCTATTCTTATCTATTGAATATCTAAGTGGGATTTTTGTGGGGAACCTCACACAAATAAAATACATAGAGAAGGGTTTAGAAGATGAGACATGCAGCCTTTTAACTGTGAACCTACACGTCAATGACCTGCACAGGAGTTCTGAGGGTATTTTCTCACATAATGCCTGCAAAACTCCAACAAACAACCTACACCCTCTGAAATGGCTCACTTGTCCAGATAAATAAACTCAGTTTCTTCAGTCTTTATTTCCAAATCTTGTTTTCCAAACCTATTTCATTGCTGTTGCTTTCCTCTGGACTGTTTCCAGTTGATCCATATCTCCCTGCCAAAAACTCCATGTGATAGAGCCAGAACCAAGTGGAGTGGAAGGATGACTTCACGAATCTAACATGACACTCCTATTTGTACACTGCCTCTCCATCTTTGTATTTATATATCACAGTACAATGTTTGCTTTTTTCTTCACACCACTGAGGTGCTTTTAAAAACCTGTCCATCTCTTATCCTCCAAACACTAACATGCTTAAATTGACTTGAGTTTAAGGGGGCAGTTAAGGTGTGTAAAGCAATGCACATATTTAAGCATTTCAAGGGTCAAGGCCAAATACTCTGTCAAGGAGTAAAAAAAAATTGAAGAGCCAACACCCGAGTCAAACTGAGAGTAATGCAATAACAGAAATCTCTAATGTAATTAAACCTTTACTGATCTGCACTTACATGGGATCCAAGTGTGCCATTATGTGAAGAACTGTAATAACAGTATCCTGCATCCCAGATCTACCGTTGCTTATGGAAAGGATGGAAAACTATCTTATTTCTAATTGAGTTTCAGTTTATTTTTAAGTAAATAGAATATGTTTTAATTCACTGACTTCAAGGTTTTTAAAAGAGAATAGCCAGAGTGAAAGCAGTCTACCAATTAAAAAATTCACATAAATGCTAATTGCATCCTGCTAACAGATTAAACAACACTGAATTTCTCAAATTAAACTTGTTTATTTCAAATGTGTTTCAGAAAAAAATCAAAATAATATTCAGTGTTCAGTTTACTTCTATTTTGTCACAACACAATTCAGTAGTTAATAGAAAGTTTAATTCTCATTGTTAATTTCTTCATTTATGCTATCTCAGATGTGTAAATTCGGGTTGCTTATTTTTGGTTGCTTTTTTCTTCTTTGTAAATATTTTTTCCCATTTTATAGACACTGTCAAGAACCTTTTATTTTCATCACTGATTTTCTGAATATTTTATCCAAAATATCTTTTTTAATGATATTACTTTTTAAAAAAAGAATTATTTGTACATTTATACCTATGTGATTATGTAAATAAACATTTAGTTAAAGGTACCATTATTGAGCTGCTTTTAAGAATGTTCAGTACACAACAGCTGACCCATCATGATGTGATTACTCATGTTGCCTTCATTTTCATTTCAACCAGAATGCAGGGTTTTCTTGGTCCTATTGTAAGAGCAGAAAAACAATTATTTTATGCATGACTGATGATAGTGATGGAGACTCTATATGGGACACAGCAGGAAGCTGAGAACTGCTTGATGCTTCAAAATGCCGTGTACTTACAGCACATTCAAATGTTGTAAAACATAAACATTCCGTTTAATTTTATTTGTAACTTTAGATTTTCTAATCAGTTGTAGATATATATATATTTAATTCCAACGACACACTGAAAAAAATAATACTTTTCAAAAAATGTACAATGCATCACTTTTAAAGCACAAATGAGTTCTGACTAAGTGGATGCTTTACTAGGCAAACTGGTGTTAGAAGTTAATTGGGTTTGACTAGCAAGTCCAGTTATTGGCAGAATTTATAAGCTTTTGCAGAATTGTGACCATTCTGCTATCATACAGTAATATGCACAATGTGAGATCTGACAGTAAGTGCTTGCTGTCTGACAGTAAGTAATGAATACAAGTAAAAAATATCCTTATAAAATAGACGCCTTTTTGAAATGAAATGTAGTAGAAGACTATTTTTCAGGATGCTTAAACATTTATTACATTGGCATATAATTAACTTTTCATTGTCTTTTTGTTCTGTGCCAAATCTGTTACAGGAATGGTCAGTTGTTGCTCCATGGTGGAGTAAAAACATTCCTAGTGGAGGAAGGATTTTTTAGAAAATACTATTATATAACTATTATGTATATATATATATATATATATGGGGCGACTTCCTGGCTGTTTCTGAAAAACAGTGCTATAACTTTAAATCCTAAAGTAGAATTCCATAAATCTTGGTGGTCTATTGCCATATTATCTTTTTTTTCTTTATGTGCTTAAATTTCTGTAAATATTTAGACATGCAGTAGATCCTTTAGCATTGAGCATAAATTTAAAATCACTGAAGAAAATCATGCATATGTGAACTGTTGTCTGATGCATTTTTTTTCTATTTAGTATTAAGTGAGTTAATCTGAAGAAGCATTTAACTGCCAGAGAGGTAAACATTATTGTGAAGTGCATAAAGTTTTACAATTAAATGCTGTTTCATTAAGGAGAAAATCAGTTAATTTGCCTCTACCTCTGTAATGGCAATGTTTTAAATTTTTTCAGGGGATTGTTACAATTTGAGGTTGGTAATACATCTATCCCCCACTATTTTTCCTTCAATTATCCAAAGGCTGGAAGAACATACCTCCCTTGAGAGCTTAACTGTTGTTAAAATCCCTGTTTTCCTGCAGGATAACCAACTCCTGGCAATTGCCCTGGAGCCCAGAGTTTGCCTTTGCAGGCTCATGCGTGCACATCACACCACCCGTCTCTTTTCCTGACTGCCAATTCCATCCCAATGAGCTGGCAGGGTGCTCAAATTCACATCAATTCTGTTCCATGATATTTTCATCAAATTGCCAAGCCTTAATTGCATAAGTGGGCTACATGGTTTTTTTTGTGCTTGCACACCATTGTAAATAGGGCTGGCTGCATGGAGCTGTCGGTAGGATATTTTGCATTTCAATGTTCTCATTTTTTTTTCTGGGGGATCACTTTGTGTTTATCCCCTCATAAGATGCTTTTCTAGGTGTCTCCCTTGTATTTCACCAGAGAGTTTAGTTTGTGCTTGATTTTGCATCTCAGAGAAAGCTAATTTTTTCAATTTATCAAGGTATTCAGATGATTCTCAGAAAATATGCAGAACTTCCAGCTCTTTATTGTGATGTTTCACTAGTACTTGGTGGATTACATTAGTTGACCAAATGCTCTTGTAGAATGGGACTGATTCACCATCTGCAGCTGTACCTGGAATTGTGGTCTAACTTCTCCTTCACCATGTGTGCTCAAGCCTGTAATCATCTGCTAAGGTGATGCCAACAGCAGTTTTGGTACCACTTCAGAGCAAACCTGAGGGGTTTGAGAAGGAGGGAGGGGGTGGGGTGTGTGTGTGTTATGTGTGTGTGTGTGGGTATGTGTGTGTGTACTGACTTCTGAACGGGACAGCCTTGAGAACTAGGTATGTATATTTTCCTTTTTGGGGTTTGGTTCCAACACTCATGTTACAAAGTGTGTTACTGTGATTTTCCTCTGGCCCATTTCCAAAGCAGTAAGGAGAGTAAACATCTTGGTGTTATAGTTTATGTGAAGAAAAAGTAGACCTGCAGGTTCTGATGTTGATGTTGAAGATGAGTTCAAAGATAGAGTTTACATTTGCTTCTAATAAGCTTCTAATAGATCCTCAGGGTAAAGTCCTGAAGTAGAATTATTTCTAGCCATTTTTAAGAAAGTACAGGCAGCAGTGACATTCCATGTTATACCCAACTGTAATAAAATGATGGGAGATTTATTTGGATGCTGATCTAACAACAAAAAATCAGGAAAGTAGCTTATATAAAGCTTAAATGCAAGATTTGTTTATTCAAAAGTTTTCTGATTCCATTACCCTGAAATACATCACTACAGTCCTGTCAGCCTGACATTGCTGTAGGGGAAGGTCATGGAGCAGATCATCCTGAGCGCCATTCCACACCATGTACAGGACAACCAGGGAATCAGGCCCAGCCAGCACAGGTTCATGTGAGGCACATCCTGCCTGACCAGCCTGATCTCCATTTATGACCAGGTGGCCAATCTAGTGGACCAGGGAAAGGCTGTAGGTGTTGTCAACCTTTAGTAAAAAGTAAAGACTTTAGTAAAGTCTTTGGCACAGCATTCTCCTACAGAAACTGGCTGCTCATGGTTTCAATGGGTGCAGAGTTCACTGGGTTAAAAAATGGTTGGAAGGAGAGGCCCAGAGAGTGGCGGTGAGGGGAGATACACCCAGCTGGCAGATAGTCACAAGTGTGACCAGCTCAGTATTGGGGACAGGCCTGTTCAATATCTTTATGGACAGTATGGATGAGGGGTTGAAGAGAACCCTCAGTCTGTTCACAGCCAACACCAAGCTGGGTGGGAATGTTGAACTCTGAGGTGTAGGAAGGCTCTGCAGAGGGATCTGGATGGGCTGAACTGATGGGCTGAGGCCAGTGATAAGAGGTTGAACAACATGAAGTATTGGATTGCAACAACCCCAGGCAGTGTCACAGGTTGGAGGCAGAGCAGCTGGCAAGCTGGTCAGTGGAAAGGGCTTGGGGTGCTGGTAAACAGGGCTGAACACCAGCCAGTGTGTACCCAGGTGGGAAAGAAGGACAATGTCATCTGGGCCTGTATCAGCAATAACATGGCCAGCAGGACCAGGGCAGTGATCATCCCTCCATACCTGGCACTGGTGAGGCTGCGCCTTGCATGCTCTGTTCAGGCTTCTCATTACAAGAAGGACCTTGAGGTGCTGGAGCATGTCCAGAGAAGGACAATGGAGATGGTGAAGAGTTTGTAGCATAAGTGTGATGGTGAACAGCTGAGAGAGCTGGAGGTATTTAGCTTGGAGGGAAGGAAGCTCAAGGGGAAACCTTATCACTCCATACAGCCACCTCAAAGGAAGTTGTAGCCTGGTGAGGGTTGGTCTTCTCCAAGAAACCAGTGATAGGTCAAGAGGAAATGACCTCAAGATCTGCCATGGGACGCTTAGATTAGATAACAGGAAACATTGCTTCACAGAAAGGGTTTTAAAGTATTGGAACAGGCTACCCAGAGAAATGGTGGGGTCACTCATCCTGAACATATTTAAAACACTTGTCGATGTGTTCACTTAGGGACAGGGTTTAGTGAAGGGCTTGACAGTGCTGGGTTAGTGGTTGGGCTCGGTGATTTTACAGGCATTTTCCAACCTGAAATATGCCATGGTTCTATGATTCTGAATAGCCAAAGGTCTAGCTGTGCTCCACTGGATGCAGCTGCCTGTGTGTGAAGAAGCTTCTGCTGTTCTGCAACCTCTGGTTACCTGTCACTAGCCTTGGACATGAATATGGTTAAATCACCTCAAAATCTATTAACTAACTCAAAATAGGGAGTTGAATAAAATGAGTTGTTGAGCTGAAACATATGTTCTTATGCTGAGTATTGATTTTTAACCGCAAGAAATTGTTAATTAGTCTGTTTCCCCAGCAATAAGCAATAGCAACCGATAGCTGTTCAATGTTTAGTAACTGTTGTCCATTGAATTTCTACATTTCCCTGAAGATTTAAATGCTGAGGACAGTTAAATATTTCTAGATCATTAATCATTAGGTTGTGTAGAAGTCCAAAGAAAAACCCCATCAGCTGGCTGGTTTAGATAATGGTATTAACACCTCTTGAGAAGACAATATCTCTCAAGGTTCTCCAGGACTGTGAAGAAGAACTCAGGGATTTCAAGAGTTCTTATAGACTGTCATTCATTTCACTTCCTGCTTTTATTCAATGCTTAAGAAATACTTCATTTACCATGTTCACAGGCTATACTCTACTAAAAATAAAGCTAAAAAAATCCCAAATATTGATATCATAAATACAGAGCTGATTTATTTTCACATAATTCCCACATGTGGGAACTCACACACATAATGCTCAAAGAAGCATCTTGAAAACTTATATTCTGAGTCCCACATGAAGAACTCAGTACCTCTGGGAACCAGAATGTGTTCAGAAAAGTGTGCTAAAATGACAAGACAAAGAACAAATTAGACTGAAGAACCCACCTTGACAGGTTAATCCTTTACTCCTTTGCAGTCACTGAGCAAACTAAGTGTTATGTAAACAAGGAAATGCTCTTTTCACTCAGTCATGTTTTGAAATAATTATTGACTTTTGTCCTTGCTGATTTTTAGGTGGAGACTCTATTTTCTGTACTGTGTGGCACTGTATTTCCATGGTGCATAAGTTGTTTTCCTAAAAAGTCAGTCAGCCTCTTCAGTGCTGTGAAGATAGAAACCCAATCTATTGGTTGTAACAGCTTTGAATAAATAGTTCATTCATTTGGATGGAATATCAAAATGTACAGTAACCTATACATCCACCTGCATTACTGGAATGCATTTCACGTGCCCATTGGGTGCATCACACAGTGCTGAAGTGATCAGAGCGACAACCACTGGCTGTATTACTCGTACTACTGTCACATGAGCGTGCTCAGATAATTGAATAATTTGGTTTTGGGGTTCAGATAACATATAACAGTAAATACTCATGCCATAGAAGGTACTCATGCTGTGGAAGGTGTTACTAAAAGGTATTTTTATACCCCTTTAAGGTAACATTTTTGTTGATTTAAGTAATTTAAGTAAATTTAAGAAAACTCTATGTTGTCTCAATGTTTTATCATGAATTTCATGGGTGCCAGCAATACCAAAGGTTTCTATGGTTCTTGCATAACTAGTCAGAGAGCGGCATTTGGGATTTTTGCAGGAGTGAAGTCCTGGCTGGCTGCCCAGCCTTCCCTCTCTTTTCCTGGGGGTTGGAACTGTCAGGGGATTCCCCAATAACAATCAATGACCTGCTGGCTCTTCTGGCAGCCTGCCATCAAGTTGTGAAACTGCTGAGAATTACATGTCCTGATTCACCCTCACATATGCCAGGGAGCTTCCAGCCAGGAGAATATTCTAACCTGTTAAACAAAGATAATGCATATATTCTACGTCTAGTCAACCATTTTTTCCCCCTTATTAACACAGGGCAAAATATGGCTTTTGTCTGTTGGACTTTTGTGCAAGCACATCCTGAGATCTCTTTTCATGTTAGGTTTTAGTGATTCAATAGGGGTTTTGAGTAATATCTTTCACACCATTTTTTTTTCTTTTAATTTTCATGTAAATACCAAGAAAATCTAAATACATACTTCAGGTTTTTGTGTTTGTGTTAATGCTAGACAGTTCTTAACAGATTTTAATCAAAGGTGATGATAATAATAACATCTATTTCACCTAAACCTTCATTACTCATTTTACTTATTACCTTCAACAGTCTTCTGGCTACAAATGCCAGAATGCTCCACTTTGCATGCAGCACATTTTTGCACTTAATTTTAAGGTTACTTTTTGCAGTGAAATATTGGGTTAAATGATGACTATCTTGTACTTACCTAGCTTTTTTTTTTTTTTTTTTAAGTAATTTAGTTTACCTTGGGTTACAACAACTCTGTGCAATGCTACAGCTGGGGCAGATTGGCTGGAAGGCTGCCCAGCGGAAAGGGACATGGGGGTGCTGGTCAGCAGCCGGCTGAACATGAGCCAGCATGTGCCCAGGTGGCCAACAGGGTCAATGGTATCCTGGCCTGTATCAGAAATAGCGTGGCCAGCAGGAGCAGGGCAGTGATTCAATGATTGTCCCCTTGTACTTGTCACTGGTGGGGACACACCTGGAATCCTGTGTCTTGTTCCAGATCCCCCCTCACTGCAAGAAGGACATTGAGGTGCTGGAGCGAGTCCAGAGAAGGTCAATGAAGCTGGTGAAGGGTCTGGAGGAAATGTCTTATGAGGAGTAGCTGAGGGAGATGGAGTTGTTTAGTCTGGAGAAAAGGAAGCTCAGGGGGAGGCCTCTTCACTCTCTGCGACCACCTGAGAGGAGCTTGCAGCAAGGTGAAGGTTGGTCTCTTCTCCAGGCAAACAGGAAGATCAACGTTGTCCTGGGGTGAATGAGGCACAGCATCACCAGCCTTCCTCAAGGGAGCTGATTATCTCACCGTACTCTGCGCTGTGTGCAGTTCTGGGCAGTACAATATAAAAAATATTTAAAGCTATTAGAGCTTTTAAAGCTTTTTTAAAACTTTTTGTCAAAAAAAGAGCTTTGAAGGTGGTGAAGGGCCTAGAGGGGAAGCCATACAGGGAGCAGCTGAGGTCACTTGGTCTGCTCAGCCTGGAGAAGAGGAGACTGAGGGGAGACCTCACTGCAGTTACAACTTCCTTGTGAGGGGAAGAGGAGGGGCAGGCAGTGATCTCTTCTCTGTGGTGACCAATGACAGGACCTGAGGGAATGGTCTGAAGATGTGTCAGGGGAGGTTTAGGTTGGATTTCAGGAAAAGAATTTTTAACCAGAGCATGCTTGGGCACTGGAACAGGCTGCCCAGGGAAGTGGTCACAGCAAGCCTGATAGAGTTAAAAAAACATTTAGACAGTGCTTTCAGGCACATGGGTGATTATTGGGGTGTCCTGTGCAGGCCTGGATTTGGACTCTGGTGAACCTTTTGAGTCCCTTTTGCCTCAGGATATTCCATGTTTCGGTAAACTAGCAACAGAGCAAGAGGAAATGGCCTCAAGCTGTACCAGGGGAGGTTCCAGCGGGACATCAGGAAGAATTTTTTCACTATAAGGGTGGTTAAGCATTGGAATGCACTGCCCAGGATGGTGGTGGAGTCACCATTGCTGGAATTGTTCAAGAAATGACTGGCATGGTTTAGTTGGCATGGTGGTGTTCAGTCAAAGGTTAGACCTGAGGATCCTGGAGATCTTTTCCAACCTTAATAATTCTATGATTTTATGATTCTATGGTTTTACTGGGAACAGGACTAAGATTCCTGTACGACCGGTTGTGAAACTCTAACACGGCATTACGTTCTGTGGAAACATTCTAAGAGAGTGCTGAGCTATAAGAATTCATAGAGATTTAATGACATTCTTTGCTGTTAAAGTTAATATAGTGACTTGGACTTAATAGTTTCTTATCCTTCAGGGCCTTGTTAGGTACTTTTTTAGGGCTCTAAAAGATTTTTCCTAGTGATATATTTTAGTTTCCAGAAAAAAAATATAGAAAACTTTGAGTCCTTTTAGGTGTAGTAGTTATAGATATAGAAGGACATCATGTATTAGTAGATCAATTACTCTTATGTAGTCAGTTACACATATCTCATGCTATTTTCAACTTTTAAGAACAAATGATTATGCAGACAATTGCATGAACCCTGCCAAATAGTTTATTGTAAAATCCCTTAGAGTGAAAATTCTCCAGAGATTTCCAGCATATATTTTATTATGGCTTCATTTCTGGTACAATTTTGGAGTCTAATGGAAATGGATTTTAGTGGTTTGAATTTTTATGGCTTTTTAAATTAATGCCAACTCAAAAAACCCTTCAAAACCACATCTAAAGTAGTTACTGACCTATTAAAAATCAATGTACCACATTTTACAACATACATTTGAACACTCATCTAACAGTATGCAACAAGTTATCTTACACTTTTGTTGTATAAAACATGGTTTACTGTGAAATTAGTTGGAGCCTCTCTAAAGAAGAAGCTACCTACAGGTAGGATGAACAAGACGTGTGTGTAATCATGTTTCCTTCTTCTGAACCAGCAGAATGATCCCCTTAAAAAAAAGATGAGATTAGAGATAGTATTCATTCAAAATCATTCAAAAGCTTTGAAGCTTAAGTGATTTCACTTAAGTGATTTCACTAATCTTTTGGGGTTGGGTTTGGTTTATTTTTTTGTTTTTCAAATAAGCCTGTCTGTAATAAATGTGTATCTTGCTTTTTGATAAGGAACAACTGAAATTCTTACTTTTAAGGAAATCAAGGTAGGTCTTAATCAAAGTGACCACTTTTCTTATTTTTACTTACTCACAAATAAAAAATCTAGGAAAAACACAAATTAAAAGGTAAAAACCCCACAAGCTGTGTTTCTAAGTGGTGATTAAAATGGTGGGTGTGGATTCTGCAGGGAGTTTCCTTCAAACCCTTCTAGTCTCATTATGCTAGATTTTGGCTAGCCATGTAGTGAAACTGTACGATTGTAAAGTCCAAAGATCTTCTAACTTCCTGATTCATGTTGCAGATGTCAGACTGTGTCTTGAGAACAGGAGGAAGAGCAAATAGTGTACTCTGCACCATATGTTTTCCCACTGGCCTACACCTTGTTCCACCTAGAGGTGTTTGCCTCCAAGTAAAGGTCTGTGATTGCATCCTCCACATGACAGAGTTGACCAAAATTGTACAGCAAGGGGCCTTTACAAATTACAAACCCTTTTTTCCCCTACTCATGCATAGCTGGACAGGGAATTGTGACTCCTTTGGGTCAAGCCTTGTTTCTGGTACAGTTCCTCACATCCAAACTTGCCTTAGGTGATCTCACATTGGAAGATTCATTGTATAAATGTTCTTAAATACACCTATTAATGCAGGAGAGCAAGTGACATCTACCATTTTTATTTTATTATTATTCTGGCAAGCACTCTCACACAAATGAAATTCACATTTGAATTGAGATATCTGCTTTGAGACAAAGAAAATTGTTAAGATCAACTTGCAACATACTGAAAAGAAAAACTTTAATGAAAATCCTGAACTACTTTAATGTACTGTGACACACACTATGTTGGAATAATTGTGTGTGTGAACAAACTGAATGCAACTGTACTGCTGTCTTGCTATCACTAACAAGACATGGCATTAAATACCTCAGCAGCTTTACACATTTCATCTCTGTTACTAATACTAATGATACCTAGATGGCAACCCAGAAGCATAATTACTTTACCATCACCACTCCCATTATACTATATATGAAAGAAAAATGAGACCCCAGCTTTTCTACATTCCAAGCATCACAATACCATGAACATGAAGCATAATTGTGGAACTGAGAAAACATATTGAACAGAATACAAATCAAGAGCTCAATGACATAAACACAGCTCCTTCATGTGCCGATGAGGATGTCCTCTGTGATGACTTGCACATGAGCTGAACAAAATGCACTTTTATTTTCAAATGCACTTTGCCCAGCAACACAGACATGAATGAAGCTGACTGTGATAATTTTCAGGTATGAGGTATTTAGTGGTACTGCCTATCCAGCTCAGAAAAAATTTAACATTTTTAAAACATCTACCCTGCCACACGTATTAACTGTATGTCATATTACTCTGAAAATATGCTATTACCTATTGCAAAAGCATTTGCATGCGTTGTAGCAAACATCCCAAGTCACACAGCAAGGCTGAGTAGATGTTATAATGCCAGGGCACGCACTTTGTTGTTTACAACCAAACATGTAATTTTTCTTGACCTCACTGGGCACTCTGTATGCATGACACTTGATGTAAGTTTTCCTGCCATGGCAAAAGATCATATT
Source organism: Loriotus luctuosus (assembly GCA_035582745.1). Lineage (NCBI taxonomy): Eukaryota > Metazoa > Chordata > Aves > Passeriformes > Thraupidae > Loriotus > Loriotus luctuosus. Next base: position 111,966,997 of record JAWWEY010000115.1, on the reverse strand, counting down.
TGCTGTTCACTAATAACACCTTTGCACTTTGTGTTTGTGTCTGTGAGCATGACACACAATCTGCCTCAAGACTCCAACTGGGAGTTTTCTTTTCTGCACAGGAGATAATATAGGTTCAAAACAACATAATACAACATATAGCATAACATGCTGTTCATAGCAGAATTTGCTATCAGTCATTTTAGAGAAACTATTTTATTCCTCCCTATTTTTTTTAGGAGAAAATAATGATATTTCTGGTCCAGCTAATGCAGTGTCCAGGACTGTCGAGCTACATTTCCTCAGTTATGGTGAGCCCAGGTGTTAAACATGGCACATGACACCAGTACGCACTATGCAGCGAGGCAAGGGCATTGCGTGCTGACAGAGAATCAATAATGAAGTGGAAAAGACAATGACACTCTATGGCATTGTCTCTCTTCCTGACAGATCTGTTCAGCCCCAAAAGTATTAATTCAATTGCTTCCGTAGCATCAGATCCTGATCTCGTTCAGAAATCAGCACTCATGAGGAGACTGAGCAGCATCTATAATGCATAAATATATTTCATGCTCCTTTCATTTTAAGTACTTAGTTGTATAAATTGCTGTTACTACTGATGAAACCATAGTGTACTCCAGTCTTTTCTTCTCAATGATAACCTTTACTGTAGCAGAAATCCAATTTTAAGTCAGATCTACCCTTGGCTTGACTCCATACTTGGGTATTTTAGGGAGAATCTAGTGACAAATTTAGTTAAAAGTTAATTAATTCAGTTTAGACAACAGAGCTATGTTACTAGTAGCTATATAGCAACAAAGTAAGTTGCATATGTTCATTTTTCTCTCTACCCTCTCTATTAACTGTAACGACCACTGGGAATGTACAATGCTTTCTACTTTTTGTTCACAAGTACAGTCACACTCAATATTAGGTTACTTCTATGTCCATGTTTCTCCCAAAATGATGGCATCTATGTACTGAGAAGTCTCAATCAACAAACCCAAAATGGGGAAGATCTGAGTAATATGTTTGTAAAACACATCTGAAACATATAGGCTGGAAAAGCTTACAGAGTTTCTGCAAACAATATTTTCTCTACAGACATAAACAATATTTTTCTCTACAGATAAATAGATTGATTGTATTCTTTTTTAGCTTGCACAAATTCCATAAATGAATGTTACTTAAATTTTAGATCAAAGTACCTAAATTACATTTGATTTTCATTAATTGAGTTTTCATTAGTTGTAATGGATATTGCACGATTTCAGAATTTTTTTCTTTTTTCTAATTAAACTTTTCACACAGGTTACTTAATCTTTGGGTGTCTGGTATTTAAGGATCATTCTCTGGATACTTAGGCCTCTGTTTTCATGGAGGCTTGGGCAGAGAAATCAGAATAATGAATTTAGATATTTTCATATAATCAGATCTGTTAGCACTTGTGTAATCACTGTGGGCTTCAGCTCTACCGTTTGTCCTCATGGTTCAGTTTCTATAGGAGGCCAAACCAGAGACAGATAGCATCATCCCCACACTAGAAAGTAAAAAAAATACCAGTACTGGATTTGCATTTAGGATGTGTACTCACACAGATACTTTAAAAAATAATCTGGAATGTAAACACAATTTGTGGTAGTGAATCACACAGGGCATTCATAATCTTTACCTGATGTTTTGTTTTACATTTATCTAAATTCTGATGGCCAAAGTTGATGAAAAGGTGTATAAAATCAGCATACAGCTATCAGTACAAAATAAATCTGAAAAATGCTCTTGAATCAAGATCTGCTGAAAAATCCAGGAAGGGAGTGAGAGTTTTAGACAGTCATAGAGACTTTAAACAAAGCTAAAAGGACACACTGAGGTTCTGAAGGCAAGTTAAGATTCTGTCTAATTGCTATTTTGATTTTAGTTAGTATACTTACCTTCTGTACTGAATGTATATTCTACTGTGGAAAGCGAATGTCCACAGAGTGACCTGCTTGGAAATAGTATTTCTATTAAAGTTGTTACGGATTTTTGTCTGAGTGAAACTGCCTTAATGAGGCCTTATTCTGTGAGAATGCAGAGACTTTAAAACCTGTGATTCTTCCTCATGCTAAACCAGGAACCCTGCAAGATGTACCCAAGTAAGATACCAATGAAACAGGATTATGAGAAGTTGATGTTTGCATGATTTTGTGAGCATAACTCTATAAAATGGAGGAAAACCAGATCATTTTTCAAATTAGTAACTCCTTTTAAAAAAATTATTTTGCCTTTATTTACTTTTAAAAGAGCCTCAAAAAAGCCTGTAGCTTTGTATTACTGATCTACTCATAGGAAAAATTAAGATCACACTGGAGAGAGGAAAAGAGAGAGAAAGGAAGCAGGGAAGAAATGTGAGCTGCTATAATTTTCCTCTAGAATAGGTATTTCTTTTTGCAATCTGTGTTCATATCTGTGACATGTAAACTACTGAAAATGTGAAACCACCTTAGGAGAATGCACATGCAGTCTTGATTTTTGTATTAGAGAAATAAATATTTCTTACAGCATTCGAAGGCTGGTTGTGCTGTGCAAAACCTCATGTTATTCTGACAAGGCTTCCATGTCAAGCTGGGGAAATTATATTGTCCCAAATTTTCTCCAACAAGACATCACAGTAGATTATCTGGCTGCCACCACTCATCAGGCTGCAGCTGTTACCCTGCTCTGTTTGCCTGAACCAGCTCCCTGCATCTCTGCTGAAGTCAGATGGGATGCAGACCATGCTTGAAAGCAGGTTGGATTAGCAATAATAAGGAGGCAGACTGTGAAGCCAGTAAAGAGTCAAACATGACTGGTGGTGGAAATCCAGGCTCACCCAGACTTTTCTTCGGTGCTCTGGTCCAAGGGCTAGTGGGGTTTATCCATCATAGCATTAAAAATAAAAGAGTACATTGATGGTCTTGACCTTAACATTATCCCTTTGATTTAACGTTGGCCTTGTAATTTTGCACCAAAAGGATGAGGTACTGCTAAAACATGTCAAGAATTGAGAATGTGGGGAGCACAAACAGCAATGCTGTGGCAATATGTAGAAGCAGTGTATTACTGAAGACTCTCTCTACTTCAAAAGGTTTCGTAATTCTGTAGCTGTATACAAATGATCCATTTTGTTAATCTGAATTCCTAGGGTCATTAAAATTTTTTCTCTCCTCTCCGAAGTAGTTTATTACTTTGAGAGAAAAAAATCAGTTTAAAGCCAGGTAAGGGAGGAAAGCTGACAAAAACATAAATTAGAGGAAGAACTTAATTTAAAAAGTGTCAAAAAGGATAGATAGTCTTAGTTCAATAATAAAGCCTGGTTCAAGAGCCTTCTATCTTGAAATAAAGCATTCGAGCACTCTATTACCTGTATACAACCAATCTTTGATTTCCAATCTAAGCCTATTTTTGCTTCTTATGTGATTAGCATACAAATGTAACCAAAAAAAAATGTGACTACTCTGATGACACTTAGGATGGGTTTTTGACTTTCATGTGAGTGTTAGTGAGAGATTCTGTATGATTCTGAAGGTAAGTCTTTAATTAAAACCTCTTGTTTTTCTTGAATCTAAATACCATCACTACTGAGTCAAGTTATGTCTACACTTCCTGGAATATTTCATGCTGTGCCTTGTGCTGCTTTATGGAGATGCCAAAGAATTTTTATTTTTATTTAAGGGATTTGACCTTTTCTGAGCAACTATACTGTATTTCTGAATGTGAATACCTATTGAAGTCACACAAGGATCTGTACTTGGATAAGAGAAACATTATCCAGATTTGCATAAGCAACTCTTGTTTCCCCTAGGATTGAATACTTGCTGGAGTTCTCCCTGATAGGAAATCCCTCAGGATATTCCTTGTGAGCTACAGTCATTAGGGTACTCTTATTTCAAGATATTATACGCAAGTATAATCAAAGTAAGATGCCACAAACTTGAGGAGAGTGCTGCAATTTGCATTATTTTCTTATAAATATTTTGCTTCTTCTTATATTATAGACCAAGCCTCAATTTTTCTCCCAAGCCAAATATCAGGAGCAACCTGTACAGCCAGTTATCATAACTTCTGTGCCAAGACAAATCTTGGGTGACTCTGTTGGAGCCAGTTGATTTTCTTTGAATATATATTGATTTCCAGTGATGTTGCACAGTAAAATCATCATATTCAGAATAAAAAATGTAATCCTATTTGTAATTCCCCAACTTGGAGTAGAGGGACCACTAACAAGTAAACAAAACCAGTCAGTGCAAATAGTCAGAATTGTGAATTCCTTTCCACTGATCCATGCCATCAGCTTGCTTTTTTAGAGGCACCAATTGTAAGAGGAGATGTGTGTAATCACATCTCTGTGGTTTCCTTTGGCTTTTTGCTGAGACTGGGAACAAAGATACCTACTATGATGGTTAGATTTGTGAAGTCTGTCATACGATGTTTTCACTGGCCTAAGACAATAATTATATTTCACATAGTTCATGCATTGAGATTCTTTCTTAGTCCTGAGAGCAGTGGGGTCTGAGGAGTTTGCAAATAACTCTAATCTTCAAATCTCTCTCAAAAAAAAAAAAAAAACAAACCTAAAATTAAAGTTGTTGGCTATTTGGTTATTTAATTATCTTTATAGCAACAGCTGCATCATTTGCAAACACTCAAATCTGATTAAAATTAAAGATACTGAATTTACTAGCCAAATATTTCAGTCTAATGATCACTGAAATGGCAGTTAGCCAAAATATTTAACAATTTAATTTCTGGTAGTGCATACTGCTTGAGTTCCTTAATATTCACTGTCTCATTAATATTTAATTTGTGATGAATTTCAGAAGTTCTTTGTAGCTAAGTTGCAACACCATGAAGCTGGTTACTCTGCATTTTTTCTCATAAAGGAAATAGTCTCCTGGGGGATGATAATTGACTGCTTGGGTTGGTCTCTGAGAATATTAAAGGCCTTCTAGGTTCTTCATAAGTGTCATTTTTATCTGTAATTTTTGGTCTTCTAAGACAAGCTGAGTGTCCAAATGGACCTCCACTCTTAAGTTGCTCAGCTGCAGTGAGGTGACAGCTCTCTTGAGGGAATGCTGAAACCCACTCTTCTGAAATACACCTTTTGGTAGGGAGGGACTTGTTCTCTTTGTCTCTAGACCATCTCATTAGGAAATATAACTGAGAATGTGATTACCCTCTACAAATGCCTAGGTCAAAGGAGCTTGCAAAAGTTCCACCTAAGTTTTATTTAGGTGGCTGTATTATTGCTACTGTCTGCCTTTGTTTTGCTTCATCGTTTTCTTTGGCACAGTTTTGTTTTTTCTCATGCTTTGACTCCCTCTTATTTACTCAAGTCAGGAAATATATTATTTTTCTCTATGTTATACAGATATTCACTGACATTATAAATGTTCTCAGGAAGAGACAAATAAGTGTTATCAATAGAGAAGTCTAAATAATGAATAATGACCTACCTGATTTCTCTCTTCAATCGTCTTTTTTCATTATATCATACAGTATTTAATTTCTCACATAGTTGCATTTTCAGATGTTGTGACTTTTAACACCATTACTTTCTTCCATTTGTGCTGTGGTGCACAGTGATAATTATTCAGAGGAACTGATGCTGACAGATGCCCAAACATAAGAAAATATTCTGTATTTGCAATGGCAGTATAGCAAATATATATGTGGTTTCCAATGTGGCTGAGGTGTGCTTGTACCTTGGAAGCATGTACTGGAAGTAAGACCTTGCAGGAGTGTCAGATTCTGGCAGGATATTTATAGTCTGGCTGCAGGATGCTTACCTGGGCTTTCCTCTATGTATGCCCAATTCTCTTTTCATTGTTCTTATATTTTAAAATTCTGTGTAACTTGTTTATGTGAGGAGGAAGAAAGAGAAATTCAAAGAAATAAAGAGAACATATAAAGCCAGGAGGAGAAAGAAATTTTTCATTGTGGATATTTTTTTTGCTTTATTTCTTCACTGCTTTTTGTTTGTTTGTTTTCATTTCCTAAGATTTTTGTCATGGTGGTAAATGTTACCACTTTCCTGGCAAATTGTTTGAAGTGGATGAAAAATAGCTGATGTACAGTGTACTTGGGTGATGACAATACTTTTGCTCTGCTCTAATCTTAGTCAGTTTACAGTGAGATTTATGCTTACTCTTTGCAATTGCACTAGTTGTTTTTTGGGGCTGGGAAGAAATGTTTCCCTCCCCGATGAACTTGGATATGAGTCTCCACTTGTCTGTAAGGTTTAGCTGTGTAAATGATGAGGTTATGTTCAGAATACTGGGTGACAAGGACTAGCAGAAGTGCTTGATCCTCTCTATATTGCTTTATTAAAAAAAATAAAAAAAAAAACCAAAAAATCCCCAACAAAACAAACAAACAAACAAAAAAAAGAACCCCAAAAACCAAAACAGTGAAAAAATACACAAAAAAACCATAGCAAACTTTCCCTGTAGCACGAGGTCATGGGGCATTAGGTGGTATAGCAACTACCTAGTTGTCTATTTCATGCCTTCCACCTAACCATACCAGCCTGCAGAACTAACTCAGAAATTCCTGTCTCTCCAATATCTTATGAAACAAGTTCATAAGTCCAATGTACTATGAGAAGACTGGTAAAAGAAATACAGTCTTGGAGGGTACAGATGACATCTGGGTGGCTTTCACAGGTGCTTTACTAAATTTATGGCTTCAGTAAGCCACATTCCTGGCATCTAAAGGTGCTGCATGGTCAGGCTTCCTGTTGCTCCTATCTTGTATAAACCTGTCTTGTTTGTGGAAACACCACTTCTTTTTACTGCACAGTAGCTTCAAATTTATACTAATTCAAAAATAAAAATAAACATGTCCATGTTCTTGGTAATGAAATATTTTAAGAAGAATAAGATCCTACTTTAAGTCTGAATAGTTAAATTTTGTACTGAATACATAGTTAATTATAGCAATTTCTACATTTGCAGTAAACAAGGAAGTCTGTAAATGTAATAACCCGCTGCATGAATACAATACTACCATGAATAGAAGGTAGAACAGAAAGGAGGGTTAATAAGGCAGACATTATAATAAGTATATTTTTATGTGTAAATCAAAAGATCTAAAATGTAAAATATTACCATGCATGAGAATTGGCAGTAGAAACAACAGAGTTTTAATCTAAAGTACACTAATGCAGCTCAAGTATAATCAGGGTTGAATAAATATTCATCACCTGTATTATACTGTAGTCTGAAGAGGAAGATACAGAAAAAAGTACAGGTCTATATTAAAATTCAGTTTTTGGCTTTGCAAGCTTGTTCAAGTGATTAATTTATGTGCAGCTTTATAGCTAAGGGCTCACCAGTGTTGCTGCTCAGAGTATGTGCAGTTCTGTCAAAGTCAAAATGTGTCACTGAAGTGGCCAGTTTTGCATGAATTCTGTGTGAAAAGGGAAGGTGTGGGGGGAAATCCAATTCCATCAGAACAAAAAAGGTTAAAACATTAACTTCAAGCTGATTTTTCTTGTTGACATTTGGTATTGTGCCTTAATACAAAATAACACAGTTGCTACTGAATAATCAAAAAAATATATTTAAGGTTTTTGTTGTATTAGCCTTTGCTTTGGTTTGGAAAAGAGCTATGCTTAGAGTCTTAGGTTTGTTTATATATTTTGCAGTCCTTTTCAGGTTAAAATAAACATACGTCTGACCCTTCAAGGATGAAACTGCACTCTTTCGCAAGTCCTGATAAACAATTTCTGTTATTTTTAATATTTTACAACAACATTGCCCTTTTCTTAATTCTGGTTTCCTGCTGTGGTTCCAGTATCCTGTTTCTGTTGAGAGCAGATATCTCACACCTTATGAGTTTGCTCTCTGCTCAGGAGCAGAGAACATAGACAATAAATTGAAGTTGTTGAAGAGAATCAGGCAAAGACCCTTTCTAAAATTCATCTAGAACTGTGTCCTGGAAAGACTTTCTTGTTAAGAGTCTGGCTAATAACAATTAGAAACAAAGCTGAGAGAGAAGATCTGAGTTCTGCTTATCTAGGGTGAAGTTACTGACAGCTTTCCAAGCCCCTACCAAGCCTGTACTGAAAGCACACTGCATCTTCCAAGGACTGGTGTTTTCTCCTAGACAAAGATGTTGGGAACTTGGCATTTCTGATACACTGAGATTCCCGACGAAAGGGATTTATTCATCACCCTGCAATTTAAGTGAACTTGAGGATTGCATTAATCACCAGTTGCAGATGGTTTCCACAGTTTTACAGTTTACTTCCAACCACTTTGGTTTCATGCATTCCAGGCAGATAATTTTTTAAGGCGTCGAGCAACATCAACAGTTCAAGTTATTCACACTTAACCATTGATCCCATTCACTGGTAAAAGATCTCCTCTCAGGAACCCTTGAGGAAGCCGAAGTGAGATACCTTCTAAGAATATTGTTTCTTTCAAGTATTCCATTCTTCTGAGCCTCAGGTAATCATATCCATGTTACTACATTGACCTAACTCAAAGGTAGCTAATGGTACTTAGTTATTCACTTAACTATTAATAAAGCTCATAGCTTCACATTAAGTAGAAGTAATTAGCTCAGAAACAAGTAATTTCCAGCTAAGGAGGTAAAAACCCTGTGAAAATAATTGATGATAGGACTAGGAGAAGAAAACAGGTCATCTAGTTCTTGGTCCTGTACCTAAAATGAGATTATTCTTCCTTCTGTGCTTTGAAATGTCATTCCATTCATCAAGTTAAACATACAGTGGATTAATGATACCAGTGTGCTCTAGCCAAATTATTTCCCTTTTGAGACTCTGTCATTGTAAATGACAATATTATTTCAGTAAGCTTTCATATTCTTTGTAACAATAACAAAAATTTTGGACAATATTGCAGATATTAATCAGATCCTTTTAATGTAGATCTGATTTGCAAATTGTTTGTTTCCTTTCTGCTGCACTAGATGAATATGTTATTGAGGAATAAATGTTTCCATTATTCAATTAGTTGTATAGATAGTCAAATAATGTTTAATTTTGTGACCTCTTCTCATTTTCCCATCAATTGATACTAAAATACTCACAAATAATTATTTTCACTATTCAACCAGATTTTTAAATTATCAAATAATATTATTAAGTTAAATTCAATTATTATCAGCAAATGAAAATGTTAGAGTATTGTTTTTCATTATTTCCTTCAATGCACTTGCCTATGCCATGAACCTGCTTTGAGATGTTTCCTGTAAAAGTAAAATCTTTTGTACACTCACGTCTAACACTAATGTAACCTCAGACTGAGGAGTAAACCTAATGGACTGGCAAAGAACTAGTGGATATCTCACTTCTCCACTGTTGGTAGGGTGGTTGACCACTTCCTTTCAACTGTGCTTCTATCAATAGTTTAGTATGTCCTTTTTTTTTCTACCATATGAGGAACCATAGACTACTATTTCAATAAATGCAATATTTATATTTTAGTGATTTTAATGTTGTTAGTTGAAATTCATTGTTCAGCCTGGAGGTAGATTTGTTTGCAAGGTACAGGCTTCTTTCTTTCCAAGCCAGTTTTGGATTTTTGCACCACTTATTTTTATTTGGTATATTTTAAATTCAGTCTAATATGATGTTCAAAAACCACTGGTATAAACATGAAGGAATGTTAGTGTAGGCACAAGAACACTGCAGTGCACTTGACAGATGGAAAAAGTTTACACTGATTGTATCATTGCCCTATGGTGGAGAACAACACTTTCATGGATTAATGTTCATTTTATTACAGTCATATCTTAGCATCAATCTGTGTGTAGAACTCTCTTTGAAGTTGTTGTGATCTGTGTGCATCAATCAAGGGTAGTATATGACATTTAGGACCATATTTTCAAACGTCGGCTCTTGGCATCTGGAAATCCTCTGTCTTATGTGTCCAAAATATTTATTTGTACATGCAAATATTGGTGGTTACAGAATGCTTTTGTCAGTGAGATAGTGAACCTGAAGTGTTTGAAAAATTCATTGATTTAGATTTACCTAAAATTGAGTTAAATTTAGTTATAGGCTTAAACCAGGTGGACTCAATCAAGCCAGTTCCACAAAATTTCCATTCACAACGGCATTAATGTCATTTTGTCATTAATGTCCACCTGCCTGTACGACAGTGCAATCCCCTTACCATGTAGCTCAGGATGGTATCTATTAATTTAATTATTAAATCTGTTAAATGTGGGTCTATATAAACCCAGACAGCAATACCACAGTTCTGAAAAAAGACTTTGGGCCTTATGAAGGCCTATGTTAACAATTAATTCCAAAGAGTTTTGCATTATTTGAGAACCTGCATTGTTTACATGTAAGCAACTTCTGTTCATCACCATTTCTGATATCTCAGACCTCAGATAACAAAAGTAAAAATGTGGTCCCTGAAAAAAGTCAGGGGTAATCTCCACTTTTAGCATACAGTCAAATGGAGAAATAGTTTTGTCCACACTTGCTCAGTATGACCTCTACATTTTGTGAAATCAGCAATGACATAGGATTGTATTCTTCTAAATTGATATTATTAGGAAGTCCTCTAACTGTTGAGATTTGAGAGGAATAATTTACCGTCAATATAATTTCCTGTGTCTCCCTTTGTGATGCTCTAATGAAGTTATTATAGTTTGGCCCTTCAGCCTATGACAGATTGAATTTTCCATGACTTGATGATGTGACAAAGTCATTGCTCAAAGGCAAATATACTTTGTAACTGATAAACTAATGCAAATTAATTTATACTTCAAGTAAAGTTTTTTAAAAAGGCATCCAATTTTATTTTTAAGCTCAAATTAAAACCCAAGAACTATCATAATTTAGCAGTCTCAAGAAAGCAATAAGTACTTATTGCGATAAAATCTGTGATGTGAAAAGAAGTATTACTACAGGATTAGGAAAGTTTCAGAACTTTAATATTTTATTTTCCATATTGCTCAGCTATGATGATGGCCAATGTCCTTTTAAAAAACTTTAGCTGTATCATAGGCTGATTTAGGACAGAATGAAGAACTGGATGCAAAAGTAATTTTCACTTGTCATGTTCATGCAAAGAATATGTGAATTATTACTCCCAACAACAAAAGCTTTACCCAGATTGTCAATTCACTTATTTCATTGCCTTTAGGCCAGAACTCTGGACAAGGGTTTGGTGCTGTCACATATCCTTTTCCATCTCATTTAAGTGATCTGGCCTCTGTTTTGGGAACGCATTTTTATTGTGCTGCTAAGCCCAGTGTCCCTCACATGAATATTTCATATCTCTACTAAGTGCTTTCACTGAATATATTAGACCCTGGGTTTTTTGTTGAGGGTTTTTTTTTTATGCCTGTTACCACAAATAAGGTGGTAAGCATGCCCTAAATATACGTGAATAATACCTTATGGGATGGGAATTTTCAGATGCCAATAATAGCTACTTTGTCAGGTTCTGGATATACTATTGAAAATGTTTAAACATAATCTGTCCGTCATACTACGTAAGCATTTTTCTATTTATATCTGCTTTATCAGTCCACAACAAACATGAGCAATACATGAAGCAGTGGCCAAAAGACACATTTATGACTCATGCAGATGCCAAGGGACCATCCTGATATGGGCACTGCTTGGCATTTCTGCTAGCAACAGACCAGAGTGTAACTCTTATTTGACAGTAGTTTTTAAGTTTACAGTCAAAGCCCCCAGACCTTACTCATCTTAATGTAAATTAATGTTAAAGTTACAATTTACTTATTCTGCTTAATATGAGAGACATCAAGGGCAGGAAACACTAGCAGTTTAAACCAATACTTTACATCCAAGGCACAGTACAAACAAGAACAAAATTGGTCCTGTACTGGGGTAAAACAACAACATGGAAGTGTGCTCATTTGATACTCTTCAGACAGACCTAAACTAAATTAACACTGGAATTTAGCTTCACCTAGTTTCTAAGAAATAAGCTTGGCTGTGGTAGTGGCAAAGATTTATAACCTCATTTCAGCCATTCTTGTGATGACTAGAATATTTCCCAACAATGAATCTCCTGGTACTTTATGCAGATTGCATCTACAGAGCTGAAAATATATGTGCACTTCCCATGAGTGATTTCGAGATGCAGATGGAAATGGAGCAAAGAATGAGTTAATAGAAGGATAAGAAGGATACCTTACATCACGTTAGAGAGCTATGATCCATGTTTTGGGCCTATGTAGAAACCTCCTTCCATGATATTCTAACCTAAGGTTTAAAAATAATGTCCTAGCAGACTTTCAACACTTCTGTTTCTCCCACTTGCACACTGGAGTTTTGAGCCAAATGTACCAGTGCTCCAGGAGATGTTCTTGGGGCTGTCTGTCTGTGGAGCACCTGACAGATGAACTTTCTATCTTTTTCTGTATGTAAACTTTCTATCAGGTAAAACATTTCTTATTTACTGAGTATAGTTATGTGTCCTTTTGCTGTGGAAGTAGGGCCCCTTTTCATCTTCAGAAGGTGCTGCAGGAGCCACTTTGCTGTAGTCTAAAGTAATGGTAGCCTTTCCCTGCAAAATGCAAGCTGTACGTGCAAAGCTTAGAAGTGATACAATGACCTTACCCATGTGCAGCTCTGAAACAACCTGTTTCTTGGCTACACAGGAGAAAGCCATGTTAACATTCTGAGTCCTTTTCCATTGGTGTAGAACAACTTTAGAAGTTAACTATATTATAATACTTCTGTCTGACAGATAAAGTGTTTTTCATAAAGTCCACTTCTGCTGATACAAACTGCTTGGTTGATTCCCTGTACTTCCAACGAGACCAATCTCCTTTCTTCCATGTGAAAAACTCCTTCATCAAGAAGTTTACGTGGAGCTGTACAGTAGGATGGAACTTTTTTCAGACAGGGAGTTAAAGAAGCAGTGTTATTACCCAGAGAAGAGCCCACATATTTACCACTATGCAAGTTTGGCATTATTGACATGTCTGCTTCAGACTGGAGTCTTGCCACCAGTTTACACTAAAAGCTTGAAGCATGCTGAGTTCAATGGAAGCTTTTTGCATTAAAACCTGGGTGCTGTGTCTCAAGCTCTCGGTGCCTATTTGTTGACTTTTCAGAAATAAACGTGTTAAAAACCCTTCTTAAGGATTGGAAGAGGCTCCACATCACCAAATGAATTTTTTATCTGTATGTTTTATTTTGTATTTATTTTTAAATCATCTCCATATTAACATCTGATTAGCAGCCGCTTGTTTAAGAGAGCATATCAGGTTATCTGGCTGGAGATAACAAAGCATGTTTTCCATAGAGGCTTCCAGACTAGAGGCTACACAGATGTGCCTGAGTTAAAAGGATCTCACTGTGTACTTTGAGAAGTGTAGATGGCTTCTGTATTTAGAGAAAACTCATCTGAAGCATCATAAAATAAAATGTACGGAAAATATAATATTCCATAATTAAGATTTCTAATGAATTGCCTTGTTAATCCATACAGTGTATGCATGTTGCAAAATTTTCCTGGCTTAATTACTGCACTTGCTGATTATGTTTATTTCCTGATGTACACACTGATTAAGCATTGTCCATACACTGAGGCTTGAAGCGGGATCAGTCTACAAAATAGTACCTAGTCATTTAACTGGAGACTCAGAATGCAAATAGATCAACTTATGTAAAATTAAATTAGTTCTAATAGAACCCATTTTGACTGAGCAGCTGGTGACACATTATAAACAGGATTCTCTTGTTATGTGAAATAAAGGACTTCTGCTAACAGATGCTTATATACTTTTAAGCCACAAAAAAAAAATTGTATTATGTTTAATGTCTAAAGTTAATGAAAGAAGATAAATTCTGAGCTTGTTAGGTAACACTTCTGCACTGGATCTCAGCATCCCTACTTCAATACTGTATGAGGACAGGTAGCCCTTTGCTATGCTCCATGTAGGAACCTAAAGGTGAGGAATCACTAAATCTTAAGTCTCACAGCACATTAAACCTGCTCTCTTTAACAAGCAGTGTCTCTCAGCTGATTTTTGAAATACAGTGTTAAGATTTGGTACTGTCCCTTAAATCATAATTATTTTATTATTTTAATATAAATGACTATTTTTTGTTTGTTATTTTTTTGGAACATAATTTCAGAATTGTTATAACACTCAAACTAGCCATTACAAAGCAGTTGTGTGCCATTCCTAATCAACATTTCACAATGAACTGCAATTTTTTCCTAGGAATGTTGTGAGACATCCTGAAATGTGTAAAGCCCCTGTGACAGGAATTTTTCTTGGTGACAGAACATTTAGTGTTCTGTATGAATGAATCTGGTGTGTTTAAACTCCTAGAGGTACTGTTTATTTATGTTAAATTTCACCCTTCAAGAAACAGAACAAAGTAACTTCAACAGAAATAAGTAATTAAGCAAGTGAGTAATACATTTAAGGTCTAAATTTGTATTTTATGGGTGGAATATATTTAACTCTGATCATGGATTTAAGATAACTTTTTGTAAAGGCATTATACTTACAGACTCCTTGATTATTTTTCTGTGTTTGACAGTGCTTACCCTAGAAAAATTTCTCCTTAACTGACATACAGAAGCATGCAACTTAAGGCATATGGATGCTTTAAAATATTGTAAAATTAGCCCTATCTTTAGTAAGTTAATTAGGAAAACAATCAAATGCTTCTTTTTTTTTTCCATTCCTGGCAAATTTGTGATTGCATTTTGGTTTTTATTCAGTGGCATCTACTAAGTTGAACTAAAAATATTGGTTGATCCATTCACACTCTGATAGTTTTTCTGGCTTTACTAAGTTTTAATTTAATATCAATGTATTCTATGGAGTTAGAGGTCCACAGAGTTTATACCACAGTATTTTAATCAAAATAGATTAAACTAGATTAAAATAGATATGTGGGCTGAACCTAGATGCGTAAAGACAGATGAAAGTCACAGCCATTTAAATATCTACTTCTTACTATCATTTGAAAAAAAGGGGAAAAAATCTTGACTCAAATAATTGCATTTGTATTCTTAATGCAAGAATTGCATTTATTTTCTTAATGCATTGTTGAACTATGAAGACGTGGATTTTCAATCAGCAAGAAACTTGTACTAGGTTTGCTACTTCTTTTGGACAACATGGAAGATACACTAGCTTCACATTTGAATAAAATCATCTGAATGTACATTTCTCCAATTGCCTATTTTGTGTATTTTGTTTGAAATTTTAAAATATTTTAAACATGTCTTAATTTTTTTATTTAAGTGACTAAAATTTTTATCCTTATCATGTGGGTCACTGTTTCTGTGGAGAAATGGGAATTCAGTGTGGTACAAACACAATCAAACATTGATATTATAATATATACATAAAATTATGGTTTAGATATGTTATAAAAAGTACTGAAACATTCTACACTTAGAAATGATTTTAAAACAAAGTTATAATGTTTTCCATGTATGGTTTGATGTTTTATGACTAGTCTTTCCCATGTTTATTCACATGTCTATTTATACATGGACTTGAAGAAGAAAAAATCATACTGATTTTTCAAGACCTGACAATTCTTTTTTTTTTGCACTTAGAGTACCTAAACCAGAAAGGAAGGGATATTGGGTATTCTTGGATACTCAAAAAGGCACGGTTCCAGTTTTCTCTGCTAGTAATGTAATAACATCCTTTTCAACTGTGAAATGCCACACTTCTGTGTTCTGAATAAGACTCTTGAAAAACAATACTGCTGTTTTCATTAATATTTGGAAAGGACAATTTTAACATTAAAGTCTACTCTTTAGAATATTCTAGGGAAAGAATACACAAAAAATATGTATTATATACTTAGGTAGTAATATTAGGAGACATTTTGTAAATGTCATGTAAATTTTGTCTTTAAATACAGTCCTTTATTCCATCATTTCAATTAATAAATGTGTGTGAGAATTAAATTTTTAAACTAATTTCCTCCATAGTCACTTAGGATTTTAATAGTGCAGAAAAGAATTTAAATGCATGAATCTTTTAGCAATCCTCACTGGTACATTATAGTTCTGGTCCGGAGTTTCCAAACTATGCCTTTTGTACAAGTGAAGTTTTTTTGCCTGCTGTCTCCAAAAAGGCAAGAGCCTTTCTACCCATGAGTTGTGCTTTTAAGTGTGGTAGGCCCTTAATCTGCATGCAAAGCTCTTTAAGTTGGAAGGATGTTCCCACCTGTCATTGTTATGAAAACATTTAAAATTGTTAGGTTCACTAATCATAGACAGAACACAAAATCTAGCTCCATGGCTTTTTGCAGAGATAGAAGCAGTGGAGCAATAGATATGAATGTACTTAAATCTACACCAAAGTTTGGGAGACCAGACCATATATCTGAATTCATATACAACTAAATCTTTCCTCTGAGGGTGTCCATTTCACCACGTCTCATCCCCTCTGTATTCCCTTGAAGACACTGAAAAAACCCCATACCAATATGATTATTTGAAAACAATCCCAATTTAAATTTGCATAATCTCATTCTTTTACTTGCTCTTTGTTGTTTGTCAGCAGCCTTTAATGGAGATAAAACATCCAGCTGACTGAAAAACATTTACTGCTAGTCAAACCTTTGTGCAATAGAAGCTGAGGCTAATAATATCATACCTGGGCACTGGTTATTATGGTCACAGTTTACATTCCTGACACTATCTCTGTGGTCTCACCCATTTTATGCCTAGAAAAAAAGAAAAACAGCCAGCATGCATTACAGACTGAAATTTAAACAGCCAAAATTCATTCTACCGTTAAGCAAGAAGACAATACGAAGCAAGTAAACTAAATCCAAACATGTTTAAATTGCTGCTTCAGCCTGCATGGCCTTTTCATATGATTCATACAAATAAAAACAAAAACAAGCCACCCCAAAAAACCCAAGAACCCACCAAAAAAGAACACAAAAACCCCCAAAACCACTAACTCCAAACTAAATTGGGATCACAGCTCTGAAAAAGAGCAAAGCTTCATAATTTTCCCTATTTCTAATATGTATCAACTGCAAAATGCCAGTGTTCTAGGATCAGAATTAAAACCACATGAAGTGAAATATCAAACTTTATGCTCAGAAAAACTAAGAAAGTTCCCGAGACACAACCTTAATTTAAAGAAGCAAAATTACAAGAAGTCATGCAGAGCAGTATTCTCCTCCCCTCCTTGGAAATGTGCAGCTCTTTATTATGGAAAGGCAGTAGCCCCTCTATAGTTAGGGTTGCAATCAACTTCCATTATAAAGCCCTATTTTAGCCCCCTGTAACTTTGGCTTGAAAAAATTGGAATACAAATTGCCATATTTTCTCCAAAAGCAAAGAAGAATAGCTGAGGATTTTTTTGTTTATTTAGTGGGGTAGATGAGTGTGATGATTAGGTTTTATTTTAAGCTTTTTTTTTTTTTTCTTTTTTTAAATTGAGGACAAATTGTTTAACTGTAAAAAAGTTTAAGATAGTAAGGAAAAAAATAACAGGTTTAAATTTTTAGGGTTTTTTTGAGGTTTTTTACATTTGCTGCCATATCTGTCCATATTAGTTGAAATTATTTTCAAATAATTTAGTAGAAAAAAACATTGGCTTCTCCCTAGTGGGAGGGACGGGCCTAATTTTTCTGCTGCTGCTGACAGTAAGAATATTTTGCTGGTGACTTGTATGGACATGGGACTAGGCAATCTTTCAAAAGCAAGTCATGTTTGGGAGCGTGGTGTATCTCTCTCAGTGGAGCATAATTCATGTGTTGATCTACCTGGAGTTTTTGAGCAAGTGATCAGTTTCTGGGGCTCTCTGCATATTCTTGGTTGACATTTCCAACACAGAGGGAATGACTGAGCTTTAAATTGAAAGACTGCTTTTACAAATACCAGAAGAAAACATATACTTGGTTACTGAGGGCTAGTGACTAATGACACAGTGGTTTACACTAGCCACTCCCAGCATTCAGCCTTATTTATCACGCTTGGCTCATTTCCTAGGATTACGTCCAGAATAGCCTCTGGCCATGTAGGCTGCTCAACAAAGTGTGTAAGAAAAGAAAGCAAGTCTAGTCCGTGGAAACATAGTTCCCCCTTTTCAGATGGTTGTTATCCCTTTCTGGATTTAGGCTTTTTAAATACTTCGTGATTAAAGACTAGGCATTCTTGTAGATCTCATTGACTCACAGAGGAAAAAAAAAGACAAAAACCCCTCTGATGGCTCTCCTTTACTTTTATGCAAACTGTTTAGAAAAAGTTTATAGTACTATTTCCATTCTATTAAAATTGTCTCTTCGGTGTTAGAAAGATTTTTTTGCCCTGAAGGTTTAATTAAATTATGCCTAAAATTTACATATATATATATATTTATAAGTTTATATGAAGCGCATATTTGTATATAGATACTTGAAAGCAGAGATTAATTTACATATGCCTATTTATAGTGGTTTGGACAGCCAAAGTTTGCACACTCTGTGTGTTATAACATTGCACACAGTGTTATAACATTAAGTGTTGTAATTATTTATTGCATTAAAATGGTATTTTAAAATCCTAACAAGGTGCATAAATGTAAATTTAAATCCAGTTGTGGTCATATACTCAAAATATTGCATACACAGATTTTGGATCCTTTTCATGCAATGTTTAAGATTTCCTTGTGAGATTACTGTGTCTTGTGGCGTAACTTTCTGAATACATTCCAGTAAAGTTATTCAAAGTTCAGCAACATTATTTTAAAAAATTAGAATTATTTTTCAGGTTATTAGAAAAAAAAAACCCAATAATATAAATTTAGAAATTTTAACAGGGAAATCTGACAAGGTTTTAAAAATATAATAGAATTCTCTGTACTAGGAAGATGGTTCTACTGAAGAAGTCAGATTGGTTTTAGTAGGATATATCTATAAAATAGATCCTAAAAATGTAGAAGCAGAAGGAAAATCCTGTGCCAAAATCCTAGCGAGTTAAAGAAGGAAGAGGATGCCAATATTTTCTGTCTTTATATCCACAAAAGATGTGTTTAAAAATACTTCTTTCAACTGGCTCCTTTCATCGTGATAATTAATGTTGAGACCCCTTTGAATTTTGGTTCACCGTGTAGAATTTTTATACCCCAGGAACACTAAGATCACTGTTTCTACAGTGTCATTAGGGTTTTCTTTGGAGAATAAGGATGTTGTTTGCACAAGCAGAAAGGAGAAAGGAAAACGATGTGCAGGATTTCCCTGGAGGAAGCAGCTGTCAAGAATCAGGTAAGACATTGCTGGCAATAGGTATTGAAGTTTTGTGTATGTAGCTGAGACAGCAGCTGAAAAGGTTGCCTTGGCACTCTCCCAAGGCATACCTATCAACTACAAAATTCTGAAGAACCACAGCTGGAAGCCTAGGGAAACATGAGGACAGGAACTTAGACTGCAAGACAGATGGGTGTTTACCTGTTGAATTCCCTAATCTGGAAAACTGTGGAATGTGAGCAACAAAAACACAGCAAGCAGACACACTTGTCTGCAGACAAGTCCAAATCAGAGAAAGAATGCTTCCCAAACAGAAATTGGAATGCTCCCAGTTGCCATAGGTAGGCTTTAATAAAATATACATAATAAAAAATATGAAGGGAATTGAGGGAAAGGCACAGTTGTCAGAGATCAGGATATTTACACAACTGTGCTGAGTTTTGTACTTCTCAGGACTATTTAGATTAGGTGAGCTTCGTGTTAACATTTTCAGGGCTCATTTGCTCTGGTAGAAATAATTATATTCCCGGAGTCTGATGATGCAGATACCCATGATGAAGTTTTTTGAGGTTAACATTAGAAGTTAAATGTATCACACCCCTACTTCTTACAAAATTTATGACAGTGTGTGAAAGGTACAAATGGCTCATACAGTCACAAATCCTTAAAATAGGCAGCAAACAGATCAATAATTTAGAAGTCAAAAGTTCTCTAAAATAAGGTTTACGTAAATATAATAATTTTGCTTTCTGAGTAAGGACTTAAAAATTTATTACAAGATCCAACATTGCGACTCAAAATCATTTTTCCAGCTGATCAACTATCTAAAATGCAAATGAAAATCTGATAGTATCTAGGATAGAAAGTTACTACAATAGTAATATGATTATTGTTTTCTTATTTATGCATTTAATAATACAATGATTAGGAGAAAGATATGTTTGAGAGCTTTTTTTAATTAGTGGCAAGAGCTGAGAAAATTTGTTACTATTTAGCCTTATTATGGGAGTTCTTGAAAGGCTTAATCCATATTCGACATCACCTACACCTAATTTTCAGTGAATATTAAATAACTGCTTTCAGTTACT
The DNA here is from genome assembly GCA_035582745.1 of Loriotus luctuosus. Lineage (NCBI taxonomy): Eukaryota > Metazoa > Chordata > Aves > Passeriformes > Thraupidae > Loriotus > Loriotus luctuosus. Next base: position 111,946,717 of record JAWWEY010000115.1, on the reverse strand, counting down.
TATTAAGGCTATATATTAAAGTAAATAAGGCTGCAAAAAAGTCAAGTTTCCCTCCCGGTTTTAGATCTGCCTGAATTCCAAAAAAATGCAACTCTAACAAGCAATATTCTAATCCCACTTTCCGTGAGGTACAATACCAACAATAAGCCCCATTAAGAATATTTTTTACATCCTTTGCTTAGACAGTTTTCCATAGTCGTTTGAGCATTTTTATAGAAAGCCAAAGAGAATTGGGTGCATGCCTGCACTAGGAGACTTCGAGAAAACTCACCTGAAATGTCTGTTTTCAGCATTCTGTGGTATAATTTATTGGCAGGAAAGGAATACTTCAAAATTTGCTGGCTTTCTCTAGGGCAATGTTGAGCAAACATTTAAGAAAGAAATTGGCTAGAGAGAAGATGAAATCTCTCTGTTATTTCAGTGAATAGAATATTTCACAGAAAACATGCTGAGAACCTCTACATTCCTATGAGCCAATACATAATTTTAATTGGATAATTTTTTCCCTGTTAATATTAGTTCAGGTATCTTTTCTTCTTCCTCTTTTCTGTTCCTCTGAATGGAAACTTTGAAGTAATATGTTTTACAGACATAGTTAGTGCATTTTCTAAATGTCATTTCAAAGTTGAATGTTTGATGATCTGTAGTTTTTATGCTATGTATATATCTGCCAGCTCCCCTCAGCATAAACTGGCTAAAATAACTCACTCCAGGTTGATTTATTATTTTTATTCAACCAGGTGCTTCATGGGTTTGGCAACTTTGGCAATGTTATTGTCTATAATGACTCTGCACTTGGTGCTTGATGATGTCAACCCGTGCAATGAATTTACTGGCACCAGTAGAGAATATTTCATTCCCTTATCTCTTTGTGAAGCAGCAAGCTTCATCTCCCATATTGCTTGTTTTTCAATACGTCTCATGTAATCTCTCTGATTTCTTTGATATGTCTCCCTTTCAAGAATGTTTAGTTATGATTCTGCTGAGCTAATAGCTGTTAACAGAAGTAGAAATATATTTGTTATGTTGAAGTTTCTTTATGATTATTGTTACTTTCTATTTTTTGTCTCATGATTTCTCTTAGGCATCTCTGTTTTGTTTGGGAGGTAGTGTAAACAAGTTTTTCTCTTTTAAGTAGATCTGGAATATTATTTGGTAAGATGTGGGGATACAGAGAGTACATTTATTTCTGCAGAGTGCATCTATTTCTACATCTATTTCTACCTTTTTTCACTGTATTAATCTCTCCTTCATACTGGAAGATAAACTAAATTCAGGTGAAAACACTGAAATTTTTAGTACTATTTTATACAATATTCATGATACTTTATATAAAGTTCTGTGCAGTTTTTGAAATTTTCCCTGAATTTGAATAGCAGTCTATTGTACAGTCTACAAGGAAATTTTCTTTGTCAGTCTGGTTTATCTGATGTATTATCACCATTCATTTATAATTTTATCTATGGTCTTTGAGGAATATTTTATTTATCAGTTGAAGGTTAAGAAGTCGTGTACCTGACCATGAATGCACAATTTCTTATCACAACAAGTCTGGATAGTAACTACTGCATATTGCAATGCACATTTGTTTCATTTGTGTTTCTGCAAGAAGCCATCATTCTCCATTATATTTCACTTTTGCCTAAGTAGCAGTTTGAGGGATAATTTAGCTTTTTTTTTCCTTTTACTCATTAGTCTTAATTAGTCTTAAACTTGCAAGTTTAGAACCTCCTATCACTTAGAGGATTAAAACAGTATGACTGTTGCAACCTAAAGTTTTGCTAAGTTTTAAGCACTTACATCCTAAATACATTTTTTTAAATGGATGCTAAATACAATCCAATCTGCCAGTTTCCCATTACTAATGGGACTGCAAACCATGCAAAATGTAAAGTTGTGTTAAATCTGAACTTTAATTAAGATTGATTTAATGACAAAGATTCTTTCTTTCTTACTTAGGTGTCTCAGTGAAATGTAACAAATACTTTTCAATTCCCTTTTTAGGATGTAGTTTTCAATATTAATGACACTACCACTTCAACTATATAGATATCATAAAGGGAAAAGTAATCTGTATGTACAAATGTTACTCATCCTCCCAGTTGCATGTTCCTCCCATGTTCAAGAGGATCTGAATATCTCTGCTAAGTGAGCTGTATCTTTAAGGTGAATGAGGTGCTTCTACTTGACCCTGGAGAAAATAAAGACAGTGACCTAAATGCCAATCCCTATGATCAATTAAGGCCATGCACAGCAGATCACAAAAAAAGGGAAAAAAAAAGACTAGAAAAAAAGATCCATCTGGTTCAGAAGACAGTGGCCAGTCCCATAAATAACACAAGCTGTCAGGAAAGCATCATTCCTGAAGTACTCTCTGAATTGGCTTTCTGTCCAACTACTGCTCCACTACAAGGAGCTTCAGAGCTTTGCACAGGCTTGGACCAAACCTATCTTTTTCACCTCACCTCAGTGCCTCATTCATGAGTTATTTGAAATTAGCAAGTTGGAGAATGAAATGCACAGAAATAAAGAACATGGACATATGCAATTCTAGAATCCAACTGCACATGTACACACACACGTACATACACACAGACAAAAAGCCCATATACACATAAAAAAATTAAAATCTAGGTTTTCATTTCAGCTGAGCTTTTCTGAAACAGGAAAACAAAACTCAACTGCAACATTAGTTTGGAAAATGTAATTGTATAATTGTAAATAAATAAATAAATACAATTACAATTGTAATTGTAATACAATTTACAATTGTAAATAAATAAATAAATAAATGTTCTGGAAGTTTATAACATTGGTGCACAATAGAAGTTTATGACACTGGTGCCTGTCTTGTGTTTTTTTAGTTGGAAGACAGGTTTCATAAAAAATGAAAATGCTAACAGAGAACATGAGCAGTGCTGAAGTGGTGTTGAGTCCTGACATAACTGGAGAAGAATCCACAGTCCCTGCACTGTCTCTGTAGTTTTCTATCACTCACTTCAAGAAAGCATCTGGTATCTCAATTTTCCTTGAGATGCCACTCAGTGGTGTCTCCTCTCTGGTGTTAGATTTAGGGCTCAGGATACGTGGGCTACTAGGAGAGCACTGAACAGTTCTTTCAACAATCTTACCAATTTTGAGGAATTGTCTCATTTAAGGGGTAGCAAGATTCCTTGATTCAATTCTACATTAAATCTCTGACATGTGATGGAGCCACTCCTTTCCCAGAATGTTTCATCAGTTTTACTTAAACATCCTGCCCCCTACTGCAGAGGGAGACAAAGGATTCTCCATTTTTATAATGTCTTCCCTGGGGAATAGAACAAAAGACAAATAGTTTCTTTAAGTATATTTTCTTAGTTAAACTTACAGTTCATAGCTGAACTGTATTTCTTAGGAATCAAATGGCTACTCCCACATCCAAAGTATTAAAGTATGTAAAAGTTGTGGCATGAACAGGGTGAAGAGACAGTGTGGAGATTTTGCTTGCTCAGGGGTAAAATGGAGCTTGGTACTCCTGCCTGTTAATCTGTTGATGATAAATAGCAAACTGCTGCATATATTTTTCCTTTCTGCTTTGCATTCAGAAGAGAACACACAGAAAATTCACTTTGAAACATTTTCTTAAAGGTGCATGATCAATCCCTAGGGAGAAATTCACAGCCCGGAGAGAGCCTTGTGCTCAGGTTTGATAGTGACAGATAGCAATGCAATACGGTACTCAGTGCTCCGAACTGAGACCATTATGTGTGCAACTCACAGTGAGACCATGGCAGAATAAAGCTTTCCCCAGCCCCACCCAGAAGTGTGGCTGCCTTTGTAATTTTAATTGGTCTGTGTTTGTGGAGTGGGGCCTCTATTTACTTATGGCTTGGGGCTTGTGTTTACCAAGCCTGGTGGAGGCCAAGTGTCATATCACTGAAGCTTAGTTCCTGCAAGCTCTCCTGCTATATCTTGAGGCACTTTTCTTTTCAGTATCTGTGCCTGTCTAATTCACGAGCTTCTGTGAAACAAGCACAGGAGGGTACAAGGCCTACAGGGAGGAATTACACCTAATTACTCAAATAATTGCTAGGCTGTTGCCTTCTTAGTCACTGAAAATAATTTCCAGGTCCCTGGCTTTTATAGATAGTCTTCTAGAGGCAGGAGGACACAGCCCCCTTTTTAACTCAGCCCATTCACTCACAAAATCAGAACACTCGAGCCTGCAAAATTAATAAGCACCACTTCCATTACATATATTTTAGGTTGTTGTTGCCGTGGCGATAAAGTCAGGGACATTGAATCTCCTCTGTTGAGCCATTGTTATCATCCCTGGCCATCTGCTGCAGAGGAGTGATATTCCATCTCATTTGCATGATGACTGATATATGGGAGGTTTGGAAGGACATATGCCACAGCAATCATGTGATGAAAATTAAAGTGAAAGTTTTGGGCCCAGAGCCGAAAAAAATCTGTGTATGCGCATGAGGCTGTTGATGTGCAAATGTGAATCATATTGAGAAGGTTTGAATAGGGAGGTGTGACGTAAAGAGGGGACACAAACGCAGGTGCTTATCTCTAGGCAGTCAAAGGCGCTGGATGTCATATCATGGGAACTACCTTTCAAAGCCACAGCTTTAGTGCACAGTTCAGCACACAAGGGAGGAGAAACATATAAGTTTTGGAAACAAAAATAAAGTAAGTTTAACAACTTTTTCACACTATGAACCCATTGATGTTTAAGCAACTTGTACTGTTAGTAACTTTCTGTCTTTTTTATTTTTGCTTGTTTGTGCTCTAAGCTTGTGAAAAGCAAAAAATCCTGTCCATTTATTGATGTTAAAATCTTGAGAGATTTGTGTTAAGAAGTTTGAGGGGTTTTCATCCATGTTTAAAATGCTCTCTGCAAACTTTTCTCTTTTTTTATGACACTAATGCTGTTTCTTCCACAATGTATGCTTGGTCATTATCTTAAATGCTATTTTGGGCCTCAATTAAAAAATAGCTACTTGTAACTGCTTTGAGACAGCTTTCTGAATAAAATGTCATGGTGTAATTGCATTTATACTGCCTCAGTAAAGCCTTTGTTCATATACATTTTACAATTGTGCAAATTTGCAGCTCTAGATATTTGATATAGGGAAATGATCACAAGGACTCTTTTTCTCTCATTTTGAAAAGTTACTGAACTTAAATACTGGCTTTTTAAAAAAGAGAGATAAAAAAATGAGATGGGAGAGGGAGAGTGGGACCAGTATATTCGTAGGAACTGTTCGATAGATGCAGGTTCATTTGCAGTTCTGTATTACAGACCAGAAAGCTTTCTCAGGATGTTTTACAGCCCTTTAAAATCATGTGTAATGTTTTTGAAATGAAAATTGTTGATCAATATGCTTATTAACTTTACTCAAAGGGGAAAAGAATCTTTCAAAGCATGGCATTTCTGTCCTTTAAATTATTTGGGATTCAGAGAGTGAATTGAGAGCTTCTGATTAAAAAAGAGAATACTGTACTTCAGAATGAATGTATGTGTCAGGAAAATCTTTAGAAAGTTAAATGACAGTAATATCAGGCAAGGTTGAAGAATGAAATGGACCTTCTGGGACAACATTTTACAGGAGGATAATTTTTATGAAATAGTATTTGATGCTAGAGAAAGTCTGTTTAACACTCTGATCAGCAATAGTTCTCTCTCTCTCTCTGACTTTCTTTTGTCTTTAACAAAGCACTTATTTCAGATGTTTGTCTTCCTTCATATGTAAATAGCAAGACAATCTTGTGCAAGGTGCTGTGAATTTTTCATTTAAGAGATTATAAAAGCACAAATCCCAGATTTTATCCTTAAACTGTAAAACTGTATGGGGTGAACTTTGTTAGTTAAGGATCTTTGTGGGATTCAAAACGACCATTTACTACCTCTTTTGTCAATTAAATTAGTTAAGTTAATTGCGTAGATGTGTCTTCTTTGGTTTGGCTGTGCAGTGGTTTTGTAATTCTTAAGGAAAATTACAGCATTTTTGATTAAAGCTTTCTCTGAGACAATAATATATTTCTGCTCTAAGGTGACTAACTAATAATACAGATTTAGAATCAGGAATTTCTAAAAATAGGCTTTGCCTCTTAACTTCCCAGTTTGGAGCATTTTATTGTTACTTGTAAATATCATCTTTGTGTTATAGTACTTTCATGCCTGCAGGCTAAGATTACCAGTCTTCCTTTTTTTCCTCCTCCTTCTAAATATTCAATTACTCAATGGTAATTATTATTATGTGGCCTTCTTGGCTTACTGCATTATTAGATTAATATAGATTTCTTGTGCCAAATTAGCGGAAATCACTGTTATATACAACAACAGATCACTTTTTTTTTTTTTTTTAAAGTTTTATTTACCTTGTTAAATAACAGGAAGACTTTGACATCACGATGTTTTATTCTTAAGACTTTAAATATAATATGTCTTTGAAAGCTGAGCGGGAGAGAGTGCCTTTTTGTTTTGCTTTTTCTCTTGTAGGTTTCTAATAGAAACTTTGGCTAAATTATAACATAATTTTTTCAGAGATCTATGAATAGGGATCTTTGTGAACGAAATTGCAGTTCAAGTCCCCTGATCTTTGATTCTCGTGACAGGGGTGTTTAGCAGAGGGGAGAAAACTCGAAACGAAAGAAGAGGAGCTGTCCAGGGTACTGCAGCTGACCAGTGTTTCCTGCTACTGCACCGAAAAACATCTTTACTCAAGTGTTTACAAAACTGCCAGCATTTGTTACTTTTTATTTTCCCCTTCAGAAATAGAAAAAAGCCACCCACCTTACAATGAAGTCACCTATAAAAACGATGCACATGGAAAACTTAACTCAGGAGCATGTCATCTTTTTGTGAATAGCAAATACACCCTCACATCACAGTAACTTTCAAAAATTGCTTAGTAAGATTAAATTTTTATGCAAAATTTTTTGTCAAAGTTACATACAATAAACTTTACCAGTCTAAATTAATCTGTGAGTACAACACAAATGGTTTCTATGGTAGCGCTGTAATGTAAACAAAACAAAGGGGAAAAAAACCCCGTGCAGATCCCAATCTTGCATTACTTGATTGCTTTTGAAATTAATTCTTGTCCTTATGTGACCTGAAATGTGTGGTTATAAAGCTATAGAATCCAAGCGATCATATTTGTTTGATATGAAATGAAAAAAAAATAGTTAAATTGAAAGTTTAACATCATGAAATTCAAAATCCCAAGCGGTATATAAACATTAAAAGAAACTTTGGACTGCTAATCCTAGGAAATGAGTTTTATGGATTGAATTCAACAAGGCTTCAGAAATGGTTCCATCTGCTGCCTAGCAGCTGGTGAAAGGATAAATTTAATTCATTAATTCATTTGGAAAAAAGGATCCAAATAGTAAAGAGTTCATTGCTCATAATGCACATAGGTGAAAATCAAAACTGAAATTAGGTCCAGTTGATCAACTTTGATAGTGAGAAAGATTTTCTTTGTAATTGTTATAATTATCTTGATCAGTCAGTTGACAGTATATTGACTGTTAACAGTTAATGGGTATTTTGATGTCTTAAAAAGTTGGGACTAGTTCTCAACTCTCTCCTCTTCCAGAAGGAACATCCCTACTTTGAGAGTTACAGATTGTGTATGTTTTAAAAGTTAGGCTGTTTCAGTGAAACAATATTGATGTCTTTCTATGAATATTTGCAGTTTGTCTCTTAGTAAGTCAATTTAAGAATCCAAAATAAGGGACCACTGAAATTAGCAAATAGACTTATGCATAGTTAAATCGCTGTAATAATCCAAACCCAGAATGTCAAATGTAGAGATTACTTTACTTTCCATTAGAGTCACAAGCTTAATCTTTTTTTCTTGCCTTCACCCATTTGAGTTTCATGTAAAGTACTACAAACACAGATTATGAGTGAAAAATTAAGATAACAACTGAGAAAGGGTGATATTTAAAAATCCAGCATTTTAAAGGCAAAATTAATTGGACAAATTTTTAAATAATAAATTGACATTCAAGTTCTAGCTATAAAGTTTTCCAAATTATCACAATTTCCAGATAAAGATTTTTTTAAAGTAATTGCCTCTAATTTAATCTAAATCTCAAGCAGTGAGTGTAAATTTAGCTAAGGCTTTTGAACAGTAAGATGGTCAAGTGAAAAAATCTCTTGTTGATTTATACAGGGCACACAGGCGAACCTGTGCCTCATTACTTGCTGAGAAATACAGAGAACTGATGAACCTGTTATCCTGAAGCCAGCTAAATATCTTCCAATGCCTATTTTCAATGTTTCTGCTTGAGATGGTGATTTCATGAATGATATTTGGCTTTTCCCATTTCCTCTGTAGCCCATAGCTCACTGTGGTGGGTTTGTTGGATTTACTATAAAGGTTCTGTTCGCACCCTGTGGGTTGGGTTAAGAATTAGGATTTATGCATTTACTTCTACTGTTGCTTTGTTTATACAGCTTTGGTTTAGTTTTGATCCCTTTTTTTTTGCCTTTGAGGCTCTTCCACAGTGTCAGCTGCTGACTGATAGTAGGAGAACGGCCTCGTGGTGTGAATGAAAGGGACCTAGCGGTTGGTAAACAGAGATAAGGAATAAATAGAGCACAGGCAAAAGGAGATAGTTCTGTGGGAGCCCAGATTGCCGCCAGTCTGTTCAAGTGAGATGCAGTGCCTGTCCTTTTCCCAGATTAAATTAGTGTGCGAAATCTCCAGTGACCTCCTCCCCTTCTCCCCATACTCTTTAGCCAAGCTGAACAGCCTCTGCTGTAAAGTATTCATTTTATCCAGGGACAAGTTGGACAATAGAACTCTCCCTGTTACTTATGGACAGCTGTCGTGATTCATGGGGCTTTTCAGCATTTCATTTTTCATAAGAGTTAAAAGGGTTTTACCTTGTAACTGACGAGAGGATAGAAATGCAAAGATGCCAGCCCTGAGGTTGCCCGTAGTAAGGAAGTTAATAAATAAATATCACACACATACACACACACAAACACATCCCCTCCCCAATGTGCGAAAGGCTGTGGTTTTTTTGTTAGTGCTGCTCTCCTTATTTAAAGGGGTTTAATTGTGATAACATGATTACACTGAAGCATGAACTGCATGGAGAAATTAACAAGCAGAGACACAGCGATATGCAGGGCCCCCAAGGTTCCTTAAATTAAAGGTGACCAATGCAAGCCCAGTGAGTGCCCTTTTCCCTTCTTTGCCCTTGCTTTTGCCTACAACTCCTATCAGTTTATTACCTGTAAATAACTCCCAGGAAAGAGTAAACACTCATGAGATACCTCTGTGGTCCCGTATATTTTTTTTTTTTTTTGTGATTTACTGCAAATATATTCAGCATTTTGACTGATTAAATAGACCTTCGGCAACCTTGAGGGTCACTGTGTAGAGTATGTACATAGAAAATGCATCAGCCCATTGTACCCTGGCAGCTAATGAGATTGGTCGTTAAGTAAATGACACAAAGCCTACAAAAAAAGCTTAGCAGCTCACTAGAGTATCACAGAGTGTCCCTGCACACCACACAACGACACAAACAGTGGACTAACCTAGCCCACCCCTGCTTTATTCTACATCACTGCTTCCCTGATGTCAGCGTGAGAGGCAGAACAAAGGCTAAAAGGCACACGGTAAGTCAGTCTGACAATTATGCCCTAGGGAGAAAGTAGAGCAAATCTTAGCCTAACCATGGGGTTGAAAGTCCGTTTCTAGACAAGTAGGTCATAATGAAGGGATTTTTTCCCCCCCTGTCACTTCTTGAAGGGGAGAAAAAATGTCTCTGGAATCATGATTGGGTTTGTTTCTTGTTTGTTTGTTTCCTTTTCTTTCTGTCTGATTTGTCAGCTTACAAAAGTTTTGGAATTCTGAAAGCAACATGAAACAGTATGTTTTGTGAACTGGATATTTCAATTATAGTCTAATGAATTAAATATTACTTGTAGGAACTGCCACACAGTAATCATTGCCTCAGATGTACATTACATCTGATGAACTTTACAGACAGAAAGTTTCTTTTTACTTTGTAAAAATCTGCTGAAATTGTGTTATATATATATATGTAAGCAAATTTCAATCCACTAGACAGCTACTTACACCCCTAAATCCCTGGTACAGTTTTTACAAGTATGCAGATATAAATGAAGTTGCTACTATAATTTTGGGATTTTTAGAAAAGATTTTTACATGATGTCTTTCTCTGTGTTGTTTTTTACATGAGTTAAAATTAGAGTTGAAGATTACTGTTTAAGAGTTGCACAGTCATTACTTATTTTCCTTGCACAGCAGCAAAATATTCAGCTGATATCTTATAATAGCAGGTGCCTGCCTGTGAAACCAATGATAAAATCTTTTCTAGTAGTGTTTCAGTGCAGTACCTCAGGACCCTTTATTTTGCTGAAAAATGGCAACAGGAAGTTGCCGGAAAGTCTTGTTTGCATTACTAAAATGTTTCTGTCTGCTTTGCACTTTGGAGGCTCAGGGGATGTTAGCTTCAAAACAACATGATCTTATTGCAAGATGCCTGTGTGCACTAAGTAATGCTTCTTCTCTCCTCCCTACAAAACCACTGTAAACCATATGTTTTAGGAAGTGTTTATCAAATACAGACAGTTAAAGAAGTGGCATTTAGATATCAGTCTGCATCACAATTGATCTTTTGTTGGGTTTTGGGGGTTTAGTTCTTTGCTTTGTTTGTTTTGATTTTGTTGGTTTTTTTTTTTAAGTTGTTTTGCTTTGCTTTTCTTTGCTTTGGGAGACTTTTTTAATTTAGGAAAAAAGCTTGTCAATATATGTGTATTTAGACATATCAGGATAACCTGCTCACTTAATTAAAACTCTTCACAGGTCACAGAAGTCAGTTCGTTATGATATATCACTTACCCAGGAACATCCTTTTTACTACATGGGCAATAGAATTATCACCACAGCTTACAGACACTAAGATAAGATGTGAGATCCTAACACAAACATTTGATGATTCCTTGCAAAGGGGAATAGGCATATGAATATATACAAATACATGTGAGCATACTTATTAAAAAAGTTCACATATGCAAAAAACTATATTCACCCATATACTAGGTATATCTGCAGTTATATCTGCTTTTGTGTTTCCCAGTAATTTCAACTTAGAAAATATGAGAAAGTAAACAAACTGAAGTAAATTTGTGTACTCCATTTTATTTTCCATATTTTTAAAAGTTGTGTACATCTTAGCAATGTTTTCCCTGTGTTAACTCAGCAAATATGAGATATTCAGGCATCAGAAAACAAGCTTTCTAAGTCCTATAATTCAAACCTAGATCAACAGAGATTTAGCAGGTTTCAGTCTTGCAACAGTTTTGCTTTAAAATATGGTAACTGATATTAAGTTTCAGTTCATTTTAACAGAAAATATTCCAAGATATTTGACGTTCAAGTGCATCCCCACAGCTTTTAAAAATTAGCATATCCCTGTGACACAGTCATGTATCCTTTTTACATACCTACACCAACAAGAGTAAAGAGTATTTGATATTTCAGCATTCACCTCATTAATAAGTTCAGCTATTGATACTGTTAAAAGCAAAGAATGGTTTCATGGGGGTAATGCACATGCTGCAGCGTTACAGAAATCATACTGCTGTAATCAGACAATTGCACTCTGTAATCTGACAAGTCGAGCCTCAGTAAGTTTCAGTAGTTTTTCACAGCTTCATTTTTTTTCCTCATCTTTGTCATTTCTCTACTATACCTAAGAAAAAAGACAAAGAAAACTTGATTTGTGATTATTAATGTCATTCATCTGATCTCCCTGATAAAACTATGAAACACTCCAGTTTTTTAGAAACCACTTTTCACTCAACTTTTTGGAGTTTACAATCCAATATGAGGCCTCTACCTTTATCTTAGCGCATAGTTCCAGAGTATGAGCTGTGCATGTGGATCTGAAAAACTTTATGGTATTATGCAGTTGATTTGAATGATTCTAATTCAGTTTTTCTGCATGTTTATAGTTTTTCAAGCCAGTAATCCCAAAATATCTGATATTACTGACAAGCAAGTATCTGCAAAGTCACTGACAATCCTCATAAAGGCCTGATGCTGTCACTCCAAAATAAAATATAGAAGATAATATGCAGAATAAACTTTATATTCTACTATATCCACAAATATATATAGAGAATCTAGACCAAAATCTTTTACTGAACTGATTGATTTTGGGAGTGTCCATAAATACCAGGGATCGGGTCACTTTATAGTTGCTGTGCGCATAGTTATGGATTATTAAAAACTACATAAGTAAAGTCAGTGTTTCTGGATTTTAATTATCTTGAAGTACTTAAGATTACAGATGCTGATTAATTAATAATAAAAAAAAATTCCCCTTAATTTTTTTTAGTACTTGCATCAAATTTCTTTGGAGTAGAGGAGAATTGCTCTCTTTTATGTTTATGGAAGACTTTTAATGATACTAGCCACTCTTGCCTTTCTAAAGAACAGATTTTTGATTCAAGAAAAGGTGGTAACCCAACATCAAAAGTTACTTTAGAATGAAAAGGGTTTGCCTTCTTGGGTAGGTGAACACTGACAAAAACATCCATACACGTGAGTGATTCCACTGAGGTGAGGTCCATGGCTCACTTTAATACAGTAAAGCAGGTGTGAAAGCGTTTTGAAGATGAGGGTTTTATTGATTTGCTTAAGAGATTCAAATAACATTTGCTAGCACATATTTCAGGTTTGGTTTCGCATTTGAACATTTCCCCTCATTAAGGAATTTTGGTGAAAAAAGAGCTAGATTTTAATTTAAAGGCATGTATCTGAACTCTGTTCTGTTGGGCTTTAAATTTAAAAATATGCTTTAGAACTCTTCCAAAACATTGGTTCAAATGAGGACCGGAGATCCCAATTTCTTCTAAACAGTGGTCTTCTTTTTTCAGCAGTGGAGTCGCTAGGTCAGTCCCCCAAATCTCGAGAGAAATTTTGACACTTTCACTGCCCCTCCTGCGCCCAAGTTGAAGCACATGTACAGCATCTGGATTGGCACAGAAAAGTAGTAATGGCTCCAAAGGCACTGTTATGGACTATCAGGTCAATAATCCTTATGTTAAGAAGGATTTACATGGTACAGAGTAATGGCGTTGTCATTTCTGAAGTAAAAATCCACTTTTTAATGACCATAAAAATATTGTTTTGCACTCTTCGCATCAGAGATACATGGGGAGCTAAAAAGACAAACATGTATAACTTCCTGAAATTAAAGCTCCCATTTAAATATTTGAATAAAATAAATGTTAAAATACTGTAGGTAGATAGCTACAGTGTGCCAAATAGGGACTTTTTTGAAAATGTACTTATTGCTCAATTTTTTCTTCTTTACTATATTAGAAGAACTAAAGGATGTGCATATCATGTCTTCAAATAGAATTTTTATGGGGCAGTCCAGAAATAAATTTGGTTTAGGGTTTTGTTTTGTTTAGTTTTTTCTGCTGTGTGATTTTCTCCTCCTTAAGGCAGTTTGACACAATCTAACACACATGATCTTGTTACAAAAGTAAGTTTGAAAGTAAGGTCGATACTCATAGAAAACCTGGGTAGTGATTTTTTTTTGTATTAAAATATTTTCTTCTCTCCGATTGAAAAAATATTTTCTCTAATTGAAAAAACAAGCAAACAAACAACCAAACCACACACACACACAAAACACTTTTCTTAAATATCCCACATTTGGGGAAAAAGTATTTTCTTCACTGATAATGTGGTTAAGTCAGATTCCGTAAGAGGCATGGAAAGTCACCAATTCCTAAACAGAAAGAACAAGCACTGCAACAAAAATGGAGAGAATGAGTGCACATGACATTTTCATTGCATCTCTAACATTTTATAAAATTAAAGACCATTTTGAAGTATGTGCCTGGTGGGAATCATCCTATATGTAAGCATTCAACATTTAGTGAACAGAGCGCAACTGAACACATAAATCACACTAAATAGCATTGACACTTGGTCAAAAGAAACATATATTTATTGCTCAAGTCTATGTCCAAGCTAATCTATAGAGAACCTTGCCATTATTTTTGTGAAAAACAGTACTGTCTACAAAAAGGGTTAAAGAAAATGCATTCTGTTGCATCTGCTTACTAAATCCCTTACTTTAGTAGAAATTCAAATTTTGTAAAGATTATTCGTTTTATTGATGCATATAATTATAATCACAAGCCATCTGCTGATTTGGCAGGCATGGTTAAAATTCTCTAACTCTCATAACCTTTCAAGTACAGTGCCCTTGGGACTCTATTTCACTTTTATATTTTGGAAAACATGTAGGGACAAACAAGAGAGGTCATCTGCCGAAAGTCAGACCTGTAAAACATTAAAAGAATAAAGATCATGTTGACTGCTCTTGTTTTAATAGGGAAAAAAAAAGTATTTTCTATTTTGCTTCTCACTTCAGGAAGGATTATACTGGTTTTCATCACACACTTTGGGAATTTGAATTTTTTTCTAGGGATTAAAGCTCTCTCCTAGCACCTCTGGGATCTGGGTTCCAAGTTTAAACTAAAAGAACAAATATTGTTCAGTTTGGTTGCCACAGGTGAATTAAATGTATTTAACCTTGGCCTTAATTTTTCTTTTTTATACAATTCTCATTGCATTTCCATTTGAAATGTTTTAACAAACATTATTCCAATTTTTTTTTTTTTTTTGTATTTGTTTACTGAGTTTCACAGAGAGGCACCTATCATATATTTAGGTTTTTCCTGTGAAGCTCAAAAGAGCATTTTGATTTAGAGGGCTACATCCAATAAGGCATAACATGAATGGCTAACATTCTTTGCCATAGCCCTTTAGAAACAAATGACTTTGTTTATATTAGCATACCACTGACTGGTGGTTAGCCACAGTTCCAAATGGTTGGGCTTTTTGTCTGTGAGAAGTTTTTTGTGTCCATCACCATGTGTAGCCAAACTATTTTGTGCTTTACTGTTCTTTCTTTTAAAAAAAATCTTTGCAAATGCCATTGTGGTAAATGTGGTGTTACTCTGCTGTTTCTAGCAGAAAATAACCACAAGGGGAAAAAACCCCCAACCTCTAATGTGCTTTCTCTGTCAAAAATAAAAAAAAATATCCCCTTTCAGCTAGTTGTAGTATATTGACAATGCTATGATTTAGGAGAGTGTTTTTGAGAGAAAATATAGGAAGATGGAAAAGCTATCTGCAGAATGGGATAGTCCAGAGACTTCCTGATATTAGCAGAAGGCAAAGGCAGTAACCCTTCAACAGAGTTGTCTTGGCTCATTCTGTATTGGTGTGTATCTTGCAGGGACAAAAGATGCAACTCTCACTTCTGTATAATCAGTGTATCTGAAGGCCTGTACGCAACATGCACACTGCTTTACTCCTTTTGGAGGTTTGATTCTCACCCCACACCCTCATTATGAGAAGCAGGAGGGAAATGCACATGTTTAAAAGTGTCTTCACAGCTGAAACTAGGGAAACAGGCCGAGAGTAGCTCTGGTTTATTTCACAACCAATTAAGTATGACATCTGTTGAAACTCAGGAAATAAGTCTCCCTTCCCCCGTTCATATACTTAAGCTGCCAGACTTTTGTTTAGATATGATGAATTTCACAAGGATTTTTCCTTTGGGGTAAATACATAAAATAATAATAAAAATAAAAATAATGATAATAATGTAAAATTTTTCTTCATTTTGTTTTTTACAATGCATTTCACTGACTGCATATGACTCAGATCTGTTTGACACTCACAAATCAAGCAAAGACTTGTGTTAATAATTCTTTGCCTAAACACTCACCTTACATGCTAAAAAAGGGCATGTTTATGGCAAGCAATTCAGGCATAATAGCATTTTAATTTTTGAAAATCTGGTTCTTATTAACTCCCAAAGACCAGCAAAAGTAATGAGAAAGAATTTGGGTTTTAATTTTTTTACTTACATGATTGAAAACTTGACTCAGAACTGAAGACAACAAATAAAACAGGGCAGGTGGAATCATGTATGGTTAAAACAAAGCAATACAAAAAATTAAATGCAGATCCACTGTCATTGGTAACATCAGGTTTCTCTGGTGCGCAGCAGTTCATAGTAAAAGAAATACAAATAAATTCTATTAGCAACTTTTATTCATATCAGACCCTTTCCATTTATCAGACATTAATCCATGTGATGAATTTACTTACTTCAATTCCTTCCTAAAATATTGTCCAATGGAAACACTAAAAGGATGGCGTTTCAATCCTTAGAGTTCCATTTCTCTCTGTTCTGCTTAGAGCTTGATTGTCTTCTTTCTGCTATATCTAGATAAGAAATATTTACCATATCATGCTGACCTTCTCCTTTGGCTCTTGGCACTGGGTTCTCCCACGTCTCTGGCACCACACTGCTCATGTCAAAGCTGCAACTAACTCTCTTTTTCTCTAAGTTTCATCATCTACCAGTGCTCCCTTTTATCTGCTCATCAGCTTCGCACTGTTTGCCAGTTCTTTCCTGCAAGGACTGGCACTGTCTTTCTTCCTGGAGGATGCTTTCCCATCTATTTCTCTTGCCTTTCCAGCCCTACTTCACAACACAGCTCACATGGCATACGTGCTATTTCAGCTTTAAGATGCTGTTCAGTGATGGCCATAGGTTCCTTGGTTAGGAATCACCATTTGGTGAAATGTCAGTGTGCACAGTGGAAGTGGCTAGACCTGAGCCAGTCATCCAGATTCCCTTTAGTCAGAAGAAAGAGACATTTCTTGTGTGCAATTCATCTCACCCTGAAGGGTATGAAATGAGTAAGATGCATCACACATCTACACAGCCTCAGAGATGCCTGCAGGTTGCCTACAGGCTACACAGAGACCATGGGAATCCAGCAGTTACTGCCTCAGAAATACTTGTTTGCCTTTCAGGCATGTAAAGTTAGGAAGATGAATCCTGTCTTTCCCATCCAACCTACAAATTGGACTTGATTTCTTCTTAAATTGTCTCTACACAGAAATATTTCTCACATATTCATACAAGACAATGATATGGATAATATGATACGCTGTAGATCAAAAGTCTCCTCTTGCTCCTCTCCTCACATGACATTGATGAAAATCTTTGTCAACTTAGCTATTGCAGGAGAGCAGAATAACAGAAGTGAATACTGCTGTGCAGCTCAGAGGACTAAATTTTGCTCCTGAAATGTAATTTTTACAAAAGGGAAGCTTTCAGGTCCTTGTTTTTTTCTTAGAAGCCATTATATTTCCTTTTTAAAAAAGTTTATTTTCTCAAAACTACTTAAAAAATAAAGAGAATCAAACTGTGAAGATTAATCAATATGCATTAATTCAAAACTACCTTGAATCTGTTGTATTTTTTAAACACTGCTGATAGAAGCATTTCCAGACATTTTCTTTTTCCTGTTAGTCACCACTTAGCATCCAGAGATACTTTTAGGGGTGGTTTCTCTGTCTCCTCAGGCTTCCAAGACTCTGCTTCTTGAGCTTCGAAGTAATAGAAAGATTGATTTGATTATGGTTTTGCACGGTTTCAGTGGGTGATTATAAGGATTCAGTATTCCCCATGACTTCATAAAAACTATAAACAAACTTTCAGATTAAAATTTCAGATGCTGTGCATACTTTGCATAGATTTCAACTATTTTCTTTCATTTTTCAAGAGATTTGATGACACAAGTTTAGATTTTTTATGGAATTAGTTATCATCCCACGATTTTAACACATAGGCGTGTGATTTTTAAACAAATCATCTTTTAAATTCCTAGGGACAGCTTCTCAAACTTCCTTCAGATCAAGGCAAAGTTCTTAAATTCTCCAAGTGAGCAGTTCAAGATTCCTTCAGGCTTCAAAGTTGCATGCAACTCCACAGATCTGTGCTAACCCTTATGTAGTGGATGGTCCCTATGGGACAGTATTTGGCCATGCACTTCCCTAATCCATGCCACGCAAGGCACAGGTGGGTCTTGGAAGCAAGGAGCAGTGACTGGGTCTTCGATGCTGTTTTGCCTTTTCAGACTCTTTCCCTGAGGGTAGGATAGGCACAGGAGTAAATTCTGCCGGAAGATAATGATCAGCTTGGTCTTATTTTGAAATGATGAATTTTACAAAGGGCGAATGACTCTGCACCTACAGTAGCGCCTCCACAGACTCAATGAAAATCATGCACAAGATTGTGGACATTTATTGTGATATAAATTGGCACCAGTTCAATAAACACAAACCTTTATAATGTTATAACATTTCCTCTGAAAACTTAAACATAATATTCTCAGACTTTTCTTCCCAAAAATAAAAAATTTAGTGTCTATCAAAAATTGTCTTCTTACATATCCCTGAGTCATTCTGAATAGCATGAGAGAATAAACAGCTTTAGCCCTGAATGCTTTGGGCCCAGTGTTATTTATAGCAACAACATTAGCAATACCAGTTATTTTTATTGTTATTAATGTGACTTACATTCTACTATATTGTGATCATGGGAAATAGTACTGGGATATTGAGGAAGTGCAAGCTGCTTTCAATCAATGATTGCCAGCCTACAAACAGCAAGTTCAGCATTGCAGACACCCTCCAGGTCACAAAGCTTACTTCACTGTTTGTTTGGGGCTTGGTATCCATTTGTTAGTTGCATGATGATCCCTGTCTTTTACATTTACATGATACTTTAAGAGTAAAGAAGGAAAGTTTATAAGAAGAAACAGTAGGGAAGACACCATGGTTTTTGGCACCATTTACCATTTTTTTCCTTTCTTCCTGAATTTCCTGCAGAGATCCCCACAATAGGAATATCATCAGCTCAACAGACTCTTTAGAGAAGCTGCCTTCTAGCATCCCAGTTCCTTCAGTGTATGGCATGAAGGCTGCTTCTAGTAGGGAGATATTGAGCCTAGGTACTGATAGAATCCAAGCTAAGCAGACCAGATCTCAGAAAAGGTGAAACTCATTCCAACAGTGAAGCTTTTCTATTCACCAAGTAGAAAGGATTTTTCCCTATTTCCTGCCTGTGGATGAAGGAGATATAAAGTTCTTGAGAACTCAGGAAACCTAAGAAAAGCCAGTAACATGAGAAGACTTTGACTATATGGAGAATAGTCATGCTATCCCTGGGAATTTGTGTTTTGTTTCATGAACAGTGAGTGAGATACAATGTGTTGGAAGAAGGAATAATCTGGTCAGCGGAAGAATCTGAGACAAAAAGAGCATTACATAACAGTTTTCCCTGGTCTGACCTGAGTGATCAGGAGGTTGTGAATCATTAGACCAAATTAATGCACCTTCAGGAAATTCACTTTCACTTAATCCAAAATCAAGCAGGAGAATTGCTTTTAATGGTGCAATAAATAAATATCTGCCTTTTAAAAGAGCATAACCACACAGCTCACATTTTCTCTCTGCTCTGAGTGTTTGAGCTGTCAATACAACTTGCACAACCTAGGATGCCTGACAGAAAGAAGTGGTTTGCCACAGTAATGCTCTGGAAAGCATACTACTCATTTCCTAGATGACCACTGAAGTGATCCCTTGAAATGACATGGTGCTTTGCTTTGGTGTTCTCAAAAGGAAATTTATCATATTTTGGGCTGTCAATCCTGCAAGGTTTACCTGGAGCTGGAAGTTTAAATTTCTTCTTCCATCTTCATATTAAGATGTCTATATTCCTGCCACAAATTTGTCAATTTCCATTATCTCATGACACCCAGCAAGGAATTCAGCCTCAAATAATAACTTCATGACCAGACCTGTTGCAGATGAAACTGCAGGTAGCTGAGCTCACCCTCACATGACATGTACTCACATGACATGTGTGTGTATGTTGTCCCCTTGGTGTCTGGTGAAAATTTGCTTTCTCTGCTAACACCTGCAGATCTTACACTGAGGAAATCTCCTCAGATCAGGGTAACCTCCACACAGATATTTTAAGCATAAATCATTTTATAAAGACAGCACCAGTTCAGAGTCCTGCCCTCAGTTACACGAAAAATATTTTCTGAATGTTGACTCAAACAGGACTTGAATTTTGGAAGAGCTGTCCCTATGCCTGTCTTTAGCCATAGTCTTTGTAGCCTCCCACAAGAAAGCTGAAATAACCAGTAGTGAGGACTACTCTTGATCTTATATGGCGATAAAAAATACATCCTCTTCAACCTAGCTGGAAATTATGTGTTCTATTTACTTGCTATTGAATTACCTGTTGGAATTACATACAAAACATAAACAGTTTACTGAAAGTCTTAGATCATTGTCTCATTAAATTTCGCCACATAAAATAATACAAACTCTTTTTTCCTTACTGCATTAATTCTTGAGCTATTACCATTTATACTACTTAAACCAATATTTTACAAAGAAGTTTTCTAGTTCCTAGATCAGCAAGCTATAAATAAACATCCTCACTCAACAATCAGGTAAGACAAGCTAGATGGCTACAAGGATCTAATCTTCCTGATACAAACTATTATGCAATATTGCAAAAAGAACCAAAATCCCTTTCATTAGCTTTTATATCCTTAGATTCCTACTCCTGTTGATGCAT
This sequence comes from Loriotus luctuosus, assembly GCA_035582745.1. Lineage (NCBI taxonomy): Eukaryota > Metazoa > Chordata > Aves > Passeriformes > Thraupidae > Loriotus > Loriotus luctuosus. Next base: position 111,926,182 of record JAWWEY010000115.1, on the reverse strand, counting down.
TTAGTAACGTGGAGAGCATGGTGTTTGCCCAAAAAGCAATGTTGTTTCCATGAAAAAATATGGGATTGGAAGGAGTTTTAAGTATTTCTTTTTTTTTTAAATTGCTTTGCAAATTCTTTGCACAACAAACCTCGCCAATATGTAAACAGGGCTCTAGCTACTGTGTTTGTCCACAGCTAGAGCTACAGATGAACACAGTGTAGTTGTGTGATGACAGGAACAGCTGACTCATTAGTAGAGAGCAGTGAAAGGTAATTAACCCTGGGAAAAGTACAGCTGCCATGCGAGCTGTTCCTTTCTGTAGGATCTGATTAGAAATTAGTGTTAAACCACTGATTCTTTAAAAAAATGTCATTGATAATTCACTTTCTCTCTCAGGTGTAGCCCCTGAAAGGGGCCTAGGATAGAACCAGTGTACAAAAGGTCTTCTATCTAAAAAGGCCTTTTCTGAAAGAAATGCCCACCTGTTTGGCTGCTTCTGGACTTTTCTTAACCATGAATACTGTCCCAGCTTTCAATGTTTTGAGGACAGCCTCCAAGTACATGGGCAGTGCAGAGAATGCACTGTCAAAATGATTTAAGGCTGTTAGTTGCCATAAAGGAGTCTTTAGCGAGGCTGGTTATTTAAAAGTCACAGCTACAACTTCTTGTGTCAGGACACAGCTCTGATGCAAAATGATCAGACCTCTTCAAAAGAAAGCAAAAATCTGTCTCCTGAATAGGTAAGCACACCGTATGAAAATAAAAAGAGAAAAAAAGGATTATGCCCTGAGCACAAAAACCACCCCTCAGCCCATCCCTTTTCCTGCCCGCACTTTGGCATTTGAGGTACCAACTCAAGACACAGAGCTCATGATTTAATCAGACCCCAAACAACAAACCAGGCTATTACACCTGATTAAGGCCTACTTATCAAGAATGAAATAATTTTCACCTAAAATAACAAAATTTCATTTAGTGGTCTTGGAATTTCTAAACTGCTGTTTATTATTTACAGCTGTCACATGCAAAACAGTTTTGATCACCTCACTTTGTCAGACCTTCTGACCAGGAGTGTGTATTTGTATACCTGTGTGATTAACACCGAGTGTGTGTGAGTGCTTTCCCTGGCAGGTAGCTTGTACTGTTGAGGTCCACCAGAGTGTCCTGCTTCTTTTCAGTGCAGCCAGGCTTACACTACGGAATCCGAGCTTTAAGCGACGAAGTTTGCGAGACATCTCTCCACAGGATGATTTTTTCGTCTTGCCGTAGTCCAGTTTGCTATAATAGAATTATTACTATTATTTTTCCAATATAAAATAGTACTACAATTAGTACTGATATGTATTAGTGCTACAAATAGAACTGATATATTCTTCTAGAGTTATTAATTCAGTACTGTTTAGTGGTACCACAGATAACTTTCTTATCACACATCTGAGGTTCACATTGAAATAAACTTTCCTCTTTCAAATTCTTTTGAATTAAACACAGCTCTTGTTGTGTGCAATATTTGAATTTAATGTTGCCAAAAACATGTAAATAAATTTTTATACACAGAAATATATATATTTATACTCACACACACATATATATTCATATTCACTCATAAATAAATATGTATATACACACATACCTTATTGACATTTTCAGCAATGAGAGCAAAAATATTCAAAGGAAAATATTAAAGATATTTTCTCTGAGAATGTTTCTCTATACAGGAAAACAAACAGATTTTTATGATAAGAGTCTGATGTGTAAAGAATACAGTTATATCCAGATTGCCTAAGATATTAGGAGAGAAGAGAAAGGAAATGTGTTTTAAATTATTTTGCTGTTCACCATATGTTTTTTTAATAGCCATCCTTCTCACTGTTGTCCTTTTATATTTCTTTTTGTTTATTTGTTTGTTTTGGAAGTTTTTTGGGTTTTGGGGTTTTTTTTGTTTTATTGGGGTTTTTTTGATGGTTTTTTTTGTTTTTGTTTTTGTTTTTTTGTAAAAAAGCCTGCAATGAAAGAGGAAACATTTGAAGTTGAGTTTCAGTGGAAGTTAAATGAGCTACTGCTGAACTGATGAATCCATGATGATGAAAATAATATTTGCTACATTAAAGTGTGTTTAGAAATGCACAAAAGCACTTTACAGCACTCTATGTTGTTATCCTCATTTAGCTGACAGGTGAAAAGACTTGCTGAGGGGCACAGAACAGATCAGTGGCAGAGGCAGGAAGAGAATTCTAGAATCCCTTTTTCACAGTTATTTGCTCAATCATGGTGCTTTCTATTTATGCCTATGACAGAGGACAGGTGTCCTTTTAGGAAATAATCTTTGTCTCACTTTAGAATCATAAAAGACTCTGAAAAGAGAATTTGAACCACCACTCCTGGTGATGCAGATCTCTTATCATAAGTTTGAATAAACTGAACATGCTTTTCCTTGCTCCATTTACCTGATGCAAACATGTGATGAGCAAAACATTTTGCACAAGAACTCTGTCCCAAGGAACATATGACATGTACATTTTTGTATCTGACGAGTATTAGTCAATTTTTCCTTTGATTTGCAAGGTGGTATTTTTATTCTTGGAGGTTTTTTTTCCTGTGCTCTTCAACATGTTCCTAAGATCTTCAGGGCAAAGCTGTAGTGTAAGAAAGCCCCCATTATCTTTAGCAGTTAGGGTCATTACAAGTCTTTTAAATGGTGGCAGACTGTACTTCACATGGCACTCTCGAAGTTAATGAACATATGTGATTTGCATGTTGAGGGAAGGCACACTTCTTTCCTTTGTGTGACTTTCCCTTTCCTGGGACATGCCTGTCATGCTTAATGAAGAGAACTTGTTCAGAAAGGGCAAGATAAATGCACAGGATAGCAGAGTGCTTGTTTTATATTTCTTTTAGCAAAAGTAGATTGCGATTTTAGGTTTATTGTTCCTTTTGATTCCATGTCAGAAAATGTCAAGTCAGCTATTTAGCAATGGTTTTGTCCAGAATTATGATGTCCTAGTTCCGACTATTACAATGTTTCTAAATATATGGCTGGAACACTCAAAAATCACAGGGAATGAATAGAGGAACTCAGATGATACCTGTGTTTGAGAAGGGACCACTTTTACTGAACCTAACCAGCTTCAGAACTTCTACGGAGATCCAGTGCAACCATAACAGCACCCCATAAAACCCATCAATTCCTAACACATCAGTTCCTAACTAACTGGAAAAATCAGGTACAGTAGAAAACTGTAGCAGTGGCAGCTAAACAGCAGGAGTGCAGCAAACATCAGAACTGGACCAGGATCTTCCTACCACAGAAGAGGGCGGTAACAGAGTAATTAAACCCACACATTTTCGCTGATCTTGGTTGTGCTGATCTGTGTGCTCAGGCATCTCCTGCTGGCCTCAATCCTGCAACTACTGGGCAGCTCTTCCGTGAGCAGAGCGTGGCCATCTCTTGCTGAAGGCTGCAGCGATCCCCCCACGCAGCGCCTCACAACAGAGATGACTCCACAGGGAAAGTCATCCTGGCTGGAAAAGAGTAAACATGTTTAGAAGAAAACAAACCTTGTGTTCCAGAGTCAATGACGCATACTCTTTGAACTTTCTTTTAAAATTACTCTGAAATCATAAGGTTGTTATGGAGTGGTTTTACTCAAAATAATGTATATCATTGTAACACAAGCCTTGAAGTTAAGTGGCTACTTTAATGAAACATAGTTGCCATAGTTACTGTCGGCGAGCGGAGAATAACTTTTAGTTCTTTTGAAGCTATAAATTAGTTCAAGAAGAGGAAAAGGAATAAACAAGCGTGCAAAAGTTTATTATTCAGTGTTTCATGCCTGATCAACTCTTAAAAAGGAAAACTCTCCCTAGACTAGGACATTAACTTTTTTTAGCTGAAATCTATAATTGCCCATCAACAAACACAAAATTACTTTTTAACTCTCCACTATGTCTGTTTTCATGTTTTCCCTCATTTTTTTCTCCTGAAGAAACAGTTTTTCAAAGTTCTGCTTGCAGAATTTTGTTAATAATTGTCATTTTACAGCATCTAAATTGCTATAAAAATAATGTTCTAAAGGCAATAATGTATTGCTTAACACAACTCATGAAATCTATAATCTAGTTCTATTATTCATTATAAACACTGTCTTAAAGCTGATGAGAGGGAAATGAGAATTTATCATGGTGAAGATGTCTTCTAGGACCAGCTCCATTGTTTTTCAGTTTAGCATTGAGATGTGCTCTATCCCTGAAGTGTTAATGGAGGTCACTGCTGTTGCTCTCCTTTACTGCGTCGAAGCAAAAGAGTTCCTACATAGTTGACTATTGAGAAACAAAATTATGTTCTTTCCAGTATATCACCTTCAGCTTATGAGCCTCTAGAGCAGTCGTGATTAACAGGACTTTTACAAAGTTTCTGTGTAGTTACAAGGACAGCTTCAATCTTCTGTCATTTTTTTGCATTAGCTATGATTATGCTTTTACCACCAAAATGCATTTATTCTAAAGGTAACAATACCGACTCAGAGAATAGCTTATGTTTCATCTATATTTATCAGCACTCACTGTACATTTGTGTCTTCATTACCAGGAAATATTAAGGGACATTGTGCCATCTATTCCTGTTTACAGTTTATTATGCAGAGATAGGAAACACTTAGCATGTAAAATGAATGTAGAAATTATTCCTGGATAGAAACACGGACATTTCCCACTCGTTGGCTCTTTCTCCTCCATCACCGGATCAGAGTGTAATTGTCAGTAATCAGGCCTGCTTGCTGCTGATAAAACCACTCTGAATGCTAGCAGCCTTCTTTGTGTGATGACTCAATTATTCCAGAAGTGCCTCATCAAATCTGCCCCATCAGCTGGGCTAATAAATAAGGAGAAGAAACTGGCCCCCCAAAGCAAATTATAAATCCATTTGCATTAACCATTTCGCTGGTCCATGATCTAGGCAGAAATAAGCATGGCAGATTGCGTTAAGCTTATTTGAATATGTTTATAATGTTTACAGCTTGCAACCTTTTTTTTTTTCACAAGGTGTTGGAATTATCGGTCATGAATAGCATCTAAATGCAGTTATGTTAATTACAGCAAAGCCTCCGGCATCTTTGAGGGATAGTTTGTTGCTTAAATCAGGTGAAAGTTAAACTCCTCTGCTCGGTGAAATACGATCTTGGCTTTGGAGTTTACTGCCCTGTTTAAAAGAGAGGGTAAGTGGAAGTGAAGTTTTTTAGAGGTACTAGAAGGGCAACTGCCTGGGTTACCAGCCTGTCTCACACTAACTAACGTGACCTTCTATTCATCTCAGGGTAAAACAAAATAAGATAAAGTTTAGCATTAGAGTTGAGAAAGCAAATGCAGTTGTTGAAAGAGCAATAATCCTGCTTCCTGTGTACTTTGTACTAAATGAGGGCAAAGACGAGTACTCTGCTCCAAGGAAACTCCTTTCTGAAGCTCAAATTATACACAAAAAAGAAAATGTTTCCAAGTAGAGTCCTGCAGATTTCTTGCAGGGAGTGTGTAGGTGTTGAAATTCAGTTACTCATGAGCTGAACATTTTACATGTACTTCAGGATCTCCCCGAGGCTTGTGCAGAACTTAATGTGTAAAGTCACAGACTTCAGACTGTGCAGGATAAAGATCTGACTGAAGTCCAGAGTTATCTCTATTTATTTGTAATGGTATCTTTCTTTCACACGCTAATTTCTCAAATACTAAATACGCTGCATTATTTTGTCTTGGGAAAGAGAATTCACTGTCACTGTAGAACCACAAGACATGTTCAGGGATCATAATGGTGAGCGCATTGGATTTTGTTTCTTAGATATTACTTTTATTCTGAGTTAACAAATCACAAACTGAAGCCATTATTCATTCCCAGATTTGCCGTATATCAAATTCCCAACCAGAGATCAGGTGAATGAGAGAAAATCAAATTAACCTGTTGGAAATGGAATGTATTATGCTTAAAAAAGCTTTTGGATCTTTCACAAATATAGTGCAGTTTTGAGTATTGAAATTCTGATAGGGAAAACAACTTGGGACTTCTGATGAGATAATTTTTTGGTAGTACAATATGTCTTTTCTCATTTTAAAATCCCCAGGAGCTCTGGTAATCTGACCTGAATGAGTGGACTTTTACCCACAGACGATGGGTCAATGAAAATAGCGATTTGAAGGGATTTTTCACCAACATCTGATGTAGAGGATCAGAACCTAAACTGTCATTCACATCAGTATCCTGGTATGACTCATGGATCTCAGTAGGATGGCACTTCAGAGTCAGTACAAAATCATGTAGCACTGGAAATGGCTATAAACCAAGGAATGAATTGCAAAGGCTCCAGGTGACTTCGCTGAACAATTACACTGACAAATCAAGCAACTCATATATTCCATCTTTGTGGGTTTATAAAGTTTATTATTCTAGTTGAATTGAGATGATGGTTAAATAGGATGGAAGCTTTCTTTATAGGCAAGTAGTCTTCACCTTCTAGAATAAAAAATACTGTTCAGACACATAGACAGTTGAAGTGTAAGCATAATTTACTGCCTGTAAATTGTTTTGAATTCTTGATTAAAAAAGAGAAATAAGTTAATGCAAGCTATGAAAAGATTGGGCCAAATGAAGATACATGTGGACCCTAGGGGAGTGACTCCACCAAGGAGCCTTGATTTACTAATAAATAAGTTCACTCTGCCTCATTTCTATCAACAATGATTTATCATCAAAGCCACCAACAACCTGGTTAGATGTACTTTGTGGGCTCTTGTGTCTGAGATCTTATTTTCTCCAGTTGGTATTGCAGATTTTTGTACTTGTAATACCTCAAAATCTGGCCCATGATCAATTTTATAACTCATAAAACTTCCTAAACAGATTCAGTATAAGGTCTTGATATTCCTGTAAAATCGGCACCAAGGCTTTTTTTGCTACCTGAACCATCAGATCCCAACATTTATATCTGAAATATAACTTACTTCTTGGAGTGAGGACAGGGGTGACACACAGTTTATGTTACATTAAGGGCATGTCACATCCCATGAAACAGCATAATCCCGCAGAACCTGTTTATAGCATGACAGATGCATGACATTGTATAAGAGTTTTTATGAGACACTCTATCTTCAAATGTGGGTACTCACCCACGAATCAGCTGAATGGCAGCCAGCACCCTGTAATGTGAAGGAAATCAAACCCAGCACATTTAAACTTACTAACCACCAGCAACTTCTGCTGTGTTTAAACACGGCAGAAGGGTGTAAGGTTTTGTGTTTTGCCACTGTTGCATGTAGTTCTTCAGCACAATTTTAAAATCTGCTCCCCAGACCCATCCCGGTCCAAACTCACTCTCTTATAAGGAGGACTTTCAATACACTAGCTTATTATGTAAAGCTAAGTGTGGAAAGTTTAGTATGTTTTTCCTTGTCCTTTGTGCACTTTTCCAAGTGGATCTCAGCTGTGCTGTCTTAACTCTCATTCCCTTAGGATGAGAGAGACAGCAGATGGGGTTAGGGCAGAGGGCTGATGCTGCTGACAGCAAACGGCCTGGTTGTTGAGTGGAAGCTGTGAGCGTCAGGAAGCTCCTTTTCCCCAGAGACCCAACTAACCACTGAAGAAAGTTGAAAATGAGCCCTTTGAGAAACGCTATTAAAAGTAGTAAAAAATTGCAATTGTGCAGATGATGTGCTGCTGTGTGGTTATTCGGATGCTAATGAGTTTGACATCAGGGAACTCAAAGGGGTTGCAGCTACTCCCTTATGTGATTTAGTTCTTTATTGGCAATCTTTGAGAAAAGAAAAGAAAAATATATTGTTAATAAATACTTAAGTTACTAGAATTTTTAGACAAAAATTTGCTGAGTTTAAGTCTTTAGAAAGCTTTGATCACCATTGTAGTTATTCTCAGAGGTCTTTTGTTTTAGGTTAGTGTGTTTTGAACAAAGAGGAAGAGGAAGGTAGAAGGTTTTGAGACTTCTTTTGTGGTTTTGGGTTTTTATTATGAATGTTGAAATAGAATAACAGGAAAATAGGGCTTTGAGGAAAAACATCTCTTTCTAGTAAGATGTAGTTTTAAAAAAGCTTTAAAAATCCTGTTGGTATTGGGATGGTTTACTCTGGGTTTTCTCCCTTTATCATCTTACATCTGTTGCCTGTTTCATTATTTGATCAAAGGGTACTGATTATAATTAAAAATACTTGATGGGATGAAGCAAGCATCCTATCTATTGGGACACAAGCAGAAATTAGTCACTCAAGAAACTCCAGCTTCCCTGAGAATCTGTTTAGAATGAGCCTTTGCAAGTTCAGAAATGTAGCACTCAAAATTTTGTTGAAAAAGACATCACCAAATATCATTAAGAGAACAGTTAAAGTTCTGAAAGTTTATTTGCAAACTTTGTCATAATTGGAATATCTTCAATGAATAGATCTATTTTACAAAATACTCTGGATGATACGTGAAACAGACCTCCGAAGTTGTGATTGGTAGCAAAATTTTAATGTTTTGGTCACTAGTGTTAGGAGCAATCTCTAAATAAAACTTGCCCTGAATAACTGCTCATTGTCAGATTCTTCCAAGTTGCAGATGCCTAGAACTTTGAGTGTTAGGAGGGTTTGGGTATTCAATATTTCTGAAAACAAGGATTTCGGTGTTGTACACTCAGATGTAAACTTCTGCAGCTCTACTTCCTCTGCTGTCACTGTTGATTTAGCATAAAGTCCCTCACAGAAAGGAATAAAAATTGAGCATGGAGAAATGTCAAGGATTTCCTTAATTTGGCTTAAACTGAGAACATTCTCAGCCTGCCAAACTTTAAATTTTAATATTTGAAGTCAGCAAACCTAGAACGGAGGGGTTTTCTTCTAGTTTTAAAATGTTTCAGAATGCTTCTCATTTATTTTGCATCATGAATCGAGCCATCCCACTCAGTCAAAGGGGTTCTGATGCAATGAAAACATTTGACTAAGGATTTCTACACATAGAAACGGTAGATTTTTGTCCACACAAGACGAAAAAGTTTTTCTTAGAGCAGGTTTATTTCATAAGTGATCAAGAGAGTGTTAATGATGTAAAGAAACTACTTTAAGGAAAAAAAAAAAAAACATATTCAATATGCCTTTTAGAAGCACCGTTGATGCCTCCACACCCTGTCTTTGTAAAACCACTGAATGAAATATTGTACCTGGATTATTTACCCATTTGATTTAAAGAGTGTCTTGTTTAATCTATGCTTTACATAGTATAGCTGGTTTTTTTTGGTTTGTTGTTTTTGGTTTTGTTTGTTTGTCTATTTTTTCCAGAGAATGAATTTGAGGATTATCTGTTAAATCAGGCAAGGCATCTTGGGCTGTGTGACAAATTTGGTCCTTTGGAATCTGCACATACTTTCACCTGGAAACACGCAAAGGTGGGATAATTTATTTTAAAAAAATAATTTGAGTAGAAATATGGCTATATATTAGTAGTAGAATACTATGTGGTTTCATGTGTCGTGCCTCATGCACTAGGATTACTTTTCTTGCATAATATCTGCTGTTTTAAGAAAGTCTTCAATAGTAAGGTATAGCAGTACTAAACAGTAGAAGAGATGAGAAATTTTGCAAATGCATAGAAATTCTAGTTCTTAAATTTGTGAACTACACTTTTTTTCACCATGCATACTGTCAGTAACACAAGTATCTCTGAATCTATATGACTCCAGGAATGATAATATATTTCACAAGTCACTGCTTAAATTTAAAATTATTGATTCATAAGTCATTGATGATTTATATAGATATATGTATGAGGTTTATTGGTTTGGGACTTTTTTAACTATATAGCAGTTGGGTGAGCTAAAACTTGAGTGTACTTAAAATGATCTCAAAACATCAAAGCTTTTTTTTTTACTGACTCTTTCTTCTAAAAAACTATGTTTAATATATACTAGCACAGGAAATAGTGACGACACCTTGAACTAAAGAAAAAATAATAATCTAGGAAGAAAAACCTCCAGAAAGTAGCCTGGGTTGAGCAGCATTTCAGCTTAGCATACCATATAATTTTTCTCTGAATTTAAAAACTAGCAGTTGCCCCTTAATTTCACGAAGCTGTGACTCTGCCCTCTAAAGCCTTGGTAAAGAAGACTAATAGAAATACTTGGCACATGTTGGTTACCTAAGGGAATAATAGAACTATTTGCTGTAGTCGTTTGGCAAAAGGACATAAACATATGGCTTTGGTTTATATTCAGCACTGCCAGTTGTGCAAAGTTGCATGGATGAAGTATACAACAGCAGTGACAACTCAGAAATCAGAAGCGAGAATCAAAATAAATCATCCTCATTACAAAGCTATTCAAGCTTGCCTCTGATCTAAGGCTTATTTTGTCTCTGCATATTTTCAAGTAGTGAATTCAATATAAAAAAATCTACTTCTCACAAATGGGTACACCATTCAATCACAGTATAAAATGCCAAATTGTTGATGATTTATATGTATTATAAACATGCTCTAAAGTTTGCATTTAGTAAATGTACTTATTTTAATTCCCAAGAAATTCATCGAACTGAACCAATTATTTCCATGTCATTCAACTTTTTCCTAGAGAAATCAGGCACAGCTTTGAGCAAGCTAAAGCAAAATTTTCAAAAATAAAGGTGCGATGACTCCTTGGTTAAGAATAGTCAAAATCATTTAAAAAAGCATATTTTTAGTGATAGTCTTTAGGAATATATTTCTAAATATTTTTTGTTTCTGGTCATCAACATATTATTAAAAAAAAAGAAAGAAAAAAAAAGAAGAGCAAGAAACTTTAACCACATTGCAAGCAATGCTCCTAAAAAACTTGTATTTGGATTCTGGATTATTTTTATGGCCAGAAATAAAAATACATAACTTTTTCTAGAAGCTGTTATATGTGTTCTCTGGATTTCTTTCTCTGACTATACTTCTCACCGTCAGTAAGAGATTAAGTAATTGATATTAAAAATGTTATCATAGAATAAGAGAAAGATTTAGTCAGCACACATATAGACGTTCAGACAAATAGTGATCTGCTGTTCTGGGTGGGATGTAGGAAATCTTACTTTCAGATTTATTAAAATTTTTTTTCTCTATGACTTTATTCTCTTTTTATGTGGTAAAATCTTACATGAGTTAGTGAAAAGAAATATCAAAATATGAGTATAAAAACCACTGAAAATCTTGCTCTGAGGGTATTTACTGTAGGGAGAAGTACACAGAGTGTCCTGTCACCTTGGAACACAGTATAGCACAGTCCTGTTCATTGTCCTTAGCAGAATCTGACTTCAGCTTTGAAGTTTGTGGCTTGTGTTGGAGACTTGAGAATGGATTTTTGTGCTTTAAAGTCAGTGAGGTTTTTTCTTCTGACTGGGTTCACTAAGCTTGTGACAGATATAGCTGTTATCTCAATACTAACTTTGGTAATTTACAAATTAAAAAGAGTAGAGAAAAGTTATTCTTTTTCTAAACCTCTGAAAATCAGGTAAAGTTCGTGCTAGTGAAATGATTCCCTGAATTTAATTTTGAAAATCAGGTATAACTTCAAGTAAGAAATTCACAGTGCAATGATAAAGCTTATACTCTTTATCTCTAGATGGGCTGGTGATTTCTATTCCTCTAGCTAGTTATGCAAAAGGAAACAGACTGACACTCCAGCAGTGTGAAACCCACTCCAGGAAAGCCATGTTTGTGTGAAGATTACAATGGAAATTACAAAGTGCATAGCTCTTACATGAGCTCTTTCCAGGAGATGCATTTTGCTTTTACCTATGTCAGCAGCACTCGATTCCCTAAGCCATAGTTCATTTCACAGTCATGTGCTGTAAAACTATCCTACCCAGATAGTAGTGTCAATTTAGTTTCTGAAATTCAAATTAAAAAATGTGCAAGTAAACTGAAATAGTTGCTATTATTATTGTTGTCATTATTATAATTTATTGCACATGCCCTATTTTCAGCTGTTAGTCATATTCTTGGGTCCTATTATAACATCAGTACATGCACATGTGCACAGACAGACTCCAGGCACACAAAAAACCAAACTCAGAGCCAAATCCTGATTCTCTCACTCAGGGAAGTATTTCCAGGTGCTGCTCTTGAGCCTGTTAACTGCAGTGGGATGGTGCAAACAAAAGAAGTGCCATTTGGTTTCTGCAGCCAGGAACTCTGAAACAGTTTTCTCAGAAAGTATGATTGCTGCTATTGCACCAGTAAATTAATCTGGAGAAGCATGAATATCCTGTAGCAGTTAAAAAGTAAATTTTTACAGCTTCAGCCAAGCAGAATTTGGGGTATTGTCAGTGACTCCAGTCAGTTTTCTGCGATCTAGTTGTTGACTTACGCTTATGTCTAAATGAACATTGATGGAAAAGTGGAAGAAAGATCAGAATAAAATTCACAAAGTCAGGCAGAGGGCATTCATAAACCTCGGGGGATTTGTTGGAACATGTTTTCAGAAAATAATTCAACATCAATATCTTCAGTAAATTTTGAGATCACAGAAATGGAATATAACTGAAGTAGAAAGTATTTATTTCTTAGCCTACTTGCTTAATGATTTGGGACTGCAGAGCTGCTGCACCTCCGTCCTTGTGTCTCTGACTATTTCTGACTAATTCCTTCAGAGTCCATTAGCTAGCTTCAACTAATTTTGAAAAGAAAATGTTTAGATGAGTTTAAAATCCATCAAATCAGAGAATCTAGCTATAAAACACAAAGATTAAGTGGACTTAGTTCCACTATTCACTCGCCATTATTTTTATAAAGCTTGCCCTTAAAAATTATGGGACTATAACCCCCAATAAAATTTTCCTGGCAAACATTTCATTATCCCCATGGTCCTGATGGCTAGAAAAATTAGCAGTGAGATATTGTATGAGGATTTTGTGCAGACATGACCATTCTATTTACCCCTTATGGATTCTTGACTCAACACACGTAGTGTGAGGGTGGGTGACCATCCCCCAACTTTGACAGCGTGAAGCACCTTCCAGAATCCATCCAGCCTTTACAGTCACAACAGTAATGATACATGTCTCAAATTAACACCTTCATAACAAATACCTCTAAAAATGTTGGCTAGAATTTCTCAGAATTTAATCCTTTTGTTGTTCCATGGGTGATTTGAAAGTTTGAATGCTTCTTGCTGACCATCCTTTGATGTAATTTCATGCAAAATTATCACTGTGTAGATGAAAAACAGAAGTGAGACACTTTGTTCACTTTGTATCAGTATCAGGTACTTTCTAAAAGAACTACCAAACTCCAAAGATAAGACGTTTAAATTTTGAGCAAGAGAAGGGTTTTTATTTTGCTGACACAGTTTAGAGATTTCAGTTTCATTCAGTTACTTTTGTATTTCAAGTTAATGCATAAGACTATTTTGTAAGTTAAGGTGTCTTTTGTGCAATACAGACATGATGATTATTTTGAATGCACCAGGCTAATGTATATGCACCAGGCTAAACTGTCCTATAAATTATAGGTTTGAGCTGATAAAAAGATATCTCATAGTGTGAAACTTTTACAAGGAAAGAAAATCAATTGAAAAATCACCTGCATTGATTTTATCATTGGTTTTCACTCTTTGTGCAGCTTTTAAATATTCATCACAATGCAACCTGCTGTTTAGACCAAAGTAACTGCTGTTCAGTAGAAACAGTGGGCACTTTTTGTTTCATAATTAAAAGAGCAGCACTGTGATTGGTGTGGTATTTATTATGAAATGATGACAAAGGAGTACCAGTGGTTTTAATAGTTTTAGCTTACAGGAGCTGTTGTTAATTTTGTCTGTAGAGTTGCAGGTGAAATAATGCACAGTGGATAAATAGTCTATATTGGTTTAACTGAACATAATATATAGTGTGTTCTGGAGTTGTTTGTCTCAATAGACTATAGTAATCAAAAGTAATGAACCTATTATGTGCAGGACCTTGGAGAGCATAGAATGGCAGTAAAAGTGTGGCACATAAAAGGTTTATTAAAGGAAATTAAAGTCCATCATTGCCACACCTGCTCCCCTATTATAAGTCTATGGCAGGTCAGTGCCTTCAATCACAACTCAGCATCAGAGAACAGAGCCATGTTTCCCATTACCATTGCAGTCACATTGCAAAAACTCGTTCTCCAGCTTTTAAGGATAGTAACAAGTAAAGGCTGCCATCAGCCCCACTACATAAACAGAAGCTCCTCATGTTTTTCCCTGCTAATAATCAATATCAGATGTAAATTTAAACAGAGAAAAGGTATAATTGTCTGGCTTTGATGTGCATTTCCATCAGTTTATATTTTCATTTCGGACATCACTAACCGGTGTTCTAGAATTAAACTTCTTCAAGTCCATGAACACCCTTTTCAAATGTTTGTGTTCTCTCTTTCAAATTGGTATTTTGATTCCAATATCTGCTTATAATGTTCAAACACATATAAAAACAAATAAACCCCAGGAAATTCGAGAAATACTTTTTATCCCCTAGAAAGGCTGACTTTACTCTTTATTTCTCAGGCCAATTTTGCAATATTCTGCAATGTTCTTTCAGATAAGACCTTTGAAACATCTCAGTAATCTGAGTCATATTGAGCTAAAAATAAAACATACTCAGATCTTCAAACTCTATAAATGGAAAAGGCACAAACAGGACTTCTTGCATCATTCCTCAGTTCAGTGCAGTTCAGCAGATCCTCAGAAAGAAAAAGTGAAATAATTGACAGGATCTTCTGTTGACATTAGTGTGACATTTTTCAGGGAGAGATGCCTGGCAACTTCTGGTCTTCATATCTACCTGTCACCCAACACGGTTTCATAAATCAGAGACTGGTGTCTGCAAACTGATCTGCATAAGCCAATGGGAGTTGCTTTGTCTACGATATATTTATCATCACCATTTTACAAACAGGGAAACTGAGATTCAAGTCAAAGACAGATAGCAAGCTTTCTTCAGAGACTGAAGAAAAATTCCATAGTTCCTAAAATTTTGCTTAGAAAAAATTCCTGGTGATAGAGTCTTTCTTATGTATAAAGTTTTACTTTTAGAAAGGAGTTTGCCTCCCTGGACATGGTCAAAATTGCACTGTTGTACAATCTGCTATATGTCACTGCAGTTCTCCACACCACAACATGAAATCTTAATCCCTTTGAATTTCAAGGGTTTGCAATAAAATCCCTGGATTGAAAGCCTACCCCTATAATTATGTGTCTGGGCCACATCCAAGACCAGAAGGTGCATATTTCCAGTTTGGGTTTAGATGTAGCCAAAAGTGTATTGAGAACAGCTGATCTTGAAAGAATTCTCTTATTTCAGTTAGAAAACTTATGACATCAGCTGACTTTTGGGGGGTTCTGGGGTTTTTAATTGTTTTGGTTTGGTTTTATTTAATATAAAATATAAATATGGACACTACATCTTCCCAAAAAATCTCCTATAAATCTGTAACTCACTGTCTCTTCAAGCAAAACTTCTTAAAGAAGTAGTTAAGTGTTGAAGAATTTCAAAGCTGTTTACGCGTAGTTATGCATTGTCAAGCAAGAAGGTTTCATGTTTTAAGGATGAAGTTGTCAGAAATGCAGGTTCCAACATAGCTATAGAGCTATGCCTCAGTTACAATGAAAATGCAGAGTTCCTGGAGTCACAGCAGCTTTCTGGGACCTTTTGTTTCAGGAGGTGGATGCTGAAAGCAGCACTCATGCAGCATTACTCTTTCTAACCTTATGCCTTCAGCTAACACCTGTAGACCTCGTCATTAAACCTTACAGAGTCACTCATAACTATCACTTTATTAAACAAATCTGCATCATTAAAGGTATCTCCTAGGTATTTACTACATATTCACAGATGGCTTTTTATCTCTTTGACAAGATTAATAAGGCATGATTATTCTTTCTTTTCTATTACTGTCTGGCCTTTGGAAATGTGAAAAAAAAAAGTATTGGAGTGCTGGTTTTTTCCTCTATGGCAAAAGGTATGAATTAAAGACCTTGTGTTAATATTGCAGATGGATGCAGATGGGGAAAATAAAAAGCTGCGCACACGCTCCAAAGGAACCAAGGGTGAGTTAGCAAGCACACTCCACGACCCTGTGCCCAGAACACCATGAAATATCATAGTTCCTGTGCACAGCCCTTAATGTGCACTGAGAGACTCTGGAGCTTCCTTGCGATTGCTTTTTTTAATCAGGGCAGGACACAGACTGCTGGCATTAAGAGGCACAATGTTATTAGCTATGGTAAAACAAAAGCCAAAAAATCTACTGATGCTATTTTCTTTGAGTTACTTTTCAAAGACAATAAAGACTACACTTTTTATTATGCAAAACAAACAAAACCACCACCAACAACAACAACTAAAAAAAAAAATCCCAAAAACCCAAAAATAACCCACAAAACCAAAAAACCCCAAAACTGTTTTCCACAGTGAGTTGAGTTGACAACATTGAATGGATGCTTTAAAAAATTGTATATCAAAACTTTGTCTCAGCCACCTGAATGTTTTTTCTCTCTATTGCCATTAATTATATATAAAATAGTTGTGTAAATGGTCCAGAGGTAAATTTTCTTTAATCAAAAACTGCAAGTGTATGTGGCAGAAGAGAATCTTGTGGGTTTTTTCGAAGTATTGGTGCTCATGTTTCATTGCGAAGTTATGACACCGCTGTATCTCCCAGATATTACTCTCTTTTTGTAAGGAACAGATGGAAATGCAGTACAGAGAGATAAACAGGCCCTTAATGATCTCAACATCTGGAAAACATGATTGAATAGCAGTGCAGCCCTTCCAGGAAAATAACTTTTTATTCTAATTCATAACACTTTTTGTGACTTGATAACAAGTGAAAAATGGATATACTTAAAAATAAATGTCAAAGTTTTGCCTACCCTGTGAACATTTTTGCTTATGACTATTTTCAGAGGCACAAAGCACCCATCCTTCACTCTTAATTTAATGAGAATGGTTGATTCTAAAGATTGTGCAAAACAGATTACTTCTATTTGTTGTCACAACTCACTAGTTAGAATTGTTAATATTCTGTCTTTAGGTTTAAGTTATGATCAGAATGAACGATTAGAGTGGTTTGGCATTAATTATCTATTTTCAAATTATCAAAGGGGCAAAAAAGTGCTAGCTAGACTTCTCTCAAGGAAAGACAGAAGTACTGCAGACTGCAGATAAGGGGATAAATACAGACTTTCTAAAAAACATCATCATTGTCATATCAAAATTTTGATGTAACTCTTTTGGAAAGTCTCTGAATAGGGAAATTATTCACACCTCAGCATTAGGGCATGTCTTTTCTGTTGGTCAGGACTGTGAGTTAATAGAGTTTGGCTGGCAGAGCAAACTTCAGTTGTAGTTAACAGGGGTTTCATAACTTTTCACTCAAAAGGCTAATAACACAATTTTAAAACTTATGGGATTTTTTTTCTCCATGTTTTTATACATGTGCATACACTCTTATAGCAATTAAAATATCAAGAACATTTTCCCCAGAAGTGGAAACAAAAAAGTTGCCTCTGCAATATGAGTAATCCTTAGAGACACCTGTTGGCCTCATCAATATGCTGTATACTCCTGTATGGGCAGGAATTTGTTAACACCAGCCTTTAAAATCCCCAAACTGATATTAAATTCTGGCAATTAGAGATTTTGCATTCTATTTTCAGGAAAAACAAGAGTCTTCGCTTTACTTTTATTTCCATTATTTTCCTTATTGTTCCACTGAACATCATACTCCAGGTTTCATGCATCCTAAAATAACTGTGACAATTACACCTTCATTCAGCATTTGTCACTAGTAGCTGCAATCCTGTGGTTAGCATGAAATAACCACCTGTGTTTTGATAGCCACTCCTCTGTCATTACAGATAGGCAGGTGCAAGGCTGCAGAAAGCACAAGTCTGGAAGTGTAAACTAATTAATTCTTTCCTGCTTTTATTAACAGTTCAAGTGGACTCTATAGCTCAAGAGCTCAGGTAAGAACTTACATCGTTTATTTTTTTAGTTTTATTTTCTTATCATATTGACAATTTTATACCACTGCTACTACTATAAAATAAAGAATCAAGCAAATGCATTTTGTCAAGCTTTAGCATAGATCTGAAAAAGAATAATTTATGCAGATTCACTTTTTAGGTATACAAAAAAGTAAATCAAAATATTGACAATAATTATGAAAGCATAATCAAACGTAATGTGAAGTGGGTAGGATTCTAGTATGTTGTCTTAATTTTCAGCCTGAGTTAGGGCATACAACAAAATAATTCCTGGTGAATCTTCAGCTCTTCAGTCTTCTTTTTCCTGTCATATGTATTACAGTATTTCAATATTTGAACATTCCAAGAGATATTAATATATTTTACTAGATGGCTTTTATAAAACTGGTCTGGATACTCCTGTAAATTCTAAATGCACTAATGGGTCATTCTTCCTTAAGCATTTTTTGAGGTTTCATAATTTATGGAAGTAGCAGAGGGTATTTCTCAAGCTTGCACAAAGAATGTCAACCCACTCAAAACCACAAACTACACAAGGATATTTCAGACTGCAAATATCTCATAAAATTTCAATACAACTACTTTAATTTACCTATGCATGCACCAAATCCTAATAACTGATCCAAAAGCTTAGATTAAACTCTGGAAAGACTGGCAGATTATTCTGTACCAATTCTTCAAGAAAGAAAATATTTGGAGGTACGTACAAATTCCTAGAGTTATTAATCAGAATTATAATTCACTACAGCTTCAGTGTAAATACTGAAAAAAAAATTGCAGAAAGATCTTTAGAGTTTTTTGTAAATTAACTTATATTCCCTACACTCACTTTCCATCAGGCTACTGAGCTGCTTGCTTAATCACAGCAGGCATCCAAAATATGTGCTTGTGGGTTCATCCATCTGGGGAACAGAAACATCATTGTGTGATTTATTTGATCAATGAAAAATGCCCAATCTCTTAAAATAGGACATGAAATATTTACAGGGAGTTATTTGCAGTGAAGACATACAATATTTTAAGGTTTTGTTTTATAATAAAACTGAGGAAATTATAAGCTTCTTATAGCTACTCCATGAACAGAAGTGTAGGCTAACTTTTTGGATAAATTATTCATGGTGAGTCACTCATTCAGCTCTACTGTGAATCTCATTTTTTTGTATGGCTTCAGTTTCCTGAGATTTAGTGCTTCTCCTTTTTTCCTCTGTGCATCGCTAATTTATGCACCAGAAGGATGCATTAATCCGAAGAGGCAGCCATCCAAAAAAAGGGATGGTCCATGTGTTCCTAAGAGAAAAATGTTTGAAAAATAGAGGATGTGCAAGTTTCTGCAACATCAGGGAAGCTGTGATTTATGTATTATCGATTGCTATAGTTTTTCTCAAGCAACTTTATTTTACTCTGTGAAACACATGCTGTCTTAGGAACTACTGTGTAGCAGAACACCCTGCCAGAGATGTGGACCTCCTCCATAAGGAAACATACACTGGTTTAAAACAGCGAGCTAAACATCACAGAAAAGCATTATCCAGCCCTTAACCTGGCATTCTTAATTTCTGCTGTACCAAATTCCATATTGGGTGTCTCCACAGTCAAGTGACTGGCATACAAGTCAGGTGATCAACTTCTATGGATCTACTTGTCCATGAAAAAGTAGAGGGAGAGAGTCAGGGGCTGCTCTTTGGAAATGAAGCCATTAGACTGCACTCCTGTTAGTGATATCCATGTTATTGTGGGAAAACTATTGAACATTCCTCAAGAATTAAAGACTGAAATAGTCTGTTGTGTTCCCTGGATACAGATATTGGAACCACTGTCTTTTCTGACCAAGGTTCTAAATGCTGTGTTGGCTGAGAAATTTAAATCCATGCTTAATTAATTTCCCCTTTTCCCCTGGCTTATCCTATCTGACAAAGCACTTTTGCACTCCTTATTGAGTTTCTGTTACGAAGTGCCTTGGGATACTTCTACATGAAAGACACTACATAAGCTTACATGCTCATTTTGTATTATTATTAATTTCATAACATTGATTGGTTCTAGAGCATTTGTTAGCCTTTTCTTATTCTGTAACTCATGTTTCACAAAAGTAGAGAATAAAATAAATGAAAAGCAAAACAAAGAGTTTCCATCACCAATTAGATTCAATAAAGCATGAAAATTTCTCTCTTCTAAATTTCAGGCATTGAAATCTTACTTAATAGAATTCAATGCCAAAAAATCTCTTGATTTAAAGAAAGTGAAGATTTCACTAAGAAAATTGGCTAATGTTGTTGTTATCATCCATCTTCTCCTGAAAAATAACACCACCTTTCTGCATAAAATTGTATATTTTTAGAGAGGTATTATCTTAAGAGACAAGCTGGGTTTTAGAATTTTTTTTCCTTAATAAAACAACTAAAACTTCTCTTGCACTGCACTGACTTTTCAGAGAACAGACTTTTCTACCAGGTATACACAATGATTTATGTCTCAAACTTACATTTATTCTGTGTAACTATATGTCCTAAGGCATATAGTTTCATATAAATTTCAGTAAAATAGAAATAATTTTCTTTATATATGAATGCTATTAACATTTCTGTGTTACTAGTTCAAATTTATTAGTCTTATTTTAACAGTATCTACTGTATGTGCTGTAGTGTTGAAGCATAGTACACTAAACTTAGTAAGTCTTTTAAAACAGATCTGTCACTCCTTGAAGTCTTGATCATTTATATATTGACAACATGATTTAATTTTTTATTTAGGAAAGTACTGCTGTGGTCTTTCCACTGGTAGCTAAGCTAACTTAAAAAGGGATGAATCTTTTTATCACAAGCTAAACATAGGAAACAACAATGTGTGGTAGAAGAGAGTGTTGAAACTGGGAGATCTCTGTTCCATACATTCAAGTTTGAATCTGACACGTTTTGGGCATAGAAGCTCTGTAGTATCCATCTTCTGTGAGAAGCAGAATGAAGAGGTCTTATCTTAGACAATTTTGTCATGGACCACTGAAAGGACCAGGACCTTCAGCTGTGTTCAGGATTAGAATGGAAACCAAAGTAAAGTGAGGAATATTGGAGTGATGTATTCTCATTACTGTGTTTTATTTAGCAGATGGGATACAGTACAATGAACCATCTGTAGGTTATGGAGTGGCATCTGGGTCAGACCAAGGAAGAGCAAATTGGATTGATCCAAGCACAGAATTGCAAAAGAATAGATCAGTTCGGTTAAATCCATATCTGAATAGAAGGAGTACCTTTTCTGAGTTAGATACAGGTGAAACCAAGTGGTTTGGGCTTCTGTCACTGGTAATTAATGTAGAGTCCATAAGGTGCTTCAAATAATGGAGAACAGCATTGGTGTTTGGTGGGAATACTTACACTTCCTCTTACTTTCTGCAGTGTTGCATCTCTTCTTCAAAAGTAAGGAAAATTACATTTTTTATCCGGAACTCTTGTTCCAGGGCTTGTGAGACACTTTAGATATTCAGAGAAGTTGAACTGTTCATTGTGCATGCAGAGAGTTATGAGTATCTTGAATACTTTAGCAGAGAGAGGACTAACAGAGCAGAGCTATCTGGATGTCTCCTTTCTAGAAGCAGTAACTAGACAATTCACACTTTTGTGGCTGCCTATTGATTGGGAGGGTGAGAAACCAGCAAAGTAACCCTGCAAGCAATGGAACTGAAGTATCTCAGAAAGTCTGTGTTACTAAAATGTATTTCTTAATTTTACCTGTAATGAAGAGGTATATTAATATACTGTTGTATATGACAGCATACTGAAAACCACTTAACTAACTGGTAGTTTTTCCTTATTCTAAATTGCCAAATGTTTTCCTGGTTTCCTTTAAGAACTATTAAATGGAATATATTCAATTATAACTGAGCTCTGTTTCAACCAGTAATAGAATGAAGGTAGAGATTTTGGTAGATAGAAAAGAATTTGGCCAGTCAGGAAATGCTATGGCATGAAAGAAAAGACCTGTTCATGCCTAGCTGCATTTAGAAAGGACTGATTGGCAACTCTTTTTCTGAACTTCATAAAGTAAGCAGATTTTTTAAGAAGTATTTGTGTGAAAAAAAAGCAGTAGTATGGCAGATGACTGGAGAAAGAGGTGAAAGTGATACTCAGATGATGGAAGAACTGAGCACACGAAGAAAAATCACAGAAAAAGGCTCCAAGGTGTTCCTTAGTAAAAACCAAGATTATGGTTGATTTGTGTAGCTATCACCTTCACAGTGGCTTTATCCTACAGCACTGCTTAGAAATGAGACAGAGACTGAGAAATCTGTTTGTTCCTAGCTGGCATCTGGAAAACCTGTCAGGTTTGTCCTTTGGGCTTGGCTTCTGTTTCCGCAGGAGTTGGTCAGAGACTGATTTTCTGGAAACTGCTGTGGAAAAACACATTTGACATAATCCTGAATAAGCACATTTGGAACAGAAAGTGAGGTGGACTTTTGCATTTCTTGGTGCCTCATCTGTCTCCACTGGCAGAAAGTGTGGGACCCTTGAAGTCCTTAATGTGCTTTGCTGAAACAAATTGTAAGTCTGAATTTGAACAGACTTGGTAGTAAACGTTAAATGGAGATGGTCAGTAGTTATAGCTACTGCCAGACATGTCTGAGCTTCACTGAAAGTCTTTTATTTGCAATTGAAGATAGGATGTCGACAGCATACACTTCCAGCCCTCCTTCCCAGTGCTCCCCATGATGGTAACTGTCTGGGCCAGAGCAGTGCCACCTTGGCATTAAGGTATTTCCCCATGACATATTGGATTAAGTATTCCACTTGAGTCAAAGTTCTGTATCATGCTGTTTCTATTGATAACTGATCTTCAATTAAACAATGGGCATTAATCTTAAGAGTAGCTATTCCCAAGATCTGTTAACAGAATGAATTAGAGTATCTCCTGCTTGCTCTTCAGCTTGGAAAAGGAACTTCCTCCCTGCCCTAGCCATTGTAGAAATTGAAATGGTTATGGGGTGTTGAAAATATTAACCTCTGTCTCTTACTCCATGATTTCTGGTTCAAGCAAGTCTGTCATGTCATCATGAATCATGCTTTCTTAAATTCCCATTAAATCTTGTTCATTTACTATTCTTTTCTGACAACATTGTTAGGTTCCTTAGGAACTTTGTCTGATGTGCTAGACCTTACTCTCCTCAAAGAATCTGTTAAAATCTATGTTTTACACTAAACAAAAATGGTTTTGTACTTGATGTTTGATAGAAAACATTGAACAGTCAAACATAAACACCGAACAATCACTGTGTGGTGCCATTTACTGTAAGGCAAAGGCAAGTATAGTCACAGTATATTGTCACAGTCATAGTAGTGACAAAAATTAGTGTTAGAATTCACCTATCCTTATTATATCCTGTATGTTAATATAGTCATCATAACTAAAAAAAATCAAGTATTAATGAAAATTGTAATGGCAATCATGTTTATAGTCCATCATGTCTAAGTTCCTCTCTTGTTTCCTCCTTCACCTCCCAGTTGCCCTCTAACTTGCCATCAAACTGTGAAATTTACAGAGCTGTCATCCCACCTCTCCCTTCACTCTGCCCCTCCACCTTGTTTCTTTTCCTCCTTTCCTTTACCTAGAGTTTGAATGAGTTGATGGACCTCAGGCTCTTTGACTTTTTTACAGCACCAGGTGCTTTCATAGTTCAGAACCAAGTTATTCTTTCAAGATAACTGTTAACAGCAGAAAAAAAAACCCCAAAAACAGAAAGAAAGTCAAAATTCAAACACCTCCAAGTTTTCTTCTTTCAACAGTCATGTGACTGGTTTAAGGCTTACATAAAATGTTTGCAACTTGTGTATAGAGATCAGGTAATTTTTTTTTCACTCTTAATAAAATGTCACTTTGAATGTAAAGTAATAAGGTAATAAGATCCACCAATCTGTTTCAGTAAATGGTAACATGGTTCTGGGTGACCACAAGTAATGACTTTTAAGATTTTGCAGGTAACCTTGGGGTTTACAGTTCTTTGACTCAAATATTCAGTGAACTGTTCTGAATAACCACTAAGATGGTTGAAATAAGAACTGTATCTCATAATTCTTTAGAGACAACTGTGGTTGGAGCTGTTAATTATGCTTAATAACTTGCTTAATTCCAATACATTTTCAGACCTTTTGATCTATGTACTGTGATCTCTATATTTTCTTCCTGGATTTATTTAAAACTTTTAGAGACAGAATTTCATGTTCAGATTTCTATTTTGCCTTGCTTTAGTTGATAATTTATGTGCATTTCCTTTATAGGTGACTTTTATAGCTCTGTTTAAGAACAACTGCATTAGATATATTTCTAGCATATTATAGGTCTCTTTTGTTGTCTACTATGTTATTTCTAGTCAAAATTCACAATCTCAGTGTCTCTTTTCTCTTCGCTATTATATTTGATTGTGGTTTTGCATTTTTTTACTTAAAGCCTCAATTTAACATTAAAAAGGGTAATTATAATTTAGTTTCAATTTATGTTTTTCTGTAAGAGGTTTTTTGTAATATATGTCAAATCCACATCATTTTATTGTGGCTGCTAGATTGAGATAGTTATTTTCAGGTTTTTCTACCTGAGAGCTAGTTGTATCTTAGAATACTCCCTGCCTTGGAGTAAACTTTTATGCTATTTAATATATTACAAGAGTCCTTATCTTCCCCATCAAAACTTCTGTGCTTATCAGCACATAGTAAATGTTATCCTCCCAAACCTACACAGAAATTTAGGGTCGCATATGCCTTCATGCCTTCTGCTGCCTGACAGAATGCATCAGAACATTACAGCCCCAAATGTTCATTTCCTCTTACAGCAGATCTTTTCCCTGTAGATGACCACAAGCCACACAGAGATGGAAATGCCAACCCATAACTTCTGCCTCATATATATCAATCATGAATTAAATATTATGGCTAGCTGAATTGCTGCCTCTGACTGATGTCAAGGGTTGATTCAGCCAAGCAAAAGTGAGCAGAAACAGTCTGTGTACAGCCTGGAGATAGCAAGGAAAGGGAAAGAATGCAGCCATGGGACCTCCTGCTACATTAAAGGGAGGTACTGGCTGCTGACAATGAGTTGCTTACAGTCCCATTCTCTGTTGGAAAAAAAAAAAAAACAAAACACAAAGCTGATCTTCTTTACTTCTTTTTTAACCAGTCTGTAGTTACCAATATGCTTTTTATTTAAGCATTTACTGGTGCTAGCAGGCTGACCACTCGTGTGCAAGGCTTGATGGATGCAAAGGTTGTGTGGGTGATCTGTAGATTTGCCTAGAAACTTAATCCATTCTAAGCCAAATTCTTGGCCTGGGTCCCACTGGAATTTATTGACCTACTGAACCTGGACAGATTGAGTGAGTAAATGAAAAAGAGGCTGGGGAGGCTGGATTTGGCCCAGATCTTGGGCATTCATTCATATCACTGAGTTTAAGAACATCTTGAGCTCCACAGAATAATAACTAGATTTTCTCTAAACTGGCTCTTACTAAAAATAACTTACCTGTGAGAAAAGGGTCCAGCCATACAACTTGAACCATGTTGAGGTCTTGATTTATGGAATGAAGAAGTCATCCATTTCCTTGACACAGTATTTCAAATCGAGGGTTTATATGTAATATTTTTCATAAGACCTGAATATCCTTAAGATCCTACAAGATTATTAACTAAAAACAAGAAAATCATAAAAGTTAAATCCCTGCTGTCTTTCTCTGAGTTGCCTTTCCTTTCTGGAGAATCCTGAAAAATAATAAAATAGGTTGAATAAAAAATGTATTTATTTGAAAAGATAAATGAAAAACCATTTCATTAACCTCTTGCAGCCTGGAATTTTTGTCCACAGAGGCAGGAGCTTGAGGCATGGATGATTTTCACCATAACTGCATGTCGTTTTCCTCTGTTACTGCTGGCTGACTATTGTTCCACTCTTTTTACATGTGTCTTTGCATTTGCTCAATCATTTCACAGTCCAGTTGTTCTTTTTGGTCAGGTGGCCTGTAACATTCAGTTTACTGCCTGAAACATCTCCAAGCTCAGTACATAATGACTCAACACCATTACCCATTTCTCCCTAGCCTCTTCTTATGGGATCTAATAAATCCTCTTTTACCAACAAGGCTATGACAGTTCCTTTGCTTTTCTTATATGTCTTTTTAAAATAAAATACATCTTTTAATATCTTGCTCTAGCCAGCTTTCAGTTATGATACTATATTTTCTCCACATTATTATCTGTCCAGTTCTGCTCCTTTTTTTCTAACTAAACCTTCCATTTGTGTGTGTAGAAGACATTCAACACCCCCAAGTTACTGATCTTGTTTTTCTCTATATTAGTGCTCATAAATAAAAATTTCCCTTTTATCTTTTCCCCATCTATATCTCATGTCCATTCCTTTCATCTTGGTCCAGCCCTGGACTGAACTTTTCACAACTCTGGCATTTTAGAAAAAAGAGCATTGCATAAAACTTCCATAGTTGTAGAAGGTTCTTTAACCCTGGAATGGTTGTTACAGGGCACAGGAACAGCCTCTGTCCCTTTGACAGATACAGCTTGTAAGCCAAGTGTGTGAGCTACAAAGGGATGACATGATTTTTTTGTGTGTTTGTATGCTGTTTTAAAATAAGAATCAATCAGATTCTCTTTAGTTACCATTGGACTAAGTCCTTCAAGTTCTAAGCTTCATTGCAACCAATTCTCTTTGTCCAAATGAAGAACAATTTTTTTCAACATATTTTATTGGTTTATATTTTTACCATTTTAATGCTTTAAAATGCTGATGGAAGAAAATGGTTTTTACCTGATGAATTCTTTCACAAATGTATTTTTGAGGAGTCTCCAGCTGGAATACTTTTCCAGATTTTTCTCATCTCCTAGTCTGAATCAGTAAAATACAATACACTCAGTCATGGACTCCAAATGTTATAAATTATCTGAAATAATCCTGTAGCTCAGTTAATTCTATAAAATAGAAGAAACCACTAATGCAAATAACTCAGTCTTCAGATGAGTGTTTGAGGCAAATATGTGTTTAACTTCTTGTCAATGATGAGAACTCAGTGGTACTTTCCAGGACTAGCCTTCAAAATTTTATCTGTAAATCTCATATCAGAGTTAACAAATGTACTTCTTAATATTTTCACCTAAATCCATAACTTTTTATTTGCATGTTTGGATATTTTTAGCAATTGAAAAAATTATACTACTAAAAATACTTTTTTCCCCAAACTTTAAGATGCCCTAAGACAATGTAGTCAAATACTACATTTCCTTACAGGAGGGAAGAGTTGGTATTTTAAAATTCAGGGACACTTGCCACTCAAAGATGGAGCTGTAACACACAAGTGTCTGTCATGGTTGGACTTTCTTCTAAGAATTTTAAGAATCAGAAGTATCTAAGAAAGATAAATTTTGAACATCTCCCCATCTTAGTCTCTTTTATATCAGTTCATTCTCCAAACCACAGATTAACTGGATTCTGTCTAATTCTTTAGCGCAAGGCTACAGCAGTGAAAATATCTGATCACCTAAAATCACAGAAAAACTTTGAGTTCCTCATGAACTGATGATGATTAGAAGAATTTACTAGCACTGGATACAGAAAGGAGATGATTTGCTCCTAGGATGGATCACACGTCAGTTCAAATGACGTTGCTGATATAATTTACATCAACCATCAATGACAGAGGTTCATGAAAGGAGTTGCAATGTCAGAGTTCAAAAAAGAGTGCTGGTAGTCTCATCACTGCAATTGGAAACCCAAACACTTGTTGCTAATTACAGTAACGTCAGATGGACAGCAGAGGTTGGGAAGGAAGGGGGAGTCTTACTATGACTCAGTGGTTTGTCTTCAGGTTAAAACAGATTTATGTTTCACTTTCTTGATTAACTCTCATTGTTTATGAAGTGTATGCAAATCTTGTATCTCGGTGAGAGTGAAAGTGTTGTCAGATCAGTTTCTCTAAACAGGATAACAGATAGAAAGATGGTATTAACAGTTTCAAGAAGTCAGAGTCTCCACAGAAAGTCTGAAAATCCACAGAACCAGTCAGGTCTGCAAGAATTTTTCCAAAGCCAGGGCTTAGGGTGGTGTTTTCAATGCCATGAAATCTCTTACTGAGTATGAAAGAATCTAACTGTATACAAAATCAAATCCTAGCTTCAGAAAACTAGGTATGAAAGACTTTAAAACACATAGATTGGTCATGGATTATATACACACACACACACACACACACTTCTACATACACACACACTTCTACATACACACACACTTCTACATACACATACACATACACATATACATATACATATACATATGTCTGTTTAAAATTATATATATTTGAATGTTTTCTAAAAGAAAGAAAGAAAAATGCATCACTTTGGATCATGGACACTAAATTTACAAAGTTTATAGACACCTGGAAAGAATTATATCTAAACAGTAATTCTGCTTACTCTATCCCACTCTAAAATCCATATATTTGCTGGATTTAAAATGAAGAAAATTCTCTCAAAGCATATAAAGAAAACTACTTGTGTAATAAAGAAGCATTTCTTGATCCATTCCTTTTATATTTTTTAAGAAAGATACTTGATGGGATGCTTTTCATTAGTGAGAATGCTAGTTAAGAAAAGGTTGTAATGACTTCAACCCATTTGTGTACCCTTCAGCTCTCAATCTCAGAACAATTTGTCTTTCAGTACCTCTTCTTTTGTCTGCTGTATGGATTAATAAAAATGTAATTCATTTTATCTGGATTTCTACTGCACTGTGTTCTGATGTTCCATCCTGCAATGAATTTTCCAATTCCAAACATCTTTCTACTCAACGCAATATGAAACTGCTTACAGAGGTTTTGTAAGTCCATTGATTCATCCCTGAACAGTGGAATATGATGGAGCAAGGGATAAAAGAAATCTACCTACTTAAAATAAGTAAAGTAAGATTTGTGAACTGTCAGGTGATGGAAAATTGCAAATGTCAGAAACAACTGCTTGATTTGCAAGCTATAGGTAGCCACACATTGACTACCTGAAGAACCTCAAGAAGTAAGACTTTGACTGGCAGCTGAGAAAATTGCCATCAAGGTTTGGGCTAAAATTCATCAGCAGTCTAAGACCAAGTTAAATCAGAAAACAACAGTTTTCTTTCTAGCTATTTTAAGTAGAAGTATTTTTTCGGTAGTATTTGACCACGTTGTCTTAGGGTATCTGAAAGTTTGGGAAAAAAACTTAATTAAGGTCTAAAGAATCTGGCAATATCTTTAACCACAATATGGTTAAGGAGTAGTTTAGACTTACCTTCTCTGTGTAAATACTAGTGTGAAGTTAAATGCTTCTGCACATCAGAAGATGTTTTCTCCTTTCCTTCTAATTCAGTAGTTAGGCAAACAGTCAAAACCCAATTCATGTTATGAATTTAAAATTATTTTCTCCACAACTAAAAAGTTCCACTAAGTTTTCTTGCACAAACTCACATAAGGTATGGGATCCTTACATAGTAGTAGAAAATAAATATAACTGCCTTGTTATTCAAAAGCATTTATTTTCTCTCTTGAATATAAGAAGTGCACATGAGATGTGGTGTGTTCTGGTCTCATTATTTTACACAGCATACATTACAGGCGTTATTAAACACCAGTTTTCAGACTGAATGTACCCCTAGTTTTACCGACTATGGCAATTCTTTGCTTTGTTTTCATGCTTTGCCAATCTGCAGGCTACTGTGAATAAGAAAAAATATCCTCAGAGGTCTGGAAGTCTTGCCAGCAGATTAACTACAACAAATCCTTCCTGGCTATAAAGTGGTCAAAGGTCAGGTTGAAGGCATGACAAGCACATCACTTAGATGAACCAATTACAAAAAAAAACCAACCAAAAAAACCTCCAAAAACCCCCCAAATAAACAAAAAATCAACAAAACGAGCAAGCTACAAAAAAAACCCCAAAAACAAACAACAAAAAACTAAACCAAAGTTTTTAAGAAAACTTTTATGTGTTTGGGACTGCTTAAAATGTCTCTCTTTCTTCTGAGATATTTTTTTGTGGTGAGGATCCAAAGGGCAGTACTGCCTGTGTCTACAAGATGTGATCTGAAAAGAAATAAAGGAAAGAGAATGACCCATTAATTCCCCCAAAATATATTCAGCCATGAAATATCTACGAAGATTTATCTTGGGGCTTTTTTCAGTATATGCAACCAGGTCCTAAATGTAATAGATTTTAACCTCTTGGCTCACACTATGATAATTGACACAAGATAGGTTTGGTAACTGAATCATTGATTAAAAAAAGATATAATAAAAACTTTGCTCATTCTAGATAATACAGACATGATTTTTTACCCATAAAATTTAAGCACAGTTAAACTGGGAAAAAAACCCCCAACTATGTATTGGTTTTGGGCTCGTAACAAAAACAGCTTCTCCTGTTTTATGAGCCTTGGATTACCAAATAACCTTGACAGCTGAATCAGTGTTCCATGACAACAAGCAGGCCATTGATAAATAGCAACTAAACTATTAGATGTTGAATTTAAGAGATGAGTAATAGAAAAGCTAAATTATAGGTTTACCACTTGACAAAGTACAGCTTGACAAATCAGTGATAACCTACATGTGAGTTTCTGTATGAATGCATGCAAGGAAAAGAGAGAAATAAAAACTTTTAAAGACAAAGGTGAAATTGGCATGAAATGAATGTTACAAAGGCATAAATGTATTCTTTTCATAGTACAGGAATTCCTTTTTCCTGTTATCAAATCCTTAGTAAATCATGTATACTTGAAAAAGCTGCCACTTATGATTTTTTTCTGCTTTTATTTAAATTTTTCATTTTAAACACTGTAAGCTAGAAAAGGGGAGGAATTTCTGAAATGTGATAGAACTTTAAACTGGTTCCTGCAAATGAATAGATTCCAATTAAAGCTTAAAACCAGCAGTTTAAAGGACCATCAGCAAAAGCAAGAGCTGGAAAATCTCTTCCTGGAGAATAGAGAACTATTTGAATTTCCTAGGAAATAAGTGACAGCTATGTTTGTCAGCTTTCTGTAATCAGAATGGGGTCAGGAATGATTTTACTAAAAGTTGAATCTTCTGTATTTTGAAAAAAATTACAGGACCTATGGAGAAAATCTGGATGAGTGACAGCTCATGTACAGAAAAACATACAATAAGGACAAGCTAATGCATCACAGTCCTTCATAGAGGAGAAATTTTCCAACATGACCAAGGTGCTCCCAGGAAGATCTGTGGGCTTCCTGTCCCAACTTTGATGCAGCACCTTTTGATTTACTGCTGTGAACTGTGGTGATTCTGTCAGGTGGGATTCCTATGCTCTCGCTTCCAGAGCAGATCTGCAGGTGGCAGGGGCAGCAGCTCCCCCACACTGCTCTTGGCCATGGCCTGCTGACATCTGAGTTTGATTCTCTTTTCCAGTTGTAGTGAAAAACCAACAAGTTGAGTGAGCATTATGCCAGTCCCCAATATGGGACATGTAATATTGTATTACTGGAAAAAGACTGTACTCAGTGAGCAAGAGCACAGCAATGAATTTACCATATTGTCACATTTTCTCTTAACTTGAGGTTAGTCAAATCTTGACAATACTCAGACAAATTACAGGATTAAGGCTGAAGAACTAGATGAAGTTCTGTGACCTGTGTTGCACAGGAGGGCATATTACAGGATCCAATTGGATCTCCTGTCTCAAAAAAATCTATTCATTATTCTGGTGTAAGAAACAGCTGTAGTTTTGTAAAAGGGGAATTAAACACTGGAATTTCATCATATCCTAAACACTTTCACAGTAGCTAGTGGAGGTTAACTTGACAAATAAATGACATACATCAAAAGACACCTAGTGAAGGTTTTCGTTGATAAAAACAATTGTGTATGGAGGGAGTTCAAACTTTTGTCATTTATTGATTTTCCTGGAACAACATGAGTGGTATGAAACGCCATTCACAAATATGAACTGAGTAACCGTATTTCCTTAGAAACAAGTTATGCATATTTTCTGACACCGCATCCACTTCTGATATCTGTTATAT
The DNA here is from genome assembly GCA_035582745.1 of Loriotus luctuosus. Classification (NCBI taxonomy): domain Eukaryota; kingdom Metazoa; phylum Chordata; class Aves; order Passeriformes; family Thraupidae; genus Loriotus; species Loriotus luctuosus. The sequence continues at coordinate 111,894,158 of JAWWEY010000115.1, read as the reverse complement.
GGGCATTATTTGCAGAGGTGCACTGATACTACTGGGATTCTGACCTTTAATATGACATTCATGTTATCCTCTATTCATAAATAGAGAAATAACACAGAAGCCATGTTTTATTTAACTACAACATATGCTTACCATCCCATATTCCTGGATTCCAGATGCCCATAGCATTTTAGCCTCTAGAAGATCAAGAATATTCGGTGTTTGAGATGTATATGATGAAATTTTAACATTCCCCCTAAAATTCAGATCTTTGTATTTACATGTCCTTTATGTTTGGAATGAGGGATTGCCAAAAAGGTGCTTAGCCAAAACCAGTTTTTTTTGTTTTGTTTTGTTTTGTTTTTTAACAAAAAGCTCAAGTTAGTCATATGCTTTCGTCCAAAACAATCAGAACCTGAGCCAATTTAGTGCACATAAGATACCTTGGAAGGATGAATTAATGCTGTTGAGCTTGTAAAATGTGTAACCAATAGGAGTTCTCTTCATACATGGCTTTTTCTTGCAAATCTTGCAGCTAAGTCAGTGAGCCAAATGCAAAATCCATCACCTGAGGGTATCGTGCAGATTTGTAATGCACCCTGGGGGTACCTGAGGTGGAGAAACCATTGAGTGGATTACACAGATCCATATATGCAGTTTTTTCATCTCTGACAGATATAATATGAGCAGTATTATTTGTACTACAAAAAATTTCTTAGTATACTGTGTGAGAGAGAAAAATGAAATCATGTCAAATCACTTACATGAAAAATTATTAAGAAAAGAGTACTGAAGATTCCAGCCACCTCAGGGAAGTGTCTTGTGTCATAACACCTACATGCCATTGAGTTTTGTACAGTGACAAGGGTTTGGCAAAATAGCTTCTGAACCAAGTGAATATTCAGATCAATATATGGGTCTCTTAGGAGCTGAAAAAAGTATATTAAATCTGCTGAAGATCTTCCTCTCTAAACTCCTGCCAATCCTCCTCCTGTCAGTCATCTGAAAGTTAGTCATCTGAACTGGGTGAGACCTTTCCCAGGGAACAGCTCCCCATTTTATCACACAGAAATAGCTTCAAGTGAGTTTAATAGCTCTTTGCAGGAGCCTTTTTTCGTTGTCTTTACAGGGAACTGAGTAGAGCTAAAACCAGGTCTTTATGGCTGGAGAAAATTAAATGAAACCAATGCTCAGGACTAATATTGAAAGAGAGAACTGTGTTGCACAGCATTATCAATATACAATGTGTTTCTCAGGGATTTTTTGCTGTTGAACTCCACGTGTGTAATTGGATGTTCATGCTGATGTAAAGGTTAAGGACCAAAGGCTCAGGGTAACTGGTGGTATAATTTTCCCTGTTTTCCTGGATTATCAACACAGACTGCAATTTTGTTTATCCTCTCCTTAAGGCTGTTGGGTTATGGATTTTTTTGGTTTTGTCTTACTCCTCATTCCCCTTCCCTCAAAAAGATTTTGGCATTAGTGAAAAGAAACAGGACTTGCACGTGGCCTGGACTTTCAGTACCTGAGCTAAAATTAAATATCTGCTAGACATAATTTGCTGAAACTGCAAGTGATTTACCATTTTGTCAATCCTCACTTTTATACTTGGAATTAAACTATAGGATGGTGCTGTTTTTAAAACAGTTTGCTCCTCACTTCTCCCATTTTTTCTCTGTCCCTGGCAATTGATCATTGCAGTGCCTACAAATGCTCCATGGCTAAGAAGAGAAAAGCTGAAGATCAGATATCAGGCGTTCCCGTCAACAAAAGGAAGTCCCTGTTAATGAAACCCCGCCACTACAGCCCCAGCTTGGAATGCAAAGAGGAAAATGAAGACAGGACAGAGTTACAGGAAGATATCAGTGTCCTCGAAAGCAGCTCAACTCCAGGTAGTTGCTTGAACTCCACTTGAACTTGAATTCCACAGGAAGGGAGATTAAAAACCAGTATTTAGAAACAGGATGCAAGACATGTTTGACTTCTAAGAGAGTTGGAATGGTGCCTTTCTGTCCAGGTTTAACCATCATACTTCCATTTATTTTGTACAATAACTTCTCCTGGGGTCTAGTAAATGCCTTGCAGGTCACCCAGATACAATTACTGCAGCAGATCAGATATGGAGCAGCATCTGCTTCTCCACTACCTCTGTGAAAGAACAAGTTTAAGCTCACCACCATCCCACACATTTCTGAAGAGCAGATTTTCACTGGAATATATAGAGCTCTTAGGAGGCAAAAATAATGCTTAGCAAAACATTGTTGACTTTAACATTTAGCAAAGCAATTTCATGCGTGTGACTGCTGTGTGTGTTCTGTTTAACACGATTATTAGACTCAGCACTTTCATACCTGCTATTCCAACACTGGTAAACCAAACACATGCCACAATTTATAGCAGCTTCTACAATGAGTATGCTGGAAAATATGGACAAGCATGAGGGGGCAGAAAGATATAGCCATAGTATGTTTTGATTACTATTCCTTTCTAATATTTTATATATATTTATTCAAGTTGAACAAAAAGTCTGAAACCAAATTGGTTTTCACATATTTGTTTAGGAAGTCCAATGAAAATGGTTAATCAGACAAGCAAGACGATATCAAGAAGACATTGGCAGTCACCTGCACACAGCAAATGTTAAAATAAAAGGAATGTGATCTGGCACTGGGAAATTAGTAATCAGAGATAATATGTAAACTGAATGAACTTAAATGTTACCCAGTTGCTGGTTGCTATCAGAATTAAAAGATCATTTATTTTCCACTCAGTTTCTTCTTATCAAATGTTTTTGAAGGACAGGGTGGTAGATTATATCATCTAGGATCACTTTACAGCAAAAGATTGGACCTAGATGGTCGTTTAAGGTCCCTTCCAGACTGGACTGTCCTATTATTTTATCATGAACTGAGATTAGTTATTTGTGTATTTATCCACTCTAAAATGAAACGCCTTAAAACAAAACAAGCCCCACAAATTTTATAGATATGATTACTATAAAACACATAGAAGAGGAAGAAGGTCTTTCACATTAAAGAGTCAAATCCTGATTCTACTAAAATCAGTGGAGATCTTTGTGGCACTTTTATAATAGCAAAGTTTTCAGTCATCTGTCACTTGTAAATCTCCTAGGAGGATATTTTTCCAAAGGTCTGCATCCCATTGCTGTGAAAGCCTAGAAGGTAGCTCCATCTTCAAACAGAACATAAATTAGCAAGATGATACACAATGTCTCTGTCTTTTGAGTGACATTTTTAAGAAAAAATAATCAAGGAAAAAATCTCATACCTCTCAGTGCCTGTTAAGGCTGTAGGGAGTGTTTCTAGCTCCTAACATCAGAAGAGAATCTGTTGGAGTAAGAGTTCCTGTATGGTTCATGTCTTGGGGTTTTGTTATTCTTGTTTTGACCTTTTTTTTTTTTTGGTTATCTGGATTTTAGCTAATTTTTTTGTGTTGATTCAGCCTGATTCCTGACTATTCAGAGTTGCACTCAGTAGCATCTTTTTTCTTTCCCCTTTTCTGTTCTCTACACATCTTGAAGAATTTGATAAAGGGAAATTGCTATAATGGGTGTAAAGGTAGACTCTGTGTCATATACAGACAAACCTAAGTTATTTAACATTTTTAGGTTCCCCTTTTAAAAATGGGCAAGTGTTGAGCCAAATCCATTGATAAAAAAGTAAGGAAACCCTTCAGTCAAAACAAAAAAATATCCCACTTGATTTTTAAAATATTTATTTGATACCAACATGATGTATTCCTGCTTGTTCAGTGATAATACAACCTACATTTTTGCATAATTTTTACCAGCTACAACACAAATTTCAGTGAAAGCATACATTTGGTCTGGGTATGTAGGTACTTGGGATTTCTTAGTGTAATATTGCTTACTTTATTATGAACTCATTATTCTTTTCAGTTGATCAGTTAATGATTCAGTTCATGGATTGATGCAACTGTAAACTAAGCTGAGTTTTGATTATTTTAAAAGTAAATTTACAGCCTGTGGATGTAAAAAGCAAAGCTGGGACAGCTGAATCATTAAGACTGATTCAACAACAAATTTTCAAAGATTGCGTTAAAAATTACTGATTATTTAAGGACCAAAAATTTTTTACCATGAAGTTATATTATTTTTCCTTTTTCGCACATAAAAATAACTGAAAAAATCTTTTTTCCATTGAACATTTTCTTTGGTTTGTTTTCTTTTGATGAGCAGGAGATTTCTTTTAAGATAGATCTTGTTCCTTTTTGAAATTACCCACTGATGGGATTCTGTTATTTTCCAAATGGTAGAAGAGCAAATAATGGAAACCCATTTGACTAAAGTTAGCTATAGAGCCAAATCACCATTCTTACTTGCTGAGATGTGAAAAGATGGCACACTTTGTTCAGAATACTGCAATGTGTGTGGTACTAGACCAGCTGCTAAAAAGTTACAGGAAGGTTTACAGACACTTCTTTAAATACAACTTTATGCACACAGTGCACAAGGCCACCCCTCTCTGCATGAGTCCAATTTTCTGAAGAAGAATAAGAATTAATCAATATTTTCTTTTAACATATAACAAACAGTTGAACCAAACAATTATGTAAACTGGAAATGACCCAAAATGCTAACAGTTTGGCAGCAGTAAAGTGAAATGCATTGTAGTGCACATGTGCATTTTTGTCCCCCTTTTCCCCTCCACAATAATCTGCACTTAATAGGAATATTTTAAACTATGTAGCTAAGCAACAGAGGTAATTGTTGCTTTCTAGAGCTTTTGTTAGGCACTCTAACACAGCCCAAATATGCATAATTAGGTATAATGTCTATAAATCATTATTGTACACATGTGGGTAGTTAAGTGGATTGAGAGAATAGTTCAATGAATTGGACATATTCACTGAAAATGCTTTTTATTTGTTTTCTGTAGTTCATAATACTTTAAAATTATCATAACCCTTTACACTTTCTCTTAATAGCTCGCTGTGTTATTGAGAGAAACTTCATTTGCATTTTAGGCTATGCTTAATTTATTATTTAAACCTGGAGTCCTGATTCAGGAAAGGACAGACACATCTTATGAAATAGTCTATGCTTGTTTATTCATCCTCCTTTCTAGGAAGTAAAATGTTAAATTTTTCAGTTTATGTTGAATAGATCCCAACAAAAGAATGTACCCTATAATCAGCATTATTGAAGGGGCTAGTGTTGTGACTAAATTCTTCCCTTCATCCAAAAATGCTTTTAGTTACTATGGCAATATTTACTTGATCCTGGCAAAACCAGTGTTGATTTTAGAGAGATAATTACCAGAAAGGAAGATGATGGAGATGTATTTTTGAGTGTCCTTGTCAGAGGAAATGTTTATAAAAAATTAAATGAGATACAAAAGGCATATTGTCTTCCACACTGACGACCTCTCCTACATGCAGCCTTTATTACCTGCTGGCTGCTGCTTTTCTTCTGAAGAAAGATGTTTATAAAGACAGGATGCATTTCAGTGGTGTCTTTAACAAGTCCTTTATGAGTCTGTACATAACAACCACTTCTGTTTGCCTGTGCACGACCTGATCTATCACTTAGTGTGGCAGTTTCAATGGTGACCAGGAGCTTGCCCTTTGTGAAGTATTGAGGATTTTTCCATCAAGGTCTTTCATGTGATCCAGGGTGATGGGGAAAGTAATTAGGGTTTATTTTGAGAAAATATTTGGGAATCTTAGATGAAACAAAAGTGAAAATAGATCAGAGGAATTTAAAATGTGTTTCTGTGCTTGTGTACATATATATATATATATGCACACAGTTTATATTGTATATATATATACAAAATATCAATGTATTGAACACTGTATTTACATACATGTATATGACTCTGTGTGTGTGTGTGTGTGTGTGTGCATGTGTTCTAAGAAAATATGTGTTTTCACCATCAGTGAAAAATGGGGATATAATTTTTTCTCATGTAGTGCTCAAACTCTGCTATAAAGTATATGCCATTTTTAAAAGGGTTTTTCATCATGCTACAAGTAGTCGTTTCAAACAGATCCTTGGTGTGAATTTGAACATTTCAGAGTACCTTTCTGAGTAATGAACAGCAATTGGTAAGTCAATGACTTATGTCACTTCTACAAGATACAAAAGATAGTTATTCTTACATATTTCTCTTACCTATTTTTCTCATACAGAGGAGAGTAATACAAAATCATCTGAGGAAACCCCTCATTTGGTTGGGCAAGAAAATTCCAGTCAAAGAAAAGACAACTACTCCAGCTATCAAGATGCCATGGCCAAATCTTTGATGAACATGGGAAAAGTAGCAAAAGATGCACCCAGTCAAGCAGTGACAGAAAATCTAAATGATAGTGGCATTCAATCATTAAAAACAGAAAGTGATGACATTGATGAATGTTACCTGATGAGCTCAGCTGAAGGAAAGGAAAAGACTGCTATCTCTGACCCAAAATACTGTTCATCTGAGGAAAATGAAAGTAACTCTGAAATTATGGACAATGAGTGGGATAGCTCTTCAAATTTCTCAGAAGAAACCAGTGTAAAGCCCCATGTAACCCAGAAATATATTGTAGAGTGTAATCAACCCAGCATCCTGGAAGTCCCAGAAATTAAGAAGGAAGAGGTCGAATATGGTCCTTGTGAAACACTCTGTGACTCAGAAACAGAGCTAAGAGCACCCCAGGAGCCTCACTCTGATCCTTTCGAGAAGAGAATCCAGAATCTCTTCCCTGAAAGTGAAGAAGATGACAACGAGTGCCTGTCAGAAACCACAGACGTGTCAGTTGAGCTGGACAAAACAAAAGGGAACTTGAGCTTGCTAGAGCAAGCAATCGCTCTGCAGGCAGAGCAAGGGCATGTGTTCCACAGCACCTACAAGGAACTGGATAGGTTTCTTCTGGAGCATCTAGCAGGGGAAAGGAGACAAACCAAAGTAATTGACATTGGTGGGAGACAGATATATAGCAGCAAACGTAAGGAAGTATTTTTGGCTCTTCTTGCTGGCTTAAGCATTTGTCCCGTGACTGATAGAGGATTCTGAGCTGGGTTTTATAGCAACAGTAAAGAATCTGGAATTTAGCTGGTAATTTTGTTAATTATGTACCTTCGCACTAGTGCCTCACGTCTAACCAGGTTAAACGCTAGGTACTTGGCTTCCTGCCAAACTGCTATGTGAAATCATCAGTAATGGGTACTAAAAGGCCTGTGTAGCTGGCACTGACATTCCTCCTCCTTCTTTTCCTCTTTCTCTGCTCCCTCCTCCATAGGATGCTAATACAAACCTCCAAAGTTTCAGCAGCCAAAAGGCAAGGCATTAAAACAGTACCCAAGGGCAAGTTTAGGGTGAAAAATTGGCCTCTCCCAAAGATATTACCTAATTCCTAAGCCATGTGTTTTCTGAGTTCAGTCTACTTCATTAGTATCAAGTATAGTACAGTATAGTTAAGTATAGTATTAGTATATTGGTATCAATCATTATTACATCAATCAACATTACATTTTTCTGTATCTAGCACTTTTGAGCCAGGAAAGCACAAGCCATGCTCTTCTACCTGATTTGCCATCAGCAGAAACACCAGTAAATTCCAAAATCTTTATTGTTTCTGAGGGTTTGTGATATCCTACAAACCTGTAGGAACATAATTCAACTTTCATCACTTAATCAGGCTTCCAGAAGTGGAGACTAAAAAGATTTGTGTTTGATTTATAAACTGGGCTGTCTTGTATGAAACTCCTCAATTGAGGATAATTACAGAACATCAAGAGATGTCATTTTATAAGCACACTCCCTTCTGTAGTAAGTAACAATACATTCATCTGTCCTTTGACTTTTCCTTTTGGCCTTGCAAACATCCCGAGGTCACCCTAGCACTGATGCTGTTTCTGCTTTTGATAAATGATTTACTTTGGTATTTCTAATATAACTTTAGAGTAGTCCCTGTGGACATTGTAAATATTATAGTAATTTACTTATCTAAGGCATTTAGTGTGAAAGAGAACTGGCAGGCATTTTTAGGAGCTGCAACTATAAAATATTTCCTGCAGTATTAGGGAAGAAAATGCAGACATCTCATTTCTGTGTCTCAAGCAGTGTTTTCATTAGCATGTCTTAAGCTGTGCATAAGTGGTACTAATCTACCTTTTTATTCAACTACGTGAACCTTTATTTGCTCAGATGACTTTGGAACTTTATAGATATTGAGAGCAGCTGTATTGGCCAGGCTCACATGGGTGTCAATGTGACATTCTCACAGCACACATAGGAAAGAGCAGCGATGTAAGAATGGCAGCATGTATCCCTTCCTGATTTACCTCATATTGTAATTAGCTGTGGTTTCCAGGTGAGTTCAGAGGTAATACCCATGGAGAAACATACCAGGTTTTGTTCGGGTTGTATAAACACCATGATTGTAGTTAATGTATCGGGCACATAATTTTACCACTTTATATAATTAACTATTATGGGTTTTATTTCTAAAAAATCTACCATCGAATCCATCAGCTCTTAATTTTCACTCTTGGATGCTAGATCAAAAAAAAATCTATTCATGATAAACCTTTCCAATTACCGGAGAAAACACTAAATCATATTTCTGGGTCCCTCTTTATTTTCTCTTCACTGTTGGAGCACTTTCCATTTGCAGTGATTCTAAAAAACATGTGGTCTCCTGATGATGCTGAGTCTATTTGCTTTCCTTCCCATTTATTTATTTTATTTTTTTTAATCTAAAAACTTGCCAGGAAGTTTAACCCTCAGCTGTCCCTGGTGATTCTGTCCCTAAGCATATCCTACCTCATAGTCCAGAAAAAAAGAGTTTGAAGGAGGCAGCTCCCTGTGCTGGCTGCAGCTGTTTTCTCCCCCAGCACCAAATGCTGTTGGCAGCCAATCACAGATGGAGCTAAAACCATCCTCAGCAATTTATGCGGCTACTTCCTCCAGATTTCTCACAAGAGAATTTCTGGACCAGAAATCATTCCTTTCTCACCCAGACTTTTGATCCTGCATTGGAAATCAAATAAAGGTTTTCTGACCAGTGCTTCTTGCACAATTCTAGGTGTTTGAAATAGAATTTGGGAGGCTGTTACAGAGTGGTAGCAGTGGGGCTGGGCTGAGACCTCGCCTTTGAAAGGGTATCGGCTGCTCCATGTTTTCAGTGTCTTTGTGGGCTGCTCCACAAAGCAGCACTGCCATGTGTACCAGAGGGAGCTGCTTGCCTTGCCTCTCAAATGTAAAGTGGCATGTATTCAGTTTCCTAACAAAGAACCTACAGCCTAGAGATCTGTGATATTTAAGGAATGGCTTCTGGTTGAAATGCTTTTTGTTTGTTTGTTTATTTGTTTCACACCTCAGCTTTTATTTGGTTGTCCCAGCTTCCTGGAGTCTGACATTAACAGAGCAAAAGATTGTTTCTCCTTTTTTTATTTATTCCTTTATAGATCTTGCTGTTGGCTCATGCTGCCAGTTTTCTGGCTTATTGGATTGTGGCTTCTGTCCTGTTTGAGGCTCTGAATGGAATAAATGATACTGCAATCCTAAAGCTATATAATTTAGCACATAAATGGCATAATGGAAAAGGGAAATAATTGTTTAAAGGACACTGTGAAAACCTGAAGCGATGTTTCAGTTGCATACATCCCTGTTAAAACTTTGGACAGGAATTAAATCTGAAGTATAAAATAGAGAATATAATACTGCTAGGATCACTCAGCTGAGCACAGACAGGGGCTAAACCCAAACAAAATCTTTATCTGATTTCTCTGCAGATTCACCCAGGCCTGAAAAGAGAGAAACCAAATGCCCCATCCCAGGATGTGATGGCACAGGGCATGTGACTGGGCTGTACCCTCACCACCGCAGTCTCTCAGGCTGTCCACATAAAGTCAGAGTGCCACTAGAAAGTGAGTACCATCACACAGCAGCCCAGAACAACAACTGGATCTGTCTCAGTATTGTGGGTAATTTGTGCTTATGCTGGAGAAGAACCCCTTTTTTTTCTGCATGAGATAGCAGGATGAGGCTGGGAAAGAAGCCATCACCCCTTCTTTGCCCTCTAGCTCATAGCACAGCCCTGCTTCCCATGCTTGTGCAGCTCAAGTGCTCTTCAGCAGCATCCTTACAAACAGCAGCAGGCTCCTTAGGTAGCCTGGGAAGAACAAGATCAGATAGCCTATCTCCACACTGCCAGCAGACCTGCATGCTGCAGCGCCATGAATCTTCAAGAAGTTGCTCTCTCACACCTTTGCTAAGGCACAGACATCACCTGCTTGTTCCGGAGCCGAAGCCTTGTTTGCTGCAGCCGCACATGGAGGCTGCTGGCTCTCACTGCCAACAGATGAGAGGCCTGGGCACGCTTATGCAGAGATGTTTTTAGCATCCCCCTTACTGCTGAGCTGAAAAAGGTTATTTCCATCAGTACATCCCAGTGCTGGTCCACAGCAGGTCCCTGTCTTGTGACAGTATCACACTAACCCTTTCATGCCCAGTCTAGCCTGAATTTCCCAGCTTATTTCTGACTGTGCTGCCCTGATTACATTGGCTTCAGAGTGTGTGTGTGTGTGTGTGCGTGTGTGTGTGTGTGTGTGTGTAATCCTGCAACATGATGCAATGAAATGCTGCATAATAAGCCAAAAACTTAATGTGAAACTACCCACTTAAACAACCTAGTTAGTCACATTGTTCTTTGTGGTGGTATGCATAACAACAAATTAAAAGGATATTTGCACTTTACCAAAATCCTCTTCCTTACTGTAGCTCTCCCCTTTTTTTAAATCTGGTACTAAACTGTATTCATGGAAACATCTGCTGAATTAAGCAGGCTGCATTTGGAAGTCCTTAGCAACATTAACTTCCTAAAAACTTAAAATTAACAAGTCGTTGTTAATTATCATACTTCCAATTAGATGTGCTCTGTCCTGATGGGAAACAAAAAAAAAAAGTTAGAATTTGGTTCCAGGCAGAACAAGCCTGTGGAATGAACAGTCAGCTTTTGTGAAACACTGTATGATGTTTAATGTTTAACACAGACATATCTGACAGTTTTAGCGAAGGTAATCCACATCCAAGGGCATAAGAAATGTACAGGCAAGAGATTGTAATTGCTACTAAGAGTGTAAGCTGATGCTTGGAACTATTACTGTTTGGTCCAAGGCAGTTTCAGCACAGCTCAGATGACCAGAAGGTGTAATGTTCAAAGGGAGATACTCAAAATATCTGATAAAATGCATAAACAGCCTTCTTGTACTCTAGAGCTTTCCTTTCCTGGGACAGAGAGGGACTGCAGCTCCATGGAACATGGACTATGTGCCCCAGGGCTCCTCTATCACCTGCCTTTTCCAGTGTTAGTGGTGTATAGAGGACTTAATGATTTAACACCTTTGCTGACTTCCACTCATGTTCTTTTGAAGTTGGTATAAAGAATTTTGTGCATGCGGGAAGCCTCACCACATTAGTATAGAAATAAACTGTTTTATGCTGGAGGCGCTATGGTCACTGTGTTGTAGGTCCTTTGCTTCCCCTATTCTTTTGTGATAAAAATGTGAAAGAATCGAGAATCTGAGTTCAAAGAGGATACGTTCGTTTTTTTAAAGATGTGTTTTTAATTGGTGCATTTTATTATCAACTTTTTTTTTAATTTCTGTTTAGTTCTTGCCATGCATGAAAATGTTTTAAAGTGTCCCACTCCAGGATGCACTGGAAGAGGACATGTCAACAGCAACCGCAACACACACCGAAGGTAGGTCAGAAAAATTCCTGTCCACTTAAAACCTAACACGTACTCGGGAGTAAATTGATAGGCACATCTTGGAATTAGATGCTATGTACTACACTGAAGAGTGTCTATGAACTGCAAGGGCAGCCTGTATTATTTATAACCAAATAATTGTGTTTAATTCCATTACATAAAAAATGGCTGCAGCACAGAGGATGGCAAATTCCACTAGTATTTTCATAGACGAGATTTAAAGCTACAATTTCATCGCAGTCCTCACATTGAAAAATCATCATGTACAAGGGGAAGGAATGAAAAAATACTTTATTATTGCTACAACTGCAAAACCCAATGGAAACCAAAACCCATTTATTTTGCACGACTACATGCTAGCCGTTGACAGGAACTTCCAGTCAGGGCACATTCCCTTTTAGCAAACCAGAAAATTTTAAGTGAACTATTTTGAAATCTGTTTAAAAACTCCACTTATTACCCTCGGGAATACCATCTTCCCACCTGGAACACTCCTGTCTGTTTAACCTGCTGCCTGCAGGAAGAAAGTAAAATTGAGAAAAGACTTCCAGACAGGTAGCTGGGGAATCACAGCTGGGCTGCAGGTGAGGCAGAAAGTCACTCTCTGTCTCCGGCAAGGCACTGCTGTCAGCACAGCTCTTGTCAGTACTGCTTTCTGCTGGAAGTAGTACATTCCATCATACTGCTTCTGGGAAAATATAATGTCAATCTTAAAATCAAACTTGGGACATAAAAGTTCCAAAACCAACTCTCTTTTTTGATCTGAATTTCTGTGAGATTTTGGGATTTTTTGTTTATTGATTGATTTGTTACTTCACCAAAATTAAGGTTTATCATACTCTTTTAATACTAAAATTAGTAAGTCAGTCTTTCTCAGACACATGAAAAACTTGTCTACAAGAATATATAAGGCACTAGCAGATATTTTTCCTTTGTTTTTCCTGTTTCAAATCCCTAGTCATCTTTGAAGCACATCAGCTGTATCATGAGCAACCCATGAATAGGATAAGAAAACATGTTCTAATCTAATAAAACAAACAGGAAAATATAAGCTAGCACAACTCAAAATGATAAAATGTGTTCTTTGGTAACAGTCTCTCATATATCCCTGGTTTTTTTTCCCAAATTCACTTTCCTTTTAATCAGCAGGAGGCTTATATGCATGGTTTAGCTGATAAAGTAAATGTCATTTGTCAAAAAATTTACTAGTGACTTGCCAGACACAAAACATCAAAGCTGAACTGTGGAAAACTCCTACATGATTCAGTTTCCAGATATATCACCTAAAATACACAGATTTCACAGTTTTGCATTAAGGATTGAAAAACAGATGAATCTGGGCTATAGCAGCAGCAGTTCCCTTAAGTGCACAGACTATCAAAGTCACTGGTTTCCACAGAAAAACAGCACAGATCTCCTTTGCACAATAATTAATTTCAATGTTTTTTCTTGTTGTTCCTGTTCTTCACCTTTTCTTTTCAACAGCCTTTCTGGTTGTCCAATTGCTGCAGCTGAAAAGCTGGCAATGTCCCAGGAAAAGAACCAACTTGAGTCTCCAAAAGCTGGGCAGTGCCATGATCAGACTCACAGGTAGGAGCCCTCACAAACCAGTTTCTCCAAACAAACTCTTATTTATGCACAAACTCTGTTGACTGGTCCTCAGATCTTTCACCCACTTCAGACTTCAGCTTCAGTGGTAATCCAGTTTTCCAAGATGAGGCTCTGCAAAACTATCTGATTCTCAAAATAAACCACAATCTTTCTGTTGGTTCTTGTGCATGTGGCTGACATTAAAGACAAGAGGCATATCTTTGGATAAGCAATCAAATATATCCTATTAAATCTCACTTCCAAACATGTAACCTGATCAGAACAATTAATAGAATTTATTTATTTATAGTTTATTGGTTTAATTACTTTAATTTATTTTTATACAATGACATCATAAAGGAGAAACACTTTTCAGTGCAATTGTATTTTGTCTGAGTTATATGGATCCTACAGACACGCATAATTTGCACATCATTGGCACCACGACCATTACAACCTATTATATTCAGGTCTATTTGGGGACACTTTAATTTGTGGATTATTGACATGATCAGCTCTAATGGTTCCTTCAGAGCCATTACAGAATATTATGTCCATGTGTCTGCCAACTGCACGTGCCTTAACTCTACATATGAAAAGTCCTAAGGAAATTACTAAAGACAAGTAGTTACTGAACATTAACTAAATGGAATAACACACCATAAATCATTTGTTCCTCCCAAACAGTACAAGCAATTTTTTCAGATCATCTTATATTATATTTATACCATACTCATTCACAGTAAAGTGAGAACAATACTGATCCAAAAAAACTAAAAGGTAGGAAAAAAATCCAGACAAATTTTCAGAACTAAATGAAGTGGCAATCTAGCAGTAAGTGAGTAATTTCCTTGTAAGTAGCCCAAACTGCTATTAAAGAATACTGCATTTTTTAATGTCCCCATCTTTTAGTTTGTGAAGTAGTCAAGGTACTTTTTGACTGCTAGTCAGCTGCCATGTTTATGTTGTTTATTTCTTGTATAGACCCACCAGTAAGTTTTGTATGTGATAATAGCACACTTTTGGATAATGAGATGCAATCATATCCTATTTTTCAAGGCAAGGTTATTTAAAGACGTTCTCGTCTTTCTCCTTCATTCTTTTCCTCTTCTCTGCAGGACAAATTTAGCAAAGCAGCCTGAGCTATCTCAGTTCAGTTACAGAACTTCACAGCCAGTCATTTCCTCCAGAGGCACCCCGGGGAAAGAACAGGAGAAGTTTGGGAAAGTCCCATTTGACTATGCCAGTTTTGATGCACAAGTCTTTGGCAAACGCACAACAGCACCTGTGACACAAGGTCGAAAAACACCTCAGTTTCTTGAATGTAAGCTCAAAATTCAATTTTCTCTTGAAGAAGGGGCAAAATGTCAATGATTTCTTTTTTCCTTTTTGCTTGTTCTGCTTTCAAACTTCTAGAATTCTAAAAAGGTCTGTAGAAACTGTCTTTAACCACTTGTGTCTAGAATGTTAGATAGAATCACTAATTTGTGAAAGATAGAATTTTGAAACACTAAATATCATCACTACAAAGTTTACTTTTTTGATGCTTCTTTTAAAAGTAGTTATGAGTGGAAAGGAGGAGTAGAAAAGAATATTTTATGTTTCACCTGTTACCTTCTTCCTTGATTAAATTGAGGTATCTTTATGGGATAGATGACAAGTCCCATGGAATGTGTCTGCACAAGGTGTAATGAACTGTTGTACAAAGAAATCCAAGTTAAATTTTAAAGATACTGCAGGTACCATTTAGGTGAGTCTACACAGGTATTATTCCTCCTAGATGAGCGTGTGCCCCAGCTACATTAATTCCAGGCCTGGGGTAAATTTGGTTTGGTACCTCATATTTCTGTACTAAGTCATATATGTAGTGCAGTCATATCCAATGCATCAAATTGTTATCATGATTCCTCTTCTTGCATCATTTACAGATTTTCTGAGGCACTACTCTGTAAAAGTGGGATACCACAGTGCAAACACTGAGAGTTTATTGCAGATGCTCTTCAGAATCTGCATGGGAAACACTGGCAAGGTTGTGCCATTGAATTGACAATTATAAAATATTCTTCAGTTTAAATAAACAAATAATTCTGTTCCCAAGAGGGAAATGGAAAACAAATGTTTCATTCCACCAAGACTGGGTTCAGAAGAAAACAGAACCAGAAAAATGTGAAAAAAGACTTTTTAATTGGTTTTTCTTTTGTTAATGACAAAAAAAGGAAAATAAATAGGAAAACAAATTTTGTCCCACTTACTCCAACAAAGAAAAACATTCATAGTCAGGTGAACAGAAAAGCAAAACCAAAAAATTTGTTAATGAATAAATTTATATATAAATTAATTATAATATAATATGCATCTAATACTATAAAATGTTTTATATGTTTTATATATCTATAAAATTTGTATATTTTATGTTTATTTGTGTACATGTCTGAGTACACAAAAACACACATATATGTTTGTAGGTATCTGGGTTTTGTGTGTATATATACAAATATTCTATTTAAAATTGCAAATGAAAAGTAGATATTTATCTGACCTGGAAAATAGGCTTGTTTAAATGAAAGCAAATATATGCATTGCCAGCTTCTTGGGTGGCAGATTTTCCAATTTTGTTTGTAAAATTGAATATTCCCTATTAGCTGTCTCTTTGCACAGATATATGTCTATTTCACAGGTTCATTTCAAGGAAAAAAATGATTGAAATGTTTTTATACAAATGCAAATACATATATATGCAATTTATGTATGAAGTATATCAGAGCTGAAGTTTACAGCCTGTTGTTCTTGCAAAGATTGCAATGTGCAGCTATTATTTTAATGGAAAGGTGAAAGTAGAAGAGCTGGTGAGTGATTTAACTCTTCAGGTATAAAAGTTGGCAATAAGAAGCTGATTATGTAGTGATGGGTTCAGAGTCCTATGTAAATATGTAGCCAGACAAAAGCCCATCATTAGCCCTCTGTGGATTCTGCACTTTTAAACTTAGTTGTTTTGTTTTGTTTTTTTACAAAACATACACCCTTTACAGCTGTGGGTGTTTTTTGGTTTTTTTTTTTTTTTTTTTGTTGGCTGGCTGGTTGGTTTTTTTGTTTGTTTTGGTTTGGTTTGGTTTTTTTTTAGGATAGGTAATGAAAGATGCACTTTCTGGTCTTTAAACACATTTTAAATTTCCTTGTAGTAAGTGTTAAAAATGTAGACTGTCTTGTTTGTCCTACAGTGCTGTGTTTACAGCAGGGTGGATAAAACCTTTTTAATTTTCTCTAGAGAAAGGGAGGACTGAATCATGAGGCTTTCATGTATTGCTCTACTGAGATGCCTCTAGTGCTTAGAGAAATGGAATATAGCATTCAGCTACAGTCAGAGCACATAAACCAGCATTTCTTTCAGAACATCCCAAGTTTGAGGGAAGATGAGTCCTCCTATGCCTTAGCATTCAAAAGCACTCAGCCAAAGCTCTACATCCAAAGGGATCCAGAGCCTTGGGGCTCAGATCTTTAGGGAATGAGCAGATGGCCATATGCAGAAATGTTCTTGATGTATCTGGGTGTAGGCTGAGAAATTGGATTTTGCCTACTTTATCTTTGTAGGACACTGTGAGGGCTGCAGACAAAAGAAGTGATTATTGCTTCTTAAGAGCTGAAATCACAGTACTGTGTTCTCCCTGCAATAGTTTATGCCATCTCAAGCTCCAAAATCCAGAAGAGAGAGCGGAGTTCTCTCTAACTGTTTTAGAGTAAATACTGCTGATGAAGACGAAAACAAGGAACCGCACACACCACTTTTGTCTGTGCAAGTGCTTTTCTGTTCACCTGTTAGTACTTAATTTTCAACTGACCTCCCTGTGCCTAATAAATCTGTGTATTATTCTAAATATAGCCAACAAAAGACTGTAAACCAAAATCATATTTATGCTCATTATTTTTTTAATTGATTAAAGGATAGACTTAAATTTCTAAATATTTCCACAAAATACTTAGTATTGAATGTTCCTTGCAGGTAATGTTTTTATCTGATTTCTGTGCTTCATTCAAGAGCCCGTTTTTTTTCTCCTTAGTCACATAAACAGAGCTATTTAGGTAACAGAGTTATTCATCTAAGTAGGGTAAGCAGTGTTGCTTCAGCTAAGACTGGACAAGTCACTGTTGATTATTTTTCTTGCACAATAGAGCTCCAAGAGCAAGCCTTTGTAAGAGTACATTTACAATTGCATTTTTCCATTGGGGTGGTCAAATCACGATGGATACCACACTAATGCTTGCTCAGTCTTTCCTTGGACATCATTGTTTTTAATACCTGAGTAAAGGATAAGTAAAATATGAGTAAAAAATCTCAGAAGGTTTGTTGACAGATGCATATTTCTCGAGGAAAAATTAAATTACTGTGTTTCTGAAGCCATTTTTACTGTAAACCCTTACTGGCAATAGCAAATTGATTGTTTTAAATGTAATCTTTGAATATATTTTTTTTTTAATGTATGAAATTGTAGTCTGAGAAGCGAAACTATTTAACGGGAAAAAATTTCATACATGCAATTGCTAATCAAATCTCTCTTCAACAGCAAAGCATTTTTCAAATCCAGTGAAATTTTCTAATCGACTGCCTAGTGCTAGCGCCCACACACAGAGCCCTTGCCATGCCAACTCTTATAGCTACGGTCAATGTAGTGAAGACACCCACATAGCAGCAGCTGCTGCTATCCTGAACCTTTCCACCCGCTGCAGGGAAGCAGCAGAGATCCTCTCCAACAAACCACAGAGTCTGTCTGCCAAGGTAGGGTAGTCCAAGAACCTGGAGGGTGTGCTAGCTACTGAACTGTGCGAATAAACTGTCTTTCATGTTAGTGACTGCATTAAATCCCCCAAAAGGAGGCTTCTGTTTGCATGCTCTTTTGAAGAGAGGCAGAGAGAAAAAAAAAATCAGTAACACAGTGACCAGTTCTGATAAAACTAAATAAATAGCTGGAATTATGTTGTTAATTCTTTTCATAATTGAGCCCTAATTACAAGGGGGGAGTTTTCTGGGAGGAAAAAAGAAAAAGGTTATTTGAAATCCAACAACAGTCTGTGGTGGATAATGAGTAAGATCTGTTTTAAGAGGGAATTTTTCTCCCTCTGAAACCTGCCATTAGTGATCATTTTGGAGACTGACTTAAAAAAAAAAATAAAGATCATATGATTAATCAAGGAGATATTTTGCTAGCAATGGAACAGAACTACCTATGGAGTCTGTTGTGTTTGGAGCCCCTAACAGTTTGGCAAGGTGCAGAGGGGGGAATAACAACTGACTTTGGTAACATTCCCCTTTCTGCTGGCAAGAGTAGAGATTCAGGCCCACTGCGTTTGGAGATAGATAATTTGGGCAAGTCTGTCATAATGGAAAGCTGCCTAATTTTGTAGATGTTTGTGTGGCTTTCGTGTTTTGTTTTCTGCTCTGCATTTCCTCACAGATCTTTATGATTTACAAATGGTGCTGTGTGAGTTGTGAGCCTTATTTTCTGTGCCATTACACAGTATTATAATGCTGATGAAAATAGACAAGATTTTCTTCTGATGACAGTGGTGTGGGAGCACTGTTGTTTATTATTTACATTAAAGTCACACATATTCCACTGCAACGAAACTTTTGAAAGCTCTTTGTAGATAAGAGGGAGTCATTACAAGAACTTAAGGAGAAGTCACTGGGGAGTGAAAAGAGGTGCATTTGTCAAAACACAGCATAGCAGGTGTGCTTCAAAAGACAGATGATCTGTTTTTCTGCAAGTCAGTGTCACTCCACCTTATCCTTCCATTATCTGAGCCTCACAAGGCTCATTCTGGCCAGGTGTGTCTTCCACAACTGTTGATCTACATTTTGGTTGAGGGTTTATTCACCACTGCTAGGAGGTTAGCTACTATTTTTTGAGTGGAACCATTAATTTTGTCACCAGCATAACACCTTGTTAGGTACCTTTGCAGAGTGGTATCTCCTACTTTGCTGCTTTTGATTTCTACTTGTGTGCGAAGTTTTGAACATTAAAATCAACATTGGGAGCTGCCACAGGGTAAATCTTTTTTGAGTGTCCACAGGTATTCCCTGTAATTCACTAGCTGTTCCAAAGACTGCTCGTAGAACCTCTCCTAATGACAAATCCATCCTTGATATCTGATGCAAAAAACCTTCTATCAGTCTTTAATAGAGACTTCTTCTAGTAGGGAAATGGAAACTGATGCCAATGGTTGGATTAAATTGCTGCAGCAGCCTTTGGCTGACCTCAGCAATAGACCTTTGTTGCCAGAGAAGAGCAGTAAAGGGACCAGGCATAACCCAAAGATTTTCTCCTATGTACCTGCTTCACAGTTGCCAAATCATGGGGAAGGATTGAATGGAAGTGAACATAACAGTAATGATACAGAGGGGCACTTGGGGCACATAGCTGACTCCTTTTTCACAGCCAGGAATCCAGCCTGAAAGAAAATCACCTGCCTACCTTGCTATCTGCCTGCCTCCACTTTTGCCAGACTTTCTGGAGGGCATACTGCTACAAAACATCTGAGAGAGGAATCAGAATTAGCTTCTGGCCAAAATACAGACAAGTAAGCCCCAAACAGATTTAGTGTCCAAAAGCACGCAAAACAGATTTTTATTTGGTTTTGGATATTTATTACCTTGATCATACAGGATTCAAACCAAAAATTTGTGAATTAAGTTGCCAGACTCTCCTCAATGAAGACACTTTCTAATTTTAAAATATGAAACAATAAAATACTATTTATCAGTGTTTCTGAATTGTTTTGTGGCTGGTGGTGGCCCCAAATGTAACTGTTTAATTGCTAGAATATCTTACAAATTTTTAGATTTTTAAAAAAACCCCTTGAGACTTTATCTGTATCTGAACTCAAATAATGCAACGCATTACTACAGAGTTAAATATTTCCTTTTTCTACTCCACAGCACATACATTCAACACATTTGAAAATAACTGTGTGGAGTGGCTGTGTTCAGATCCCCATAGTATCAAGTGTCTCAGCCCTGCCCCTTGAAACATCCTTTTATTCCTTTTTCTAAGGAAACCTGATTACCACCCTGCATACTTTAGCAGATCAAAGCTCCTGACTTGTAAAGGTGTTTGAGCATCAGGCAGCCTCGCAGCAATCCAATCCTTGGTTCCTTACTGATGGGAGGCTGTGTAGAACAAGGATATGTGAGACTGCAGAGGAATTCTCAGTCTTGCTGGAAATATTCTGCCAGTAGCACAATTGTCAGGATGTAAAAATATTGTGCTTCTAAGATTTAAAAGCAGACCTTAAAGTTCAAACATTTCAAGTAAGTGGCATTTTCTTGTATTTTCTCAAGGCATACATGTGTTGCCTTGCTTAAACAAGTGGAGAACACAACAAAATGCTTTTTAGCACAAGTGTGTTCCCAAGTATCTTTTTCTTTTTGCCTCAAATTTTATTTCTTGATCCCAAAGCATTGTCCCTCTCCTAGAAAGTCAGATGGTTTACCCTGAATATTCACCCCTTTCCTGTATATACAGATAGCATTTAAATGAAAAAGTAAATGTATTTCATAACATAGTTCCATATTTCAATAATTCAATGGATACTCAAATACGTATTTCTCATTCTCTACATATCAGTTCAAAAGGGAGAGTGCAAGACACCAGAAAAGAAAGAGAAGCGTAGCAAGGATAGAAAAGTCACATTCCACATTAACAGTACCACTAGTGAGAAAAACTTCCAAAGAGACCTTATGTCCAAGGTGATCTGACAAATATCCCAAGTTTAAAAATAATAATTTAAAAAATAAGCCATTAAAATAATGCATTTTTCTGAAATGAGCAGTAAAATGAATCTTAAACCTTATCTATGAATTATGTATCAGTTACATACAAAATAGCAAGATCATCAGATACTTTGATGATATAGTTTTCAGAATAATTAATACCACATTAATGTTGCACTGTCTGAGCCATAGAGCCTGGGACTGCAGTAAAGTTTTCCCTTGAATATAATCCCAACCAGGCAATTTTCATGCAGTCAGTATCCCAAGCCAGTCTCCTGGTTGTACTTGATTTGCGATTTATGTAGCTTCATTCAGCTCCCACAGAATTCAGCAGAGCAGTTCCCCTAGGAGGCTTAGCCTGCAGTTTCTAGTTCTGTGTAAGAATCCACATCATCATAACTTCCAGGGATCTCCCCTGTTTACAGCCCTCACCACACACGTCTCAGTGAGGTAGCTGCAGGCAATAGTTTATCTGTATCCCCATCACTACTGCTTGCCAAACATTTTGTTGACTGTTTTGGTGTTTTTCCCACCTGTTTAGACAGAATGGCATATGCACACTATGCCTTTAAATAAAACAACAACAACAACAACAAAGTAAAAATAAAATCACACTTGTTAAAAATGTTTAAAGTTTAAATTCTAGTTTTTGAACAAAATTGTGTCATCTCTCCATTCTTGGATACTGATGACAGTGAAAATTGCATAAATTATTTAAAAACTGTAGTTAGCACTCAGCATGTTTGTCAGGCAGTACTTTACTCCAAATACCTTAAAGCCTAAATACAGGATGAAAAATGATCCAAGAGTATCACTAGGTACCATCCTGTAATACTGCTGTGCATATTGCTCTCTAAGTACCTTCTTGGCTCAGCTTTTTTTAATTTGTGAACTGCTCTGGGCTTAAATTGGGACTCCATTTTTGTTTCAGATGTTGTTGGGCTGTTACGAGTTTTCTCATTTTGACCCAAATTATTATTTTAATTTTCTGCAGAATTACTCAGTTGCTTAAATTTATGTGTGGAGAATTGAGGACCTGGTGCATGTGCTTTTGTGGGCTGGGAATAGGAAAGATTGTACCATTTTGGATGGACTTGTATCAAGAATATTATTCAGACACAAATACCCAATACCAGAACTTAAGAGCTCTTTTGAGCTTTCCAAACCAGACTGAACTGCTGGGGGAATGCAAAATCACTGATCATGTTGTTCGTTTGGACTTGCTTAGCATTAAATTCCATGGCTGATACCAACCAAAGAAAACATGAATTTTCTTATATGTCATGGCACAATGTCCCTGATGTCACAGGTTTGAAATAAGATACATGCAGACACAATAATTTACTATTTCTGATCCAGCTGAGATAAAGCTTGACTTGTAATCATTACTGGAGACACACTGGAGAGTATTAAATGTTATGACTGATCAGATGGTCCAAAAGCATACAAAAAATGGAGGAGAAATTTGAAACAAGAAAATGGCATCCTTTATTTCCCTAGCTGTTGTAATTCAGTTCTAAGGACAGGACCTAATTAAGTACTAGAAAATATTCCCTAATATTTATGTCATAAGATAAGGCTGAAACAAAGATTGACTTTATTGTACAAAGCAGTTGGGGAGTATAGAGACCATTTTTTTTGTTTTGGTGTACATATTTATATTAGTCTTCATTGTTGGTAATAAATTACTGCTTGTACCTTATTTTTTCACTGAATAGCTACTGGAATAAAGAAAATGTGCTCCCATCATTTTTCTTTAATTTTTTTTCTGGAATCCTTTTACCAGCTGCTTGTAAAAATGTGAGGGGGGGATTACACTGTCATTTATGAGATAGTAGGTAAGAAGTAACCTGAATTTAATTACTGTGTGTATCCTATCATGCTCATTGATTTTTCTTCATTGTTCCAGTGGATGTTTTCCTGGTTTACACCAGTGTAAATATAAATGTGAGTAAGATCAAAATCAGGCTGCAAAGATTTACACAGCTTAAAACAAACATAAGTTAGGAAGCTAAAAGATACATTTTCATCTTTGTTTTGCTTACAGTTTTAAGGAATAATCAGAACAGTTTACATTGTTTTAGTAGCTGTATTTTAAATATGTCATGATAAATGGATAAATATGGGCCTGTTCACACATGCACTAGAACAGTAATAAGATCTTGCTTTCAGTGAGGAGAACACAGCCTTTACAAGCTTGAGCTAAGCATAGTAAGTGCCATTTTCTGTCAGCATGTCAGAGCACTGCTCTAACATTTTTTCCCATTTGCCATTTTTGTCTTTTTAGTTCCATTTAAAAATTGATGTAAAAATAAATGTGGTAAAGCAAGCAAAGGAGACATATTGAGAGGAGGGTGGGATCAGAGTAGGAATGTAAACTGGAGCAATAACTCTGACTTCCCTCTTTTTGCTCTGCCATTTGGAGTTTGCTAGGAAGGCACCAAAGCAATAGCTCTTTTATACCATTCTGAGTAAAAAGCCATGCTGTGAACCTGTGATCAGTTCTGCAATGGGCAAAGGGGGATATTTTTCCCATGACTTTATTTAATTGTTGTGTGCATCTGTGAGCTCACTTAAACCCCATCTGCACGCTACTTCACAAACACACTACCCAGCCTTTCCTGATTGGAATTAGGTATGTGTTGGACAACCCAACTTCTACATGAATTTCAGGCAAGTGTTGAGAAAGCTTTAAACATCCATGATAGTAAATGTTCTGCTTATCAGTCAGAGCTCCTTGTGGAGGCTATTGGTATCTGTTTCTCAGAGAGAATGATTTTCTGATATTATTCTATGTCAAGTTGCATTAAGAAGGAAACCTTGATTGGTTTTGGTCCTTCTTGCTGTTGCTGTTGCCTTCTGAGTAGTTGATATTTTGTCAGTAGAGAGAATCTGCACTATTTATGGGTTTTGCACTATAAAACTACTGCAGCCCAGTCACATGGCTTCCTTTCCTAAGCCATCTGTCACAGAGGTCTGGAATTTTATGTGAATGTTGGTTGTGCAGACTTAACCCAAGTTTTTTTATTATGAAAAATGTCAGCAACTACAATATTTAGCATTTTACTTTACATTGGTCATTAAACTTGATTACTGTAGCTCTGTTTCATTGCTATAGTTACATATCAACTACGAAGCCAAGAAAATGGCAGAGCTGTACTGTCAGATCCTGGAGTGTGTGCTTGGCACTGATATAGTTAATATCTTGGATTTTTGTAACTAAGGTTTATTAATGCTGGTATAAAAATGTATTTGATATTATACAGATGGCATAAGATGTTGTGGTTACTAAGTTATTATCCAGGATAAGCTGCACTGTCAAATTCAGGGCTTAAAACTATCACAGGAGATTAAACTATTTACTAAAAAGGGGCAGAAAGATATAACAAAAGCGTCTTAGTATGAACATATTAGAAGTGTATTTACTTCCCATAAATATAATAAAACATCTCTCTCTTTAAGCTGTGTGATTGAAAATGTGAACTTGGCTGTGTGGGAGAAGCAAACATAAGAGGTGCCTGAGTTTCTGAACCAGGGACAAGCAGATGGCTTGCTGGTGCTTCCGTCTAGGTGGGCATCTGCATCAGGCTCATGGATGAGAAAGGGAGCCATGCTGGCTGAGTGAAGAGAGGTTGACAGGCCTTAAATTGTCATCTACCACAAATATTTTCCTTCTGATTCAGAAGATTTAATCACATTTTACCTTTAAATTATTCATCACTGGCAGTGGTAGAAGGCGAGGCTGTATTAAAGAAGCTCCACCCTCAGTCCAGCCAGCGTGGCCATGTCACACTTTCAGCACAGGGGAGAGCTCCCTGTTTCACCACAACTCTTAAGATCCTCAGGCAAGGACAGGTTTGACTGCCCTATCTTTAGCAATTGGATGGCTGATTATTCATCATGCCCCAGCAAAATTTAATGGCCAGAAGAAGAAAGGGGCTCCTCCTGCCAATGTCTTTCTGAGGAAGAGGTCTAAGAAAGACAGACAAACTTGCCCTCTGGGAGTACCTGACCCTTTTCTATTTACAATACAACATCTAGCTGATTCACTTACACCATGAATTTCCTATTATATTACTAAAGGTAGGAAATCTAGGTTTATATAGCTGTCTCCTACAGTTACACAGCACCGAACATATCTACCCCAAATTCCCAAGTGTCATCCAAACTTTGTGGTGGCTCTAATTAAAAATAGCAGTGATGACAATGAGCAGTGTTAATTACAGTAGTTTTTGTGTAGATCTCTGACACAGCTATTTATCTATAGTCTTGGAATGTTTTCCACATTATTCAGGAAAACACTGAACCAGCCTACTAAGTAGTTCTCCAGAAGCCACATTTCATCTTTTTCCCTCAGTGCCTTCAGCAAATGTTGGCAACAGCAAGGGCTAGTCTTATATTCATACCTATATAGAAAATATGTCAATATGCAGCATAGCATATTAAGCATGAGAGCAAATTTTTGTTGCTTACATTAGTAAATTGCACTTTCAGCAGCTTTTTACCACTGCAAGAAGACAAGTTCGTCCTCTTTTTTCTGTGATCAAACGACATAAAGCAGAACAGTGACGTTTCCTTCCTTAGTTCTTGTACAGCCAAGCAGCATTTGCCCCTTTTTGTGAGCAGGAGAGCTTCTCCCAGACTGGAAATAGAGGTTGGGTCTCTCCCCAAACTGCACACACACCTCTGCAATTAGAGGCTGCTCTTTGCTGTACTCCCCAGGAAGCAAAGGGTTTGTTAACTCAGGCAGAATATCTCCATTAGGGAGAACCTCCCCAAAATCCTCCTGTACCTCCTAGTCTGGTGGTCTCAGTGCAGACCTGTGCCTTAGTGGCCTAGTCAAATTATGATACAGGCAGTAGGTTATTTCAAGTGATGTAGAAAACCCAGTGAAAATTTTTCCTACTGTGCTACTTTTAGATGTATTTCTTTCCCCCTCCTTCTCCCCCACCACGCAGATGTTGTAATGTTTCCAGGGTGTGGGGGGGAGGGAGGATATGTAATAGTAGTGCTGTTGATGACCTAAACAATGCATTAATGCTTTTAACTGTGAATTGGGGTCATAGTTCTCTGTAAGAGTGAAAAGATCAAGAAGATTTAAAGCTAAACTTTTTTTAAATAAAACTAGATTTAGGGTGTATAGGTTATGGTTTAGTGGCATCTTATTTAAATTCTACTTACTGTGTTTAAGCTGAGATGCAGGGATACCATTACTGAAGCTACTCTTAAGTCTGCCTAAGAGTTGGACATTAACTGACATAAATCGAAAAGCTGGGTTTAGATTCAGATAAATTTAAATAAAAGCATGCATTTATATTTATCCTTTAAAAGCACCACATGGTTATTTTACAGCCTTACCACATCCATATCTAAACATGTCTCTATTTCCTGTTGCATGTCAGGGAGCTGAGATAGAAGTGGATGAAAATGGCACACTGGATTTGAGCATGAAAAAGAATCGAAGCCAAGACAAAGTTATGCCTCTCACTTCTTCCAGCACAGCACTTCCCACTCCCTCCTCTTCTCCTTTCAAAGCAAGTAGCATCCTGGTAAATGCAGCCTTCTACCAGGCACTTTGTGAACAGGAAGGCTGGGATACACCAATCAACTACAGCAAGACCCATGGCAGGAAAGAAGAAGAAAAAGAGGTATTTTTTTTCAATTTCTGAGTGACTTTTTCCCTTGCATGAGAGACCACATGATAGTCTTTAGGACCATCTAGTACAGTTTAAAGGGAATCAGTTTCCACAGGTAGAGGCTTGTGAGCACTGATCTGGTTTTAATGGTCTCTTGGATGGGATATAAAAAAAAAAACCAACCCACTACTCACTTTGGAAAATCTTGCTTTCAGAGCCTACTTGCTAATGTCTGTAAGTCTCTAAGGTAAGGGGAACAGAGGTTACCATCATTAGAGTCTGCTTTTTAAATTTTGTTCCTAATGGCTCAGTCTTGTAACACAAACATCCAAATGGACTAGCAATCATCAGGGGGAAAAGAAAAAGCAAAACAAAGATGACCTCAACAAATAAAATCAAACCAAGAGTTTTTTCATGCTGAAACAAAAGACAATTTTTCCATACCAACCCTTTAGACTTCTAGATAACTTGCTATCTAAGCATTTAAATTCATACTTAAAACCTTGCCTGTAATATTCTTTCACTGGAAAACTTTTTATTTTACATACTGCAATAAATTTCTGCCACTGATTCTTAGATGTCCAACTTGCAACTTATGTGATCAATCTTCTAGAGTGTCACTTCCAAATCAATAATTGTCTTAATTTTGGTTTTGTTTCTGTTTTGCTCTTTCATGTCTGTTTATCCTGTCTGGGGAACAAGGCAGCATAGTCTACTATGACCTTTCTCTCTTATTCTTCTACTTTGCTGGCAGGTTTGATTTAATTTTTTTTTTCTCATGAGCCTGACTTTCAGGATATGGACTGTTTTCATTTTTCTTAAATCAGAAAGGGATCACCAGCTCTTTAAAAGGCTGATTAAATAAAAGCCTATGTTACAGCTTTCAGAAACAAACTAAAAGATGTTCTAGTTGGAAGGTTTTATACTACTTACTCCTTGTTTGGTTTTATATATATCTAGTAATAGAATTTGATCATTATATTAATATGAAATTATCTTTTGTCCAAATATCAAATCTGACACTTCAAGAAGACATAGATGGGGTAAAGGTATTTACAATTGAGGTTGGGGGATCAAGGCATCCAATTCAAAAACCACCTGGAATTTAAAGATAATTCAGTTGCATGAGGAAAAAAATCTATCAGCACTGGGTAGAAGGTTGCAATGTGTCCACTGAAAAAGCTTGCATTTCTTGGAGGCTGGGTTGTCTTGAACCCTTTGCCATCTCCTCCTTGGGGCTAGTGATGGTCTCTATCTCACCAATGACAGAACAATCCATGTCCCAGGGCTTTGGAGTGGGTTTGACCTGAAGCAGGAGGCTGAGGGCTCAGGCCCTTCCCCATTCATGCTGCAGGATGAGCAAGCACATCCAGCTTTGAGAGGACTGCTGTGCTGCTGGGATCAAGAGGAGCCACAGACTTGGCAGGGGACCTGTCGTGTCACTCCTCCTCCCTGCTACCATCACAGCTCAGCAAAAGAGCCAAGACAGGAGCCCCTCCAATCCCCCCCAGTCCATGCCTGACTTTCACAAGGCTAGGATGGGTGTCTGGATGTTTCCCTGTCTCTTTCCAGCACAGGAAATTGGAGGCAACTAAACTGCCCAACAGGACATAATGGTCCAATGCACTCAGGCACTGGTGCCCCTTGCACTTGCTGCTTTGACACTGAACATTTTGTCCCTAATTGAAGATCTGGCCCCAGATCTCTGCTGTGAGATTTTGGTGTCCCAGGGAGCCTTGATACATCCAGTGATGACAGGGCCAGAGGCTCTGTTTTCAAAATCAAAGACTGGCAGTTATCCTTATGCAAAGAAAATGACTGATTATATCTATTTCTAATTCATTGTTATCTGGTTCATATGCACAACAGTTGCTTAATTTTGGTGGTAATTTCCAGAAAATATTGTCTCTCTCTCTCTCAGCAAAATAGCCTGTCCAGATGCCCCCTTAAAAAAAAATCCGAATTTGGAAAAAGCTCAAAATCTCTCCAAAAGGAAAGCGCTGAGAAATAACTAGAGCTGTCAGTTAGTTCAACTGTCAGTTCTCCAAAGATTTCAGGGCTTAAAAATGTTAAAAGTGCCAGATGCTATTATCTGTTATTCATGTTACCATTATGTTCTGGTCTTTGCTGAAATCAATATAAACTTCCATCTGTACATTAATGGAGTATCACTGCTTGCTTTCTTTCAGTAGCGTGCATGCATGAATACACACATGCTCTTTGCAGGAAATAGTAGTGCTTGGACCAATTGGGATGGTTCTGATTTTTCTTTTAGTCTGAAATTCTTTAGATTTTAATAGCATTTAACTATAAATCCATTCAAATGGAAAAGGAAAAATTATACTTACAGTTGGGCTTGACTAGCAGTGACGATCATCACCCAACATATCAGAAAGAGAGAAGCGTTAAAGGTGCTTTCCCAAAGGATTATCTCTCCCTCTAAAGATAAATAGCTGGAGAAGCCCACAAGCCAAGACACGATGCTCTACTTTTAGTCTTAAGTGCAGTGGATCAAAAAGTATTTGTTCTTTATTTCTGACCTTCTGTGTTTCAGACAGATGCAACGCCTTTTGAGCCACATATGGTGATGTAAGGTTCTAGAAAGGCAGAGTTTCAGTATTCCTTTGCCTGCATTTCCTTTGCACTGTCCTGATTTTGCAGCTTCTACACATATGAAGATTTTATGTTGCTTCTATAATACAAGTGTCCCTCAAGGAACTAAGAAAATTACCAAAGGTGACTAAAGAAGTCGCCTATTTAAATGTCTACATATCTCCCTAACTCCTGGGAAATATACTAGGAAAAAACTGTATAAAATTGTTGTTGTTTCTGTGTGTATGTGTGTGAATAGCTTTAGTTTAAAAAATTAGAAATCTTAATAGCTCAAGTTTGGAAATTCACCATTAAGGTTTGAAAAACGCCTAATTATTTAAAGATAGAAAATTAAAATACTGCAATTCTAAACCCTCTGTATCAGTTATACTGGTGGCTATAGGTGTACTCCTGTCAGTGTTCACCGTGAAGTCTTGTTTTTATGAAATGACTCAGTGAAATGAAGCTATGAACTGCCATACTGTAGTGTTTTCTCAAGCCTTGGATATACATAATTCTCCATCAGTCTGCTCTGTGCAGCAGGTATCAGACAGTGACATGATGAATAACTCACACACACACATAATGTTTCTGGTCCATCAACAGCGAAAGATCAGAATATCTTTCTTTTAAAACAAAGAAGACAAGTTACACACATGTAAGTTACACATATGAAAATACTAGCATAGCCTGCAGCACAAACAGTTATGGCAATTCTGGTGTGCTGCAGGTGCATCCTGAGGTACACGACCCAGATCAGGATCACAGTGGAGTGCTAGAGAGTGCCTTTCACCACCCCCTAATCCAGGCTTCTCTCAGAAGAAGTGGAAGAGGCTGATGTATGCCTGGTTTAGATACATGGGATCCAGGCAAGGTATGCTTTAAATTTTTAGAAACACATATCAGTTCAGTGATGCTGATGTAGCCTGGCAGAGTTAGTTGTTAGACAGGAAACTGATAAATCACCCTTCTTTAACCTCCATTAAAATAAGTGGAAACCATTTTATCTGGTTTTTTTTTGAAGTTATTTTGACATCTGATCCCTTCTAGCTGTCAACAGGGGGTTAGCATTTTTGGTTGTTTCCTTGGGGAGCTTTTGATTTTACAGTAACTTGTGCCAGTGATGATCCCTGCTTGCACTTATGTGTTTGTAAGAAAGGCAGGTCAGAACTTGTGGATAGAAGTAGTCAGGAATTCAAATACCCATGCCAAAATTACCCCTATATGCCGCTGGGAACAAGATTTAAACCAAGTTTGCAAAAGTATCTTTGATATTTCTTGGATCTTGAACAAAGCTGACATCCTTTTTTCTACTTTTGCATTTTAGCATTTTAGCATTTTAGTTTCCATGTTTGGAAGACTTTCAATCATTTATTATTTCTGCTCTAACATCAAGACCTTCTGTAGTTGCTAATTTTCTCTATTGCTCCTTATCTGAAGTTCTCCTTCAGAAATATAATTCCCCAAGCCTGAAATATCTGAGGGTTTTTCTATTTATTTAAAATAATTACTCATTTATTACTGTGTGTTTAGTAAAGCTGAATATATGTATTTTTGCTTTCTGTATTTGTATCACGTTAGATTATTCTCAAACAAATTAACCCCACAAATGTGGTTGAAAAAATCAGTAGTAATTGATACAGCAATAATATGGCATCATTTCTATACGTGTGTGAATTGTGAGCTACAGTAGGCAGTAGGTAGCCAGCAGCAGAACGCAGAAGAAAGTAATATTGAGGATCCAGCCTCCAAACAGGCAAAGATGAGCTGCCAGAATTGAGGACCATATGGAAGCTTTATCAGAAGAAACACCCCTGCAGAGCTTACAAGACCCAGGAGGCAGAAACTCCATTTTCAGTCCAGATTCCACTCAGCCCTGCACTCTGTGTTAACAGCTCTGCAGACAAGCCTGCTCCTCTGTCCTGGCACATTTGTCAGCTGCACAAGCCCAGAGCATCCATGGCACCAGCACTGTGAGTTTAGCAGAGGCTGGGACCTTCTCCTCTCAGCCACGGGCAGCAGTTTCTGCTCCTACAGATGGTAATCTCTGGGAAGCACCTGAGTATTGGAATGGAATCATAAAACCAATGTGAAGTCCAAGAAGGGATTCATAGAGGTCTGACAACTGGTGCAATAAACTTTGGAGAATTCTTGAATCATAAAATAGCTACAGAACATCCCTCCAGAAAGAAAATATTTATCTTTCATAAAGATAATAATAATTGAAGGCATTAAGTATCAAAACAATAAAAACCAAGTTATTTTGAAATTAAAAAAGAAGATTTTTCAGAGAACAAAAGTGCAATTTCCTACCAGGACTCCAAGTTTCCAAAATGCTTTCCCAATGGAGTGAATGCTCATGATTCATACCATCCACCAAACAGCATGGTAGCAGTGATGATTTAGATCTACAAATAGTAGAAATAAAGAACTACCCTTAGGAGCCTGCTATTAAGAAAGCTTCAAAATTGTTTTGTTCTTTATGGTTTTTATTTTAACAAGAATCTGCTCTCTCAATAAGATAAAATGGCATTCCATTTCACAGATCTAAAAAGCTTTGCATTAACATTTGCTTATGTAAATAACACTTTTAAAAATTTATTATTGCAATTTTGTAATTTAGGGTGCAATGGTCACCACTTCAACTATATTCAAAAGTCAGCAATGTACTTACACAGTAAATAAAAAGAACACAACTGCCAAAGTCTAGTTTGGCTGTACCAAAAACCACTTCTCTCTTCTTTGTCTTCTCTTTTTCTTTGGCCTATATCACCATCTTATAAAACAAACAAAAATTTCTACTATGTATGGCTTAAACTAGCATCTGCTTTCAGAAATACTTACACAACATTCTTAAAAGTCTGCCTGTAAGAACCTGCAACTATGATATACTAAACTTTCCTAATTTCTCTCCATCATTTCTCTTCCATTTCTTTCTTTTTTTTTTTTTTTAAGTTTACAAGAGGTTCTCTTCTTGCCATGGCAAATTAAATTGTTTCTTGAATGTGTGGGAGGACTTGACGAGAGAAACCTTTTGTTACATTCTCATTTAATATTTCAGAAAGATCCAGTGAGCTCTCCAGAAAACATGGAGGAAAAGAAGTACCCAGGAGATGTCTCCATACCCAGTCCTAAACCCAAGCTCCACTCAAGAGATCTCAAAAAGGAACTCATCACGTGAGTCATAAAAAATGCTGCATTTTCCTTCGCCCTAGTAAAGACTGGCTATGCTGCTGTTCTGACTTCTGTTTTGAAGTAGATTTGCAGGAGCTGAGCAGGGAGACTTGCACAATTCCCTGCCAGTAGTTAGTTCTACATTGTGGGTATGTAGACATGGGGTCTGGAGCTGCGACAAGCCACAGTGTGCCTGGGGGTCTGGAAAGATTAATGACTACATTTATACTGGGTGCCCCTCCTTATTCCTCAAATAGATAGGTAATAAGTGGGCACTTGCACTTAACTCCTTCTACAAAACACACAGTTTCATAACATGATACAGATTGCCTCTGCTAATGCTTATATAATTGAATAAGCTTTAATTGACCAATCGTCATTATAGACCCATTGCTTAGAACTTGTGTAGAGGCAGTTAGGATTTCTCAGACAGAAAACATGCAGAGTTCCTAAAAAGACAAAATATAATACAGAATAGGGCTTCCCAACCTGTAGGAAACAGGTTTAAGTCCTTCATCTTTTTCCTTCCAAGCAGAATTAGTTATTCAGTCCTACTGAAAATCCAGTGGCTGTAGAAATTCACACCCTGGGACTATAGGCTAATATTTTCTTTTCCCAGTCACTGAGATGCACTTGCTCTGCGTTAAGTTCCAAAACTTTACTATCTAGAATGGCAAATAAATTCTATTAAATCTGTCTGTGTAAAATAGCTTGCTTCTGTTTAGAATTTTTCACTAAAATTGCCCCAAGCAGCTCATAACACAAGTCACTCATTAAAAATCACATCTAGGCTCTTCACAAAATCCCTTTGGGTTCACATCAACATCATTTTGATATTAACACAGAGTTTTCACTGTAATAGTCAACAAGGACTCAGCAACCAATTATGGCACTTTTATTTTGTCCCAAAGCAGAGCAGGTCTCTCTGAACAAGCGTGGTCCATATCACTTAGTGATGATAGCCCAGAAGTGCAGGCTCACACATGAATGAACGAGTCACGTCATGCCAACCTGTGTCCTGCTCTCCAGGCTCGGTGGCACTGAAGCTGTTAGAGTTGCCTCTGTCTCTAGAATTTTCGTTTCCCTGGGGCAAGCTGCTGTGAAGAGCCATTCTTTCCCCCCCATGTCATGCAGTCTGCATGAGTTGTCTACTCACCACATTATATCTGCAGTCATAGTTCATGACCTAAATTGCTACAGGTCAGGTTGTCTTCCCTCTTCTTCTAAAACAAATGAATACGAAAATCACTGAGTTTATTTGCTGAAGGTGAATGAGCTGAAGATGAATTTATTTGCTGAAGGCGAATTTCTTCTGTAGTGTTTATTCCTTTGTGATAGTGACCTGTTTTTAGATACCTGTAATATACTTTTCTACCCTCCTAAATAATAACACCAAAGTGTTTACTAGAGCAATGATGAGCTTAGAGTGGTCCAAAAAGTATCTAAAAACAGGTGTCTAAAATACAATTGTGCCAAAAATTAAATAAAGAGTAGTTTTAATTTATCAGAAGAATCCATAGCAATATAGAGATCAGACTACATTCCTGTGATCCCACTGAGCTCAGATATTTTACTGAAAAATTCAGTACAGTTGGCTCCATCATGAGGAAGCTTTTAAAATGACATAAGTGCTTGCAGAGAAAAATTCTGAACGTGGTTAGCACAGTTGGAGCAAACTACTATGTGAATCCCACCGTCCAGTATGTGCTTTTTATTTTTCCATATAAATTCTGTTGGTCATAAGAGCCAGCTGTTGAAATGGGCTGTGAAAATGAGGTTGATGTCTTCCTAAGGCTTTTTTACAGATTTGAAAAACTTCCTAGCATTCTGCCAGCTCAGAGAAAATAGCCAGGTGAGCATCTCAGGCACCCCTTTTTTCATTAGCATGGAGCACTAGCAAACAGTTTTTGTGCAGCATCTGCTTTCCCCTTTAATCCATATTCCCAGTGAAAGAAAAACAGTTCTTTGTAAGGCAGCTCTCCAGGGTTGGTTAGAGTGTTTCAAACTACTGTGCAAAGGTGTATTTAATTCACCTTCCCATCCATGCAAAAGTTGCATTTCTTGGTATCTTTCCTCTTTTGCAGAGGACTGTATCCCAGCTTGACTTCAGTGTTACAACTGAAGAAGGGCTGAGGAAAAGGAGAGGCTATAACGTCTTCTCCAGCATGCCTCCATCTCTTGGTTTAAATGAGTATATCTGTTCTCTTAAATGTGCACCTGGTTCCAGCCAGGACAGGGTTAAATTTTGCGGTAGCCAGGAGGTGGGGTGGCTGAGGGTTATTCTATAACCTCACCCAGGGAGAAGGTTTTCCTCCCAGTCAAGTAAACTTGGCGAAGGCAGCAGCTGGGTAACACCAGTTCTGTTCTGAGCAATCGTTTGCCTATCTTGTGCAC
The DNA here is from genome assembly GCA_035582745.1 of Loriotus luctuosus. Classification (NCBI taxonomy): domain Eukaryota; kingdom Metazoa; phylum Chordata; class Aves; order Passeriformes; family Thraupidae; genus Loriotus; species Loriotus luctuosus. Next base: position 111,859,286 of record JAWWEY010000115.1, on the reverse strand, counting down.
TTTCCTATGGATATTTTTGCTATTACCATTCATTTTGTTATCTCATTGCTCTTTCCTGTGATTTGTTCTTATCTTGAGATAGGAACAAAGGCTTTCACCTTTTGTGCCTCCAATTCTACTCCCCAACCTGCTGCAGGGGAAGGAGGAAGGCGGGGGGCGAGCGAGCAGTCTATGGTTTAGAGAGTCTTGGTGGGAACAATAATTTAAAGATTACCATTCCCAAACCACAACAACCTTTGTATCACTTCTCAGTTCATCTGAGAAACAGCTTGAGAAAGTTTTGTTCTCTTTCAGAACTTCAGATGTGTAATATTGACGTGCTTTCTCTTCTGCAAGCAATCCTAACATCTTTCTCACTTGTATCAGTAAATAAATATTGGATATGTTTCTAAAGAAGGTGCCTTATTTTAGTCAGAAGTGAAAGGAATTATTTCACATGTTACTGTTCTCTGGCCTACAGTATGTTACACTTGAGGTGAGATCAGAAACTTCAGCTCCAGCACTTATGAACTGCTGTAGAAAATTTTGTGCCAATAATAAAAAAGTTTTTTTAAGAACGCACTTTGTAAGCAAAATACCTATGCAAAGGTAACTCTACGCAGATAAAATTAAGGTTTGAATTATTTGCACTGTGGAAATATGAAAAATTCTTTCCCTCTGTGCATCAAGTAATAATTAAAAACTAGAATGAAGTTATCCTAGATTACTGCAGTGTCGTGACAGTGTGTAATGATGAACGTGATTGCCCTAAGGATCATTACATAATTCACTGCAGAGTATGGTGAGCTGTGTGGTGTATTTTATACACCCTAACTTCTCATTCCTTCTTTGCACAGCTGTCCAACCCCAGGATGTGATGGTAGCGGTCATGTAACAGGAAACTATGCCTCACACCGCAGGTAAGAAAAAACAGGAAGCCTGAAACAGGAAATAGAGCTACTTCTAGCTCTTGTCATCTTTGAACCCCTTTGTACTAACCATGGATAAGTATTCAAAAACAATTTGCAGAAAATAATCCACAAAGGAACACGGCTTTTCCTGATTTTTGTTATATTTTGGAGGTGTGGACTTAATGCACTGAGGCAGTTAAGCAGCATATGCTTATTACTGTAGCTGCATTTCTCAGCTGAGACCTGCAGAAAAGTCATTTAGTGAAGTTTGCATTTCCCTGAGTGGACAAGCAGTCTCTATACAGATGCTGTTGCATCTGATTATAAATGAGGTTTCTGCATACCTCTTTATGAATGGCTTTGAAATTCATAATCTGCTATTATAACCTGAGGATACTAAATATTTTTCTCGAAATAGCCTACTGTCAACCTAGGTGTTGAAACAACAATTTCCTGCTTTTCCCTTGAGAGCAGAATGGAAATGTTTTCTGCCTTTTACCAACCATGTGGACCAGATCCTCTAGCTGTCCTTCATATGGGAAACATAAAGGATGGATTCTGTGTACCACTGTCCCCTCATAGCAGAGCTTTACAGGGGCTAGAAACCTTTGTCCCAAACTACATACTGTTTTTAGTGAATTAAGAACCACAGCTTTATGTTTGTCCTTCTTTGCTGAGAATAAATTTTTGAGAGTATAATTTTAACTACTATCAATCATATATTGTCTGGATGTTGGTGTTTTAGATAAAAATAAATGCTTTGGTTTAGTAAAATATTTCACATCAAGTTTTCTTTTCAGTGTTTCTGGGTGCCCATTAGCTGACAAGACATTAAAATCCCTTATGGCTGCTAACTCTCAGGAGCTCAAGTAAGTATTGACAATAGCACAAATGTTATTGTTCTTTATCTTCGACAAACATGTTCCCTGTGTTATTGAAATTCTAAATTTGAATTGCTCTGAGCAGTTTCACACCTTTTTCTGAAAAGTCTACTGAATTGGTTTGAAAGCTTTTGAGTGAAAAAAAGTTTACTTTTCTCCATTTGTCATTCTTTTTTCTTGTACCCCTACATTTCCATTAATTAATCAGGGCCTTGGGGGACAAAAATTGTGAACACTAGGAAAGATACAGTTTTCTCAGTATTTCTGAATCAGAAAGGAATAGAAAATATCTAATATGTAAGATGGATCTGGCACCTTGTCCAGATAGAATTAATTGGAATTATTTAGTAAGAAATAAATCTAGTTAGAATAAATCTAAAAATGAGACCAGAATACCTGCAAATCCTTTTTTATTTGTCGCTACCCTATACTATGAGTCTAATGCCACTGAAGCAGGCATCAAGTCATATGATTTTGTGCTGGCTTAATTCTCACCATGAAATGTCACTTACAAAAGGACTGTGCAGGCTTTGCTATATAGACAGATGTATAGGGACATATGAATATTTCAAAAATCTGTAGTCAAGAGAGGCACTGGCAACCAGTCATCTAGTTATTGAATTGGCTTTGTCAATAAGGATGTGGGGAAAAGGGAAGGATAATTAGAGTTCTTTCATAGCTTTCTCTCTGCAACTTGTAAATTGGATCCCATAATAGATGGCTTGGAAAAATTCATGAATGCATGTAAAAAGGGGAGAACCCCGTGACTGTCCTTTCTGTCCTTTAGGTTCATCCATAGTCCAGATAGAAGAAAATAAAGTCTGATCATGGTACTATGTTCCTTTTCTAATAGTATTAATAGCAGAAGTGGGTACATTTAGGCTTGGAGCAGTGTTTGGCTTCCCCAGATCCAATGTTAGTGGTCTTATTCCCTAGCCTTACAACTTCAGTTATAATTGAAATGCTGAACTGATGGCATGAAGTTGAATGTACAGGAGACGCAGCAAAATAGCAAAGAAAGACCATTTATACAGGCAGCTGTCCAAAGCAGTTCACAAAGCCAGTAGGTAAACTGGCACATTGGCACAATACTGCATTTTTTTGACATTTCTGATCTCAAAAGGTATAAAATTTAGGTTTAGTTTATTTTAAAAAGAGCAGAATGGTTAGCAAGGAACTGGCTTGCAAAAATGCTGACAAATTTGAAGTCATTTGCTGAGTCATATATATTTGTCCCTGCTTTTATTGGCTTTCTGCCATACAAATACACTCACACAAATATTTTGAATAGTTGCTCCTCATGCATCACCCCCCCGCCCCATTCATGTGTGAATAAGTAAATTTGCATACCAATATGGTTATTTTTCCAGTAGAGCTTCTAGAGTTTTGGTCATGCCATAAGGAAAGAGGAGCAACAGCATATGACTTAAATGACAAACTGCACACTGTACGCCATGTATAATAAGTGAGTTGTGAAAGACAAAGTCAAAGTTCATGGACATTTCACAGACAGAAATATGTTGCATAACGCAGTTAGCATTTAATTTCAATTAACTAGAAAAAGAGCAAAAATCAAAATCTGTTCACAGACAATTTGCAAAATGAGAAAAGGCTAAATAAAATTATTTTTCACAAATGTACCACCTTAATTTAGGTTCTTGCAAACGTAGTTCAGGTGATATTTTGAACAAAACTTTGCTTCTGTCTAAATTAAACCTTTTTCCAAAATGCTGCAATCATGCTTGTTCTGGTATAGTGATAGCAATAGTTAATTGTAGCATTGCTATGTGAGCAGAGGGCATAAATGCTCATAGAATCAGGCCAGGAAAGTACCCTCATGTAGTTAGGCATGAATATGAAAAAGCTGTGTATTTTTTCCAAATGTTATTCATGTGTAATTTGCCAGAATCAAGATAAGATTTTGGCTTTAATTATGAAACTCTATGCCAGCAAAGATACAAGGCTTCCATGTGATCCACAGTTTGGAAATAAGGAAGATCTGCTCAGAAAGTGGGCCTGTGACTCAGATTCAAGAAAATTTCTATATGAGGATTCTTGCTGCTCAGAACAATCTGAGGTGGTCAATTTAAAACACAAGTTTGATGACTCAGATTTTAAAGCTAAAAGGGATAATTGGGGCTGATATCCTATTTAATCAAAGAACTTGCTTATCGAGCCTTAAATAATTTTAAATGGGTACTTTAGAGAGATATTTACTTACATATCAGAAACTTTTAGGAATAGGTGGTCACTCCTACCCTTAGACTCATTTTTGCAGTGATTAAATGTTAATTTTTAGCAGACATATGAGCAGTTTTTCTACATGGGTTCCACATGAAACATTGATACTGATTTATACTGAGTTATAATGCTTTCCATAGGCAGTATAACAATTGCAAAACGGTTTTCTCAGCTGACCTCTATGGGTTTACCTTGACTACAGTTCATATCCACCACCTCTGGTGAACTTTTGAGGGAGAAAATGTACCAGAAGTGTTCCTAAAACTGCAGCTCAGCGTTTAAATTTTACATGTAGTTGTAATTCATCTTCCTAAAGACAAAGCAATCCTCTTGTTGGAGAAAGGGACAAAATAGGAGGTACTCAATGCCCATTTTCAAGAATTTATATGAGAAATCACTGAGAGATTTATTTTTGAATAACAAATTTGGAAGAATTGTAAGAGAACTTGTAACCTACACCCACCTGAGGGTTGACATCTCTTAATTTGATGTCCTGAGACCTCTGGTCCTTCAATGTAAATCTTATTTTCTTGGCTCTGCACAGGAATTGATTATAGAGGATGACTCCCTAAGCTGGGGTTTAGGGAGTCCAGTCCAAACACCACTTAAAAGCTGATGAAATCCCCCAGCTTTACTGATTGAAGGGCAATAGGTTTTTGGTGTATTTTGTGTTCTGGAATTTCACAATCCATACATAGATATAACCAACATTTAGAAAACCCAATCCAGTTGTCAAGATTAAGAGTCTTGCTAATGAAGATTTTTACTTATTTGTCAGTGGCCCACTTGAAATATCCTTTTACAGTTTCATTAGTCCTGACAATATCTCAGCCTGAAATCTTCAGTGACCTGAGAATAGGCTGGACTCCAATACAGTTGGAAATTTGTCTGCTGCCAGAAGTGGTAACTTCAGATGGGGTGATACAAAATTTAGTTCAGTGTCCTTTATAAGTATATTCACAACTCCCAGACTTTCAGATCTGAATGCTTCACACAAAGAGCTTTTCTTGAATTAAAGTTCACCTCCAGTCTATGTAGGGAGCCCTTCCATCTGTGATCATCTGATAAAACAAGTAGCCAAAATTAATTTCCTTAGTTTTTGGCAGGTGTTCTGGATTTACTTGTGAGCATTCACACTCTCCAGACATCTGCCCTTGCTGCCTGCTCCACATGACATTGTGCCCAGTCCTTTTCCCACACTTAAACAGGTCAACATTTAGTTCTACACAGTCAAGCATGTCCCGGCACTCTGCAAACCCCCACCTTTACCTTTGCTGTCAGTGTGAGGCAATTCATTCCACCAAAAATATAGTTCACTAAGTGTCATCAGGAAATGTTTTGATATTACATTAAAAAAAATTCACCCCTTTCTTCATTTGAAATAATGCTGAATTTTGCTTGAATAAATGCATGAATCTGCTCATGTCCAAAAGAAGTCAGATTTTTGACAAATTAATTGTTCACAGAAAACTAGTTTTAAATATTCTGTGAAGAGATGCACCTGCACACTCAGATGTACCATTACCATTATATTTGTAGGTGTTTTCCATGGCAGCCTACCAATGTCAAGGTGAAATTACAAATCTCTTTAACTCAGGAAAGAGTCAGTAACAACTGGGACCCTTAAGAGCATATTGAACCCTGCAACTTTCCTCAATGGTTCAGTACAACATTATTTGGCACAATTCGTTATGTAATTTTGATACTCTGTAAAAATAATAGCATTTCAAAGTCCCTTAGGGTTGCTTAGTATAAGAAATTTGTGTTGTATAATGCAGAAACATAGAAAAGGCTGGCATAACTTCTAAGGCAAATGTTTTTTGGTGCTGCTTTGTTTGCTGAGGTACGTCAATCTTCTCTGAAAAAATCTCAAGCTAAACCACCCCACAAATATACAACAGACTTAAATAAAAAAAATAGAAAATAAAAAAGAAAAATTAAAGAAATAATAAAATCTCTGTACTTCTGAGATTGAAGGTGTTACCAGTGAGGTCCTGCTCCAAACCCCACAGAAGTCAGTGGAAAAACCTACTGACCCAAGCCGGCTTTTGGGGCACAGCAAGCAAGAAGCCCACTCTGCCAGACTGCTAGCAAAAACACAGTAACCAGCAGGCTTTTTTCTTTTTATTGTATGGATGTTTCAGTATTAAAAATTCATACTTGAAAAGGATTGTTTGCCTCACATACACAGAGCAACCCCTTAACTATGAGAAATAAGCATAATCCAATTGCTCAGCTGAACACCCAACTGAATCACAAGCAAGAAAGAGATGGTCCTGTGGTATGCTGACAGTGCTAGAATACACAAATTATTAAATTCAAATTCTGGCTACCGTCTACCGATGGCCAAAAGTAAAACTGCCTCTCTGCTTTCATTTCCCTTTCTGTAAATACTGGCAAAGTGCTTATTTATATCTCTACCTGAAAACATCATACCAATAACAAACAAAAAGATAACAGCAAATTTACAGATAGATCTATATCAAGCTGCTTTTTTCTTCTCTTTATAATGTTGATTCTGTACAAGGAAAAATGTTTGATGAAAACATTAATTAAAGCAATGCATCATATACAATATATTTCACATTCCAAATTAAAACTCTGCCAATAAAAAAAAAAGAGAAAAACACCTTCCCAAAAAAAAAGACAGTCTGCTTATTTAAGAAAAAAAACAAACCAGTGAGAGGTAAGTTTAGTTAGTCAACAAAAACTCCATTCTTTCTTCCACTCTAGACAAAATATAGATTGTACACATTATTTACTCTGTATCTTTGTGATTTCATATTTTATGATTCCTGTATTATTCCATAGGTGCCCAACACCTGGCTGTGATGGCTCTGGCCACGTGACCGGGAACTATGCATCCCACAGAAGGTAACAACCATCCCATCACATGGGGCTGCAGTGCTCAGGGCTCTCGGCTGGCAGCAGCAGAAAAAGGTGGCTCTTATTCTGTGTGCTTCTTTCAGCTTGTCTGGCTGCCCTCGTGCCAGGAAAGGAGGTATCAAAGTCACTCCTACCAAGGAAGAAAAAGAAGACCCTGAACTTAAGTGAGTACAGAAGCAGGGGTGCACCACCAGTGGAGGGGGGGAAATGGCCTGTGAGAGTTCAGGAGTTGAGGAATCATAGGGAGATGCCCCGGTTAATCTCAACCATGTGAGAATAGTGCCCCGAGCTGGAAGCAAACCAAGTGTTTCTGCTTCTTGTGGAGTTGGTGGAGTCCATCACCTAGGAGACTGAACAGTGAGGAAGGATTGCTGCATCTGCTTGTATTCCTCCAATTATTTTAAAGAGTGCTATGCCAATGGGTTGAAAAATTTGGCAAAATGAAGGAAAATTATTACTGACTGAGGTGAAACATGTCAGCTAATTAAATCAGAGTAACATCTTAAAAATATGTTCCAGAGAACTTAAATATTCGTAAGTCTCAAGTCTTTTCTATATCTATGAATGAAAATTTCACTTAAAGTGAAAACTGGAAACTCTGTAGAGATTCACTACATTCCTGGCTTGAATGCACATTCCATTAAAACTCGTAAATGATAACAGCCAGAATGTAAAAGGGAAGACTTTGTTGTGTGGAGAGTTGTCTTAATACTTGCTAATGATTTATGTGAAACTGCATAACACTGACAGAGCAGCACAAAAAATTCCCTCTCCTTTCATTGCAAGTAATTGCATGGATTTCCATGCAAGTTTTCCAGTTACAGAAACCCACCCTCTGTTTCATACCAGAAACCAAGACAGAAAGAAGACAATGTTGACTTTCTGTACATTTGAAGAAGCGTGATTTATTGCCCATGATAGAATTTCAATTTTCTTTTCCAGTAAAATACTATCTAAAGAAATGTCTTATTTTCTCAGTCTCTACAGCTGTATTTTAAATTGCCTTATTTTAGTACCAACTGAACCCCCATAACCAAGCTTGACGAGAGTTGGATGCTCTGGTACAGTGTGCCAACAGGGACCAAGTCTTACTCCATAAAAGCAAAGTAGCAAAGGCAGCCAGAATGATTTTCTCTGGATTTTTTGAGAATGTCTTTGCCTGCCCTCTACAGTGAAAATGAGGGTTCTTTTGCTGTGTTTCTGTAGATGCCCAGTGATAGGCTGTGATGGCCAAGGTCACATATCAGGTAAATACACTTCTCATCGCACTGCTTCTGGTTGTCCTTTGGCTGCCAAGAGACAGAAGGAGAGTCCTGTCAATGGGTCTTCGCTATCCTGGAAACTGAACAAACAGGAGCTGCCACACTGTCCTTTGCCAGGCTGCAACGGGCTGGGTCATGTTAATAATGTTTTTGTCACCCACAGAAGGTATAACTTTGTGTTTTCTCTTTTCATTTTTCCTTAACGTTCCACTCTGAATTGGCAACATGTGAGTTTAGAGTCAGAATAAACTGTGCTAAAGTCTTTTGAGTAATAACATTGCAGGCAAAGTGATACAAAACAGAATTACTTTGAGAGACTTAAACTTTTGTGTCTTTTTCTATGTTCCCATTGAAGCATGACTTTCCAAGGTGTTCAGATTAGTACAGTGTCTATGCATTTTAAAATTAAGTAGAGTTCTTTCCTAGGGAAATATGGAGTTGTATCTGCATATCTTCCAAAGAAAAGAGAAATATCATTGAAATGTCACCGGAAAAGATTTAGCCAACAGTCATTCATTTAATCTTTCTACCAGTGGAAGAGTTATACTCATAAACTTTGTATTTAAGCAGCTAAAGTTACACAAAGAAAAAACAATAAGCATGCAGCTCTTATATGGATTAAAAGTTCAAAGTTATAACAATCTTACAAAGAAAATTATCCTTGCAGAGAAGAAGTCACACATATAACTAAAAACAAACACCATCTATCACTGTGAAAAATAATAATCTGACTATATTGAATCAAAAATAATCAAAGACTCTGATTGGCAAGTTTGGTTTTCTGTCTTTAATAGTAATTAAGTCTACATTCTCTGTCTCCTTTGCTTTCTTCCTAACGCCTCGAGCCAACTTCTCCAAAACATGAAATGCCCATGGTCATTTGAATAAATTCAGAGTCCAGTGTTATCTTAATTTTATTTCCTACATCTCATTTAAAAGTATTTTCATTAGGACACTACTGTAAATTGTGGCTAATTAAGCAAGTAGCAAAAACTGTATTTTAGCTGGTAGCAATCCATAGTACAGATGATTCCTGATTCCTGTCCTACATGAGACTGGGTCACTCTCAAGATCACATTAGTTAAAATGATGTAGCAAATATAACTTTGTTTTATATCCTTTCCTAGGATGTTAGAAACCTAACAAGTAACACATGGGTTTCAAACAATCTCCCAGCTAGCTGTCTGCTCTGGGCAGAGATAATAAGCAGAAATTTAGAACTGTTTCTGTATAGCTTTTAGCCAAGCTAATGAAAGCTTAGGTTTTGCTGCTTTGTTGTTTTTTGGGTGGTTTTTTTTTTTTTCCTATGTGGAAATGTCTTGTCTGTTAGGATTCTCTTTTTATAAAAATTTTTACACACACACACACACAGACACACACACACACACATCAACCATTTTCCTGTGGAACAAAATTTTCCCTCTTTCCTTACTCAGATACACCTAAAAACAAATATTGCTGCCAGTTCTTCAGCATATGGGTATTTCTTCTTTGTTATTTATAAAGATAGTATTAAGACAGTGCAATTCCTCTTAGCCCTTTAGTGGGCTATAAAAATTGCCTCCAATAATTACCAGCTGATGAAATTGTAAGCTTTGAAATAGCAAAATGTAATTTAATGTGAACAGTGGTTAAAAAGCAAACCGACTATATAATGGAACCATTCAAAAAAGCTATTACAGCCTATAGGGTATATCCAGAGTTATTATTGTATTGATCATTATTATGTATCAACAAAGTGATACAATAATTGGGCACTGTGGACATCATCCTATTAACTAATTTTTTTTAGGATAGTAAACTTGACATTTTAAATGCCACACTCTCCTCTCCTTTGGAGCACAATCCCTTGATAAAAACAGTTTATAAGTGTTTGAATTTTACAAATTCTGTAAATGCATCTTCATATAGATTAACAGTAGCTGCTACTGCAATTTTGTTTATTTTGAAATATGCTTAAGAGTTGTTTATTCATAGATTGAGATTTCTGTGCCAATTTTCAAGCTGAAATATACAGCTAAATGACTCTTTATGAGTTATGTCATTCCCTGAAGCCATGCTATAATGGAGATACTGATGTGACCTTAGGTACAGAGGTCTGTCCAAGTGCATGATAATATTGCCTGAAAGGATTGTTGCCATTTTCAAGTGGGTGCTAATGTTTTTTTTCCTATCTGTTTCAGCCTGTCTGGTTGTCCTCTGAATGCACAAACCATAAAAAAGGGCAAAATTTCGGAAGAATTAATGACTATCAAGCTTAAAGCAAGTGGTGGTAAGGAGATCTGTAAAAAATGATGACATTTATTTAGATAGAAGGGCCCTGACTCCCATTTATACTTGTGCCCCTTTATGCCATTCTGGCATTAATTCTCAGTACTCTGTCTCTAGCAATAAAAAATCGTGACTAACAAAAAATATTTGCATGAGAGATTATAAAATTATTCTCATTTACATCTTGATAACTGAACATTGAGGAGATATGCTCTTGTTCCAGAGCATCATTTTTTTTATTTGGGTATCCTTTCAATATAGTTTTAATTAATAAACAATTAGTTACAGATCAGGAGGACTCAGCTATCTGAATAAGGTACGAAGGGAGAAATATTGTGGGCAGAAATTGACTCATCTCTCTAACTTCATTCCTACATGGTTTAGTATCTATGCAGTGCTTCTGCAATTTAGCCAACCTAAGTGCAAGGCAATAATTAGCAAAGATTTGCAGGGGGAAATGTGTAGGAGTCTCCCTTCTTATACAATGTGCTTTAGCAAGTTGGGCATTGAGCCAGGATTCAGGAAATTTAGTCTTTAGCCTCCAACTGCTGAGGAAAACGGTTGCATTACTGCTTACAGATTTCCTGTGCTGGCTCCCCAGTAGACTTGGTTCTAGGCTTTAAAGCAGTAACAACAGTGGCACAAATCTCCAGGCAGAGTTGGGCTCAGAGTGATACTAAGCAGAAACAGGCACACGCATTTGCCAGCAGCTGCTACAGCTCAGTATTTTTCAGGATAAGGCTTTCATTAAAGAACTGAAGCTTTTTTACTTTGCTATCTAACTTGTTGGAATGAAAAATAATAGCTTCCTTGGGTTTTTTTTTTGTTGTTGTTTTTTCTCCCTGTAATACTTAGCTTTCTGAAAATTTCACCCTTTCCTGTTATTTAAACTTCACTATTTATCAGATATAACTAAGGCTGTGCTTATTGAAATTATTCTGCACAGGAGTTTTCCCCCACAGAGATTCTTGCAAAATCAGAAACAGGTACAGATGAGTGAACAATTATAATACTAGTGAAGATGTTGCCCTGCTGTATTTCCTGAAAAAGAAGGGTTGCTGTTGCACTCCTTTAAAAAACAAACAAACAAACAAAAAAAAAAAAAACAAACAAACCAACCAAACAAAAACCCCACACTCAAGCCCCATAAAAATCTCCTCACATTTATGATAAACTTTACTCTTTCTGGGCAATTTTTTCTTTCTGTACCCTTCAGCTTGTAGTTGCATGATGCAATGAAAAAAGAAAGTGCGAAAAAATTAGGACTAAGATAGTCCCATCTATGTTCCAGCTCATATAAATGTTTAGCAGGAAGGAAAGAATTTTGACAGTAAAATCAAAGAAAATATAAGGATCAATCATTTGTTGAAAATCTTATTTTGCTGTGGTTAAATACCAGGTAATGCAGCTGGTTACTTATACATCCATTGTCATGTGTACACTTTAAATCTGATGTTGTTATTTTCAACTATTTACAGGTATTGAGAGTGATGAAGAAATAAGACACTTGGATGAGGAAATAAAAGAACTGAATGAATCCAATCTTAAAATTGAAGCTGACATGATGAAACTTCAAACTCAGGTATGCCATAAATGTGAAACCCTTTACTATGCTATGTTTAAGCATGATAAATAAATTAAATGCTATGTAAATGTTATGTTTAAAAATAGCCAGTCTCCTCTGCACTTCTTTTTCCAAGCTCTTGCTTTTTGGTTGTTTTCTGTAAATGAGTAGCAGGTATTGTCTTAAAGATCTGGTGAATGACAAATTCAGGACAGTTTGTAGCTAATCTTAGCAAGTAGACATGAAAAACACTTACCAAACAAAACATCCATTTTTGTTTGTTGACCAAACATCTGCTTACCAAACCAGGGAGATCCTATGACTTGAGTTTTTAAGGATGATAATTCTTCTTACAAACCCACTCCAAGTCTTAATGAGTACCTAAGAAAATTTTCCAAGTTTAGCTCACCCATTGTCAATTATTCAAATACTTTGAATTTTGCCTCCAGGCAACAGCTGGTAAGGAAAGTATACCTTTTGCTAGTTTGTGTAGCAGAGGATTTTGATGGGAGTTATGCAAAAGAGTCATTCTCTTTCATTATTTTGTATACTGGAGAGATTAAGTTGTCTTTAATATGCTGATAGTGGTTCCATGGAGTGAACTGTATAGCTTCATCCCTTCAGACTCCTATATACACCTGGAAGATAACCTGGGCAGATTCGGTAAAAGCATGAGCAGAAGCTTCAGAATTTTCAGAATAAAAGTGAAATAAAATTAAATCTGTGAACAGACTATAAATCCAAACTGATCTAAACCAAACTGAGTGTGACCATACCCCCCCTCTATTTGCACCACATTTGAATGAGCAGTGTTGACTCCTGCTGTTTTTGCAATAACCACTGCGTGTATGGTCCAAACAAGGTGGAAAGAAGCCTGTGCCACCTGTGCTGGATCTAAACAATCTGCTGCACACCACAGCATTTGTGGGGATATCCAGCCCAAACTGCACTGCAGGGGGGCTAGGCTCACTGTCTCGGGACGTTTGGTTCTCTCTGGTGGTCACTGAGCTATTTGCATGGAGATTGCCCAGTTTATGCAGTCAGATTTCTTCTCCCTGGACTTTCTCCCTGGTGAAGGCAGCTTGACCAGCAAAGCCTGAACCACAACAGAAGCCATAAATCTCCTACCTCCTTTTACTCTACCCCAGCCAGGTGTTAGACTGCTATGAACACCCTCCAGAGGAGGGGTTGTAGTGGATGACAGGCACACAAAAAGGAGTTTATCACACCGGGGAGTTTTGCTGTGTGGCTGTGCCTGAACAAAGTAACTAAAGTGGCCACAAGCAGGAAGCATTTAAGTAGTGCAAAGAGGTGCATACTAATAAGGAAGGGTGGGCATGACAATTGTGGGTATGACTGCACTGGTCATTGTGGAGCTGTGGTGGGGCTCAGGGATGGCAGCCCTTGGTTCTGCTCTGCTGAGCTGTCTGTTCCCAGGACAAGGAGCAGGGCAGGAGGGAACCAGACCCTGCCATTGCTAGTTTTGGTTTTTTCAGCACTGCTTTTGACGTCTAAGCTTTCAGATCTGAGTGTGTCCCAGAACACTCACTCTAAAAAGATACCATTTTTTTTCTATCTTGGCTACTTTTTCCTGCTCTTTCCAAAACCCTTCTTTCCATTCCACTGGTCAGAGATCATCTTTGTGATACGTGCTCAGCCTCTCACTTTCCTTTCCACTCTATTTTTTCCTCATTGTTCCCAGCACCAGGCCTGTTGGTAATCCCAGCCAGCCCAGAGCTCCCCCAGGAGCAGGGCAGGAAAGCAGCACAACAGCTAATACCCAATACCCGTGCCCTTGCTATTGCAGTCGAGCATCAGGGATGCTGTAAGAGCAGGACAGCAATGAAAACATCAACCTCCTTTCTCCTTCCCTCCGCCAGCCCTGAGGCCACACTCCATCCTAGCTCCACACTGACCCTCCTCTGCAAGCTCAATTCCCTCCTCCTGCTCTGGGGCACTCTCTAGTGCTTTGCTGCCACAAGGTTTCTCCATTAACCAGGAGCAAGGTCCCTCATTTCAGAGCAAATACAACCTCTTCTTTGCTCTGAATGTTCTGTGGAGAAGTTACATCTCTCCTAAAAATGCATAGCTGAGTTTTTCAGATTCATCATGGCCTCTCTCATAAGCACCCAGCTGATATTTTGGGTTCAATCTGCAGTAACAATGCTGTCAAGGGTTTGTCTGTTTTGTGCCTGCCTGTCTCTTTTAGATCACATCTATGGAGAGTAATTTGAAAACAATAGAAGAGGAGAACAAACTCATAGAGCAGAACAACGAGAGCCTGTTGAAGGAGTTAGCTGGCTTAAGCCAAGCCCTTATCTCCAGTCTCGCTGACATTCAGCTGCCACAGATGGTAAGCCCACAGCCAGCAGGTTAACACCTTCTTTTGAGACTGCCTTGCCAGCACTCGAAGCAGATGAGCAAGCTCAGGGACTGGCAGGAGTGCTGGAGCTGCATTAGCAGAGAGCACTTTTAGGCTGATTTGCTTTGCAGAGATGCAGAATCATGAAGTCTGTGTGGTTGTAGGTGCAGTTGCTTTCAGGAGTGAGCCAGACCTGGTATCTCTGCCTGGTACCACACCATGCAAGGGAGGCTTTTCCCTCAAACCTCCCTGTCTGAACACCCATCCTGCACAAAGAGTGAAAACTTCACTCTCATGAGAATCCTCTCTGACTTAGCTCCCAGATCAAAACTATAACCTGTTTCATACAGATGATTTTTCTAGAGATAAACAAGCTCCATCTTCTCAAGAATTTCACATCTTACTTTCAAACAAAGGTCAAATCCACAGAGGTACTTGTGTTTCCAGTTCCCTTTCCAAATGTCAAGAGTGCCACTGGAAGATTAAGAAAGGACAGTTAGGGGGAACGTCAGTCACAATCCCAGAGACGACAAATAAGCCACAAAAAAACAAACAAACAAAAAAAAAAGTTACACGAACCATAATGTCTCCAACTCCTTTTCTTGCCTGGAGAGAGTATGGATTCCCCAGGACGTGCAACTCCTGTAATTTCCACAACCCTTCCATTAATTTGGATGGCTGCCCTGTTCATGACTTCTCCGCAGTTGCCATATTGCTCCTTTGGCATGCTTTGGGGTTGGGTGTTTGGGTTTTTTCGGCCTTAATTTTACCTCCTACAATTATAATCTGTTTTGTCTCCATTTAGGGGCCAATCAGTGAGCAGAATTTCGAAGCATATGTAAATACACTCACAGACATGTACAGCAATCTGGAACGGGACTATTCCCCCGAATGCAAAGCTCTGCTGGAAAGTATCAAACAGGCAGTGAAGGGCATCCATGTGTAGGATGTGAAAGCTGCTGGGCAACAGAAATTACTTAACAGCAGTAAACTCCAGATGGATCTGTTAGGAGTTCATGTACTGCTAAGGGGTGTAGGTTGCCATGCTGCATTTACAATTGCAACATTGCACTAATTTTTTCCCAGCTGACATAAAAAAATAATAAAACCACAACAGACTATTTGTATTAACAGCAATGCACTCTGTTAGTATATTGTATTTATTTCAGTACAATTTCTTTTTTTTTCTTCTTTTGCACTCAGTTTTTGTAAAGTGAATGTAAAAAGTGTGTGCGACTATTTTTTATATTTTTTATTTATTTCTAATCAAAGAGTTGTTTTTTTTATCTTTTAACAGCATTTTTGCGGCCTGCCATATTTTTACAAATGTGTTTATTAATTTATTTTCCAATGGGATTTTAAATAGACTGAAAGCTATACTGTAAATTAAATAACTTGCTGGGTTTGTACAGGAAGAAAAAAAAAACCTATGAAAGTAACAAATGACTGAACCGTGGTTCTACTTTTATTTTCCTCACATCCTGCTTTTTTATAATGGCTTTGTATCAGAAAGGGGTTTGCAGTAACATGAGATGTGAAGATGCATGGAATGAGAAGATAAATGGTGCCCACTAGTGGGGAACTTGGGCTCTTAAAAGCACAGTATGCTGGAAAACAGTGTGTTAAAGAATATGTTAGCAATAATGAAATATAGCAATCAGCAAAGCACTTGACTTGGCTGTGTGATTTAGCCTATGAGAATGATTATTTAAAATGTTTCAAGAGAACTTCAGATTTATTTTACCACTGCAGCTTTTGTTCAGAGTTAGCTCATGGAGGGAAATGACAATTATCTCTAAACAAGAAGGGTAATTAGGTAGGTACTGGTACTTTTTTAGTATGAGACATTGAGGTTTTAAGCAAGTGACCAGTATTGCAATGGATTTGGATTGAAAAAACGCAAACACATCCCAAGCTAAAGGCTTTGTACATAATGAGTCGAACACATCTCCCCTGAAATGGCATTTAATACTGGTTTGAAGGTAATGGCAGCTGAGAAGGCAGCGGTCTGTCTGGAGGGCAACAACACCCCTCTGGTTCCGTGGTCGTCGCTTGTCCCTTTGAATGACTGGTAACAACACCGTGACTGGTTTCTCCCATCCTTCTTCACTAAGACTAGGCTGATACTGAATTTGTCACCAGTCTTCTGGTAGGGTCCCTAGTGCTACAGAGCAGACAGACAGGCGGAGGTGTGGACAGACAAGCACTTGCGCAGAGGTATCCAGTTAGCCTGGGTGTGGAACTTCTGAATCCGTCAGAAACTAGCGGTTGCTATAACAGAGGCAATGTCTATTTCAGGGATTGTAAGTAATTAAGCATTGTTTCAGAAGTTTTTTTTATATTTATTTTTTTTAAGAAAAAGGTATAAACAACCAGCTAAACTGCCTTTTTTGTATGCACACACACCTCATGTGCATATGTGCCTCAGTGTAAATGTATACATGGATCTAGCGTGTGTTTAATTTTTCCGTGCTATAATGAAAGTGTTTATTTTTATTAGCCGCATTTCTATTTAGATTGAATATGATGGCATTCACAGGCTTGACATATACAATTATATTATTACTGTTTCTGCACAAAAGTACTATTCAGAAGTGATTCAACTCTCATGCACTGTGGTCACTGTTCTGCATTAGGTGGGGCTTGCTTTTTGTTGGGGGGTTGATTCAACTCTCCGATCTTAGTTTAGACAGGGGAAAATGTGTGTTCTTAGGAGCCGTGTTTATTTTTAAATTGATTTTTCAAAAGCTACCATATGTGCTGTCTAATATAAATAGGAGAACACCAAACAAAAATTTGCTATTAAAGTTATTGTTCTTGCTAAAAACTCAAAAAGCAAACATTTGTTATACTTGTTAAATGCATACAAAATGAGTTCACTCATTACAAAGACTAAAATTTAATTTACTAAATATTTTAACAAATTTGTTATATATTTTATTTAAGTAAAAAAAAATCTCTTACTGACCTATGTATTTATTATTATGATTTACTATGACTTCAGGTTAATTTATCTGTGTTTGGTTGTTTGCTCAGGATGTTCTGTGAAGTATGTTTGTATTTATTTGCCTCCCTCGTACTTGATGTGTTTTGTAATGTGCACTGTTTTTTTTTCTTTCTGTTCTTCTTTTTTTTTTGTGTTTAAACGCATTGATGAGCTATACTGTAAATTAGACCTTTTGTAAAGAGCAATGATGTATGCATTTTTTAATTTGGAGTAGTTTGTATACTGTTTCTTCATACAATTAATATTTCTTACATCAAAACAACAAAATTGTGTTCTGTGCTGTACATTTGGTGTATGGTAGGAAATAAAATTGATAATGAAATATTGCAGCAAGTTTGTTGGGTTTTTAGCCTTTAGATGCCGACTTATATTACACTTTCTTAGCTGCACCTGGCACTATACGATGTGTCATATGTTTCACTTGCTTTGTGTACAAAATGTGTCACCCTCATAAGTAAATTTCTGATATAAATAATTTAATTAGTGTTTTACTTTGTCAATTTGAAATTAGGAGGAGAAAAATAGAACCGCTTAAGAGGTTCCTTTCACTTCTCAAGGGAAAAAAAATTTGAGACGATAATCACTGCATTATTTAATGCATTCTTTTCTTGGCAGTTGTAGGCTTCATTTATACTGATAAAGTACAGGATTTGTGCTGACCTTTAACAGCTGCTAAATGATGTTTAAACATAAAAGCCATTGTAAAGTTTCCAGCAATTCGGAACCGCCCACTGTTCCAGTGCAATTTTCTGCTGAGAATTGCAGTGCTCAGACATAGCAGAAATAAAAATCTGCTGGTTTTAGAAAGACAATATTTCCATCTAATGGACTTTCTTTTTTCATTGCTTGTTGTAGAGAATACAGGGAATAGTTTTATTTAGGATGCGTGCTAATGGAGCACTTTCAGGAGCATTTCTTGTCTCAGATTCCAACTTTCCACATATAGAGAATAATTTCCATTTGGAAAATAAGTCGAATTTAAATGCCATAAAACAGCTGATAATTATTTATTTGAATAGACATCTTCAGATAAACCAAAATGGACTGACACATAAAAATTACATGTACTGCATTTAGCTAGAAGGGAATTTAAAAATTTGTCTCACATGAATCTGGGATGCTCACAAATCTTGCCACGTTTGAAGCTGTAGAGTCAGCAAAGGGCTGGAACGAAGACAGACCTGTCCTGGGAAGCTCTGTTCCAGTGGAGTTCAGAGTTTGCTTTGTTCTAGGACACTTATCCAAGGGCACCATGAACAGGTTCTTTTTACTAGGCAAGTTATTAATTATTTATGTAATATGACAATTAATATAAAATAGTATTTTTAAGGATTCTTACAATTTACTATTAAACTTCTGCTGTGGATCTTCATATCATGAGACACTAGTAGGACAGTCTCCTCACACATTGCAGACGAAGCAGAAAACAGATCTGTCTTAGAAATGTGCCTTAATGCTAAACAGATAAAGACTGAGGCCAACATTTTCACTTTGTCTGGCTGCCTAAATTCAAATCACAAATTTGGAAAGCCTTATTGTCACACAGACACCTCTTCTTATGTGATTTTCAAAGTTCTATAATAAATATGACTATCTGCTGTTTATAAGATTCTGGAAAGGTAGTGCTATGAGGATGTTGGGCTCTACATATACCTAAGAAAACTATGCTTTAATCTCAAATATTCCCAGCAATCTGAGACAAAGATTGTGAGCAGAAAACCACTTTTTCTAGTGGTTTTGGATAGGAATATGATATCCACAGTTGTGATGAAATTATTTTTATTATCTAAAGACTATCTACATTCATCTTTAAACAACTTGCTCTGATAATTCTTTGGTGTTGAAATTATGGCCTTTTTCCATTAAAAAAAAAAAGGAATAAACAGTTAAGCTTTATTCATTATTAAACTAATTTAAGCTGGGAGGTTGGGGATATCCCAAAACAACAAAACCCACTGTGCTTGAACAATGTTTCAAACCACTTTCATCTTCTGAAGTTTCCATTTCTAACAATTATTCTGTAACTATGCCTACAGAAGGAGGAAAAGTACTTAATTCAGTAAAAATACATAAATTCCAATTTGGCAATTAATTTGAGTAGAAGATTTAAATACGAAAAAGAAGGAAGGGGAGCAAGAACAGTCAATATCTGCTGTGCTGACAGCTCAGGAAGTCTATCTTATCTCTTAACTAACCATGATAAAGAGTTTTGAGTCTATGATGTAGAATATAGATTCTGTAGAAAACAGATTCTGTTTTCTAATGGAATTTTATCTCTATGTACTAATTAAGCATCTCTTCTCTCTTGCTGGCTTAGTGTATATATATATCTAATTGTGTCGTGGCTTTTCTACTCAATGCCTCTTTGTCCTACTTACACCGTATTTTTAATAAGTCACAGGATTTCTTGATGGGAATTTGTTATCATGCAGTGACACAGAGTTATGACACAAGTCCTCTCCTTGGTTTCCTCCTGTGTTCATTCTGTGCAATATATTCTACCTGTCTTGGAAGTTCTGCTGTGTCTAAACTTTTTTTATGATTTATGCAGCTGTGTAACTTGGATGCTGTCAGGAGATCTGCACCAGACAAAGTCCTTTGTTCAACTTGCTCAGGATACTGTGGGATGATAGAGCTCCATTTAGCTTTTGTGTAATGTAGGACAGTGACCTACTTTCAGTACCTTTCAATATCTCGTTCTGGCTTGGTTTTCTTCTGTCTCTTTTGCTCTAGTAAATCTTAGACAGCCAAGCTTACACATAATTGCATCAGGGATTAGTCTGATTTCCTGTCTGACTTCATGGTACAAATTGCTTCAACTGCATTTCATTCTTAACGAATGTTCCCAGGGACATTGTCTAAGTAAATCTCAGGACTTTTCAGTTATGTGATAGCAATTACTATTTAGGTTGCTGCTGTCTGCTCCTGAAACTGTTACCGCACAAGATTTTTTCCAACCAGCTTTTGGTGCCCAGCTTCACATCCCTTGGAGGAACCTAATTTTTAGAAGCTAAATGCACAGCTGGTTTTGCCAAGCAGGGTCTTTTCCAAATTCTCTTCTCTCGCCAATCCAAATTACCAGCTACTAAGTTTTCATATTATTTCATAGCTTTGTTATATATATCTATATATATCTAATATATATATCTTGCTAATACTTGTTTTCACAAACAATACATCATAAAATTCCAGGTGGGTACTTGTAGCCATCCCAGGTATTGAAGAAAACATCACTTTTTTTTCCCCAAGCCTGGCTCTAAACCTTACCAAACTCCTCACTTATTGTTTGTGAGCACCTTTTTTATTTTATTTTTTAAAATTTTTTTTTTCTTTTCCACAAAAAATTAAAAAAATAAGAAAAAACTAAGGAATTAATCTCATTCTTTCTTTAACTGATTATATTGTCTGTCCAAACATTTCTCTGAAGCTGGGATTAGGGTTGAAGCTATTTGGCTAGCAATATTCTGTAGTTACACTAACAGCATCTTACAAGCACCCTCTGCTTACTTCTAAAACAATAAAAAAAAAATCTGAATCAGGACCAAGGTTCTAGACTGATTTCAAAATTATTGGGATGAAATCCATCTGATCCTTTAGATGCAGGATGAGGTTTATTTTTTTGGGAGGGAAGTGCCTAGAATTGGGAGTTGGTTTCCTTAATTCTGATGTATGGTCAAAAATATTTTAGGGAAGGAATGAAGGTTTTAAAAAGTTCACAAAAACTTACCAGAAGAATGGGTGTAAATTGAATTCCTTCAGTGGAAGTGCAGTGCCATCTCCACAGACTGAAGAGCTGAGCCCTGCACAGACACGTGGCAGAGGTACTGCACATGGAGCACCAATGCTGAAGACTGTGAGGGGACAACCTTGTGTTTTCCAGCTGCCAGGAGACAAAACAGCACCTCAGAAACCCCAGACTGAGGCCCTACTCAGGCTTCTAGGTAACCCTGAGCAAGAGACTTGATTCTAGCTCTGTTTCCACATCTGGGAAATGAAAATCACTCCAAAGTGCATTGCGAATAAGCAATGCCATTCTTACACAGGGGTATGAGGTACAGACGTGTGTAAAATGAGGGAGAAAGAGCCAGAGCAGACGTGTAAGTGCATATAACACCCCCTCCCCTTTTTTTTTCTTTTTTCTTTTTTTAAGACATTATTATAGTCTTCATTCTATTGCCCTGTTTTTTATTTTATGGCTTCCCTCGAAGATATCTTCCAGTTAGTGCTGCTGGCCAGTCTCAAACTAAATTTTCAAAATGCAGAAGCTTAATTTCAAAACAACAGAAGCAAAGGCTATAAAAACAGAAGTATTTTTTATTGACATAATGGAGCTCCTACAGATTTTGTGAAAAATCAGCTGATTGGTATGAGAGCAAAATTATGATTCATGAGAAGAGGGAAGAGGAGGGAGGTTCAGCTGTTAGAGCTTCTGTTTGGCAAGGGCCAGCTCCAGATCAGCATGACGTACAACGCAGAGTAGCAGCAAGAGTTAGTGCAAGGCTCGCCAGAGAACTGTGCTTGTGTGCTTGGTGCATCATCAAAGGATGTAAATAGTGCAAGTCTCATGTATGAGTGTAAATATTTCAGCAGGAATGAAGGTAGACAAGCAGTGACTATCCAACTGTATTTATGGTGACAGCTACAGGGTTGGTGCACAGGGTACAAAACCACGAGAGTCCCTTGGGAGCCACACTACATCAGATCCACCCAGTGTAGAACACACCTGTTTTCCAAATGTGGGTCTTTACCCATTTTGTTACACTAAATACCTTCTCCAGCTTTCTATGGGATCGTCATGAATAGTGTTACTGACCCTCCTTCCTGGGGAAGCACATGCTACCTCCGGGCTCTGGTTCACCCTGGGATGAGTTTATATCTGGAAGAATGAAGGTATTACCCAACATCAGCAGAGCAGGCTAAGCCTTTCTGGGAAAAACACCCAGAGGTGCAAAACTGCAATGACCAGCATGTCTGCTTTTGCAGGCTGAGGTTTGGTGCAGGTGGCTGGTGGTTAGGAGGAACCAAGGTTCTGGTTGCATGCCTTTTCCCCTCTGCCTGGTGGCACCTTCCCACGCACTGCCAGCCCCAACCAGATAGCCACTGTCTAGCTGTGTTTCCTCCCTTCTCCCCTCTCCATAGCCAGGCCAGGCTGCAGGCAATCCTTGCTGGACTTTTTCCTGCAAGAGGCTTAAATCCCTTTCACCATCTTGGGAGCACAGCGTGACTGCAGCCCTGGCTGGCTGGCCTGGCTGCCACCGCTCATGATGCCCTTTTTATTGCCAGATTAGGGGACATTGTCGTGACGCGCGTGAAGCCCTCCAGATAAGGCGCTGTACAAGTTCCAGCAGGTTCCAAATACAACAGCATGGCTTTTGCATCCAGCCCACAGGATCAGAGTTTATTTCCCCAATGCAGACAGCTTTGCACTGCCTTCCTGTTAATTAAAGTAGTGATTACAATACTACACTGTTTACATGCAAGATTTTGCATGGTCTCGGCCATTCACGTGCAAATGAACTTGTAAGCCTTTCTGTGCCCTAAAATCTGCTGATGCCAGTCTTCCAATTCTAACTCCATGTTGTAGGACATGTGGCTTTCTATAGCTTAGCTTTGATGCCCCCAAGTCATATTATCTTTATTCTGAGCTTCATTATGATAAATCTTTCACTGGTTTTAAATCAAAAACTTTAATTGTACCGTACTTATTCAGCTTAGGTTTTGGCTCCTGAAGGCAGCAGTTTTAATTGCATCATTTGTATAGTGGCCCAATATGTTTTGGTGTGAAAAGTGCATTATCACTTTTAATTTTGCATTATTTTCCCCATATGTTTTAGTTACACTAAAACTTCAGATGGGAAGTGAAGAGGCTTTCCCACTGTTCCCTCATTCTCTCCTCGGTGTTTTTTAAATGAGCTAAGACCACACTATTTTCTTTTGTTCTCATCAGTTGAGGTTTTAGGGAGCTGTTTATTTGTAGGGTAATTCTTGTATTTATATAGAGCAAGGCATTAGACATTTTTATCCTCTACTTATTAACAAGCCAGATGGTACCGGCTGCTACCCACACAATTCCAATTATCAGATGGCAAACTGAAATATACGTGGGGCAAATGAGAAGATGTATATTAAAGAAGCCTCATGTAGAATTGGCTTCTCAGAGATGTTGATTCACAAAGGGGTACTGGCAATTAGGGTATGACAGCCTGCTGCTGAATGTACAGCATTGACCTGAGGGCACAAGCATTCAGCTTCCAAAATTTTAATACTCTCTCTCTTTCCCCCATGGTATGAATACACATCTTTGAAATCTGATTCAGGTCTTTCATCCTTTAGACTTCTTGTCCATTTTAGAGTGATATGTGATATCAAAGCCGGTCTGTAAGTTAAGATATCCCAGAAGGATGCAGAAGAGCTGAAAATCAACATGAAGTCTGTTCAACACATCTCCTAATATCATGTACTATCATGCACCCCTTGGCATGTACCTCAATAACACAGAATAGCTCTAACACTGAAATCTAGGATCCAACCAAGTATTACTATTCCAGGTCTCAAATTTACCTAGAAGTTACAATATACACATGGATTTTTGGCTTAAGAACAACTCAACTTCATGTTTAAATATAAAGAGGTCTGGTCATGTTGACTATGGTTGTCTTCATGGTCTTTTACAACAACTTTTGAAAATTCAGAACCTAGACTCAGTTCTTACATAGGGATTCACCCTACATCATTGACACAGGCTGATAATAAATGAGGGTTTTGATGGGAGGTTTTATATTGCTTTGTTGTGTTGGGAGTTTTCTTTGGTTTTGGGGTTTTTTTTCTGTCCAGAAGACAGAATAGAAAAAGTGTTTGGGTAAAAACTGTGCTCTTATGTCTCCTTTATTTTGACAAAGAAATAACATACACGAGTTGGCTGGGAAGATGGTGAATTATGTAGGAAACTTTTTTGTGTGACATTTTTATTCCTTTTCTCTAATGGCTCAAGCTGAAGGGTTAAGCCAAATCAACCTGTGAAGAAACTGATGTCCTCAGGTCCAATCAGCTGAAGAAAAAAGTTATTTAAGCTAAAGCAATGGCTTTCTAAATTTCTTCATTTTCATATGGGCTACTAGCAGATGAATCACCTAGATGACTGGATTTTGCAAAAGTTGTAATGTGAAGCATTTTAGATTGTTTCAAGTTTCTGTTTATAGTATTCAATCAGGAGAACACCTCTTTCAACAGCTGTTCTCACAATGCAAGGGGAAAGGTGCTCTCCTTGCAGCTGTTCCTGGCTCTAACACTTATAACCTACAAGTCTTGGCAAAGTGTCTTAATGGAATGAGTTTGAAAAGCAAATCTGCATGGTTTAACACCATTTACACTTCAAACAGCAGACCACATGCAAATGGCACATGTGCAAATTCTCACTCCTATTCATGGAGGAGTGAAGGATGTGCACAGGCATTTGTCTGCCATTTGGTTACACAAGTGTATGATTCCACAACTGTGAAGAAGCTGCTGCTGCTTCTTTCTCACCTTCCATCTGTGAAGTGGGGGGCTAATAACATTCCTTTCATCTAGCTGTTGGCTGTAGACTTGAGCAAGACCTGCAGTGGTCTATAGAATGCTCTCAATGAGATCCTAAGTGTAAATCAGTGGTACAGCTATTCACACAGTCTTGGGGAGTTCAGACAGAGTTTGTGGTTGGCTTAATAGATGCAAAAAATTCCAAACCAAACCCAAACCATTGTCTAGTATACTTGTTCATTCCCGTGAAAGCTGATTCTCTTCTTTATGTTACAGATATTCCTCAAAAGGGTTAGGTGAAATAGAGATGTTCAAAATAAACATCTCCTTGTAGATCCAAGGTGCAATTGCCAGTTTCTCCCAGTCTACACAACCATCAGTTTTTGCTTTGGTACCCTAAAATCCACCAGGCCAAAGTTTAATTTGATTTCTCAAAATAAGAAAGCCAACACTGGTCAGGTGCTTGGAGATCGCTGACATCCTAATTATTGTCAGGTCTGGATTGCAAAGAAGTGATTCAATAGCTGAACATCTGTGTACTTGCTCACACAGAGTTGTTGTTTCACCCACAAACAGCTGTGGAGTAGACAGGCAAAATTCTCTGCATGGTGATAATTACAGTGTGCATTACAAAGAAGGCATAGACAGAAGAGCATGCAATCAGATTGGGTTTTTTAACTTTGGAACAGAGAAACACTGCTAGATCCAATGCTAACATACATAAAATAGGTTTCTCAGCCAAATGAGAGGAACATTTAGTTAGATATGAATGAGGAATGAGGAAATTCACTTACTAAATAGGAAACTTTCTCCAATCTTAGTTTCGTTTCTGTAGAAAAAATGGTTAAGAACTACCCAAGCACACAAACTCTTCCCGATACTGAAACACAATTGATTGTCTATGGAGCTGCAACTTCCTTTAATATGCTTTTATTGCTTGCTACATGTGCCTGCCTGCTCTGTCCTAAGCAGTGGTGTCAGCTATTATATCATCATTACTGACCACCATCGTAGCGGTGACAGCTGAGTACCTTTATCAGAGTCCACGATCTCTTCATCCCCTATCTTATGCTCTTTCAGCCCTCCAGTCATATCTTTAGATGAATATTACTGCAGCTCAGAAGAAAAAAAACAAAAGACAGTGATATCTTCTTCTCAGGCAATCTTTCAAGGCAAGCAGCTATGTGCTGCTGAAACACTATAAAGTAGAGCTGAAATGAAACAAAATGGAATTTCATGAATGCAGCAGGACTGCTGTATCCCTACATTCTGGATCTAGAAATTCAACTTTCTTTTTCCTTGCTAGGAGCTGAAAGGCATTCAAGTATGAAACAGTGCCTTCCTTGGGTTAATTCTGACAGTTTGAATTCAAAGGTTCACATAGGAGTATGAGTGTGCTCGTGTGGTGTTTTGGGGATCACTACCCACAGCAAGAGAGAACAGTCTCACCTCAGGTAAACAGAGCATCCTGGGTGGTGGCAGGAGTGAATATATCATAAACATAAGCATTATGCCAAAGTGCAAGAAAATTAAATGGTGTCAGGGGTCCAACATTCACTGCAAAATGGCTGCATTTTATTATTACAGGGGTTTCTGGTATGATAATGACTGCACAGCAAATTCCTTTCCTAAGCAGTAGTTTTGTCTATGTGTTTACATTACATTTATGGAGAACTGAAATAGAAATCAAGTTTCTACTGGTTTTTGTTTTTTATTTTTTGGTTTGTTTGTTTTTTTGTTTTGTTTTTTTTACAAAAGCAAGTCTTGTTTTTGTACCTGAAATATTCAGGAACTGTATTTTGTTTGTCATCTGAATAGGTTCCAAAATGTCACAATTTTTTCTCTGAGGGAAGATATTAGGCACAGCAAGATTTGTAACAGAACAAAAAAAAATACGTCACTCTATAAAAGCAAACCAGCTGTCAAGGTTTTGGTTGTTCCCTTAATAGATAGCTGTGGAAAAGCATTGTTTGGATAGAATAACTGCAAATCTGGGATTGTGGTACTAAGCAGGGTGCACAGGAGGAAAATAAGGAAATGGAAGATTTAATTTAAAGTAAAAAAATGAATTTAAGGGAAAAGCCATTGGAGATGAGGAGGGGTAACAGGAGCCCCCCTCCTGCCTGCAGTCAGGGCCAGGTAGAAGACAAAGGCTGGGCACTAAGTAGAATGCGTCTCTGCTGAGATTAAATCTAATATTCTGACACACCTGGAACAAAGCTGTGTGTAGTCAGTGAGTGTCTATCAATTGTTCTGGGTGCTTAAAACACAGGGTATCCAGCACTGATGGTGTTGTGTGTCCCCTATCAGGGAAGGCTGGGGGTGGGTGCAGGCAGCTTCTGGCTATGGGGAGAGGCCCTCTGGGTTTGCTGGCACAGGAACAGACCTGCAGGGCCCAGGTTTGGCCCCAATGGCAACCCCCTCACTTGAAACCTGCAGAGAAATGTTGGTTCAGCATTGCCTGTGCCCCTGAGTGGCACTCAACACCCTCATGTCAGCAGTCCCCAGGGGGCTTGTAACAATTTATACTAGCTGGGGTTCATCCCCTTGTGTTTTATATCCCTCAACAGAGAATGAAATTTCAGCAAGACGCTTAAACGTGCTGGTGTGAGTTAACACAGTTGTTCTGCTGACCTTAATGGTGCTATTCACATGCTCAGAGCAAGGCCTGTGCTCAAGTACACTGCTGAATCAGCTCTTGTGTGTGTACTGAAATACAACAGTGATTTCTGCAATCAAGGCCAGTGCCAAGCTCTGGTACACCCCTGCCTAGAGTCAAGATATTAGACCAATGCTGCTGTGTGTAGTAGCTGGCATTGCAGCTCCTCTTCCCAGGGCTGCTAAGATGAGCAGGAAGCATCCACACAAATTGGCTCATGCTGCTTCTTTAATAATTCATGTATTTTTGCTCTCTTCTATAGTTAATGAACCTCCCCCACTCTCACCCTTGTTCTCTCTCCCTCTCCCATTCAGTCAGTTTGTTGTGGTTTCATGTATCTAATCCATCTGTCACTCGATTATAGCTATCGAGCACCTGTTATGGATTTCTAGAGTTTCATTCAAGCTGTTGACAAGTTATTCACAAATTGGCCCTTGTCACACTGTCATCATGTGGAGTGCACTTTAGCGAATTCTTTTGGGTACACAAAATAATGAACAGAAGACAGCAAGGCTTCTGAATTAAGCAGTTTCCCCAATATTTAAAGAACCGCTACCTAATTGGAAGTTTCTTGTGGGCGATATATTTTTTTAAGCTCTTTTCTTAAAATATTTTCTCTTTTTCATGCAGACCCTTTTGCATGAATAAGCATAACACAACTTGATTGAGCTGTCAGGGCAAGCTTTGTTGACAATGATGCCTTATTCTATACAGTCTATGGTTGCAGCTGCGACAAGTTGATCATTGCTTCTTCTGTACAGTGCTACTTTCCCTGCTCTGCTTTGGTACTAGCAGGGCAAGCAGAGGGCTCGTTGACTGACTAGCCCTCAGTCTCCTCTCCTCAGGTGGTTATTTGTTTTATTTTGCCCTGAACGCTACCAGGCAGAAATCAGGCAGTGGAGGTGACAAAGGTCACTGTCCAAAAGTGAAACATCTCCTGAACAAAGCGTTAGGAAAAGTTAAAGTTAAAAGCAGTTTCAGCTATGTCTTGAAAAATCCTCACTTTCATAGCAAAATTTCAAATATTTCAGTACCAGAAGGTCTAGAAATGCATTTTTTCACCCAGCTTTTACTTCTGCTCCCATATATGTAATACTTACTCCTTAGAATTTTGTCCTGCACTGTTCATATAACTCTTATCTTCTGTCTGTGCTCTGCTTTCATTACTCAGATACTCTTATTATTGCCAGTTTTTAGTGTTAAAGACCTTAAAAGTAATGTGGTACCAGGATAACATTCACATAAGCTACAAGAGGATTCTAAAATATTCTCCCAGTGCAGTGTATTAGTGGTAGAGATGAAGGCATTTGCAAATACAGGCAAAGTGATTGATCTGTTTGCAGCTATGAGAGAAGTTATTTACGCACAATTTGGCTCAAAACAAGTAAATGTAGTGCATGCATATCTGTATATTTAAAAACTATTTTGCATCAATGAACATATGTACATTTTTCTAGTGTAGTCTGCAAATCCTTTGAATAAGATTCCAGGGCTTCAGTGTTTTTATCTTTGAAGACGATTTTTTTTTTCCTAAATTCAAAAGGAGAGAAACTAAGGTTTAGCAATTGCCTTGTCCATATGGGGTGCAAATATAGCACTACCAAATTATCTAGCAATTGCAAAGGGGCTAAATTACTTCTCCTCACTTGTTAGATTTCTTAGTGCTTAGGGGTTTGACGCTGTAAGATCCATTTTCCTTTGTAGTTTCCCAGGGAGACACCCAGCTGCCCTGATCAGTGCTCTTATGAACCAATAGGTGGCAGGACTTCAAAACAAACTGTGAAATAATAAAGCCATGTTCCATTATAAAGACGTTTGAAATAGAAAGTGCAGCTGCCTCAATAGTTAATAGCTTAAGAGTTATCTCATAAGAAACTATTTTTAGAGGGTTTTTCAAATATGTTTGGAATAATTTAATGTTCAAATCTGTGAACTGCAATTCAGATCCTCGGAACAATTTCCAATTAAAAAAACCCAGAGTTTCAGGGAGGTTATGGGTTATGTTTGTAAGGACATTTATGTATTAGAGGATGCTGATAGACATCCATGATTTTTAAAGCATGTAAGATTCAGATTCACACAAATACTAATATACCTAAATATTTAGTCACTTATGCTGTGTGATACTGTGATACTGATCACCTTGAGGGATCCCAGCATAAATAGGTTATGATGATAAATTCCATTTCCAAAAACAACTTTCTCTGGGCCAGGTCATACAATCAAAGTATGCACCTGAAGAGGCTTCACTGATCATTTTAAAACCAGATCACGGTGAATCCATCAGTGCAAACCAGTAATGATCACTTCTCGCTTGCTGCTATCCAGCACATTCAAATCAGCCCAATCTCAACCTCAGCACCACAGTAATGAGCTGCTCTGAGCCCTGCCCCAAGCAAAGATTCTGCAAGCCTTGACACCAGGGTTTTAGCCTGGACATCTAAACATATATATCCTTCTATCTAAACCAAATCCTTCTGTTACTGGCTTACCCACCCAGCGGTGTCCTCAGCATGCTTGAGGCTGGCTGTCTGCCAGCACCATGGCAGAAAAACAAATACAGGGACACCTCTAGATGGAAGAAAAGCTCAACTCCAGCCTACCTGACAGCTGAGGGATAATGAGAATAATAGAATAAGGGAGCAGAGACAGCCTTCAAGACAAGCAGAGGTTCTGACAACTAGGGCACAGGCTGCTTAAGTAGTTGACTTGGCTGCAGTGCCCACGTCCAGCAGAGCTCCCAGCCAAGGATCCTGAGCGAGGGGAGCCACCTCTAAACTGGCATCACATCAGTTGCTAAAACACATAAGCCCCATTCTTCAGCCTTGCACTATTGGCTAATTCAGGCAGCTTCCTCGCTCAGCTGTTTGCCTTAAAAAGCTGAAAATCCCTTTCTTACAAGCTTAGCAATTCCCATGTAGGGATCCCAAGCTGCAAACAGACACTCAAGTTGGTGCTGAAATTCCAAGCTGTGAGCGGTCTAAGAGCTGTGTTGTGCATCTCTGCCAAACAATGCTGAAAACCATCTAAATAAATCCGTTCAAATCCTAAATCTTTCTGGCTGTCAGGAAACTAGGCTGGGGGGCTTAAACCACTTTTGAAAATTAGTGTAGGATCCTAAGTCACTTATGTGCCTTTGAAAAATTTATCCTTAAAAGTTGGATGCTCAAAAGTGATTTTCCTTCACAAGTACCACTGCTAACTTCAGAAATCATCCCTGAAGTGAGCATAAATGAAAAATTATTCATAGAAATAAGGGTATCACCAGCTGTCTGAGAAAAAGGGAAGCATAAAACAGGCCCAACATCATACTGGTGTTCAGGCTTTTCCAGTGAATCACTTTGAAACAAATTGCTTTTCAGTGGCTTTAAAAAACCCCAAAAATTTGTAATGTATTCCTTTTAATTTTTTTAATGTATAAATCCAAATGTTTTCTGAGTATCTCTCAAGGGTGTTGGGAGCCTTTGAGTACAGGATTCTGGTAATGAGGATATTTTGGCCCTTTGAATTGTATTTTTGGGTGATGCCAAAAAGAAGTCTCAGGTTTTATGGCTGCTGAAGTATTGTACTGTTAGAACAGTCACAACACCTCCAGTCTTATTTTTGCATAAAAAATAAATAAAGGTTTATAAAAATTTTTTGTTTTACCTTCATTTTAGTTGCTAGTCTTTCAGTGTGATTTGGGGTTGTTCCTTTCTACTCTGAAATGGTTCAAGGAGTGAATAGCTTTGAGGAAAAGAAGTATCATTCCAAGAAGCAACTGCTGAAGATTTGGATAGAACTGTATAAATCTGGCCTAGATTCAATCATTGGTTACACCAATGAAAAATCAGCACAGATCTCATTCTTATGCATGCTTCTGATGTTGCTGCATTTCTATAATATACACGTGTAGTGAGACATGAGGCTGAGCAGAAGACCTTGTCTTAGTTGCCTGCTCTCTTGAGCAAAAGTAGCCTTGTATTATCTACTCATTTCCTCCAAATGTTTTTCTTCTCAGTAGCTCTCAACCAGTTCAAAAATGGGCCTTTTTTCTTTAATAATTTGGGCATTTCTTATGGTCATGTATGTATGGGAGTATTCTACGTGTAGTGCCATCTCTAGCACACCCCAAACTTTACATCCCAACCTCTATCTCACATCCCATTTTTATCGTGTCTGCTCCCTCTAAAATAACTTTTTTCCATACTTAAAGAAGCCATCACTGACAAAGCAAGTCCACATGGTCTCAGCAACCCAGCCCAGAGCTGCTTTGGAAAAGGGAAATCTGTGAGAAGGCTGTCAGAACAGAACATGGGGGGAAAGTGAGCCAAGACAAAAACAAACCCAAACAAATTAAAAAAAAAAAAACACAACAAGCAAACAAAAAAACAAACCAAAAAATCTCCAAAACGAAGGAAAAAAATCTTTAGATCTTCTCCTGCTCTGAAGATTTATTGAGTCATTCCTGTACATCATAATTTCAAGCACTGTTGTTTTGAGTTATCTCTTTGAGCTATACAGGCAGTCGTGGGGCTGAGGTGGCTTTGTGGCAGGCACTTGTGCTATTTCTTCCACTTGACAAGTATAATCTCCTGCCATGTCCTTTTCCATTTGCTTCTCTTGTTACTGAAGAAATGCTCAGTTTCATAAAAGTTGACATGCCCTGAGAAAGTCCATGTACTCTTTCTTTTACAGAGCCTGCGCATGTAGATCTCTGAAGGCATGCAGTAGATTTTTGACTTTGCATAGAACAAAGGGTCCCAAATCCATTGCTAGGGAATACCTGTGGGGGAAAGAAAAACACCAACAAAACCCATCCTACTTGCCTTTTGACATGTACTATAAAAAGACTTGAGTTAGTGAGAAATGGCTTATGTGCCCAAAATAAAAATGCACTGTATCAGCCTTTTTCTTTGGGGATTAGCAGAATGAAAATTGATTTATTTTTGGTAGCGTTTCCTCCCCTGGGCCTAGAAAAAATCAAAACTCTAGACCATCCCAGGTAAGGGTTTTAAAAAATGCATGTGTGTACTTTTTTTCCCCTTAGTTAATACTGTTGAATTTAAAGCTTGCATTAACTAATTGCTAAGATTTAAATGTGGACTACTTCCTCATAAATTTCTATGAACATGTTAAAAATCTTATTAGCATTTAAATAAACATTGAAATAAACATTGTGCTTATTGCTTAGTCCTTGTTTTGCTTTCTTTAATTCAGTGATCAACCACAGTCTTAGATGGAGAGGTTTACAGTAATGCAAAAATGTAGCAGCTGAGGTCTAGAACTCTTTCTATGCAGATGGCAGGGTGGACCACTGCTCACAAATACATGTATATGCATGCGCATATATATATATATATATACATAAATAACTTGAGCAACTATCAAATATATATATATATTAGTTATGGTACTCTCATAGCTTTACATATAAACATAAATACATATATTCTGATTTTGATGAGAATTATTTTAATTACCACTCAAGACAGTTGTCAACAGTTGCACAAATAGGACAGTACCAGAATGGTAAATTTTTGCCCTTTCTGCAGAAGGGTTTAGAAACAATATAAAAACCCACACAGGAGTGATGAATCAGGCTTGCCACATGAATTTTGACTCATTAGTGGGCCAGGTATACAGAAGGATGAGTGCATGTTTTTAACAAAAATTTGGAGTCATTTAAAACCACTGTTTATTTTAACTCACTTACTTAAGAGCACAAGATTAAAATCAGCCAAGTAGGTGAGGGGTAAGATTCTCTTTCAATGACTTCTCACAGCCAAAGACTTTCTCTGTCTCTATGCACTGACCTTTCAGCAAACATAGGGTGCGATTAAAGGGTTTTCAGGGCATTATTGGTGAGCGCATTTTTTTAACTTTAATTTTCATGCTACTTTGCTTTTGACTATGCACCAGGGATATTTTTAGATTATTGATGACTGCACCATCTGGCTGTATTCTATTAATATCAGTATAACCGAGTTTCGCATCCTTCAGTTCAAACCCTCAGGCAACACATTTTTCCACAGCTACATCAGGTACCTCAGAGTGAATGACCTTGGTTGCATTAAGCAACAGAAAGTATTTGCCCATGTATCAGGCAGTATTTCTACCTGTGCTTTCTGACAGTTGTGAATATGGGACTTCAAAGTAAGAGGATGGAAACAGATTTTGAGGTTAATTATCTCGTACCCTCAACTCAGAATCCATCTGGATTTTACTGAATGCAGAAACTTGATGGCTGGGGTGTTGTTAGGAGTGTCATGGTCCAAAGAAACTCTGAAGGACTTTGCTACTATGAAGAGCTGCAAGGGGGCCCTCACCAAGGAAGTTCAGAGTCAGATTTGTCAGTCAAGAGGTGAGGCTGGACATTGAGAAGTTACAGTTTTTTCAGCCTCTAAGAATTCCTGCTTGGTCTTATACATTGACCAGAAAGCAGTGCAGAGGGTCTGGATTGAGATTTTTGTAAACTCTTTTTTCATGGTTTCCAATAGCCCCTTTAAGAGAAGGATTCAAATATTTCAGTGCTCATTGCTTTGCTTTTAACACCAGTTTCATCTGGCCTGCCAGTTTAGTTTTCAAGTTGTGGCTACACTACATGCTATTTTTAGTGCTTCCATAATTTTTTTTTTAAATCATACTAATTCACAGAATTTCCAAGAATAATGGATTAAGCACCTGACAACCTAGTTATACCAAATGCTGTACTTTGTTTTCACTGGTAATAATGTAACCGTTTAATCACAATTTTATAATCCTTAGATTGTGATGTTTTTTCTGATTTTTTTCCTGAGAATTAATCACTGAAAGCAAAAATTTGTTGACACAAGGAGTTTTGATAACCACAGTGCTGAATATCCATGAACCTAAAAACAAATGCTACTCATAAAGTGAACTGCAAATAATGAGTGTTCTGGTTTTTTCTTCTCCCCATATTCTAAGGAATATTTACAAGAAATAATATGAAAACACTCACAGAAGCTTTTGTAGGAAATTTATTAAGAAAGAAAAGTTTTGCTACAGATACTGAATTTTTTGAGAAGCGTCATAAATTATTTGTCAAGCTCAACTCTGAACAAACTAAACATTGTAATGGTGTCACCTGGAAATACCGCTGTGTATCAAAGATAGAGAGAATCCTTTTTAGGGTGGTGACAACAGGACTTAAAACAAGGATATTTCTGCTGCATGAGCTGCAGAACAACATCCTTTATCTAAGAGAAGAGTTTTAACAACTTCTATTCAGCCACACACTGGAGAAACAGTTGGCTGAAAACATAGTATA
Source organism: Loriotus luctuosus (assembly GCA_035582745.1). Taxonomy (NCBI): domain Eukaryota; kingdom Metazoa; phylum Chordata; class Aves; order Passeriformes; family Thraupidae; genus Loriotus; species Loriotus luctuosus. Next base: position 111,824,478 of record JAWWEY010000115.1, on the reverse strand, counting down.
TGCTCTCTGTCTTGGTTGTAAGCCCATGAATATAATTCTTATGGAAATTATTTTTATCTTCTCCAAAGACAAAATGTTTTGGAAACTCCCTGGGGGTTTCTCAGACTGTTGGTTCATTACCTGGATTATTCCTGCAGTGTTTTAGGCTCTCACACCCTGGACTGAGTTGTGATTCTATATCTATCTCCATTTCTTTCTTTTGCTGCCTTTTTCTTATCCAACCCACATTTTTCCCCAATTGGAAATAAAATTGTTTCATATTTTTCATTTGAAGCTAAGGCTCCTTCAACGATTTCCATTGAGTTTTTCCAAATCAGGTTTCATTTGCAGAACAAAAGTGAAAACAATTCGTCCTGTGGTGAGCCTTAAGAAATGGTTTGTGTAATGAACCAAGACAATGGGTGACTGACAGTCAAGAATTTATGAAGCCAGGATACATACAAAAAACCCTCACTAAAAACTGGACTCCCATTTCTTTCCTAATGTCAGCAAACAGTCAACCTTATATACCAGCTAAATAAATACTCAGGTTTAGGGATTTAAATAGTGTATATCCTCAACAATGAAAAAAACATGGTCAATACTCTTTCTTTGGGTTAAAGAAACAAAATTAACTTCAGAGCTACTATTGTAAAATCTTTGATCTGGGACTAGGGCACAAGCAATACTCAGATGGGGGAAGACCTAATGGGGGTATTGCTGAAAGCACAAGGAACTGACTGCTAGTACAGCAGGATACCAGGAAGAGTAGAGAACCCCAAGAATTTATGTGGGAGTAAGTGCATGGTGCTAGCTGAGCTCTTTTATGCTGGCCCACTGCCAGCACTTCAGCACACCAGACAGGGTCCTGCAGAGCCACTTTAGTGTGTGGTTTCTATAGCAGCTGGCACTTTATCTTCAGAGGTAGCCTGACAGATGTTATTTAGGCACAGCACCTGGACAAGGACCAGGTTCAAATCATGTGATGTCCTGAACCACATGATCTTCCCAGAATAAGTCTTGTGACAGACTCTAGTGCTAAGGCAAACCAAAGGCACTTCAGAAACTCGGCTTAAAGCAGTGGAAACTAGATATTCTGGTAAACCTCATCCTAAAAGCACTTGCACTGCACCAGAGATGGCAGATACAGGGTGAATGTACAGACAACTGCTCTAACATGTTACACAGAGATCCCCACAGCATTAGCAATAAGCTGGTACCCATCTCATTCTGCATGTCTTTCTTGCATTTTTCCACACCTAGACCTGGAACACCGTGAAGCACGAGGAGAAACACATCTGACTTCAGAGAATCCTAGAATGGCCTGAACTGGATAGGACCTTAATTTAGTTATTAACCTCATGCCATTCACAGCTTCTCTGGGTAACCTGTTCCAGTCCATCACCATCCTCACAATAAAGAATTTCTCCCTAATATCTAATCTAAACCAAACCTCTTTCATCTTGAAGCCATTGCCCCTTGTCATGTCACTACATGCTCTTGTAAATCACTTCCCTCCATCATTCTTGTGGCTCCCTTTAGATCCTGGAAGGCCTCAATTATGACACCTTGAAGCCTTCTCTTTTCCAGGCTGAAAAATTCTAATTCTCTCAGTCTTTCAGTCTTTATAGATAAAATGTTGCCACTTTCTGAAAATCTGTCTTTGATATGCTTCAAACAGTCACTTAAAACCTGGAGTGGCATTGTCCACTAGATGACTCTGAAAAGTGTGATCTGAGCTTTATAAAATGCTACAGTTAATCAATTAAGAGATAATCTATTAAAATTACAATAATCAAAAATATGGTGTATGAGATTTTAAAAGCCATTTAAAGTGTTTGGTTCCTTTCTATTTCTTTTTCCTTTTTTTTTATCAAATAAGAATACAGTATTGCAGGTGGACATCAGCATTTGAATAGGAAAGGAGTTAAATCGGGAAGGAGTGCGTAGACTTTTTGGTCCAGAGGATTCACACTTGGGGTCATATCAATTATACAATCCCACAAAATGTTCCCATGGGAATCTCTGAGTATGATATCATAGACCCATTTATCTTTCATAGGTAGTGAACACTTAAAACTGCTATAGATTTAGAGGAAACAGAAAACCTGCAGCATTTCATGGAACACGTCCTTTCATTTGCATTTTTTCCACCCTAAAGTGTAAAGTATTATCTTACTATCTGTTGTGTTTTGGTTGCTTGTTACCAGACTCCTCAAAATTCCACCTTGTCTTCTGGAGAGACAGACCTTATCATTCAAAGTCAGCCTTTAATTACAGGCAAGGAGGAGAGAAGTGTGATGCTGCAAGAGGCTCATGCACCTCTTCTACGTCACAGCTGCATTTTATTCAGATAATTAGACCACAACAGCTTTTCACAGCAAGCTGGTCCACCCTCCAGTAGTGCTACTGAAAACCATTTGATAAGAAGCCTTCTCTTTCCTTACTCCATTTCACTTCATCAGGCTTTATATAGAATTCTTTCGTCTCTAATGGCCCTTCAAAAGTTTACAACCATATTGATACTTGGAAGAAGTCAGGCAACTGGAACAGGGAGAAAGTCTTCAGCATAAATTATGGAAGGATTAGGCTGTAATTGAAAGGAAAGCCTAACTAGCAGAGAGGAAATTCTTGTACTTATGAATCCAATGTATCTTCATCACTTCAATCACTTTGATCTACACCTGCTGACTGCAGCAGAACTGGGAAAAAAAAAACCCTTTCTTCTTTGTAATACCATGGGAGGGAATTTTTCTCTGCAAAGAAGGTGTGCACCTACAGAGATGCTCAGAATCTGAGCTTTGGCACAGTTTTTACCATGTCCACTTGCTACAGAAAATGATTACAGCTTTTTTTGTACATCCCACATGTAAGACTTAATGAGAAACTCCATCAGGCTGGCAAAAACAGGATGAAATGGAGACAAACTTAATTTGCTTCTAGAAAAGAGGACTAGAAGCATAGGCCTTGAAAATTTCCACGTCAAACAAGGTTGAGCTGTCAAATATAAATATCCCCATGATTAGAGAGGACTATTTTAAGTCTCAATTTGGGATTTGGGAAGCCTTGATTCTTGCCAAGACTTTCTGGAGGATGTCCTAAACTCCATAGCAGGTATTTATTTCAACTAATTACGGACAATCTGTTCTGGAGAAAATGAGTACTAGTACAGGACTGAAATGCAATAGAAGACACACATGAGCCTCTATGCAACATTCTCACTTTCAAAAACATCAGAAATTTTTGTTCCTTGTTCATTATCTGAAAAGGAATCTTAAGTCACCTGACAATATAAGTAGCCCTTCCTTCAAACTTCAAAAGCCACAACCCCCCCCCCCCAAGCTTCTGGCTCTCATAATCTTGTTCCTTTTGAAAATTTTCTGTGATTCTCTTTCTGATGATAAATATAAGCTCACAGAACATACAAGGAAACCATGAGACTGCCCCTGTTTCAAGTGGAAAGCACAATCATCTGCATCCTGCAAATTTCAGGTTGTAGTGTAGGATCTATAAAAAGCCCATTACCCCCATCACAACCTGTGCTTCTGTGCAGGTGTGCCTGGATACAAGCTGCTAATATTTTTAAAACCAACACTCCATGAAGTTAAAAAAAAGAAGACTGTGACAAAAATAGAAAGACAAAAATACCACTTGTTTTTGAAAAAATCCATAGGAAATTAATTTTATACTACTCGAATAATTTCTACTGAGTTAAACACAAACTAAATGCTGCTGAGACCTCACCTGCAATGCTGCATCCAGCTCTGGGATCCCCAGCAGAGGAAGGACATGGACCTGTTGGAGCAAGTTCAGAGGAGGCCACCAAGATGATTATAGGGATGGAGCACTCCTCCTATGAGCAAATGCTGAGAGAATTGGGATTATTGGCCTGGAGAAGAGAGGGCTTCAGAGCAATCTAATTGTGGCCTTCCAGTGTCTGAAGGGAGCCTGCAAGAAAGATGGAGAGAGACTGTTCACAAGAGCATATGGTGACAGGATATGGGGCACTGCATTCAAACTGACAGTCGTCCCTAGTCTAGTGAAAGGTGTCCCTGTCCATAGCAGGGGATTGAAACCAGATGACCTTTTAGGTCCCTCCCAACACAAGTATAAAGTAAGATGTCTAAAACCAAGTCACAGGCTAGTGTTTTATTAGTCTTGCAGTTGTAGTACATTCCATGAAATGTCAAAAAATTATCAAACAGTTGACTACAGTATCGTAATAGAACTTCAGAACTAAAATTTAAGGAGTTTTTACAAATCTCATCAGATTACAGGGCAAACTGTAACGCATTACATAAATCCTTTTCAGAGTAGGTAATTTACATGCACAAATAATTATTTTGAAAGAAGTGAAGCAATTAAGTTTAAGGCACCAGATCTAGGAACACTATTGTTTCCTCAGGCAGGCTGGTGGTAAAGACTCCTAATTGTCCTTAGGATAATGATGGGCCATAGAATGCCACAAGTAGAGATAATACAAGGATTACCCATCTGACATAAAATCTGAAACATAAAGCATTATCTCCATTTTTCTGTCCAAGATTTATTCTGAATTTACTCACGTTAGTATACTAATTAGTCACAGAGTTGTTCTGCTATAAGGACATTCACATTTTTTGTTTATTAAAAAAAAGGATGATAATATCTATATGTTGCAATGCTAGACCATGGTGCATTCCATTTACTTTGTGAAATGGAGGTGTATTGATACCAAAAGCACAATGCTAATAATCTAACATTCATACTGCAACAGTGAAAGGTGGATAAAGACGCATTTCCCTACCAGACAGGAGAATTTCTTCAACATTCTTTGGCTGATCTGCAGAGTCATTCATTGAAATTTGAATTAAAATTGTCATCTTACCTTTAATACAGATCCTCATTATTCAGTCAATTTTCTCCTCTTTCTCACTTTTTCTTTCTTGCTTTCTTGCTTTCTTTCTCCTTTTCTTTCTCCCTTCCTCCCTTTCTTTCAAATATCCTGAAAATAACCTTCAGCTTCTTTAAAACATAAAGCTTTGGCGTTTTGGAGTAACCGTAATGAGCCAATAAACCCAATTTGGAGGCTGGTTAGTACCACATAAATTAATTTCCCTGCTAAATGATCAGAGTCACATCCACCTTTTTCACTACCATCTGCCTCACAACAAAGTTGGCACTGTACTCCTTTGAGAGGTGGACTGTAAAAGTGTCATTTAGGAAAGGCTTATTAACAAAATCCTTTCTAAGTTCCAATTTTCCTGCTCCAGGGTAATGATCACAGGCAGAATATATATACTGTTAGCAGGAAACAGTCAAATGTCCATATGGCATGCACTTAAATAAATAATATTTTAAAAAAATTAAAAAGTAAATGGAATGTGTGTATGGACCTATGCAAATACTTTTATTTTCAGGGATTTTCTCATGTAGTTGATCACAACAATTCTGCTAGTTGTTAGTTCTGCCCATGAAGGAACAGTCCCTGCCAACTGGGGTATTTCCCACTTGCCTCTGGACTATGTAAACAAGGCCTTTGCCACACCTGTAAAATGGCGCCAGAACAAAGCACTTTTCTTGAGCTTGCTCTTAACTCCACCTCCCCATTCCGATGTGCGACAGACATTCAAAGTCACTCACTTGGCCATCTGGTTTAGTTTCTTACCAAGTATTATTAAGCAGGAAAGCACCCAAACATTGTTGCTAAATTCTGATTAAAAACATTCTTCTGGTATTTTTCACTTGTTGTGAGTACACATACCTGGAGACTAAGGTTTTCTTTATATTGAGAAGTCTGCAGTGAAGGCAAAGAGGTCTTAAATGTTGACAAGGAGTTTAATTTAGTTTTTTCAGTAATGAAAAATATAGGGTGACAAAACTTATTCATGGGACAGTAGAGTGACAAGTTCTTCCATGTGAAGGAGGTAAGGAAGAAATTGAATACTCAAGTTAAAATGTACTCTTATGTGTTTCGCTTTTGTGGAGCAGAGTCAGAATTTAGCAGTTCCACCACATGGAATTTTACTTGCTATGAAGTTATTTTGCTTTTAATGGTGCTGTTCCTTCCTGGGCCGAGGTGCCAGTGGGGCCATGAGATTTCAGACAGGGGTCCAGTACCAATGTGACATACAAGCATCATGTTATTTGGTTCTCTTTCTCTAAATGTCCTGCAGCTTGCTGTTGTTCTACCACACAAAGTATAGACAGTAGCCTTTGCTTATTTTCAGAAATAAGATGAATTTTTTTCCACCAGATTTTCACAACTTCCATTTTTTCCCCCTTAACACTAGCCCCAAATGCTGAAGTAGTAATAGTTTCGGTTTCAATGTTCTCTCCTTTCTAAATAACTGGAAAACATATCCTTAAAATAGTCTCCATAACTTTCTATCTTATTAAGTATAATTAGATTCTTTTGTATTATTTTTCCCTCTTAATTCTTATTTTATCTGTTTTGTTTTTATAGGTATTCTGAGGAGAACTGTGCTTTAAGCAATGATTTTCAATAAATTTCTACTTCAGAAACTCATCAGACAGTGTGAGCAACAAAACCCAGTAGCAGTAACCACATGAGGCAAATTTAACATAAAAGAAGCTTTTGAAACCACACTGTGAATTTCTAATCTGCTTTTTGTCCTCAAAAATGAATCTAAATTACTTGAATGTAAATTAAAAATAGCAAATTCTACAACTGCAAACTTAAAACCCTACACCACAGAATTACTGTCTTTCTTTCAGATCTATTGTCTCCCTAAATTTAGAAAGAATTGAAAACTTCCTTTTTCTCCACTGAAAATTAGCACTGCCAGTAGATAATCTAGTAAAATTATTATAAGAAATCTTTAATTCACATTTCTCAAGGCCACAATGATACTAGAAACTCCAGAGTACATGCATGTTGCAGTACGACAACACCAACATTAGGTAATAACAAATCCAAACTATCTCCATGTCTCAGATGCAGTAAACTGAAGAGGCAGAACCTTCTGTTTGCTCCGGCCAGTAGCTCAGGAGATCATCAGTTTCATCATTCTGGAGATCAGTGCAGGTTTCCTGTTCATTATGGGAGAACATTCTTGTTCTTATCCTTTCTTCACTGCATCCTGGCTCTCAGACCTTGAAAACATGGATATGCCTATTTTGAACAGGAACAGTTTGCTTAAAAACCTTAAATGGCACTGTTAACTAAACTCTGTGCTCTAGGACTGAGATGAGCGCCTTGAGGTCTCATCAGTTTGGTTAGGTCCAAAAAACTGGCAAAATAATTGTCCTGCATTTTCCAGGAATTCCAAATAATTTCCATGTGAATGAGGTTTAACTGAAATATCTCTGGACTCCTCACAGCTAGTTTCTGTTTATCCACATGAATTATGGAGTTCTCCAAAGTCACAAAAATGGAAATTGATCCTGGGACAGAAAACTCTGGGTAGGTTTCTGTCTGAACTCATGAAAAAATGTGAAAAGTGATTTCAAGTAATAAAAGATAGCTTTCTTACAGCAGGAAGCGAAGCCACCTATCCCTCCATGGCTGCCTCTTTGTTAAATGCTGGGTGGTTGAGAGCTCGTTGCCACCTGGCAGCACTGCTGAGCCATGTTTCCTCCCCTAAGGAACAGGGCACACTGCACTTCTTAAGAAAGTTTAAAAATATATTTTCCTGGGGTTTGTAATTGAATTTGAGTTATAGGAAACATTCTACCAATGCTTTAAAATCACTGCTTGCCTTTCTCTTATTTCTGTCCTCAACATCTTACAAACACAGCCTGTGCTTCTTTCCCATTTTACAGCTTCAAAGCCATTTCAGTGCCAGCTAAAAACATAGGATATGTTACTCTGGTCATTAAAACACTGATCAGAGTATCCAAAATCTCGGTTTGTCAAGAGAACATTAATCTGGTCAATTTTCCACCATGCATATGATCAAAAGAAGCAGAACTCTGCTATCCCGTCATGCAAATAAAATTATGTGCACAAGGCACACTGTTAGTATTATCACCAGAGACATACTGTGTATCCCTATAAGGCTATTTTAATGTTTCTGGTGTATCATACCTTTTTATAGACACGGTTGCTGATTTTAAAACAAAGCCATTTCTGTTAGCTTGCTAAAAAACAAACCTAAAGCTTGGAAATATAACTACTATTTCTGTGTACATATTTTTGGCACAAATACGAATTCTTTAGGGTACATTACTTGGTATTCTGCAGATGAAAATGAGCCTGGTCTTTGCATGTTTTCAGCTGACTAGATGCAAATCTTTGAAGATGCAGAAGCCACATAGCGATATTTAAGATGACATACTATCTGGAAAGCTTGCAAGATTTATAAACCTGACCACAGCACCATGTAAAATGTGGTTCTGCCATTTCTTATTTTGTTCTGAGCATATCCAGACATGAGATATCCTGGACAGCTACATTTTGAAATCCAATTGTGAATATACAACGCTCAGAGAGAAGGAAGGCATAAACAAGGCCACTCTTAAATCTCTGAGTTGTTGTCTGCTCAGTCTCTACAGTCAAATGACTTCAGCAAAACAAGTAGCAGGAAGAAGCTGCAGAACCTGAACCTGTTCCCTCCTTCTGGAGCACAGTGAAAGGCTGAAATTACTGCCACCAACAAGTACTGGAGATATTTTTTTGAACGACTTAGATGCTCATCCTGAATATACCACAATGTAAGGTAGATATGTATAAACTTCTTTCTTGGAAGTAACCACTCTCAGATTAATAAAGGAGTTGTATACATATATATATTTAGAAGCCAGTTTATTTCTGAAGAGATGCTAGAAGAGCATACTTTTAAATCTGACAAAATTTAAAACTAAAAGAGAAGACCGAAGATAATTTGAGGGTGTTTCAGTCCCAAGTATCACAGCAGAGGCAACCTTCACATCCAGTCTGGGTTTCAAACTCACAACTCAGTGACTTTCCAAGTGCCCACACTGCCCTTTTTCAAACCTTAGGGAAGGATGATTTTTTAAGCTCATCTCCTGTTTTGGCTATGATTTTGATGTTGTTCTCTTCAGGAGCCACCCACGCCTGTTTTCTGTGCTGTTTCCTTGCTGGATCTTTCATTTATCCTTTTGTTTGCCCTGTTCTTCAGTTGTGAATCCTCCCTTCTCTGACCATGTCCATGAATTTCTGGGGAAGGTGGCAACTCCAGAAGGCAGAGAAAGACCTAGTGTTTAAATCTAGGACAGGGCAAGGAGACTTCCTTTCCACTGACCTGCCAAACACTTCTGAAAGAAATTAAGATAAACTTCTGGCATACTGATATACTCCCCATATATCAAAAAAAATCCTTTAAATCTTATCATAATGCACCTTTAAAATTATTTTTAAAAAAAGAAAATAAGAAAATAATTTCAAAAAGACATCAAAGATGATACAAAATCACAGCAAAGCTTAGTGTAGTTGAGCAAATGTGCCATGACAGTATGTACTGGTACATCTAAGAGATTCCTTCTCAGCTGGAGCACAGAACAAATGGAGTTAATAGGCAGGCAGAAAAAGCAGAAGACAACTCCTTCCCAAGCATCATTACATTCCTCCTCTCCCCCACACACATGCACTCTAAAGCAGTGATTCCTGGGTAGTGCTCATGTCAGGCTTTGCAGGTCTTGAAGCTTGCGTGTCTGCACATCCCACACATAACATCCAGTCCCTGGTGCACAGGACATTTCCTGTGTGCCTCATCCAGCATTTCAGTGGTGCCTACTCAGCATTTGACACATCAGTGCCCTGCTGAGTGCTCTGTTCATGCCACCTGGAGCAAGTTCTAGGTCATACCACCAGGGAAAGTCATCCACACTGAACCCTACAGCTCTGGGCCTCAGACAAAAGAAACAAACCCAAATAAAACCTTCAAACCTATTGGAAGCTAGCTCAGCTTTACCAGGTGTAAGGATAAGGTCTTAAGAACAATGTTCCATGAATAGAAGAGAACTAATCTGTTCTCAGCTGTTTCTCAAACAGCTATGTTTGAGAAAATTTCTTCTTAAACTGTGTGACTGCGGACTGTGTCTGAGAAGAGACTGAGGTCCCACTTCACACATCTTGGTGCATTTTCTCCATCTGTATTATGACCAAAGCAAAGCCATTCAGGGATGAAAATAATGGTGGTTGTGGGCTGATCCTTGCTGCTGGAAAAAGCCTTGAGGGGCAAGACTAAATACTGTAAGTGTAGCACTGAGCAGGTATCCACACACATGGAACTGCCTGGCTTCAGGTACAGGTTTGCTGCAGTTCTGCTGGCCCCTGAGCACTGACAGCACGAACACCACTGCCTGCTTCCTGTCGGTCATACCCAAAGAGAATTTGGCTTGTTTATTATAGAATAACAAAAGCCAAGAGAACATTTGTCTTCTAAATATATAAACTATGTAAACTCTGGGGACAAACATCTGCTTAAGTTTAAAATTAACCTTTGATCAGAGACAGATGTAGTCTGGGCTCAGATAAACTTGGATACAAACACGAGCACAGTGAGGGTCTGAACCAACCTTTTGGTGGGAATTGCAGGCAGCTGTGGAGGGGAAGGCAAGAGAGCAGAATAGGAGGACAAAGCTATATTAGAGCTGTTTATTGACTGTAATTAGGGGTGAATCAAAAGCTGTGAAGGAAAAACAAACAAGCCAAACCAATGGTAAAACCAAGAAGAAACTAAAAAAACATGGTAATGGTTAAGCAAACAGAATGCCAGCCTATAAACTGTTTACAGTGTGGCTGCTGTAATAGAAATATTTTGCTGGGACTGGAAACCTAAAGTCAGAGAGACAGAACTGGTGAGTGCATAAATGTCAGTCTGGGTAAGAGTGTGAGGGGCCGCTTCCTGTGCAGGGAACAAGTTACTCACATGCTGCTGCTACTCAGGAAAAAGTAAAGCTATTTGGCTACGAGGCAAAGATGGTGCTTTCTGTGTACACATAATAGTATCAACTATGTCACCATTCTAAAATCTTTGCTTCCTTTGGTTTTTCAGGGTTCTATCACCTTGAAAAATTTCAGTGGTTAGTTTGCAAATACGGGATATATAGGGTATTTTGTTTGGTCTGGATTAGGTTTGGTTGGGATTTGTGGGTTTGGTGGTTGGTTTGTTTGTTTGGTTGGTTGGTTTTGGTTTGTTGTTTTTGTTGCTGTTGGTTTTTTGAGGTAAAAGCTTGAATTTTGTTGTATGAGGGAAATAAATCAGCTAGGGCAACAGCAGAGCTACTCTGAACATCTTGTTCTCCCTTATAGTTTTGAGGAGCAGTCAGGAATATCACCATCTCTCTCCCAAAGACACAGGACACATACAGGGAAAGAAATTCAGTGGGGATAAATTTAGGGAAGCGATAGATTCTGCTGTTCCTGTTGTGTTAAAATTTTACTTGTTTTGGACTTATTTTTGCTGGTGGTGAGTTTCAGGGTTTGCTGCTTGGGATTTTCTTTTTCTGTTTGACTTCTTGATGTAGCTGCAGCTAGGGAGTGGCTCCAAAAATGAGTGAAGGTGTTACAACTCTGTAGGTGCTCTGTAGAGTTACCTCTGAAGGCCCGCAGGACATCCCAACAATCCTCCTAGGCAGGGATAATGATCCTCAGTGAAGTACTGCTGTATTTGGCCTTTCTGTGGTGGAAAGATAAACGCTGCAGTCCTGCTGACTTCTGCAGTTAACCCAGCGCTTCTAGATGGTAATGTTTGGTTTTATTTGTTCTTTGGCTTTTTTTTTCCCTGAAATATATTGTCATTATGTATGTCTGTGATAAAATATATTACCCTTGAGTGGTTAAGTGGTGCTCTGTTTCTCTGTATAGATGTATCATGACATTGAACCACCAGATACTGAAGGTGTAGTGCTCCGATATTAGAATGGTAGGGAACTTAAATATCTAGAAAGATCCCTGATAAATGATACACTCTGCAGACAAACCTCTGCCAAATTCTATTCAAATAGCACAGGGATAATGTGAATATGACTCTAATGAAGGAAGGCTGGAGTTGCCATAATGCATGCAGGTGCAATTGCTCCAAATCTCTCTTAAAATCCATTTTCCTGCCAGTGCTCATTCTTCCTTTAAACAGAAGTTAATACTCTGCTGACATTACTGAACTCCATCATGCTCATTATCTCAGGCTAGCATTTAGATCAGGTTTTTGGAGGTGAAAGACCAATTCATTAACTCTATTGTGTCACTCAATGACTTCCTGTGGAGAGATCATAAGTCAGATGGGGGTGTCACTGCTGGAAGATAAAAGAGAGCTATAAAGTAGGAAGACAACTGGTATAATTCACAAAAATGAGGAAAAAAATTACTCTATAGCCTTTAATTTCTATTCATAGTTGAGATTTTAAGTATGTTATTTAGATAACAGTGCATCTGAGGTTTTTTTTGGTTTTTTATGAGTTTCAGATATGGAATGAAAGAGGTTATTGTTTTGTTTTTTTGGTTTTTTTTATTTAAAGGAGAAAATTAATATAGGCAAGAAGTAACACAAAAATCCCTGTAAAAAAAAGTGTGCTTCAAAGCCTGTCATGTTGAAATGCTGATGGTATAATAAATATATTAATTTGTCTTGGTTTAAAGGGAAAAAATGAGTGTTTGGAAAATTATTATTTTATCAAAAAGAAAGTATTATGAATTTGTTTTAATTGTTGATAAAGAAAGAAATGGCTGCCAGGAATCAAAATCCATGTATTTGATTAAAATAAAATCTCCATACTGTTTCTGGAGGTTAAAGACAATGTTTATTTTTTAGAGTAGTCTCTGGTGTATTCTAAAATAATTTTTCTCTCTGAAAGAAAGAAAGAAAAATTCTCTCTGAAAGAATTGTCTAGGATTTTTATATAGAAAGTAGTTTCCTACTTTCCTACTACTTATGATGGAACATAAAGTTTGTCAGTTTGCACATGGGAAGTAAACAAGCAAAAAATACTTCTTGTGCTTTTAATTGAGTTTTTTGTAGAAAATTTTCAATTACGAGACTTTGCCAGTGTAATTAATAACTACTTAATACGAAGAAGCAGTGTCAAATAAGGAAAGCCTTTGCCAGAGAGCTTTGCAGCCTCTATTCAGCTTCCCTCTACATGTTCAATAAAACTGTGGGACATCATAGAATCCCAGAATGGTTTGGCTTTGAAGGGACCTTAAAGTACATCTGGTTCCAACCCCCTTGCCATTGGCAGGGACACCTTCCCCTAGAGCAGGTTGCTCAGAGCCCCATCCAACCTAGCACTGAATACTCCCAGGAATGGGCCATCCACAGCTTCTCTGGGAGAAGCTGGACAACCTGTTCCAGTGTCTCGCCATCCTCACAATAAAGATTTTCTTCCAGATAGCCAATCTAAACCTGCTCTCTTGCAATTTAAAGTCATTTCCCTTTCTCTTATCACTACCAGACGTTGTAAAAAGTCCTCTCCAGATCTCTTACGGACTCCCTGGAGACACTGGAAGGCTGCTCTAAGGTCTGCCAGAGTTTTCTCTTCTCCAGGCTGAAGAACCCCGAACCTCTCGGCCTTTCCTCACAGGAAGATCCTTGGCGGGACTCTCTCCTGCTAGGCTGCAGGAAGCCCCGGGGGAGATGCGGGACCGGGACGAGCTCGGGGGCGGTCTGTGGCGGGCCGCGCTCGGTCTGTAGCGGGGCCCAAGGCCGCAGGGGGAGCGTAGGCGGGCACTGCAGTACCGCCCGTCGCCGCCAGAGGGCGCCACGGCGGTGGGCGGTGAGTCTCTGCCTCAGAGAGGCACAGGGGAAGAGGCCTGGTGGAAAAATGCCAGCATCAGAACATGTGAACGTACCGTCGTGAAATAAACGGGAGAGGAGACCTGCTCATTTTTGGATGCCTTTATTAAGTGATCAGCACTGGGTGGAGGCCCGAGGGGTCGCGCACACCACCACTGCTCCCTCTGGGGACACAGACCAGGAGGTAGAAAATTTTGCTCCACAGCAGAACTGGGGCTTCTACTCTCATGGGCGTGCCTAGAAATAAGGTTGGCGTCTAGTTTAGGGTGTCATCCAAACTGAGTACTATTAAGGTTATGGTGGCAGGACAGAATCAGGCTCTGATCAATGGTGGGTGATTTCCTGTTGTTCTACTGGGTTAAAATCATAGTTTATGTGCTGGTTTGTTGTTTTTGAGAGGGTCCATATAGTACCAACAGCCCCTCATTAAATTCAGTCCAGGTGCAAGTCCTTCTGGGAACAGGGGAAGTTGTTCCCGAGGGAAAGGGATACAAATACATGGTAAGATAGTAACACTTAACAGTGGTAACCGAAGGCAAGTCCCAGAACTCTAACATTTAATATTCAACAACAGACCAACACTTCAAATTAAGACTCTATCAACTTCATCAACATCAACTAGCAATTACCACTCTGAAAAAGAGCTTCCATCTCCAGGGTTTCATTTCTCACAGTAGCCTGTTCTTGTGCTTCAGTACCTTCTGGTAAACTCCCTCCTTCAGCTGATGGCACCGGGATTTCCGACAGGTAACACAGGCTGAGGGCTGGGAGCAAGCACAAAACCAGCGGCTGTATCAGTCACTGTGAAAAGCAACAGCACTGCTCTTAGAAATTTTAAGGTTTCAAGCTTAAAAAAACCCCATGACTTGGGAAATCTAAGTGAATCTCAGTTTCTAATGTATTCACAGAATCACAGAATGGGTCAGGTTGGAAGGGACCACAGCGGGTCACCAGGTCCGACCTCTCCTGCTCAAGCAGGCTCGTTCTAGAGCACGCGGCACGGGATTGTGTGCAGATGGTTCTTGCTTATGTCTGGTGAGGAAGACTCCACAGCCTCTCTGGGCAGTCTGTTTCATTGGATGGTCACTCTCACAGTAAAGAAGGTATTATATTCAGGTGGAAATTTCTGAGCATCAGTTTCTGCTCATTGTCTCTTGTCCTATTGCTTGGCATTGCTGAGAGAGGCTGGCTTCATTCTCTTGTCACTCTCCCTTCAGATATTTGTACATTGATGAGGTGCTCAAACCTTCTTATTCCAATAAATCCTGGGATTTCTTTTCCTATTTTTCACTTCATATTCATTATTGATAAAAATTAGTGCACTTTCCAAGCTGTACATAAAAGAAGCAGCAAGTTTTCCTTTCTCCTAGCTGGTTTGGAAACAGCTGCCTTCTCTTCTTCACCCTGCCCCCATTTCAGCTGATTCTCTTTAATGCTAAGATATTCCTACCTTAAGTGAGAATCCCTTTCTCAGATCCTTTACAAATGAAAGCCACAGTTGAAAGGAAACTATAGGAAGTGGAAATAGAAAACAAGAAATCCTAAACTGGTATCAATCTTCCTATTATTAATGCAGTTATTTATTGATTATTCGGTCTTCTTACTGTGTTATCTGGGAGCATTCTTTTTTCTATTTTTCATCTGGATTGAAGCACTCTTCACAAAACCTTTCTTTACATTTCATCCATGTTATTATCTCTTCTATCCCTCCTCCCCACACCCTGCAACTTTAAGCTGCACTCATTTGAAATATTTTCTGATATTAACAGACTGGTTAATTTTTTTTTCATCAGGTAGCAGCTCAGTAATTGGAAACCTAAGAGTCACTTAATATAAAGATCACTGAAAATCATAAACCATTTTCTTCTTGACCTTTTCCACCAAAACATTAACTTCTGAGTCAGCCTGCTTTAAAGCTACAGAAGCACTGCATATTGTTATATTGGTTTCTGACTTCAAGCAATTCTTTTCTTCCATTTCCTCCTATTTTTAGCATCTAAAGGCTGAAATTTTACAATATGCTATTGCTCTTTTTTTTTCCTAGGAACAAATGTCAGCGCATCAAAAGCTCACTGCTTTTAGTATGTGTCACTTGAGATCACTGGGGAAAAAATACTTTGTAAACCTCCTTATTGAATCATTAACCGTGGGCGCTACTATAAATAGTTTTCACAAAAGTTCTGGGATCAGTTATTTCAGCATCACTTCACTGTTAAGTAGAATTCATAAAGACTCTCAACACTGAACAAGGGGACAAAAAACCCATAATCCTAAAGGTGAAGAGGTATGCAATCAAAATATTTTTCTTGTATGTAGCTTTTGTATGTCTTTTGGTGTATACCCTGTGGTATCACAAGAATTTCTATCAGCTATATAGTATTTGCAATGAAAATCACTGTACAAACTCACATACACCTATACTTGGGTCGTTCACCCCCTCTCTCTGTTTAGATGCCAGTCTTAAATCATCCAGACCTGAAATGCTTTCTGCAGCAATCCAGTCCTCTCAGACAACCATGCAATAGTTACTTCTTAGGATCTTGGAATCACTAGGAAAATGGTTCTTACCATCTTTCTGATCTACAGTTATCAAGGTAAGGGGGTTGTGGGGTCACTGCAAACACATTTGGCAGGTCTAGACAAAGGCCACAGTAGCTCTCCTGTTGCCTTTGGTGTGCTGCCACAGAAATTTAGTGTATGCAGATAGTGATGTCATGGTCCTATAGCTGTGGCTGTGGACAGGGTCAATCTCCTCATGGCATATACAGCTACGACTGCTATACAGCCTACAACACCAAGAATTTATTAAAGACCTAGGAGGACTCTTGTTTTTTCTTGATAATCAATTACCTTTCCTGCCACAGGGCCAGAGGTGTTCACTGAGTGCTCAGAGGCATTCCCTGAATTTAATGAATCTCTGGGAGAGGTGTGATAAGCAGAAAGACTTTGATATATTTGGCAGGAACAACCAGTACAGGTTTTCCAGAATGATGTTCAATTTGCCACTCATCAAGGTTGTATCTAAAGCAACAAAGAAATCAAATATGTTAAACATCTAAAACAGGGCTACTAAATTGCCACCTAGTGGTCTCATAATGAAGCTAAAATCTCCAGCCTGCTGATCTGGCTGAAAAATATTGATGGGAGTTTTGTATTTTTGTCAGGGTCCCAATGTGGGTGTTCACTGATGCCTTGCACATAGTGTGGTTGGAGCAGAGGGGTGTCAGGGCACAACTTCCAAGCCAATACAAGACAATTGGAACTGCTGGGGTACCAGGGGCAGCTTGTACAAGACATAAGATACCAAAATGGAATTTCTTAGCCAGTCAGCCATCCTGTGCATAGGGTAAAAAATGCTGCCAGGTAGGAGCCCTAGTCTGTTATCTATACTGCTTGTTAACTTTTCCTTTCTAACAAAACAAAGAAACAAACAAAAGTAAATAATTTGAAATAAAATATTTTCTGACTGTTGGGAGATTAGTTAGGAATTTTCTTCTTTGGAGGCTCAATAAGATACAGAGAGGTGGTCGTGGCCTTTCAGTACCTACAGGGGCTGTGGGAGCTCAGCACATCCCAGGTGGGATGTGCGGAGCCTCCCGAGACCACCTCTGCATGGGACTTAGAAGGTCACATGGGTTTAGAGGGTGTTTTTATAGAGTGCACAGAGGGTGAAAATATAAGTTTTAAGATTTTTGGTATGTGGGTTATGGGGACAAGATGGAGGAAACAGGGTGTGTCTCCTCCTTCTTCTTTCTTCCTCTTGTTCTCCATATTCTGCTGTGGTGTTGGCACTTGGGGATTGGTTTAGAATAGAGGGCCACTGTCCAACATAGGTGACGGGCATTGGGAAATAAAGGTAAACATGATATACGTAATTTGTAGTATAAAGATACGACACTGCCTCGGGGCGGAAAAGAGTGCCTGGAACTGTCTTGCTGAGCTGACCTCGGCAAGGCAGGAGAAAATGTTTTATAGATAAGATAAAATAAACAGCCTTGAGACCGAGAAATGAAGAGCTCTGACTCCTTCTTCAAGTGCCGGGCTGGGAAAAGAGACTTTGGAACTTTTCTCGGGGTCACTCCGACCGGCTAGAGACCCCGACACTGGAAAAAAGGAGACTCAGAGGTGACCTTATCTCTCTTTACAACTTCCTGAAAGGTAGTCAGGTGGGGGTTGGTCTCTTTCACCAGGCAGCAACTGACAGAACCAGAGAACATGGGGTCAAGCTGCATCAAGGGTTGGATATTAGGAAGAAGTTTTTTACAAAAAAAGTGATAAAGTTCTGGAATGGTCTGCCCGGGGAGGTGGTGGAGTCACCATCCCTGGATGTGTTTAAGAAAAGACTGAATGTGGCACTCAGTACTAGGTTTAGTTGAGGTGTTAGGGAACAGATTGGACTCAATGATCTTGAAGGTCTCTTTCAACCTAGTCATTCTGTGAATTCTGTGAACTATACTAACATAGACTGTTAATAAAGCTAAATATTACTACAAGAGACATTTCTGACAGAAGGTTTTGGAGGTTTTTTTTTAACAAATTTCTATCCTTGTATTTTATTCTGCCATTTTGACATTGATTTTTTAGAGCACAAATTCAGACCCCAAAACCCTTTTTATTTAAGTACAGATGTGGAATTATATACTTTACCATACTTAATGCTACCTCACTGCTTTCTTAAAGTCCACAATTAAAAATTGCTACTACTGAAAAATCAGCAAGAATTTACTTTATAAAAATAAAGTTCACCTTCTACAGGAAAGGCCAGTTCTTACAAGTTTCTCTAAATCCTAGCATCAAACCAGTAAAATTTCAAAGTCCTTTTTCTCACTTCCCTCAACTGGTATAATTTATTTTAAGCTAATTTCACTATTGCACAACTCCTGTCTGTAGTTATTTGTCATTTCATCTTCAGTAAATAACCTATGTTAGAATTCAAGAATTAAAAATAATCCTTCCATATTATTACTAATAATTTAAAGAAAGAATGCCATCAAGGTGGAAGATAAGATGCACTGGAAAAACCTAGAACCAGCATGACCTGAGAATGAATCCTATAATCTATGACCTAATTGTGGCCTTCCACCACCTGAAGGGAATCCACAAGAAAGTTGGAATGGGACTATTTATAGGAGTATGTAGTAACAGAACTAAGGGGAATGGCATCAGACTGAGAGTGGAAGTTATATTAGGGAAAAATTGCCCAGAGAAGCTGTGGATACCCCATTCCTGGAAGTGCTGGACAGGATTTGGAGCATCCTGGGATAGTGGAAGGTGTCCCTGCCCACAGTAGCAGGTTGAACTAGATGATCTTTAAGCTCCCTTCCAACACACACCATTCCATGGTTCTATGTTTCTTTTATTCTAAATTCTATTATTACCATCTCTAAGGGTCACAAGATCTAGTGCAGCTGAAGAAATGTTGTCCAAAGAGATAAACTCTTTAACCAAAACGAAGTTATAACTAAAGTGAAAAAGAACAAAAAGTAAAGGAGCAACAAAGACAGGGATTGTGCTGGCAGATGACAAGAGAAGTGAATTGTCTCTGCCCAGTGTTGCATGGACTAGATTAACAATAAATACATAACTATGTGTGATCTCACTCATGTCCAGAGCAGCAGTCTACCTGTATTAAGTTTAAGCCGTTGTCTTAGGAGGACATGTTATTTCAAGCCCTGAGCTGCAATAATGCAATTAGGTTGTCCCCACTGTAGATACTGTAGCAATCTCTGCACCATGCTTCTTCACAACTCTTCAGCAAAGTTTTATGTTTTCTGCAAGACTATACAGGTGACAGGGTCATAGCTACAAAAAGCTGTAGCTTTGCAGTGTGCCTCCTAAAATCATTCCTAGTTATTGCTAGAAATTCAAACAGTCACATTCATACTCAGATCACTTTTTGGGGGAACTATTAAAGAAAACTTATTATTACCTTTCTTCATTGAAAGTTTCCTTTTTGTTGTGCTGGCAATGAATCTCTCTAAGTCCCATTTTAAAAATTGCTCATCTACTTCTCAGTGATTTAGGATACATAAGAAAACATCAGTTAAAAGTAACAGACCTTTTTGTGTGCCTTAATAAGCCTAACAAAAGCTGTGAAGTATCTTGACACAGAAAAAGAGGCTTTCACAACAAAATGTATTTTAGCCTATATTATTGCAGATGACAGGGAGAGATTATAGCATCTAGAAAAGAGGCAAGTTTCCTACCATTAAAACAGGGAAATTATCCAACAATATTCCAATTAGCAAAAATCATACCTGCATCAGCTTACAGTTTTTGTAGTTATGTCTAGGCATTGTTTGATCTTAATATCAAATTACTTTACATAGTTATTGAAGCAACTAGAATTTTCTAGTTTGTGAATTCAAAAACCAGGAGAGGAAATGTCATCATAACTCTATGTTGTCTCGTAAACTCTACCATACAAAAAGCACAAGGTGCCTTTTATACACATTTCAATTCTGTTTGGTGCTGTGACACCAGGTGTTTTTTATTTACAGGATTATCAGTACCACTTAAATCTAGCATTGAGAATCAGGTTCAGTCATGAAGAGTTCAGACTCTGATCTTGTGCTTGCAAACACTGCCACTGTTCAGAAACTTGTTTCTTGGTGAAAACAGAGAATTTATCATTCCATTTTTGTAAGATATCACTTCCAGCAAAGTCTTGATGGTGACCAGAGACAGGACCCAAGGGGATGGTCTGAAGTTGTATCAGGGGAGATTAGGTTGAATATTAGAAAAAGGTTCTTCTGCCAGAAGGTGGTTGAGCACTGGAACAGGCTCCCCAGGAAAGTATTCACAGCACCAAGCCTGAGTGCAAGGTGTTTGGACAATTCTCTTAGGCCCATGGTATGGCTCTTGGGAGGGTCCAGTGAAG
>JAWWEY010000115.1:111777735-111803822 GCA_035582745.1 Loriotus luctuosus | reverse complement strand
GATTGGTTTAGAATAGAGAGCCACTGTTTAACATAGGTGACGGGCATTGGGACATAAAGGTAAACATGATATACGTAATTTGTAGTATAAAAATACGACACCGCCTCGGGGCGGAAAAGAGTGCCTGGAACTGTCTTGCTGAGCTGACCTCGGTAGGGCAGGAGAAAATATTTTATAGATAAGATAAAATAAACAGCCTTGAGACCAAGAAATGAAGAGCTCTGACTCCTTCTTCAAGCATCGGGCTGGGAAAAGAGACTTTGGAACTTTAGTCGGGGTCACTCTGACCAGATAGAGACCCCGGCAAGGGGCTATGCAAGAAAACTGAAGAGGACAATGGAGTCACAGGAGAAGGGACAACAGCTTTAAACTGAAAGTAGGTTTAGGTGAGATACCAGTAAGAAATTCTCTACTGTGAGGGTGATGAGGCACTGGAACAAGTTGCTCAGAGAAGCTGTTGATGCCCCATCTCTGATAGTGTTCAGGACTGGGTTGGACAGGGCTGTGAGCATCCTGGTCTATTGGAAGGTGGCAGGGGGGTTGGAAGTAGCTGATCTTTAAGGTCCCTGCCAACCCAAACCATTCTATGGTTCTATGATGATTCCAGAGGAGGAAGCACTTTGCTCTGCTGGGTGTTCTCCCACCTTCTAGTCTTACTCTGCCTGAGCCATATGTTCATCAGCATGTGCTGTTTACACAGAACCAAGCAGATGAGAAACAACAAGGAAGCACAAGTGGAACAGTAAGTTTTGCAGTTCTGCTTTTGTGATCGGTCTGCCCAGAAGCAGCTAAGAGAGACTAAAAATAATCGCAACGTGATGAACTGCATAAACAAATTCTCTGGGGATTAATGCATCCTCAATAATTTTACCAATAATCAGGTGGGGGAGCACTGGATTGAGAAAGCTGATGCTCACAGGAGGTGGAGGAGGCAGAGGCCTCGTGTTAGAAAGTGTCCTGGAGCGGGGGCTGCTGGCTACATCTCTGGGAGGACACATCAGTTGTTTCACAGATAAGTCAGAGATAAGTCAGTCCACAGCAGCAGAATCCAAATGATTCATCTCCCTCCTCCATCCTGTCACCTGCTGGGACCTAGTACAGTTAGTGGCTGAAAGAGAAACATCAGCTCTGAAAGACAGACTGAAAACCCTTACTGTACTTTTATTGATCTCCTGGGTAGAAAAGGTGTCACATGAGTATCGCATTGGTCTGAGGATGCTGCACAAACTGAAAGTTGAACCCTGGCCAAAACACATCCCCTTGCACATCACTTTCAGATCAATACCTTGATTAAAGTATTGGCAATTCTTGTGTCTTCTCTCCTCTTGGGATGAACTGTGAGCCCTGCAAGCAAAGGTCATTGCTTCCCACAGAATGTGAGATGAGATAGGTCAGGAAAACTAGATGAAGAAGAGAAAACAAACATGGCTGGGGCAAAGGGTAGGACTTGGGGAGCAATAAAAATAATCAATTTTTGACATGAATATTGTCTTCCTATACTTCAAATTTTGTGACTAAAATACAACTCACCATATAGAGCACTATATATAGTTGTTGTTTTGCTTTCATATCACTTTTGGCCTGGTTGACATTAATCTGATTTTTATTTGTGGGCATTTTCCCCATCTTTTTTTTTTTTGCATGCATCTATAGTTCTCTTGTTTCACATTGTACTTTGTTCTTGTCTAGGGAAATCTGCACCTTGTTTCTCTTTGTTACACAGATTTGATTTGCACACTGTTTAGTTTTAAACAAGTGTCTATAGTTATACTAGTGTCTGACCTCACTCCATTAACTTAATCATATTTTAGTCAATTAAGCTCTCTGTAGAGTGAATAGCTATCTAAACTGATTTACCTTTTTTTCTTTTTATAATGCCTCAGCTCCCCTTCCTCTAGTTATTATTGAAGCAAAATAATAGAGGAAGCTATAAACACACTCCATACACTGATGTGCCACTAATCCAAACTACCTAGCATAATAAAAAGGCACTCAATTAAAAGCTACTTTACTCCTTAATGTACTCTAGGTAATTTTATCTTTAAGAAGTACACAATATAAGGTGAAAGGTAATCAATACAGTGCTGTCTGAGCAATTGCAGATATAACTGCATACCTGTTGTCAATAAAATTATCCAGGGACAGAATGCCCTATAAATGCAACCAGCTTTTTAAAAAAAACAAATGCTCTGCTCCAAACCTGAGAAGCTGGTAAGCCACAAAATAGAATCCACATGACAATTACTCATTTGAACTTTAATGTGTGCCATGAGTTTTTGTTGCCCCTAACCTTTTCTGAGTTAGTCTCTTCAGGGCTTATTAGGATTGCCTTTGACTAAGGAATTTACCATACCATCAATCTGTCAGTGTTCTGCTATCCCAGTAGCTTCCTGAGTTTTCAGATTCTGTTCAAATTGCCATGCCAAATGGCATCCATATAACTCTGGAAGACATGTCTTTGATTTCTGGGGCCTCATGCCTGCTGTAGTTGATAGTGAACACCTTCAAATACCTCTCTTGACATGTTTTACACTTTCTAGGTAGGAAATTCTAGATCCCCCTGTCTTTATCCCCACAAATAACCAGAGCTAATGGCTTGGGAATGTGCTAGATGGATCATTCAGCACATTTTTTTACTCGATGTTTATACATTTACAAAATCACTGAAGGCTTTCAGGAGAAAGAAAGCATCATCCAGTGTTACTGTGCCAGCATTGAGTATGAAAAATAACTATTCAATTGTCACGTGTAAAGAATATACAGTAAGAACTTATTTGTGTTGGCTCTGAAATTGTACACTGTCTGTCTTGTCCTCATCTTATGGGCTATACAGTTTTTACACAGCTCAGAGCAGTCAGACTGAACTTGTGCCTCCCCTAAAATACCTGAAGATGTGCTGTAAAGGGCAAGATATCTACACTTACAGCTCTGGCAGAGAGCTACATTAAGGCTTTTAAAAATTGAAGTACAGTCAGGCACTTAAAAATGGACCATATTTTTCTCAGCCAGTTGACATATCTCAGGTTAAATGACGAAACAGGTCTTTCACAGGAATTTCTTTGAGAGATCTTAAAAGACATGAGCAGGGTAACAGAACAGTCATGATCTGAAAAATAATATTGTTCTCTGAATACATGGAACAGTATCCAGTCAAAGGGATGTAAAAGTTGAAGTAACCTGAATATTGTGGGGTTTTTAAACAATTTTAAATCAAAATTGTGAGTGAAACAAGCTTGACCTTTTACGAAGCAAAGTTGCTTTTATGTATTCATTGTTTGTTTTCATGCGTGTGTGTCTGTCATCTTCAGGAATAAAAGCACTGAAGTCAATTCCCTTCTGCCTTTCTTTATATGGAGCTGGTATTTATAATGAGCCTCCAGTCAGCTCTGTCATATTAAAATGAACTTTCTGAATTATTGTTGTTCGCCTGATTTCACAATCAGCCCTTTGCAACCCACAACACTGTCACTAGCAATCTAACCAAAGGCAAAAATTTCTTTAATGTCTAGATCAGTTTATGTTAAATAATATCAACACCTTTCAGCAGCAGTAGTATTTAAATACAGCTAGAGTGGAACAAAACAGAATGCCTGATTTTTAAAAAGCCTCATACATCCATGCTTCTTTCATTCCTGCTGGAATCGTGTAAGTTATAAATGATGGGGACTCTTTTTCTCCTCTATGTCTTAGTAACACTTCATGTTTTGCCTTGGGTGTAAAAGTTAAAAACTTATTAGGTTGATGGTCTTTACCATGGGAAAGTGACTTCTCCATTAGAAAGCCAATAGATTTACAAAGCTATATAAAAAATTGGGTCAAAAAGAATTATCTATTTTTCGAGCATATACATTTCTGTTATCCTTTTGATAGAGCAAAAAATCTGCTGTCTTTTGGAACACTGAAGGAATAAACCAGCCAGAGATAGTACCTTTACTTGCAGCTTGAAGTCCATTTCCAGTTACCACTTCATATATTTTTCTTTACTTTTTTCCATTACTATTTCTATTTACAGTTTTTCAAAGAAAGACAGTATCAGGTATCAGGTAAATAGGTTAGGGGCAGGGAGGAGGAATGGACAATAGGGGAAGAGATTGCCTATATCCATTCTCTATTCATCATCTTTTCAATAATCTTTTCATCTCCTACAAAAATTGAAATCTTCACAAAAACACAAGCTAGATTACTCTTCTTCCCATGTGATTACCTGTTGAGGTAAAGAAATATTTACACCATCTGATTCCAATAACTGTGCTAAAAAAAGACTGATATAGATTCACAACAGGTGATTTTAAGAGAATGTATCAGTGTATAAAGCATTAATAAGGTTTAGAAAATAACTTTTAAAAATTCTTATCTCTGTCAGCAACAGAACTGTTCAATTTCTATGCTCCAGATTGAGATGAACTTTGAAAAAATGCTAAAGACAGGCCCTTGGGCTTATTACCAAGATAAATTTTTTCTTTGCTATATAGTCCTCCAGGTACAATAAAGATACACAGGAATAAATTCTGAGTGTTTTATTTCTAGTCCTATGGTAGAGCAATTCCGAGTGCAATTTGACTTTAACTCTGTTTCAGCACTGGCAGAATTCGTACCTATTTCAAGGGCAGTACCCCTTGCTCATGGCAGGGCTGCAGGAGCTTTGTAGCTCTTTGAGGCAGCTCTGAATAAAGCCTCACTACCTACCTCAGCCACTTGCCAAAAGTTATCACAGATCGCTGGAAAAGCTCTGACACTGAGCTAAAAATCAGAGCGGAAGAGCGGCTGCACACTCAGCTGGTAATTCCCATTTTTCCAGTGCTTTACCTTGCCATAAAGCTTGTGCTCCACCAGAGGGCATTCCATGCCTCAAGAAAATGCAGCTCGGCAAACAATTCCAAAGCAAGGGGGAATAATTCCTCTAGTCTTCTTAAGGTATTGGACACTTCATATTACTAATCAAAAGCCTACTACAAACTGAACTATCCCAATTGCAGCATCTATCAGGTATTTCCCAACTGCTCTTACATTCCAGTAACTCCTTTATTGGGAAAAACAGTAAATTAATTAGTTCTCACATGTAAAAAAAGATGGGAACTAGACTATTAGAACTGAACATATATTTTCCCTTCACAACAAATTAATATGATGAAAAACTTAGGAAAATGTTGATTTGTCAGATAGTAATTGCAGAGTTTTAGGTTTCATTTCTCCTAACGTTTAGCTAACACACTGCAGACTTTTTATAGTGAGTGTTCACGTGGATTTTGCCTTACTAGTGTCAAGTAATACTGAATTCCATCAGCTGAAAAGCCAGCCTTTTGCATATTATTAGTTACAGAAATATAGCACAGCTGGAAGAACATTTGTCCTTTAAAATTTTTATTAGAAAAATATGCTTTCATCTTACCAGTCTGCAATCTTGTATAAGGATTCTGAACATTTTTCCCGTCTCAAAGAACTTAACGTGTAGACAGCCTATAAATTAATACCTATAAATTCTAATTTTCTATAAATCAAGCAAAATGAATGCTGTCACTAAAACTGAAAGAAAATAGACTGAGAAAAAGACAAAGAAAACAGCATTTCTCATATTTCTGTGCAGCTTTTCATTGCAATTGGCTTTATGTTTGCATTTTTTTCCAGTCTGATGATTTTAGCTGCATTTGTAATCATCCCTTAGCTTCACACATGAAAACAACTTTATTGTCCATTTCAGGATTCAAAACTAAGTTACCTCACAAACTCTTTTTTACCAAGCAATGTCTTGCTGCTTCGTAATAGTATTGCATTTCTGTTCTTCATGTAAAAACAGGGTCTTCAGGGAAAACAATACAACAGGAGAGCTCACATACTACTGTATCAATGCACAATTAAATGTTTTATGTGTTAGCAGATACTCTAATAGCCACTTCTTCAGTACAGCACACTAGCAATTTTCTAGAATGTTCTTAAAAAAATAAAGAAATGTGAGTAAACAATCTTTCTTTTTTTTTTTTTAATTTCACCTATCAGACAAAGTTTGGAATCACCTATATTTCTGAAATGCAGTAAAATGAAAGATTATTGAATAAACTATGTAAAATAATACATTTCTTTTTACAAAAATACTGAATTATCATTGAGGTCATTGATTAAACTTTGTTATGTAAGAAAAGAAAAACATCTAAGATGTGGGTAAGTCATCAAATAGTAAGAATAGAAAGTATTTTCTTTGGCGCAACACTTATTTTTACACAAGGATGTAAAGAATATAGCAGGCAATAGTCTTCGCATTATACAAAGCATCCAGCTTTTCAGGTTTGTAGATAAATACTTAAGTTCAGCTGTAAGAATGTAAACATAATAATTATTTTACAAGGCAATAATTATTTTATGTGTGTTTACAAGGCAAGGGTGTGCAGTGCCTTAAATTTATTCCTTGGATTGCAGAAGCCCATTGGGTCATTTTCAAAGTGAATTTCAGAATATCATTACAGGGTAGGATGCACTCACTTGCCTGTTCATCCAGGGTAAGTTTGCTTCCTTACCTGAACACTGGCATAGCCAATTACTAGCTTATAATAATGTCAATATAGAATTCTATGATTTGAAAGTACAATGTTTATATGTAAAGTCCAGTCCTAAAATTAAAATATTATTTCATTCTGCTTCAGTGAATCAGAGGAAAAATGCCCTCCCAAGAGAAGAATAAATGCCCAGAGGCACATACACAAATGAATCACTGACACTTTCTGTACATTTTCTTTCTGGTTGTCTCAGAACTCAGCAAAACACCTTGTTGGCCACAGATGAGAGAAGTCCTTGTCCAGCTAAGCTTAAATTGATCTCAACTTTCAGCGTCATCTAGGCTCCTCTATGAACAGGAAGGACTGTGCTAGGAAGCAAGGGCTAATTTGTCTGAAAAGCAGATGTTCTGATGGGTAGAATATATATTAATTGGAAATTATGGGGCAATATTAATTCAAACTCCAAGTTAATAAGGACAGTATTTGAGTTGTGAAAGTCTCTAACACAAATAAAAAGTTCTTTGAATTTAAGCACACTGATTTCTACCCACAAAGGCCGTAAGTCACTGAACTAGAACTTGGCTCAAAGCCCATTTCTGGATATGAGCCCTGCAGTCCCTTGCTATGGTGGTATAAAAACTTACACAGGTGCTCTGAAATTTGAGCTATCAAAGTCAAGGAGACTGCTCTCAGGAATTGAAAAAAAAAACCCTCTTCTGCTTAATGTTGGAAGGAATGGGTGGCAGAAAACTTTCAAAATACCTTGCATTTCTTACTACTTTTGCTGACACTTTTTTTTTTTTACTATCCTCTGTTTATCACAAACACAGGGTAACCCAGCTGGGATGCAAAGAGGTTAATTTGCCTTAAACGAGCCAAATATTCTTAAATAAAAACTTCTGTAGAAATTATAAAGAAAGATTATGGATGTATCCATATCTTAACTGACTGAGAAGTTATGGTCTCTAGCCAAAAGGTTGGCTTTCAACAAATGTTTTCAATCATTATGGTTACTACATGCTTATTAGAGCTATGGTTTCTGAATGTGTTTGGGGTGGCTTTGTTTGTCTTTCATGTAAAAGTTCGGGTTTTTTTCTTTTTGAAAAAATAGATTGTTTTAAAAAACAGCCTAGGCAGGTTTTTTTAGGGAGTTGCTAAAAGTCATTCCAGATTATAAAAAAGCCTGAATAAAAGAGAAATTTAGCCTCAGTCAAAAGGGGGAAAATATGTTGCCCCTATCAGCAGTGCAAAGAATAAAAAGTGCAGGTCAATGGCAGCAGCTGGAGGGAGACATAAAAAGAGCGAGAGGATGGAAGTCTCATGGTCAAGGAAGAGAGGCCTCTGCAACAACTTGTAAACAAGCACTTTAATCATGTTTGCTATTTCATTAGCATTTGAAAAATTCAGATTGAAATATGAAAGATGGTTTTATTTCCCTTCTCCTTTATGCAGGGCCTGGACAGCTTTAAGCAAAACAATTCTCTTCTGAATTATGAGGATAACAATAACGTTTCTCTGTCTCAAAGGGCTGATTATGAAAATAAATTAGATGCTCAGATGTTATAGCAATGAATCCCAGTAAATTAAAAATAATTTTCAAAACAAAATAACCACATTTACATTATTTTTTAGATACCATGAGTTCAAAAAATTTTTATGGAAATCATAAGCTGTGTGTATGTAAGCAAGGAAATTCTGGATGGCTAACCTCAGAAATGTGAAGAACACTTATTGGGAAATACTTCAGCTAGTTGACAGCAGAACAGATAAAAAGGAAACTACTAAATTATTAAATGACCTACACTACAGCTTCTAATATGCAGTTTTGCAGCTGGAGGAGAAGTGACTGCTAGAATGCTTAGTTTGGTGTCTTCAAAATGTCTACAGTGAGGCTCTGGTTTGAAAAGTGATTATGTAAAAATAGCACTTCCTACTCAGCAAATCTGTTCTTGTATGCTTTAGTAGGGAGAAAAAGAAAAAAACAAAAACAAACCAAAAAACAAACGACTGCATATCTTCACTGCTGAGCCACCATATCTCTGGTGGGGGGAGTAAGAAACTGCATTATACTCTAGTTTATGCAACTTCATCAAAATCACCAATTTAAAGCTATAATGTACCTAAGCAAAACCCATCATTTCAAAATTGTGCCCTTTGAAATCAGACCTGCATAACCTCATTACCTTCATCTGAATGGAAATGAATGAAATGAAAGGAAATAAACCCTTCAGATTGAAAAATCATGATTGGATTTCCTCCAGCTTCCTATCATCACCCAAACTAATCAAGCTATTTTCTCCCCAGGTGGAAAATGAAAAGAAAGAGAGAGGTGATGATGATTCTTTTTTTAAATATTTGGCAGGTAATCTCAGAGCATGAAGCCCATATAAGTTTCAAGAGGTTACATGAGGACTACAGAAGGCTAATACTATGACAACAGCTGCTAGCACGGGGATGTAAGCAATGCAAAAATCAGATTCATGCAGTTTGGCCAGCCTGTTTCCAGGGCTGTCAGACTCCTAAGTGATGGAGTGGGCTTTGCCACTATCAACTGCTTCCAAAGGATCAGTATGTCATAGCAAATGCTCCTCTTTAGGCTTTTCAAAAGAAGTCTTCTGTGTCAGAATGATTTTTTTCCTGAAGAAGAGCAGATGAAGAGGCTCTTGTAAAAAGAAAAAAAAAAAAGTAAAATTCTGAACACAGGAAAATACATACTTAGTATCTGTCTAGAGATTTGAAGGGATACTTTGATCATTCTTGCCAATTACATACCTGTTAGAGGCGAGTATATTTACATATTTAATATTACGCTAATCTCCAAAAACTTTGATCAAAAAGACATGCCATTTATCCTCAAACACTGTGCCAAAATTTCATCTCTAGATAGCCTAATGTGTGAAGTGATGAATTTGTTTTCAAGTCTTTTACAGAATGCCTTCAATTTTTCACTTCAGATTAAAACACCTACCCTTTTAACAAGTGCACTGCTTCTCCTGAACACTATCTTTAAATATAAAAGAAATCATAGCACAATGGTTCCCTCAGGGTTTTACCTTTTGACATTTCTCTAAGAAAACATCTCAGAAAGAAAACAAATGGCATTATGCTTGCAGACACAATCCTTTTCTAACTGAACAGAAATGTCTACATATTTCTTCTCATCTGTGACACATTTTAGTGTGCCTTATAGACGGAGATCTTGAGTGACCTTCATTAAGTCCCTGGACAAGAAGCCTGACTAGCTCTAGAATTGCAAGTTCTGAGTGTGGGCTAGTGCATTAATGGAAAATTGAAAGGTTACCACATAAGTTTGCAGAAAACCCCAGCATCAATTCTGACAGAAGACAGTCCAGCAGCAGAGGTTTTGCAACACACTCTGGACTCCAGTCTGCTATGTTAGATATAGATATAAAAATCCTAACAGAAAGCATTTTTTTTTTATTAAATTGTGTTCTTATAGAATGCATCCTTTCCAAGCAATGTCTAACCTTGTAATTCTTTTCTTTGTCTGTACCAAGATTTCTCCTAAATCTCTTAAAACATCTCTTTCCCAAAATAAGAATCCTCCCAAGAGTGCTTTATTCAACAAAGAGAGAGATGCAAATGCAGCATCACAATTCCTTTATTATTCCTTTATTATTCCTTTAAGAATGCAGCATTTGCTCTGAACCACAGACTAGATCTTGGAGATGTTTCAAGCACGGTCTACACGTTTACTTAAGTACCAGGCATTCCTTTCCTTACAGTGCCAAGGATTCTAACAGTAGAGTGTTAAGACCTCCAGCAAGTAAGATGAACAGTCTGGTAACAAAACTCTATCTGGAGCCAGTGCCAGAACAGCACTACTTGTTTACAGCTCTAAAATTGAACTACCATGACAGTCTCTCTGAAAAAGTAAGTTGAAAAAATATTTTAATTTCAAGTCTTACCTGAATTACTCTAGTATTTAATCAGAATATTCCTTAGTGATGCTGCTTTGGGGAGCCAGTGTAGGAACGAAGATCTGTAGGGTGGCAGCTCTGACCCTTCCTCCCACCATGGGAAAGTGAGGTCCACTTGGGCAGCATGTGCCTCACTAGTGGCATTTGGGGCTTGAAGGAAGAACTGATTTTGTACAATTGTTTTCAGGGTTCAAGGTACAACTGGACAGACTTATTTAACCATGGACTAGAGAGCTCACTAACCTACAAGATGACAAACAGACAGTAAGAATATGGGAGCAATTTATTACCCAAGAAATTATCTTTCATAGAGTGTAGCAACCTTTTTATGCTCGTCTATCACAGAAGCATGTTGAAGGTTGTAAAGCATTTTGTCCTACCAATTATTAGATTAGTAAACAGGAGAGCTTACTACAAGGATATAAATATTAGTATTTAAAAAATTGCAAAGATAAAATTAAATAGCCTCTAGCAAGTACACTATTTTTCTTTCCCCATCACTAGATTTGTTACTTTTTTTTTCCTTTAGTCATAAGACTCATTTTCTTTGCAAATGTTTTTTCTACCTGAGACAAATTTGTAGGAACTGATTTACTGAGAAAAATTCTGACACTTTCCTGGCAATTTGCAGTGATGCCTGGTGAAAACAGCTAAATTTTGCTTTAGAAGAAAATTGCAAAAAACTCATGAAAACAGCTTTTGAACTCATCCAAATGTGATCTCCCTAAAGAAAAATCTAAACAGAAATGTCAGGATTGTAGTTTTTAACTCACTTTAGGAGCCCTATTTGGTATACTGGCCATACAGCTTAATATTAAAGCTACTTTTGTTTTGGTTGGATGTTTGCCCAATAGGAAAAAAACCCAAAAAACCCCAAAAAGCAAACAAAACACTGTAAGATTTATTTTTCTTGGAAAGCTGCCTAGACTGGATATCTGTAATACAATTTTGCCAGGAGTCTGTTTTGCTTCTAGCAATTTCACCTTGAAGTCTACAAAATCTGATAAAATCTATCGCAGAATAAAAAAACATAAATGTTGGTTGTCCCTGTTTGCCCAACTCCCCATAATCAGACACACAAGCAAGTAAAAGTGGGCCCAAAGAAAAGCAGAGAGCTCTGTCCCTGCATGCCATAAATCAGAGATCACTCTCCTTCGCCTTGAGAAAAATGTAAGGCTTGCAGTGCAAAACCTACCAGAGGACACTACCAGTATTTCGGGTTCCCTACAACAGCAGGGAACTTGTTCTGCTTAAGGGAACCTAGAAGAACTACAGCCTAGGTATTTCTCCTATATAATGATTTTGGATTTTGTTTTGGTAAGCACTCCAGCCAAGAAAAGGAAACCCACAAGAAATTTGCATCCAAGCAAGCAGCATGACAGGGACTTTAAACCTTGTGTACTTAACAAAACTCGTCATCAGTGCAATGCTTTTTATATCCCTTATCTTGGTAGTTAATTTCATAAATAAACTTTCAAAGCCTCTAATTTAAATTCTTCATGGGTATAACCTGTTAAAGGTGCTTCAGATGACAACTTAATAAAGGCTGATCTTGTGAAAACAGAACAGAACAAGATGACATGAAATTAGAGTGCTATTCTTGGTTTTCCTTATTTTTTTCTAGTTCTGAAAAATTTGTTTAACCTTGCTGTACTTCACTGTACTCGAAGGCTAATGATGTATGCCTATTCTACAGAGAACTGGGAAAATAATTATCTTTACATTTCAAAGCTATGGGAATGAAAAGTATCATTACTTCACTGTTATTTAATTGTATTAAAAATTATCCTTCAACTTCCATTAAACTCTTCGGTATTTAACATAACAAGAGAGAGCAGAAGTAATGAATACCACAGTCCCTTATTTTCTCTATGGGTAAAGATATTTATATGAATTAATTGGAAAAACCAAGTCTTTTTAGAGGAAACAAAGCCTGATTTCTGTCTAAAGGAGGAAGAACCCCTATCAAACTCATATCACCAGTTTAGTTTAAGTTCTCCACAATCATTTTTTAGTGTTTCAGGTCTGGGAGCTTGTGTGTTCTGTGAACATCACAGTGCTACTCTAGTAATTACGCCGCAAAGAAAAATTATCTAAAGTTATCTAAAGAAATCAAACTCTCTAGTGTTAACATCCCAGATGGGAAGAGAACAACAGTAGGAAGCTGACTAAACACAAATCTCTATATAGAATTTTAATTACATTTTCTCAACACTGTGCTGACTAAAATAAGGTATTTCAGAGAATTTCCTCTAAAAAAGAAATCAGATCTAAGGGCTCACTGAAAATTAGTAACAATTATTAGTGCCACTTCCTCCTTCCTTTGCATTAACCAATGACTGTGCTTCTGAAAACAACTCCTGCAAAATCAGAAGAGTTGTCAGGAGAAAGGAGACTACAATAGTGACGTCAGAAGTTTAATGATCTATTAAAAGGGAACATTCTGATAGTTGAGCTACATAGATGAGATGCAGCAATAAATCCATGTAAAGACATTCCCGGTTCCCAAAGAATTTACACTCTGTTTTAGGCAGAGAAAATAGTGAAGATATTTTGGATGTTATTGTACTTTGCAATACACCATCTTTGGGTGTTACTGATCCTTGTGACTATTGGGGAAAAAAAAGTGTGCTACAACAACCCTAAGAATGTATATAATTATTTAAATAGTAACCATCAAGAAAGAAATTTATCAGAGTTAATATTTTTAATTGATATTTAAAGTTTTTAAGGTTTTGGATAAAATGCAGGTATTGAGTAAGTTGGCTTGAAATTTTTGAAACTGGTTATAGCAGGTCACATCTTAGCATGCTGAAAGATTTACATCATGACTCACTAAGAAGGCAACATTATTCAAATGCTGAGTCTTTACTTTTATGTGTTTCCATGTCTTTTTTTTTTCCCTATGAAATGAGGAGTGTATTTCATCCTCTAACTATAAAAGTCTTCAGACATTACAGTCACCTGCAGCTCTGAGCCACAAAACAAATACTTATTACGTCCTGGACTCTCAGTATCCAATTGTGTTTTGATTCCCCAGTTCTGATTGCAATGAATGGTGTCACTCTTCTGCAACAGCTAAATTAGTTTTAATAGCCACACAAACACTACAACCATATACTTAGTTTGTCTTTGTTGTGGAAAACTAATTAACATGTGAAAAAATAAATTCTTGTGTTTGAAGGAGGTCAGTGAATGAATTAAATGAAGGGTCTTAAGATATCTCTCACATTTAAACACCAGAATAAAGATGACTTACTGTTATTGTCTGAAATGACCCTTCTTGGCTGCAGGTGGAAAGTCAGAATAAAGAAAAGTACTACATTGACTTAATTAATAATGTCAGTGATAGTGCAGATGGTATCAAATGAAAGGCAATTAAAAAAGCCTCAGGGTCATTTGGCTAAATGAACTTTTAACAGAAGTATACCCACATTACATGGGAAACTGAAGCTACTCTGACAGTCGAGGTCTAAAGTGCCCAAAAGTTCCAAGCAGAAAATTTCATAGAAATATTTAAGTATCTGGGATAAAGTAGGATTAAACACTCAAAAGCTGCTTCTGTGGTATAAAAGAGAAGAAAAAATCTTAAGCTAGAATACAAGGAAGTGTGACATTTGTGAAATTATTCAGAACAACTCTGAGGTATCTGGGATGCATTTTCCATTGTGGCTTTCTAAAACCTGTTTCTTGTGAATTATTCCAGAAAATAAGATGCTTCTACTCTCTCCTCTTTACAGCTGAGGTTCAGGAGTCCATTATTATTTCTTTTTTTTTAATATTCTAAAACTTCGTCTAAAGATTCTGGCAAATTTTGTAAGACAATACTATCATAAAAGATATGAAGAGCTATGTAGCTTTCATCTCTTAATGTTAAAAGATATGTATGAACAAAATGGAGCAAGATAAAATAACCTGAATTCTGTGGAGTGTTTTTGTTTTGCCATTGTATATACTGTATACGTATTTTTTAATATATCTGTGGAATTTTACCCTTAATACAGATGTATTTGAAGAATCTCCATGAATCCAGTTGGATACCAAGTATTTCATTTGTCATACAAATTTGACCTATGTGGTTACTTACATGCTGGGTCGTGCCTAAAGACTTTTATTGGTCTAGAGACTTAAATCATTTGGATATAATTCTACTCATAGGTCTTAATTACTAACTTTGTGTACATTATGTGCTCATTTCTTTATTATACGCCAAAAACACAAGTAGCTTTATTCAGGTAAAACAAAACACAACAATGAAATTTATTTATTTTCACCAAACAGGTGAGGTTGGAGCAGACCACTAGAGATCATTTACTTAGAGCATGTTACTTTGGCTTGTGTCCAGACAGCTTTTGAATATGTCCACACAAGGAGACTCCACAATCTCTCTGGGCAGCCCGTTCGTTTCTACACTTTTCACAGAAAAGAAGGTTCTTGAGCTTAATTTTCTATTTTACAGCATTGTAACGGTGGTCCCAAGGGTTCTTGATTGAGGGAAGAGATGAGAACATTGACTCTATGATTAGAAGGCTTGATTTATTATTTCATGATATATGCATATACTATAACTAAACTAAAAAGAAAAGGAAGCAGAGGTTTCTAGAAGCTGCTACCTAAGCTAAGAATAGAAAGTAAAGAATGATAACAAAGCTACTCTCTCAGACTCTCTCCGAGAGAGCTCAGTTCTGGATTGGCCATTAATTATAAAAATCTAAGCTGGGCCAATCTAGATGGACCTGTTGCATTTTACAGCAGCAGATAACTTATTGTTTACATTTGTTTCTGAGGCTACAGCTTCTCAGAAGGAAAAATCTTAAAGAAAGATTTTTCACAAAGAGATGTCTGCGACACAGCATCAACATTCTTTTCAGATAACAGAAGTATGAAATCTGCAGAGTTCTGCAATTACAACTACTTAGAAGCCAAAGTGAAACTTAAAAGTATACTTTCATTGACCTAAGTTGATGCTGGCACAATCTAAATAGGCATGTTTATCTGCCACTGTTAGATTTACCTGTGATCTAGAGTATGCTTTGAGTTCTACTTTTTCAATAGGAAATGTTTATGTAAAGCACTGAGGCACCCAAAAATGACCTAGATACAGATTTTAAAACAGGAAGTCCAATAGAGATAATTAGTGAGCATTCTCTAACAATAACATATTGCTACCTATACTCTGTAAAGCATTTTCATGAGTGTAAATTCCAATTACATGCTAGAAAATGCAAAAAAAAGCACATCAGTTAAACACAGTTCATACCTTGAGGGAGGAAAATGAGGCTTGTATTATCACTGTCTTTTCACCTCCTTTAGTAGCAGGCTATCAAGTCATACAGAGGCAAACTTAGCATGTAAAAGAAAGAATTGTGTTCTTTTTCTTTAATAGACTTAGATTTTAATTGTTCCAGGACCAGATTCTGCCACTATTATAATGTATAGCATCCTGTTAGTAGAAAACATTTATATTTTTCTCACTTAGAGCCCCCTGAACACTTTCTTCCCACTGAAAGTTTCAACATGCACTCAAGAAGAAAGGCTATGTAAGGTATACCCTCACACTCATCTGTTGCCCATTGATTTCTGGCTGTTATTTTACTTGAGAAGTCAGAGACTTCAGCAGAGTAATTTTCACACTCTCTCATGCTTGTGTTTTTCCAATGCTTTTTTCTTGTTTATTTCATGTAATTGTATGAAAAATTAGAGATTGGGTAATACAGTTAATGGCATATAACCCCTATGAAGATTTATAGTTTATTGCCAAATAGTTGATTTATTATTATTTTTTTTTTATTTCTTTAGGTTAGTAGAAAATTGAGAATTTCCAAGAATTAAGATGAAACAAACACAGAACCATATAATGGTTTGGGCTGGAAGGGAATTTAGAGATGACTTAGTCCAACCTCCCTGCCATGGGCAGACACACTTCTCACTAAGACCATTCACCGTGGCTCTGAACAGTTCAGGGCATCTGCAGCTTCTCTGGGCAACTTATTGCAGTGTCTCACCATGATACAATCTTTCACATGATCTAAAGGGTGGAGACCTAGGCACTCATGCAGATCTTTTGGAGTACAGAATGTTCAGTCCTGTAGTTGCATGCAAGAACAAGTTGGCTTTAACAATATCTTCCACTATTACCAGTGTGCACTAAGAGGAAAATACTGGCCTTCAGCATTTGCTCAAGGCTTAACACAGGCTTACTCATCCTTGTCTTACACATGAAGATAGATGCATTAGGCCAAATTAAAAAAAATTGAGAGAGATCATAAACCTATTTCTGATCACAACAGTAAGACATAATTTTTACAAGAGACCAAATGCCTACCTAAGGCTGCTGAAACTATCAGAAGCTTTTTAACTTGGCATACCTTAAACACGACAAACCAGTACAACCTTCATCTGGTTATCACACCCTGTAATTACGTATTCACTGCAAAGTTTGGCCTCCCAAGTTATGTCTTTTAAGAGCTCCATTTGGACTTCATCAGTTAAGAAGGTCAATGTCATGGTCTAGTACACCAAGAGGCTGTAATGGTCCTGATGAGAGCCCACTCAAAAGCCCTGCCTGGGGCCTGAAAAGATTCATTTAGCCTGAGGCTCAGGTTGCTCTGTCCTATAGGCATTACCCTCACCCCCACATCGGTGTTCTGGCTGGTTGCCATGCTTTTGCTCTATGATCTCTCCATAAACTCTGTTGCTAATACCAGTCTCCTTTGCTTACCCCACTCTCAGATCAGACTGTGCCCTGGCAATGAGAGCTCTACTCATCCTCTGCTGTGGCTGCTTCAACTCTTCCTTCCCCTTTAGCTTTGGAGTCCTTCTCTTGCTGCTGGCTGGTACACAGTGGCCACTATTCCTGTCAAAATGAATCTCCCTTAGAAGTGAGGCCCCTGAAAGTCTTCAGCATATAATGCAAATAGCTGTGCATGGAGCAGCTCAAATCTACCACTCACTATGAGCATAGTCAGTTACAAGATTTGCCCTCAATATCTTGCATTCTTCTACCACTTTAGCCACTCCTTTCCAAAATGTGCTAGTTACACTTCATCCAATATGCACATGCACTTGCAGGATGCTCTGCCTAGAATGGGGTAAAAAAACTTGAACAATGCCCTATTTGCAAACCTACCAGTGGCAAATGAAGAAGGAGGCATCATACTGCTTTTGGTGTTGAATAAAGCTGAAATTAGTCTGACTCATGAATCCCAAAATTAAGCATTCTGATAGCGAGATGAAGATGTGGTAGGACTGGTCAAGGACCCAGATAAAGGAATAAACATGTGATTACATGTCACTCTATACCATAAAAGCCCAGTCCCAAATTTTAGCAGCAGAGTCTTCTAACACATTCCTTCTAGGAGTGTATGTGTGGAGGTTCCTCCCATGAGTGGACATGTCCCTCAATGTTACCTTTTCAGTCTGAGCAAGAGATTTGCCCACAGTCACTGGTGTGGGTGAGTAACATCAACCTCTACTTAATAATTAATACAAGCGCTTTATAATTGCCTCAACATTGTTTTACAATACACTATATTAAAATAGTTGCTATAGCTCCTATACTGTGTAATAAATAATTCTGATAAAGATCTTATCTAATCGTTATCATAATAAATCATATATAGTTATATAAATAAATCTGGTTTGCCATCCTTAATCTTGCAGGACAAAGTTCAAATACACATGTATAATCCTTTAAACATAGATTGTTGACAAATCTGGGACTAGGATTGGATCCAGCCACACCCAGGCTAGTCTGAGAAGGAGTTTAGAGAGCAAAGGGGCCATTTCTGCACCCTGTGAATCAACAGAGGTCTTCTTTAATAAACTTTGTATGAAGCTCCTCCTGCCCACAACAGAGTCTAGCTGTGCTTCAACCTATATGGCTTTGCATGAGAACAGCTGAAGGCAGAAAAGATCTTTCTACTAGTGCTAGGGGAAACAGCTAGGGAAATGGCCAAAGAAAGACTCACATAGCCAAATAGAGAAATGCATATTGCTCCCCATAGCCATAGTCAATTAATTGACTTCAGTGATGGTATCTTACCTAGCTCAAAATTTTTACCTTTCTCAGAATTGCTCCAAGAGCCAGGAGACAAAAGGGCAGGCCATTTAATTCCTTTTACTGCATACCTAAGCCTGTTGTGTACAAATGCAGATGAGGGACTCTAAGAAAACACTCTAATTAATTTGTTGAGATCTTCTATAGAGAGATACTCTGCAGCTCTCCTAACAATGAAGTTGCATCTAACTTACTAAATAATGGGCTCCTCAGACACAGTATGAAGTTTCACTTTTAGTGCCCTTGCCATCTGCACATACATCAAAGGCTTAATAATAGACAACAGCATCATCCAAAAAGGCAAAAACAGGAGGGGGAAAAAAAAAGTGCTAAACCTCTGCAAAATTTGGAGAAAAATATATATTGTATTTTTAAGGCATCAGGAGTTTGGAGGAGGCTAAAAGAAAACATTATGTTCTATTAGAAAATTTTTTGAGAGTAACCTGCATGCTGCATCTTAAGCACAAACCTTTTGGCAAACCTGTTGGATATAATGTAATATTTGTCCATGTCTCACAAAAATTACTTAAACTGGAGGATATGATATAATATGTACTTAATTGATATTATTATATATTTTTAATATCTACAAAATAAATTAATTTTTCCCTGCTTTTTTGGCAGTCTGTTGATAAAGGATGCTTTCAGACAATAAAAAGAAGACTAAATACATATCTCTAACAACTCAAGTCTACTGATTAAAAGATTTAAATTCTTTTAAGGGGAAAAAATTATATAAACATAGCCTTCTCACTTTGTCAAAAATATTAAATGAGTTAGAAACGGAACTAGAAGCATTTTTGACACATTTTCAACATGCAGATAGCTTTCCTCATCTTTCCTACTTAAAGATAAAAGTTGCATGTAAGAAATAGAGTACTTGGAGACTATTAGGTATCTGGTAATCAGTTGATCTTAAAAGCCTCCAAAATAATGAAACATAGGTCAGCTGACTATCAGTAACTTTACTACTGTACACTGTATACACTAATACCCTACAGGATATTATCAGTCCAAATATAGAAGAGAGCCTCCACAAGTTAAATTTTATTTCATATAAATTCAATTACATATTGTTCCATATTTGCTTGACAAAATCAGGCAAAAATATAGTGAAAACATTATTTTCAGAATAATATATGTGCTGTTTATTTGCTATAAATACAGCAACTTCCTTTAAATATGACTCATTCAAGGGAAGCTCAGAGACTGTCTTCAAAGTATTAACCATGGTGGCATATATTTTTTCTTGGTTTGAAGGACTGTGTTCCTTCTAAAAAAAGAAGTTATAAATTTAGAAAACCACCCTATTGATTTAAGAAAAGGATGACTTAAAGAGTATGTTGTTGACTCACTGTCAGCTACATCTAGAGACAAATCAACATATTTCCATGGAGAATGTCTTGTGCTTGCAGTTTACAATCAATAAGGAGGACAGAAGTGATAATATATGACACTTTCTGCTTACACATTCATTTTGTATCCTAATATACCTCTGAGACAAGTCACAAATGTTTAAAAGCAGAAATACTGAAGGAAGACATTTCTTTTTCCACCAAGGGTCATAGAAAAACTAAAAAGTAATATACATGAAATCTAAACAACTGGCACTTGCCTTAGTACCAAATTCTAAAAGATTTTTTTAATATTTGATTGTGTAAGTAGATTTTGTAGTACATCAATCATTATCTAGATGTGCTGAGTTTGTTGCATTTATGAGTAACATTTGGTTGAGCACTTGGCAGTGACTACAGGCCACTGGAATCCTTCTGTTGCTACAACCTCAGGCTTGTTCTTAACAGAGAAAAAAAACCAGGAAGTTGCACACAAGAAACTGGAAGAGTAATTTGAAGAAGACCAAAAAGCTGATCATGAGAGACACATCCTTAAGACCAATGTCTATGGCTACAGACTCCATTTAATTTATTCTTTCATTTCATTCACTCGTTTGCATCTTTAAGTTAAAATATGGGTTTCATTGTTTTGGTATTTTTCTTTTTCTAGTATGTGCTTTCAATGTCTTAATATCTGAACTGAGCTCAGCTTATGTTCTGACAACCAAGATACTTCTAGCTCTGTGCCATGCTTTGCCCACTGCCAGAAGCTCTCCCAAAAATTGCTCCAGAGGGGCTGACAGTGATAATACCACCCTAGCAGAACGCTTT
The DNA here is from genome assembly GCA_035582745.1 of Loriotus luctuosus. NCBI lineage: Eukaryota > Metazoa > Chordata > Aves > Passeriformes > Thraupidae > Loriotus > Loriotus luctuosus. The sequence continues at coordinate 111,783,169 of JAWWEY010000115.1, read as the reverse complement.
ATGGCAAGGAAAAACAGCCTCACACACTCTCCTAACCAGTTGTATGCAAGCATATCACTTTTGAAGGTTATCACTGCTATTCCTGCCTACTCAGAACATCAAAAGAAGATGGTTTTGCTACCATTGTATGATATTTCTTTCAACAAAGTTGATAAATTTGTGACCACTTAAATGGGGTGTTAGAGGTGGGATGCACAGATAAGATTACAGACATCCCAAATAAATATATGTAACTCAAACCTCAATGCATTTTATTTGGAGAGATTCAGAGGAGTATGACTGTGATGCACAGCATTAAAAACACCGGACAATTGCTTAATGCAATTCATATTTGCAAAGAGGGCATATAAAAATTTACAGCAATGAAAATCTCCATCCCTAAAACTCAAAATGCAAGTTACAGTAACAAACTGCCTCTCTGAAGGGGGCTAGAGAGTAGAAAGGATGCGCAAATCTTAAAGAAAAAGTGGCAAGTCTTAAAGACCAGTAGGAATACTCAATGAAGGAATCTGGCACATAGAAAAGCCTGTAATAAATGTTGATTTACTCCTTTTAAAGGTGCTCTTTTCAATCACCTAGCTCTGGAGCTTTGGAAAACCTTGTAATTATCTAAAACTTGATTAGCATACAACTACTTTTATCCAAGACAGTAATGTTGGGTTTGTTCATCCAAACTGCAGATTAACAAGGTCAAAGATGCAGACACCCTATACACTGTGTATGTAGATCTTACCAGTTTTACAGGTGAAATCTTTCAAGTGTCACCTGTCAAACCAACATTGTTTAAATGTGACTAAACTGCTTTCAGAGCCAGGCCACGTCTCAGCTGCACAGCTGCTGGTTCCAGAGGCTCACATCAACCAACAGCCTGGTGTCTGGCCACTCATGGGCACTGCAGGTTACACCCTGACCAGTCCATTGCAGCTTAGCTATGGGTGTGCTCAGGTTGTACATGCAACCTGAAGGGACTCAGCTTGGGCTTTGCACTCTCTGGGGAATGACCCACTTCTATTCCTGGGAACTGGAACATTACTTACCACAAACCTTTGGAAATGGCATGATGACTGCTGGGATACAGATGAGAGCCACAGAAGGTACATTTAAACATCTCTGAGTGAAGAATGCAAAAATAGAACATTTTAAAAATATGAAAGGTAGCACAAAAGTTCAGGATTAATTAAACTGCTTTCCAGAAGTTATTTTTTTTTTCCTTTGAATTACTTGTGTTGTTTGTATTAACACAGTACTTTTACTCTCTGAGACAATACAGTAATGCAGGAAGACCGAGGCTGCAGGACAGGGGAAGCCACTGCACCAGGTCTCCATTTCAGGGCCTCTTCCTGAAACAAGCTACGCCAATGGAATGTGTGACACAGCATGAGGTATGTGTTCACTGTATCCAATTGCCAGAAGTAGTATCTGTTGTAGAGAGCAGAGGACAACGTCTGAAAACTGGAGCTGCTACTTCTGTAGCACATCTATTTTGTTCTACATCTGTAAAACCAACCAGTCAAAGTCTGTCAGGAAAGAAAATATATGAAAAATAAAGGAAAAGAAAGAAGGCAGTCAAAAGAAAAAATAAAAAGACAAAGAGCTCAGTGGATGAAAGCTAAGTGTCAGGAAGTCATCAATATGAGAGAGTATATTAAATAGAAATAGGAAATCAACTATAATTTTAAAACGCTTGATAATGAGAGATGAAACAAAAGTACAGAATGAAATTTGTCTGGGGAAAGGAAATCTAATAAGATTGTGGAAACTAGAGAAAAAAATAGTTACATGCAAAATGAATGAGAAAAAAAAAGCAGAATCAGAAAACAGTTGCTTCAAAATGACAGTGAGCTATAAATATTTTCTAAAAAGCTGTGTCAACATATAAATGTATGCACAACAGTGTGAAATAACTAATTACAAATAGAGCTAATGTGTAAGTCTCTAATATCCTTATCCTTGCATTGACTTTCCAGAGCTAAATAACAAAGTAAAGAAGTTCTTGGTAGGAACAATCCAAGCCTTAAGAAATCCTACAAAACATTATACTGTCGCAACTTAAATTAAAATTAGATTTCATTGCAGAACATAAAAAGATATTTTAAACAGTATCAGCTTAAGCTCCACCAAAAATCTTACAAATTTAAGCTTTATTAGATTAAGAAAATGGCATGTATGTCTAAAAATAAATGTTAAACACTTTAATATTTTTTGTTTTCCATAGCATTTCATATATTTTAAATGCTTGTTCAATAACAGAACATAGAGTTCAAACTGATTGAAATCAAAGTACTTTAAATGCAATGATATAGAAATGGTTTCCATTATTTAGAGATGTGCAAAAAATATAAGCAGTGCAAATGATGCATTATTTGTCAGCTTTATGCCAACAGGATTGTGTTCAGGGAATGTAATTTGCACCATTCTACTTTTAAGCTACTGCCATTGTTAGGAAGGCCAATATGTCTAAAGGACAACTTTTTTCTATATAAATAAAAAATAAATATGCCAAATAATACACCTACTACTACTATTTGAGACATGATCTTTATTTGAAACAGTTTTCACTATAAACTGCTGTGTATATCCAATTTTCTGTTCATTATACTACAGTTAATTCTAAATACTTAACCTTAATGACTCCTGGTAACAAATTTCAAATTTATCTAAAAAATGGTAGTCTTAAGTACTTCTCTATTAGATATCTGAATGTTATAACCTTCACCACAAGCACAGAATGAAGATTCACTGGAGTCTTCCACATAGTTCAGACTTTATCTGCATGATCATGAAAAAATAACAAAGCAGCAGGACAAAATACTGAAGAAGTCAATTATGCTTAAATCTGCAGATGCAATAAAACAATACCAAACTTGCACAGAATAATGAATTTGGGGACACTTTAGCCTAGCCCATTGTTTTATGAGGGTGAAAGGATGTTCACTGTTCTTCAGTTAAGAAGTGTGTTTCGTTATTTCAATTTCATCCAGCTAATAGGTGGGAAATGAAGGTTTTGAACTTAGCAAGCTTGTACAGATCTTTGATGGGCCTGTCACATAATACTTTAGCTTTTTTTGAGACTATTAACTTATATTCAAATGAAAACAAATTTTGCCAAAATGACGCACATCTCAAATTTTAAATAATGGGATAATAAATATCTTTCACACCAAGATGCAGAAGTTACACGCCGCATCAGAAAACACACACTTTACTTCTTTTTTGACAATGGATGGACAGGAGCTAGAACAGATTTGGAGAATTATACATGCTAGACCAGAATGCTGCAGCTTCTTTTCAGCTCTGAAAGAAGATGGCAGAATGGCCTTCCTAATTGTATGTCCATGTTCACTGCAAATGGAAAATATAGTTCAAGTATGGTAATTTACAAAGGAAATAAAGTTATCTGAAAAATTCTCTTAAAAGTGAATGAGCAAAAATGGCCATCACTTCTGTCCTGACTGAATACTGATCAAGTTCACCTTGTCTGACAGGTAATGCCTACATGCTGCTCAGGCACAAGATTATCTAGGATGTAATGGAAAGAGAAGGAAACCATCACACATACAATAGGCAGGGAATGATACACACTTATTACATCTAACTAAAAACTCCAAATAGAAACAAACTTACAATACTCAAAGCCAGCAAAAATTATTCATTTACTGATGCAATTATGCAAGGCATATTTCAATGTAAAAACTGAATTCATGTGTTTATTCTCCCTTTTATTTCTAATTCAAGGAGCCATCAGTTGCATCACTAGTAGAGTGGCAATTTGTAGCACTATTTGAATCACTCAGTCCAACTGACAGGAGACTTATTTCTTTCTGAGTCTGGGCCTAACACAAACTCCCCCCACTTTTTGCCAGTTATCTTCACCTCATTTGTTGCCATCTACAACCATTGTGTGCTCCAGGTATTAACTAATCCTGCCCCCCAATAGAGTAATACTTCTGGCCTCCCACCAGCTACACTTTTATGTCCTTCAATTCTCAGGACTTTTAGTTAGAAATCCTGTTCCACCACTACTCAAATTTTGGCTAAAGCTCAAATCATTGTGCCTTTCGGCTGCATTTCACAAAGCACTCAGTGCTTACAACACTCTAGATTAAATTATCATTGTAAATGTCTACAAGTTATCTAGATTAGTTTTATTATAACACCCACTCAACTTCAGGTTTTCATATCCATTAGCCTGAATCCTTAAATACTACACCTTTTGCCTGATTGTTTGGTGAACATGAACTAAGTGTTCCTGAAGTCATCTGTTTTCTGATACTGACCTCAGGCTTTTCTCATTTCTTTCCGCAACAAAAACAGATTAGCCGAGTCGCTACAAGTCCTGACACCTGTGTAACTCCTAATTTTCCCAAACACCAGCCAAGCCTACTTTCTCCACTGACTCTCTAAATCCCACATCATTCCTCCTTACCAAATCAAACACAAGACAATGCCTCAGGAGCATCACTTGAGACCAGGGCTCGGAATGACCTAACACTCTTCAAGTCTGCACTGGGGCCCCAGGCTTCCCCAACTTCCCACTTATTTATGTCTTGTTCCTTCCACAGTACTCCTTCCTTTCCCAAATTCATAGAATCACAGAATACCCTGAGTTGAAAGGGTTACACAAGGATTACCAAAGTCAAACTCCTGGCCCCCCACACCAAGAACCGCACCATGGGATCGAGAGTGCTGTCCAAACACTTATGTCAGACTTAGTGCCCTAACCACATCTCTATGGAGTCTGTGCCTACAGTTCTCAACAACCCTCAGGGTGAAGAATCTTTTCCTAATATCCAACCAAAGCCTCCACAACATGTCCATGCCGTTCCTGCAGGCCTTTTGCCGGTCACCAGAGAGAAATCAAGTGCCACCCTCCACTTCCCAGGGAAGCTGCTGCCTGCTGTGAGGTCTCACCCCGGTCTCTTCTCCAGGCAGAGCAAGCCAAATGACCTCAGCTGTTTTTCACGAATCATCCCCTCTAGACCTTTTTACCATCTCTACAAGCCCCCGTTTAGACGCTTTCTGACATTTCTAATGATTTCTCTGAGCCTTCCCCGCGATCTCTCTTACTTCCTGTAGTTTTTCAAACTATCGGAGCTCCGACAACAAAGCCCGAGTGCCCTTCTCTCGGGGCGTGGGGGGAATCTTCTGGCCCCCTTGCGAGAGGCCTTACGGGAGGGTCCTGCAGAGCCGCCGCGTCCCCTGAGGAAGATGAGAACGCAAAGCGGAGCTCTTTCCGACGGGCACCAGGGGCACCGTGCGCATGTTTTTAAACCAGGGCCTCCGGGGCGGACGCTTGACCCCCACCGCCCACCCGCGGTGCCGCCGCCGCCGCCGCCGCTCGGCCCTTCCGTGCGGCAACACGATGCTGCTGACCGTCCTCGGCAGCCCACGGGGGATCAGAGGGCCGGGGAGGGCACACGGGGTTGCCGGCAGC
>JAWWEY010000115.1:111728083-111777311 GCA_035582745.1 Loriotus luctuosus | reverse complement strand
CAGCCCCCCCCCCCCCCCCCCCCCCGCCCCGGCAGGTCTCGCCGGTGCCGCCCAGCGCAGGGTCCGGGTCCCGCTGCGGAACAGGTGAGTGTTCCGCACTGTGGGGGGTGGGCAGAACTGCGCTCCGGCCGCGCTGTGCGGCGCGGAGGCCCTGTCGGACGGCCGGGACGGTGGGTTGCGGCGGGGGAGGGGAGTTTGCGGCCCTCCGGTCCCTGCCCTGCGGCCCCTGCCTTTCGCTGGCTCCCCGGGCGCTCCGCTCCCCATTGTCCGCGGGCCCCTCACGCAGGCGTGGGGGAAGGGGGGTGAGGGGGAGGCGTTGTTTTCGCGCAGCCGGGACAGGGCGAGGGCTCGCCCTAGGGAGGGACAGGACCGGCTCTGTGCTTACGCCCTCGGCAGCCCCTTCTTCTCCTCCTCCTTTGCCCGACCCTTGCCACCCCTCGTAGCGTCGGCGTAATGAATAATCTCTGGCCCAAAATGAGTTGGGGGGAGGAGAGGTGGTTGGTGTAGCTGCCGTGGGCCTGGGAGCTGTGAGAGGACGAGGACAAGAGGGAAGGTTCCAGCCTCGAGATCCCGGCGGCGGGGTGGTGGTACAGGCAAGGTGAGGGCAGCGCTTGTCCCCTGCTGCGGCGCAGCGCCGTGCCTCCCCCCCTGTGACGGCTGTGCGTTTGCTTTTCGCCTTTGAGGAAATGCAGTGAGAAGGGAAGCCTGCGGTTTTGGGGATTTCTTCGGGCTTGGTTTGTTTGTTTTGGTTCTGGTTTTTTTTTTCACTGTCGAGTCTTTACAACCTCGTGGGTTTGCGCGGACTGCGTCTTTCAGGCCGAGGCATTGTTGAGGGGTGCGTGAGACAACATTTTGTTTTGTTTCAATAAAAACCCGTGGGCTGATGCAGGGTATTTCTGGGAGTGGAGGAGGTGGTGCGGCTGTAGCAGGCGTAAGATACTTTGTTTACATAAATAAAGTGTGTGAAATGCGCGATAACTTCGCTTGTCGCCCGCAATCCAGGGTGAGTCGGTCGGTGAGCATTCCTTGCGGCAGCCGCCGGAGGAAAAGGAGCAGGCTGCCGCTGCACCCCGCTTTGCCATAAACGCACATTTTGCCTCTGTTTATGTTGTGGTCTCTGTTTTGGCTGGGAGAAGACTAAGGGGAGGAGCAGGAACTGGCTCCGGGGCTGCCACCTCCTCCCGTCTGTTTTCTTTGTTGTTATCAGCTGGAGGAGGCGTCCTGGGGTCACGTCTGTAGCTGAGCTGCGGTCTGCGGCGGTGTTAATGGGATTCCTCTTGGGCCCGAAACGTCGGGCCGCCTCCGCAGTGCTTGTGCGGGTCTGGTCTGCCCTCCGTGCGCCCTCCTCCCCCCTGCCTCGGCAGCTGTCCGCGGCTCGCTCTGAAGTTGCAGGAAGGGAAGGGGGGGCAGAGGGAGAAGGAATCTTGGCATTTATTTGATACTCGGTCAGCAGCCTGGGCCTGCTTTATGCAGCTCTGTCATAAAAAAAAAATAAAAGAAACCACCAAAAACCAACAAAAGCAAAAATGGAAACAAACACCTAAAGTGGAAGGGTGAGGGGGTGTCTGTTTGAAAACAAATTCTTTATGAAAGTGCTAAACTGCTCCAGTGTGCGGAAAATGCTTGTGTCCTTGCAGTACTTACCAGTGCCAACATAGTTGGTGTTCTCCTAGGGGGTATTTTTTTTTACTCCTGTCAAGTAATAGGTCAAGCACAGTTGAACTGTAGGCTTTAGCAACAATGTAAGGTTTCTTCTCATAAAGAGCAGCAAATGTTGAGACCCACCCAGAAAATACCCAGAATAAGGCTAGTCAGACCTTCAGCAAATTAATGAAGATACCCAATTCCTCTTGACCGTGTGACCTCTGTGTTACAGAGAATGCTTTTCTAGATGGAAGGCACAAAAAATCCAGTGCTTAGAGTTAGTAAATTACAATAATGTGTGGTGAGAATGTCTTTGTAACCTTAATCCATTCTGCATAACGTGCTATACGCTTTTTTCCCCCAACAGGGCCATTACCTTACTCTGGACAGAAGATCTCTGGAAGGGATCAGGCTTGGATAAATTGAGCTGTCTTCTGCAGAACTCCTGCCTGATTTGTTGGGAGAGTTTGAAAAGTATTTTGGATTTGTAGGTGGAAAAATGTGTGACAGATCGATTGGTATTTTAACTGACTCTGGGTGAATAAATATAATGATCGGAATGTTAGAAGTATGCGTGTGAGGTCAGAGAGCCACAATAAGGGCTTTGGACATGGACACTTAGCCAGATGTTCTTTACAACAGTCAGTGTCCCTCAGAAGTGCTAGAAAATACAATTGGATGTTGTTGGGAGGTCTGCAGTGAGGAGAATATCATGAAATCGCAGAAACAGAAAAAAAAGTATGCAATACTGGACAGTCCTGGATGGCCAGATTTTATCACTGTGTCTGTGTAGGGTTAGGTTCCTTCCCTGCATCATCTCTGATCTTCACTCCAGAATTTTTGTAAAAATCTCCCTGCCTCTCTAATTTGCCTTCTTTCTGAATTTGCTTCATCTAATCTGTGGCATTACTTGCTTTAGATATGTGACTGACCAGTTTCAATTTTGCAGTATTCTATTGATAAATTATGAAATCTTGCTATTTTTATAATCATAATCTTGGCAGTTTAGTGGTTTTTATTGATTGTCTTATGTTTGCCTGTCAGTGACTGCAGCTCCTTTTGAAGAGGCTTCTGCCAAATAGGAGACTTAAAAATAGGACCTCAGTGTCAGGCATGTGTTGTAGTTTCCATGCCTGTGGTGGACTGTACCAGAGCAGTCACTTGACTGTGTTTCTGTAAACTTGAAGCACTTTGAGATGGAAGTATGTATTCTGAAGCTGAAGGTAGGCTTCTTAGGCATGATACAAGTGCAGCTGTAAGTCTAAGGCAAACTTGGAAGACGTTAGCACAAGATTCCTACTGCAGCACATTGTAGTGCATCATTCTTGTTTTTTCCCCCCAGAACCAGGCAATAAAATTTCCCCATGCAGTGTCTCAGGAAGTTTTATGTTGGGTATTTCAAAAGTTCCCCAGAACAAATTCATTAAAAGCAATTCTGAAATACTAAGCATTATGGTAATGCTCATGCTAGTCTTAGAGTTGCATAGAGAGAAACACCTGAGAACACAGTAATTTTTTCTGGATGGGAGGTGTCTTTAGATGTACCTGTTCTTGTTATTTCCTGCTTTGTTCCCATTTTCAGTAGGAATGTCAGAGATCTGCTGTTCTACCCTGCTGAACTGAAAGTGATGTTCTGGAGCTGATGATTAATTAGCTTTCTGTGTAAGAAAAGTGTCTTGAAGTCTCCAGCACTTGGCACTTTTGAATGCAGACATCGTTTATATAATCTCATTTGTTTTACCTACTTAGAATGTAAACTTCTCAAAGCAAAAGTGGGTAGAATGTAGATGCAATTATGTTTTGCAAATGAATAATGAGGTGTGTGACTGGCTTAAGGCACTCCAGGAATCTTCCGGTGGAGTCAGAAGTTGATCTGCACACTTCATCCTCTCCAACAAGTGTGGGTTTCTTGGATGGAGACTTCTAATGTATCTGCTTTGCAGAACTGTGTTCACACTATTCTGCTTCATCGTTTATGGAGTTGTAAGGACTGAAGTGTGGTAGTTATATCAAATATTATGGGTATAATTACATGAGAGCATCAGGAAATAACAACTGTGCTCCAATTCCTTTGGGCCTTATTTGTGTGCACTGGATGTTAATGAAAGCCTTCAGGCCTCCATGCAAGCTCGTAAAGCAGTTTCTGCTGCTGTGTTACTTAAGAAATTTGGGCTAGACTTCTGGTCTTGGAGAAAGGATAAAATTTATAGCAACTCAGGATGCTGAATATAATATTTGTAGAACTGAAAGATAGCTGGCTAGCATTCAGAAGAAGGGTGTTGGTTTTCTGTCCTTTTTGTCCTAGTATGTTGTACCTACTTCACGTTTCAGAGAAAGTGCTGCAGAGTTGACAGTGATGTTAACCTCAAAGAGCTTGGAATACTGATGGAATGTACGTGTGTGGATTCTTGCTGAATCTACTTCTGATCAGAAGCCTATTGGAAATGTTGAAAGAAGTAAAAGTAAACTGTAGGCAAAAAGTCTTTAAAAATGGCAGTTAGTCCAAAGAAACTTATTTTTGGAAAGAAGAAAAGGATTGGAACCTATCGGGTTGGAAACAGGTCTGGAGAACACTTGTAGGGTCTTTATCACTTATATATTGTGACTGCAATTAGTATGTGACATATTTCTCAATTAATTTTATTAGTTCTTTAAATTGAAGCATGAAAGTATGAATTGTCCTTTTTTTTTGTGAGGAAAAGACAGTGGTTTAGAGGTCATTACAGAGCACTTAAAATAAGCAAAGAGAGACAAACTCCACAGCCCAAAAAAAGAGACTAGGTGTGACATGGGGACTCACCATGGGAACTCAGGCTACAGGTTCTGGAGTATTCTCATACAGTGAAGTTCTAGAGTGGGGAATTACTGTGGAACTTCTCTTCTTAGAGGGGCTGGCTTGGGGCAGAAAAATACTTCGAGCCTGCTGCTTAGAAAATGTATTTAATAAAGGCTAGTTTTGGACCTCTTTGTTTTGTTTAGTGAAGAAAGGATGTTAAAATCTTGCTTTTACAAGTGCAGGGTATTGAGGTCTATGAGTTGTGTGCAATTGGAGGTTTAAGATACTCTGAGTGTTGTTAAGGTTACATAACAGGTGAGGTTTGGAATGCCTCTCAAGTATGGCATTTCACTTGATTTTCTCACAGTAGCATTTGGTCAGCATACAGTTGCAAAGTAGAGTTGGATTTACTGTATTTCTAGGGTGCAAAAGAGTACAATTGGAATTAATGTTGAAAAACTTGTTTGAAGAAACAATTTAGAAATTGGCAACAAAACCTTAAAATCAGGTTTAAAAGGTAACAAGCTTTCATCAAGTGGTTTGATAGTGACATGAGATGTTTTTAATCCTGAATGAAAGACATTTATGTTGAGTGGTTGCAGGGCATCAGAGTTGTCAACATGGAGCTGTTACATATGAGAGGATTTACTGGAGGCCTACATTATTTGAAGTATTAAAAACAAAACAAAAAAGATGGCAGGAAAAATCTGAATTAGAGATAGCTCAGCAGTTAGAGAAGAGAGCCCTTGTCTTGGTTGATGACGTGTGCTTTACTGGAGATGGTGTATGTTTAGAGACACATATGAATAGAGAATATGTGGACAACCAACCAATTCTGTGGTAGTTGAGAGACTGCAAGTCAGTGTCTCCAAGTTTGCTCTTCTGGTCTCTTTTGGCCAGTAATGTCTTTTATCTGGTTGCTTTTCCATTCCCACCTGTTAGGTTCCTCTCAAAGCAGTCTTAAGTGACACAGAAAGAGCAGCTCCTCTGACTTAGTTGCAGAGAAGCAAGGACAGGATGTGGCCAGGAGAGTTTTCTGTTTTGTTGTTTAGCACTAATTGTTGCTGTAGCATCGGCCGAGTAGCCAACAGTTAGCATGAGCACCTAAAATAGCACTAGAGCTCTGTGTTTGAGCACTCATGTCACATCACAAGCACCAGAAGCTTGCTGTTTTTATTACAAAACCATTTCTTTGCATGATTTCTAAACAGATAAGTCTTATTAAAGCTGTCAGTAATCATAATTATTTCATCCTTTTTTCTAACAACTGGCTTGTTAAAGTTTTAAGTGATAGGTGCATATTTCTAATGGCAAATTAAGCAATCTTGAAAACTATTTTCAGGATGAACAGTGACAATTTTGTAATACTGGATAATGTTCTTCCAGGAGGCATCTGTCACTGGGAAGGGTTTTTTTTTCCCAGCTGATGTCTACAAATGTCATTTTAGATTTAGTGGTAAGAGTTAGAGTCATATCAGAGTTGTTCTAAAATACTATTTTAAGATGTAGTGAAAGGCAGTATGCAGTAATATTGTAGACACAAAAGGAATGTAACTATTAAAAGCATGTATTGGTACCATTCTTCAAGTAAAACAAATATAATTGGTTATTAGTTGTCTTCAGCAGTGAAAGGTAACTAGATTTCAAAGAGATCATCTCAGAGGTGACATGTCCTAATTATTTATTCATATTTAAAAAAAAGAGAAATCTGCTTCTCCAAAAGGAGATTTCTGTATGAATGTGTGGTTTTTGCATGTGAAGTGATAGTAATTGGAATTGTTTATAGTAATAGTCAGCTAGTGAATCAGAGTTGGCAATTGATATGCCTGTGGCATCCCCATCCCAGATGAAAGGCTTGGTTCCTATAAGTAGTTTTAACATTAAAAGAGGAATTAGGACCGTGTGGTTGGCAGAAAATAAGAAGTGATTACTATTTTGAGATTTTTTTTTTATTTCTATGGCAAGTGTTTATAGCAGATATTTGGGAATTACCATGTGGTTTTCTTGACATATAAAAGAAAAAACCAAGTAATGCTATTCAACCCAGTCAGGATGACTGTGCTGTTATATCATGGTCTGTATATTAAAGTTAAAAAAAAAAAGATTGTGGGAGCCACTATCTTCTTAATCATATTTTCAGAACTGTTTTTGCTTGATAGGTATGACTGAAATGAATGCAAGTCAGCGTTGCTGGAAGACTGAACTCCAAAGCAGTTGCTAAAGGAGTTGCTTAATTTTAATAAGTGGTTAATATTTCTGTAGTATAAATAACTTCAAGGAATCAGGAATGCTGTATTTCTACTGGTATGTCAGTTTGCCATTACAGTTTTTGATTTTCATTTGAAAATCTTTGCCTGAGACTCATGAAATTCTTGTTTACTGTTGTAGTTCTTGTTGGATTTGGTGGGTGGGGTTTTGCTGGCTCTTCTTCTGGGCATGTGATCCTGCTCTTTATTTGAAAAACTGTTTCCTCTACCCTTTTGAGAATGAACTGTGGTTTTCCTTTCATTCCATGTAGTCCAGTTTGTTAAGCTTTACTGTGTTCTTCCTTCAAGAAACTCTAAATTTGGCATTATTGCGGTCAGAAGGTCAGTGAGCTTGGAAGGACGCAGAAAAGTCAAGCTGCTGAGTTTCTTTGACTTCTGCTGAGCTGACATCTGCAGTATTATAAAATCCCATAGGCTTTAGTCTCTTGTTATTTGCTTCAGTTAATTATGCATTCATCATGACTAAGACTCATTACTGCCAAGTTTCCTGAGATTCCGTGATGTTTTCTGAAGTAATTCAGTTGTCAGAAAAAGTCAGTGTAAAATTTGCCTTCTGCATTCTGGCATGCTCTGGATAAATTGGAGTTGTCCATGATATAACTACATCAGGTTGTGTGAGTGTAGCAGCCTCTTGTGTTGTATCTGTAAACTACACTTATATAAGGTGAAAACCGTGTGCTTTGTATGACTGCAAAAAAACCGGTACGGTAAGATTGTGGGAATGATGATTATTGTGAGCTGTGCAAGTGCACAGCCGCTATATAGGCAATGATAAAAGGTTCTCAACTTCCATTTCTTGCTGAAGAGTTTGCATGAATATCTTGGAATGGTTACTGGAGTTTTCACAAATGCTTCAAATCTTTCCCAGATGACATCTGCCATTGTTGGTACTGTAAATAAATTATAACTTTGGAGCCACATTTACAGTAGTACTTGATTCATACCTGAAGAAAAAGAAAACCAGTAATTCAGAAACATTTACAAAATTATAATGTGTTTATATTTTGGTTTGTGCTTTTAAAAAAGGGCTCTAAGGAGTTTTGTTCAAGTATTTCTAGTTTTTAGTTTAGGTGTCCATGGCCTCAGGTCCAGTGAGTTGTGAGGCTAAGCACATATTCTCAGTAGCAAACAAACAGATGTATTCAGTATCTACGTCTATAATTTGCCACCACACCAGCACAAGAGACGGCACTAAGGGAAGCACAAACAGCACCAGTGGCCTCATCCTGTTACTCTTTTTGGATGGCCAAGCTTAATGTGTGCAAACATATGTGTGTATGTATTGCAAATCTTTCCAGTTACTAGGTTTAGGCACTCATTCTACCCTGGAACTCTTCGGTCTGTTTATGCCCCATTGCCTCTTACGCACATGCACGTGCTCAGCTGCCAATCCCAAACATCACAGATTCTCCAGCAGCTCACCTTGGACCGCTCTTTGTTCCTCCAGCTGCCTCAGCTGCCTCACTCGGCCAGTGTGTCCCATCCCAGTCCCAAGGCCACAATGCCGGTTTGCTGGCCAGTCCAGCTTGGTACTCTGTGTGATTGCACCTGGACCTGCAGAAGCTCACGCCCTGCTTTGCTGGCACCACAGACTCACCAGCCCTTGTGACCTGTGGTCTGACTCCAGGTCTTGTAGGTGCACATGGGCACCAAGCAGAGGCCCAAGAAAGAGCTGCAAAAGGAGATTGACAGTCCGACAGGTTAGGCAAGGCATAGCTGGACACACATACTGACCTGCAGCCTGCTGACAGATGACCTGTCCCTCTTGTCACTATAGCTGTGGCTTTCCCATGCTTGTTTCTCCCCTAGTCACTGTTATTTTTCCCTTTCCCCACCTCTGGTTCCTCCTCCGAGCATCCACTCACAGGACTTGTGCCATCCCCAAATCCCTTTCTCCTGCAGTCCGTGGGAGCTTTCACAGAGCTACTTTTGTAGCTCTGTGAAAGTCACTCAGGCCTTTGGATCTGGGAAATGCCTTGGAGAGGCATGGTGGTGGTAGAGAGAGCTGATGGTAGACTGGGTCAGGGTATTCACATATGTTTTCTCCACTTGTAAATCCACCCCTGCTCCTTTGTGTGCAGAATAGCTTTCTGTCACATAACCCAACAAAGTTAACTTGGATATGTGCAGGCAGATAATCTGTTTAATCATTTGCAAGCCCTGTGGAAAATTTAAAGTGGAAAGTACTGACTGGCCACAGAGGTGTAAGTTAGAATGATACTGCTACAAATGCAATACTTTGAAACATTACCTCAAAGTAGGGAGAAAAATAAAATATTTCCATGAACCTTTGTGAAACAGATTTTGATCTCAGTATTAATGCTGTAACCTTTTACATTGTAAAGAAAAGTGTTGATTTTTTTTTTCCTGGATGACTAGAGACTTCGGTAAAATTTTAATACAGATTTAGTTTGTACTTGATTAGTATGTTTTGGAAGTTTGGATGAGTCATCACTTTCTTTTGGTTATAATCATGAAAGGGAAGTTGATCTCTGTTTTGTATAAAGTAAGCATTGAAAATCCTAAGTGGTAGAGATTTATGGACAAAGTCATGTCATTATAGATTGTGCTGTGTGTGGATTTATGGTATGTGTGGAGACAGACAAATTATGATATGAATTCTTAAAGTCTAAAGCTTTTGGATATGCAGGATTTGGGAATTAAAAAGAAGAAAGTGGGGTAGATATCCGTTGCTTTCTTTGACAAGATAAAGCACTAACTCAGTGTGCAAGTGTTAGTAAACAAGTTATATTTGAAAAAAATGGTGATTCCAGTGTGACGCTTCTGGAAGATTGCAGGGAAAGAATTATGTTTTATGGTTCTGAGGAAGAGAAGCAGGAAAGAGGAGTAGGCTTTACTCATTCTTCCCTCTTGAGAATCACAGGGCTAAGTAATAAAACAACTTCTCAAAAGATACTATTGTGTTGCACTGTGCTGTTTTAAGAATTAAGCACAGAAGAATTGGGATATATTTTTTCCTTAAATTGTGTTTGTTTAGCATCTCAAAAGAAGAGGATGCGTAATAAAAGTTGAAATTCTCAGGCTGTAAATTTCATTATAATACAGTATTTAAGTTGTTTATGCTGTCATTGTTGTGTGCTATTTTGAAGCTTTTAGATACATTTCTGAAGATCAGAAACTGAAAATTGTTAGTGTCCTTGGAGGTTGGTAAAGTTGATTGATATTTCTGTTGTTAATTGGGCCTGGTTTTTTTTCTTTGTGGAGACTGAAGTAAATGCATAGCTCCAAGATGAGGTTTCAAGTGTCAGGAATGCAACTATCTTCTATTTTTACACTTGACCTCATTTCTGTTTTCTTTTGCTAAAGGCAACAGGCGTATGTTGTTCTGTTGCTGCTAGAAGTGAGTTATTGAAATAACTTGAAATGTTTATATGCAGTAAGTTTTTGAACTTTAGTACTGGCTGAAATAGTGAAAATTTTGTCATGGGCCACATTTTGCCTAGTCAAAGTTATATGACTTGATCTGCTTAAGAACTATAACTTTTAGGGTAAAAGGTTAGGAAAATATGTTTCAGTTCTTGTACAAAATCTGCTTTGTATTTCATTATAAAAGAGGATTCTCCTTCCCCATACCCTAGTTGTTACTAGGGGCTCTCTGATGATTACTCCAAGGAGCATAATTTTTATGTTCTGGTCAACCAAACTAAATTATTAACCATCTTGTATGAAAAGAAACAAGTTTTGTTTTAAAAATGTTGATTCTCTTGCTATCGTTCTTTATGTATATATATATATATATCAAGGTGTCTTGGATGGAAAGCGATCACAATATTAAAATTTGCAGAAGTGTTGTGTCACTTTTATGCCTTTGCCTTTTCAGGCCAAACAAAATTAGATGTACCCGAACCAGTTCTTTTTACATATCACTCTACAGCTCTTCTTATTCTTAACATTTACCTATTATAGCTTATATGAACCTGCTTAAAATGAATACTCTCTGTTAAATATCCTTCTACGAAGCTGTGTATTGTGGCAATGAGTTTTGCAGCCTGGTCACTCTGTAGCTCACTAATTTGTGAAATATGTGCACAGACAGCAGTTTCTGATATGCAAAACAGGTGCATGAGACAGGCTCAGTGAATATCAGACATCTGTATGTATTAAGCATCGTCAGTTCATCTCTCTAGTGAAGTCCTGATATTTTAGGCAGTGAACAAACTGCTATTACCTGGTACCTCCTGTTTCTGTGGGTGTGTTAGGCCCTCAAGAGAAGCTTTTTATCTTCCACTTTCTCCCAACCAGCCTGTGATAAAGCTTTTTGGCTCGTTTATACTGGACAAACTAAAAATAGTTGTGACCTGGGAATAGACAGAGCTGTAGGCACACCTCAGGAGCTGAGACCTTTACAAATTACGCTAGAAGAGTACTGCCAGGTTTTGTCATGGACACTGGGATCAGGGGAAGTGTAGGGCATCTTTCCGCATATTAGACATTGGGTTAAACTGCTGTCTTTTGCTTAGATCTTCATTGGAACTTTAAAAGGTTATTAAGTCATCTTAGGCTCCCCAGAGACAAGAGCATTTTGGTGCATTGTCTTACAGCTAAGCAACAGGAATTGTTTTGGACTGTTGTGGGTAGAGAAGCAATATTAATTATTTTGAAGTCTGCAATTGATGGTACACTGTACAGTACTCAGGGCAGAGCTAGTGTTCATTCAGTCATAAAGGTATATGCACAACCTGTTGTCTATATTTGAATAAGAATTTGAAGTCCATATTTGAAGAAGAAACTGCTGAAGCCTGAGAGGCTTAGCTTTGCAAAGAGTTTTTGGTTGCCCAGATTTTAAGCAATAAGGAGAGCTAAGTCAGGATGTGGGGTTAAGCTGGACATGAAAATTTTAGTCCAGGAAGTATGTAGGATTGTTTGCTTTCCTTTGTAATAAAAGGTACTGAATTTTCAAGCCTTTATCAGCATACCTGAGAACGGGTCTGGCATGTATAGAAAAATGTTCCTTTCAGCATTCATACTATTGGAATGGTGTGAAGAGGATAGATAGAATTTCAGGTGAGAAGAACAAATTAAGTACGAGAGACAGTATAGACCAGGAAAGGAATGTCTCCTCGTTCAAAGAACAGCAAAAAACAAACACAAAAGCAACTAACAAAATTCTGTTATTATTTTTTACTCAAGTTTCTGTGAGCTGTCTTAGTATTAAAAAAAAAAGTTCAGTAGCTACTCAGCAAGTTACTCCAAAATTATGCCCTTGTGTAGCTGCCAAGGTTAAATTCATTTGATCATGTGCTTATGTGCTTGTCACTGCTCATACATTTGAGGAGTTCCATAAGTTTCAGTATCTCTTTTGAGAGAAATGCAGTACCACGTCTGCTGTTCAGTGTGTTCAGGTGACTGTAGGTGGAGGAAGAGTGAAAGCAGGTACATACCTGGAATCTTGTATAAACAGCTGTTGAAAGCTCAAACAGGAAGATCAGGGCTTAAGCTTACATCAGACTTGACAAACATTTTCTGCCCAAGTAGGTCAATGCAATTCAGGTTAAGTCAGTAGTTGTAGCTGTTTACATTCATTTGACTTAACGCTAATCCCGTGGTCTATTTTTTGTTCCATTGCCATATTGCAAAGAACCTTGAAGTATGCTCTCTGTAGTGCACTGCACTGGAGAGCTGACTCTACTTCGTTTTGTACTTTTTTCTGTTTAACTTGAAGAGCTTCTTGAAGTGACCCACTGAACAGCAGTTTCGGAGTGAATGTTTTTAAGTAAGATTAGTCTAGAGTATGGACTTCAAAAATGTGCAGTGTTCTCTATAGAGTTTGTCTTAATGCACCAAGTAGCATCATATATCCTAAAAACAATTGCTTTTCTTCTTTCATAAGTTCTTGGAGTGACAAAACAAATAGCTGTGGAAGAGAAGGTAGTTGTAATAGTTGGATTTCCAAAGCACTTAAACCTTTTGCTGCCTTCACTATCAGTTTAGTAGTAAGTATAGGTATAAAAGTTTATAAAAAATGTTTATGAAGACATGTTTATTGTAAAATACCTCTGTGTCCCACATTTTATTCTTAATTTTTTTAGTCACCTACTACAGTTACTGCCAACACATACTTGATATTTTGGTTTTCTCCAGTCTTTGCTGGGTGAAAGTAATATTAGACTTATTCTTTTCCTTTCAGATCATAATAAATCATACTGTTTGTTTGAAAGCTCCTGCTGAAATCCTAAGCTCAGCTCTGCAGTTTGAGGTTGAATTTCCTTGTGTGAGTCACTATTATACTTGGGAGAAAAAGGGAAGCTAAACTTAAAGTGGAGTTCTGTGGTTGGTTGTAGGAGTCATTGGATGGAATGAGGACAGGCAAAACGTGATCTTGAGTTCATAACTACTGCAAGGGTATAATGTATTGAGTCTGGGCAGAAAGGAGTAAGTCTGATACTTAATTAGTAGCCTGGGGAAATTTAAATCTCTGCTGATTAGAGCAATGTTGCTGATTTTTTCTATGAGTGAACTGGAACTGTTAAATTGAAGTATTTCAGGCTCGTGTGTACATTCATGGTTAACTCCCTTCTATTGCCAGTCACAGAATATTCCTTTTTGGGAAACTGAACAGCTGAATTCTAATATTAATGTGTGCACCTCAGTAACTTACTGCTGTCTTCTCCCTCTTACAGGAAAGAGGGAGGATTCACAAAGTAAGGTTGTATTCTATGTATGAGTTTAAAGAAATGTATCACATTCCTGATTGTCATCTTTCTCCAAGCTGATGTGTTAGTGAAAATTGTGTTAGTTGTGAGGAGGAGACTTCAAATATGGCTGATTCCATTTATTATTCTGTTTTCTTTGAAACAAAGTAAGGATCAAGTAAGTCAGCTCAAGTAGCATGTGTTGTAGTTGTCTATATGGAGCCCGTCTGTGTCAGTATTACAAGATAGTTAATTTTAGGATACTTGGAATCGTATGGCTTTAGCAATGTCAATGAGCTTTTGTCTGGCAAATTAACTGGATACCTTGCTAGCATGGTATTTAAACTGTCTTTAAGAGAGTGTGCAAGTCCTTAGTAGCCCAGGAAATTAATTTGAAGTGCAATATATTTGTAGAAATTCTGAAACATGCAAAACTTCTGTCCCTTCAAAACCTGGCAAAAAACTTGGCTAACCTTGTACCTCATTACTAACTTTTCAGCTAAGAGTTTTACATATCTTATAAAATAGTGAAGAATTTAAATGCACTCAGATTGTCATCTCTTCTTAGCCACATAGCCAAAAAATACCTGTTCAATTAATGTGACAATATTAAAAAAAAAAGGAAAACCATCAAAAAAACACCCAGAAATTATATAATGTATTCCATTGAAATTGGTTACAAGTTAGGTCAGAAACAGGTCAGAGGTGGTGATGTTACACAATTGTGTGGATTGTTAGAGAAATTGGAAAGCGTGTTTCCATTTCATTTTTATTGTCAACATAAGAAACTTCAAGATAGGGTTCCAGCTTCTGAAAATAAATTAATGAGTAGTATGGAATGGAAAATGAAGGTTATTTTAATTGCAGTTGGTTTTACTAAATTAATTTTTTATCAAGACTATATTGAAATTTTAACTCCTACCCTGTAATTTTTGTTGGCTTGTGTATTCCAGAGATTCTTAAGGCTAAAAGCAGTAGCTGCATTTTTGTTAACTTGACAAACCTTCGTATTTCTTGTGAAGTTGCTATACCTCTTGGTGTAGCAGGCATCAGAACGCTGCTTGTGCTCTTTGTGAACTGCATATGTTTCAGTTTTAATATCAGGGAGCTTCAGAGGATGTTTTTGGTGAGCATTCAACTGTGTAGAAAGTTTTATCATAGTATGCTCTGCTGTTTTTATCTTGGTCCTGGGTCAGCTATCACAAGGAAGATTTGACTAACTTGCCCTTTTTTTTCCAGCTGTGCTAAAATGGCTTCTGAGATGTTTTCTTTTTCATGTTTAAAAGCATTGGGGGGAAGTAAGCTATGAAAAAGTATTTCTCTGCCACACAAGAGCCCACTTCTCATGAAAAGATCTTTCCCTAGGGCATTTTTTGGTTTCGAACAAAAATACTTTACATTGAGCAGCATTTTTGCCTACCTGTACAGTGCAGAGTAGAACACTGTAGATGAGTAAGGAATGCAAACCAAACCAAGATACCTAGACTAGGTATCTGGCCTAAACACCACCACTGTCATCTGCTTAATGTCACCTTCTTCAGATGGTGCAGTGTGTCTGGTATGATATGTAGCCTTCAGCTGCACTGCCAAATAGCCATGCTGTTTTGCTGTGTCTCATTCTTGAGAGGAGACTCCATTTCTCTTTTCCCTTACTTCCCTCAATGTCACGCTGTCAATCACACTTTTTCTGTTCTTGGCTTCGAGATTTTGTGTGAGAACCATTACTGAAGCTGAGGCACTTGGTGGGTGTCATCAGTAGAAAGTCTTGTGATACTGCGATAACTTGAGCCATCATATAAAGGCAAGAATACAAAATTACCAAATACCTAAAAAAAGCCTGTTGCTGTGTCATGTGTATTGAAAATTAGAAAAATGTTATTTACAGGATCCAAATGGTATGTGACAGCAGTGAAGACACTTGTTGGTGAAAATGCTAAAGCTTTAGCTTTTCCCATCGATGGGCTCTGCACGTTTGCTGGCGCAGTGCTGATGGCTAGCCGAGTTCTCCATCTGCTGGTGCGAGGTGGTGGATGCACCCTGCAGGAAGAGCTGAAAGCAGCATTCCTATTTCTCAAACGTAGCAGCTGATTTTAGTCTTTACAAAACTCAGTTCTTATCTTTGTGGTTTTAGTTAAATTTATTTCCAAACATCTCTCAAAATAATAATGAACTTTTTAGTGTGAAAGATGGCAAAAACAATTGCTTTAGTCTCTGTAGATTATTAAACTGAAGTATCATAATTTGGTTCATTGAACCTTCAGGTGTGGTACAAGTGCAGACAAACAAATAGGGCTGGAATATTTTTATAAACTACAGTTAAAAAATCTCTCAGGTTTCACATTTTCTGTCTAAGTTATCCTATAGTTTTTCACAAGCAGAAAGAAACATTTCTGTGCAGTTGAACATACACAGGCCTGCTTATTCTGCTGTGGAGCACTAGGTCCAACATCTGTTTTTTCTACTTTAGTCAAAGGGGTTTTTTGCTGGATAATTGCGCGTGGTGACTTTTTACCTCTTTCCATTCCAGAATGTCAGTGGCAATTAGTTTTGCTTTGGAGGGAAGCACACAGCTGAATGGTGAAGAGTCATCATTTCACCTCTGATTGACCAGAGCTTTAATAGCCCTCAATATTCCACTCCACCCAGTTTATATACTGGTCATGACACCCTGTGTTATAGAATATCCCTCTGGCCAGTTCAGGTCAGCTGTCCTGGCCATGCTCCTTCCTGACTTTTTGTGTGCCTGTGCACTGCAGAGTGTAGGAAATGAAAAAGTACTTCTTGGCTTTTGAACAACAGCTCAAACTTCAGTGTGTTAGCAACATTATTCACTGTGTGCTCTATTCACCTAGAAGTGATGCATTAAACTTCCTATTTTCCTGTCTCTTAGTCTTCTGTTGCTATTTTACTGGTAATTCATGCAACATTAAAAATGTTAATATCTGGATTTTGAGTTTAGTAATTCATAATGAAATAACTGCAGATAAAATACAGATCTGAAGGAATTCTTTTGATGTGAATATGACTTATTGCAGTGTGCTGTGTAGAATTACACTTATGAGCTGGCAAGCTGTTACAAATTTCCAGGTACTTAAGGAGTTTTTATTCCTCTAGTGAATATGGCAGGCATTGGGAGGGGCTCAGATACTTGGAGGGCTTTTTTTTTTGTTTTGATTCCAGAAGAGGGTAATGTGCCATTGTTTCTGCACTAGTATTCTGTTTCAGCTCCAAAGTGAACATCTGAAAAGCATCTCTGGGACATCATCCCTTCCTGGGCTTTGTTTCCCCCATGGGGTGATCTTAGCACATGGAAACCAAGTTCCTTTCAAAATTAGCTAAGTTGGTACACGCTCCAGCTGCTGTTGGACACTTAGCTCTCAGGATAGGACTAGAGCTCACCCAAAGGCACTTCCTGTCCTGTAGGTGCCCCCTCAAATGTGTAACATGGGTGAGGGGTTCTTAGCACTGTAGGGTTTGCAGTGTCTAGCAAGCAACGCAGCGCAAGGGTTTGCGTAATGTGGACAGCCCGTGCTGGTGTATAAAGCCCATGTTTCTAAGCTCTGAGTTAAAAATCTTAGGGGCAGAATTTTGATTCAGTACTAGCTGTCCTGCATCTTAGTTCTGCTTCGTAAAGTTATCTACTACTAACAATATTGCATTGCTTGCTAATAGTTGTTAATTTCTTTGTTTTGCAGGATTCACTTGTGATGTCCTTCTGAAAAACAGCTGAGATTCCATTACAAGCATATACTTTTGGAAAAACTCTGCTCCTAATGTGTTTTGCAAACTAATTGAATTACCACAGAAGTTCAGCATGGGAGGAGCTGTGAGTGCTGGAGAAGACAACGATGACTTAATTGATAACTTGAAAGAAGCTCAGTACATTCGTACAGAGAGTGTTGAGCAAGCCTTCAGAGCAATTGATCGTGGTGATTATTACCTGGAAGGGTACAGGGACAATGCTTACAAAGACTTGGCCTGGAAGCATGGAAATATACACTT
Source organism: Loriotus luctuosus (assembly GCA_035582745.1). Taxonomy (NCBI): domain Eukaryota; kingdom Metazoa; phylum Chordata; class Aves; order Passeriformes; family Thraupidae; genus Loriotus; species Loriotus luctuosus. Next base: position 111,759,969 of record JAWWEY010000115.1, on the reverse strand, counting down.
GTCAGCACCTTGCATTTATTCTGAAGTCATGGAAGCACTGAAACTTCAGCCTGGATTGTCTTTTCTAAATCTGGGTAGTGGAACCGGATACTTGAGTACAATGGTGGGATTAATATTAGGTAATTATTAATATTAGGTAACCTGAACGTTTTTATTTAAATATAGTGGGTTTGAATATTTTAGAAGATTATGCAAGCCCTGTAAAACCTTACTTTTACTTCTTTAACAATGACAGTACCATACATAAGGCTGGCTCTTTGAGATGTGTTGTTAAAATATTGTTTGTTATCTACAGGCAGTTCACTGGTGCTCTAATTTGATGATATTTCTTGAGTGTTTTGGAAGAGGCAATTCTTCCTGCATTCTCTATTCTAAAATTCTCATTTGAAAGGAAACAGTCCTTATATTTGTTTAAAAGGGAAAGGTGTTTAAAAGGGAAAAGTAGAGTGGAACAATTTTTGAAGACTAAAATTTTCATCTGCATTTGCACTCTATTTGTGCCTTTACTGTAGGTTACTGTTCTGATCTTCAGTTTATGGAAGGAAAATCTAAATTGTAAAGGCTAATTTATTTCTCTTCAAGAAACTTAACTGAAAAATAAATCTGTGTCAGTATGGAAACAGTTATTTTAAAATACATTTAATCAGCTTCTTAGTGAGAAAGTTTTGGGATGTAGGCTGATGAGACTTTTTAATCAGGTGTGTAGGTTTCCAATAGAATTTTAACACACTAACACTGCGTTTTTTCTTGTTTTCAAATACATTTCCTATATGAAAAAAAGATGGAACTAAATATCGTTGCCTAAATTAAATTTCAAAACCCAGAGAGAAAAATGCATTTAATGTCCTCATGCCCAGCATTGAGATTTCAGAGCACATCCACCAACAACTAATTATTTTTACAAATTATTTTATTGCATTAAACAACAGTAGTTATTTTGATGTGTGTTTTTTCTAGATACCGTTTTCTTGACCATACTGCATGCAGCTTTTCCTTGGTTGTAGAAATCTTGCTGACAGCTAATATACAGATTTTGCTTACATTAATTTATATATAAAACTTAAGTTGTCAAGAGTTGGTTTGTTCAATTTCAATTAATTAGTTACTTTCTGTCATCATTTATTTATTGGAAGGAAGAAATTATGGCTAATAGTGCATAACAAACATAATTTGTTGGTATCTGCTGTATCTTTTATTCTAATTAATACTAATATAAGAGTTATTAATACTAATAAATAAAAACTGTTTTGTGGAAACAGGAATTATGGTCATTCACAGGTAAAAATAAGGTAAAGCTGTCTACTCCCATAGAGTGTTGCTTTTCTCTGTTTGGGAATGTTTCTAATTGAGAGTAGATATTTTTAATTGGATTGTAATATTTTAAGTGTAGTATTTAAACAATTAGTAAATATTGCAGCATTTTTTTCTCGAAAATGTTTCTTCAGGGTTGTGACTAATGGTACATGTTTATTACTGTCTTGTGGAAAGCTTTGTTACTTCATTATTCTTTCTTAACTAATATGTTTTTAAAAAAAAGACATTTATGTTTATTGCACTTGATTCTGGATACTGCATTTGTATCTCTGTACTTGAACCAATTTTGAATGGCTGATGAACACTCCTGGGTTTGGCCTCTCTGTATTAAGCAGAATTGCTATCCTTCAGAATAGTATATGCAGAATTGAGGGAATTAAACAGGAAGACTTGTCTTCTACAGCAGGTGAGGTTGTATGACAGCCCCTGAGGAGCACACTTACCCTGCAGATGTTCCCGAAAAGGCAACTCAGGTGCTGATGGTCCCTAGCAGGGCTTGAGCAGCCTGGAGCAGCAACTGCCTAGCTGCTTAGAGAAGCAGACTTTCCATGTTTTGGAATGCTGTATCCTGTCACCAAAGTCTTGGTGTTGTAATGTGTTTTGACTTCTAGGCTGAAGCATAGAAGGTATAAATGCAGTTTGTGTCTTTCTTTTCTTACTGTATTCCTTCTGATAAAACTAGTAACGTATAATAATTATACTTAAGTGTTTGTTTTAAACCAGGGAACAGTTGCTTTAACGAAGAAAAATAAACAGATGTAGTTTTTGACAACTAAATCATGTTAATTTTTAAAAGCTCACTTTTTTTTTTAAACCAATTTCAGTGTAGCCTGCAGTGAGGAACAGAGCCATGTGGGTTTTGACAGTAGTTGAGTATCTTTCTATTTGACAATGTAGTGAGTAATGTTTCTGCCACATAGGCAGTGTCAAAATGACTAGGTTAAATTATCAAATAATCTGAAAATGATGATCGCTTCCAAGTATAGCAACATACTAAAAAGACTGCACACCAATCCTCAGAGATTAGATTAACTGTTGCTGAAACTCTTAAAATATAAACAAAGTTCAGACTAGGTGGTGGAATTGCTATCTCATTATGCTGAAAGAGGCCAGTTGATTTCAGAGAGTAGTGGAGATGTTGGTTTCACATTTTTAGAATGGCTGACTCTGCTTACATGTCCAGCTGTGACTTACTCTGTGAGAGAAGAGAGCACATTTCTTATCTTTCCGTTTAGATTACAAATGCTGTGGTGTGTGATGATAAGGTAGTGTTCTGCATTCATAGTTTTAGTTTCAGGTTGTTAAAGCAACTGACGCTTGTAGGATTTTTTAGTTGCTTTCAAAGTTAGGTGATTGAAGGAATGTACATGTGAATTTTTGACCAGATGATGTTTATGCATTTTTAATTTACTTTAAATTATGAGGTTAAAGGAATTGTTACTAATTTTTAGGTAAAGAAAGCTTACCTTGAATGTTGCTGTATGCTGTAGAGCTGTTAGAAACATAATAGACTATTATGGTACAAGAGAATATTAAACAGCTAGAAAGGGGATTGCCTATGCCAATGCTTTTTTTAAAGTGACAAATAATAACATGAATTTACAGTAAAAATGAACGTCAGCAGAAGGTAAATGTTTTCACGAGTTCTAAGAACATCCCCTGTATGATAGCTAACTCTTGCATGCAATCAATGGGGTCTTAAAAGCACTCCTAGTGGTAACCTGGTGGATTAGTGGATTGCTTTTGTTTCACCCAGCAGAAAATATTCTAAACTATGTTGAGTTGCAATTATTGGTCAGGTTAATGGTATATAGCTATATACTGTATTTTTGTTGCAGTAAAAGAAAACCTCTCTTACTAACCCTTGGTCTGCTTTGTTAATCTGTGTCCTAGAAAAGACAAATTGAATTCTGTTTTACTGGAATAACATCATGGAGCTAAATATTTAGGAAAAATTTAGAATGCTGTAGAGGATATAAATATAAGTTTTGTCTAATCTTATTGATGTTTACTTTCCCTCTTTCCCTTCCCTTTCCCTTTTCCAATTTTATACTCCAATGACTAAAGACCCTGGGCTATGAGTGCATGTTAAATTTAGAATCCTTACAGCAAATGTGACTGTCTGATTCAGATTCTTTCCTGATGTGGATAATCCTCATAATACTGTCTCATGATTTCTTCTTGTTCCTGAAATAATAGCATTAACTTTTGGCACACAGTTTGACTTGGAATTATACTTGGATTTGATCACAGGAAGGCAATGCAGTTGTGATGGGATTGTGATGAGTGAACATAATGTGTGGGCAATTTCACTGTTCTTGGTGGAAGTTAATTATTATATTAAATTAAGAACAAATTTCTGATTTTGTAGACTGCAAAATAGAAGAACATATGTGGCTAAGGGTTTTAATTCCCAATCTCTAAATTGTCCGAGGATGAAAAGTTTGCCATAAGAAAGCTTTAAAATCTAAATACCAAAATACAGACTGAAATTTTTATTTGTTGTGTTCCAAGTAAGTAATGTTTTGTAAAAGAATTTGCTCAGACTGACTTCAGTGTAGTCAGCTTATTTTCTGCATGCTTACAAAGAAAATTTGTTCTGTAATTGTTGTAGTTCAGTCCCTGTTCTTTTATCAAACCTTTGGCCTTTTACCTTCCTCTTTAAGCACCAGTAATGCAGATGCAAAAAATAAGTTTGTCTAGCAGTGTTTCTGCTGAGAAACACTGGGAGACTTCCGTTTTATGTGGTTTTGGTGTTTTTACGCTATAGTGCTGTTCCATGCAGTTTTGCTGTGCTTAGAAAGGAAACATCACAAAAACACACCATGTTTTTTTTATTTACAGGGCCTTTTGGGATAAATCATGGAATAGAGCTTCATTCAGATGTGGTAGAATATGCCAAGGAAAAGTTGGAGAGCTTCATAAAATACAGTGATAGCTTTGATAAGTAAGTATCTAATTTGTCTAACTTGCTTTGCAATAACATTTTTGGTTTTAAACTCAGTGTGTCATTGCTTATGAACTTAGAGGGGGGAGGAGAATGGCATCACACAATCAAATCCTAAAACTTCCAGTTTGTGGCTCTACTTCATGAGGTAAGTTGAGGCTTAAGAAAGCACTCTTTGGGAAGTATGGGAGTATTTCTGCTATGCAGTGCTTAGCAAAGTGGATTTCCCTGCATTTTGGCGATATGTATACATACGCGGGTACATGTGTGTGTGTGCACATACATGCATATATGCATTTAGGAGAGTGACATGATATGTGGGTGTCTTTGCGTGTATAGAGCAACTTTTTATCTATTAAATCAGTTTTTATGTAGTTTTACATAATCTCTCTGTACAGTTTTAACTTTCTTTCTAATCTACCCCTATTGATCTGGACATGAGTAATTTTTTCTGATTGCCTTCATGTTTACTTCCTGAAGAGATGGACTTCAGAGTATTCATCTATTCTCATAGCACCACTCATTTTTACTTCAGGGTATAACTCTGGATTCCAGGGCTTTGAACCTTATTGCTTCTACCTAGCCAGCAATTTTTTATTATTTTAAGTTGGCCTTAAGAGTATGGGAAGTCTCTGCCTCTGTTAAAGGGAAAGCAAGATTCTAGCTAGGGCTGTTCTTCGTAAAGACTTCTTTGCTTGCAGGCAATAAATTCTCCAACAGTGATTATAAGGTAACTTCTGGAAATGCAGAAAATCTTTAGAATTTTAGGAGTAACCTAAAAATTGCACCTTCTACACCTCTTTCTTCCCCTGTAGGCAGCAAAGAAAAATTTCGCTGTCCTTTTACCTGTCTAATGTGCTTTATGACTTCCATGTTCTTGATTATGTTGGCTGGAGCTCAATCCACTTTTTCCCATATCCCAAACTTCAGGAGCTCTTGTCTGACCACAAGCCTTTTTCTTCATGCTCCTAAGAAAGAGAAGAGTATCATCCTAATGTTAACTGTATCTGAAGTAAATTTTGTAATTCTGATACTGGCTACATTATTTTAGTACTGTGTTTGCCCAGTAAAATAAATAAAATCATATAGGAGAACATGTGTATCTTTCATTGCTATTGTCTTAGTTTTGATACAAGCATTTATGTTGGCTGAGGTTAATGTATAACACAAGCTAGAACAAATAAAAATTGATTCAGTGAGCAGCTTTATGATGCAGTTTGTGTCTTAAAAAATGTGCGTGAAATATGATAATTTGTGATCACTACTAATACTGCATTAATGGCTCTGTTAAGTTAGATGTAGCTGCTAGCCAGTGAATCCTGGCACATACCTTGTGCATTACTGTAGGTGTCTGTACAAGACATACAAAAACTGGTTTTGATTGGAACATCTTACCAATCAGGTGATAGGTTTATGTACAGAAATTAAAGGAAATTGGAGTAGCAATGAAGTTTTGTCATAATTGAAACAAAATTTTGATTAGGATAGTTTAGTAGATGAATAGCAGAACACTGGAGGGGTTGGTTACACTTCAAAACATGCAAGAACTTGAGACAAACGAAACAAAACTGTTAAACATGATGTAAGTAAATGTCAGTGTTGTATGTGTTCCAAAGAAATAGGACTGTCCTCACCAACATAAGAAAAATTACACTTCTGTGAAAGTGCTTTTTTATAGAAATCTACCTGTAATAGCTGCAGTTCAGCTGATACAATAATGGTTGCCTGGTTGGATATTGTGTTTTGGGGGGAATTCCCAAGTTGTCTGCATAACTGATTCAGGCTGATTGCTTTCTTTGTAAATATTCTGTATTTTAATGTAGTTAATGAAGATGATGTATGGGTTGTTTTGGTTTTTTTCCCTGTGGCAGCGTTCTTTTGTATTTGTTTTTACTGAGTGTATTAAAATCACATCTTGAATTTTAAGCTGACTCTCAAAGTAATGTTTTCTGACTCAGTAAGTCTGGTTTTGCTTCTTGTTTCAGTAACTTTTTCCTGCATCTTCGTTTATAAGTGAAAAATTTTTACCTAAAGTTATGGGACTGCACCATCTGAACTTAACTACTCCTTTCATCAGCTTAGTATTTGGCTGAAAGACCACCCAGGGAAGAGATGTTTGGTATCTGTTTGCTGCTCAGCACTGCTGTATTCCAAGCAGGAGTCCTCACTGTCTGAAAATAGATTACATGGCAGACTGGTATGAATGAAGTTAGTTGTCTCAGTGAATGTGTGTGTGAAAAATAACTTTCACTTGACCAGCAACCTCCAACAAGGTACCCAGGGGACATAAAGAGCACGGAGACTATGATGTGTGTTCCTGGCAATTATGGAGTTATACAAATGGGACCTTGAGTAAAGCTTTGTTTTGCCACTTCCCTGCATTCTTTCTTTAGTGTGTTGAGTTCTGCAGTCTGATTTGAGTGTTCTAAGCATTCTGCTTTTGAAACACAAACCACGACTTCAAACATATCAGTAGGTTCTTGGAGAGATTCAGCTTGGATCATAAATAAACACTTTGTAACTTTGTTCCTTTGCGTGGAGTAATAGGCAGTTGGTTTTGCATCTGACTTCTGTGTGGAGGTGGATCATGATGATTTAGGTGGGTTCTTGCCTGATAAAACAAGATGGAATATTTCTTTTATGTGATTTGTATGGGGGAATGTTCCAGTGCTGTGTGATACAGTTTAACTTGCTTTTTTGATTCCTGATAATAATGTTGTTGAAGTACAATTACAAGTTTACTTTTCTATGATTCAGGTAAGGTACTTCACCAGAAACCTGACAGTATATAAAATTAGCATGTCCAGAAGGGTTTGAGACTCAACCTAAAGGGAGGGCTGTCTGTCTCTGATAACTTGTCTTATCTCAGTTTTGGCCTCTGGAATTATTCATCAGAAAAAGAGTTCTCAGATACCTGTTTCAAATAATTTCAGTAATTACTTGTATCTGTATCCATATCCCACCAATCTATAAAAACAGTTTTCCTCTAAATGGAGGTGGAGTTGTGCATTCTGAAAGATAAATTGCTGCCTTGATGGACTTGATGATGTATGTTTGCCAGTAAAAGCAAAGGGGAAATTCCTTCTTGAAAACATCTGAAAGCATCATGATGGTTGAGGTACAAAGATTTTAGGTATAGACTAAAGAAAATTCTTTGTGTGTGAAATACATGTAAGGCTCTCTTTCATTCTTGAAGCCTTCAGAGAATGCATGCCAATTAAGGGGAAAAGAATCATTCCTTAAGAAGGCTCTATCTAAAACACATATGTTCAAGTACCAGGCCCCGCTTCACCTGTTTATTGAAGGGGAATGTGTTGTCTTTTCTGCTCCCATTCAACTTCTAGACCTAGAATATCCAGCTTGGAGAGAGAGCCACAGGGCAAGGCTAGGTTGCCCATCTTCTAGCACCCTATCAAAACCCAAACGTGGGTAAGCTGGTGAAGTCCCTGCTGTGAAAGAAAATCACCAACCCTTCTCAGGATCAAAAGAACCCACTTCAATGGTAAGTGACAAGAACCCTAGTACTAATTCTGGGATAACTGTTATGGGTGAAACTTCTTCCTGAAGTCCTGTAGGAGATTGTGTTGGCATTAAAGAATATCTTCCAGTGCAATGTTTTTCTTCATTGAAATGTAAGGCTACTGGTAGGATTCTAAAGGCTCACTTTTTAAATTAAATTAGATTTGAAAGGTGGTTCCCTGGTGTACACACAAAGAAAAATGGAGCTCCTTCTTGCTGGTCAGTTGGCTAGTGATTGCAGTAAAAATCTAAGCAGGAAAAAGCAGACTGTCTCCAAAACTTACTGATTACTTTGTCAGTTTGGATATTACTGATAACTTAATTTCAAATAGTGTAAATAATGCTTTTTTAGTGGTGAGTGAATTGTTGTTGAGATTTAATCTAATCAGAGCAACACAGGCAGTGGGATTCTTGGATGCTGAAGGTTATGTTAAACAAAAAGGGAAGGAAAATAGGGGATTGAAACACGGTCATTTTATTTATTTAGAGGTATGAGGGAAATACTACTTCTTGTTCTTTACCTTGTAAACCAGAAGGCTCCAAAGAAAATCGAATCAACTCTTACCTGGGAAGGACCTAAAGCTACATTTTCCAAGTATTTGATAGTAACAAAAATAGATATTCTTGCCCTGGCAACAAGAAATGAAATACATTTTAAAAATAAATCCTGTAGTGGACACTGCCCTTGGAAATCTCTTATGTCTACAAGTTTTGATAGTACTTAGAACTTTTCTTACATTAAAACAAGTGATGACAATACTTGGTATATTGCTCCTATAAAAGCTGTTGTTTCACAAAAATCCACAGTAGAAAACATGACTTTTTCAACCTATAAAATAATTTTCTACTTCAGTAAAAATAGAAAGAAAATACTTTTCTCGTTTTTAACAGAAAAATCTTTCTCTAGACTTTTTCCATGGGTATCATAGAGCCTTTACAATAAACTGAACTGACAATTTTTTTCTTGCTTCCCTATGCCTGTTCACTTTTCCTAATATTCTCTGTGGAATTGCTGAAACATATTCCTTCAGTATTAGTTTTCATTTTACTACCAAAATTTAGATATAATATAATGAAGTTATATTATTAAGGTTAAATTTTGTAAATCTGTGTTCCAAGAAGAGTGTCATGAGTCATAAGTATTTTTAAGAACTTTGACTTTAAGATGTTTGACTTTTTCTTCAGAAGTAATTGAATAATGTGCTTTGGTCCACTCAATGAAACTGATGATAATATCAGAAATAACGAACAAGATATCTAAGAAGCAAGACAGTTTTATTCAGAGATGGAAAAATGGCGAATATAAGGGAGGTAGAGATACAGATTTCCCACTATCCCTATAGCATTGCCTAGAAGCTGAAATAATGTCCAGGACAAAAGTATTTGATAGAAATTTTGCCAGCATCACTATTGACTGTTACTGTAGTGCTAATTAAAATTACTGTTGTAATTGGATGTAAGGGACTTAAAATAAAGTCTACAGTGAGAAGTTTTCAAAGATTTAATATTTGAATTTGTTTGTTTTCTAGTATTTCTAGTATACCTGCAAAAGATATCAACAATACTAGTGGGTGAAAGGTGTGTAATTTCTCAGCAAAACATGCTAGAAATACATGAATATTAATTTATACAGGAACCAAAGACTAGTTCAGAGAGCTTGGAAAAATACTTAAATAAGAATAAACAATGGAGAAAAAGCTTGAGAAAAGGTGGAAAGAGATTGCCATCTTGGCCCGATACTGCTCCACTTCATAGGAAAAGAATAAACACTCTTAAAAAATTGTTTACCGTTATATCTAAAGCACTTTCACAGTCAAGGGAGAGAGACTTAATAGAAATCAAGAAGTATTTCATTAATCTGTTGCATGTTCTTGTGGCATGTTATATCACATAAAGCCATATGAATATTCATCTGTCATTTTCAAAGAAGAAAAGTTTTGAAACCTGAAAAATTTACTAAATTATCTGAAAACTTCTTTAAGGTTTCTTTCAGCAAATACATCAGTGTTTAAACATTTGGTTCTAGGAATGCTTGGAGTAAGATTACTGATTTAAGAAATTGTTGTTTGATATAAAGGAGCCTCTGAGATTGTATTCTTAATGCAACTGCACAAAGAAGCCCCACACCTTTCTGGGTTAAATGATATCTAGCTTTTCAGTTTTTGTCTTTAAGACAGCATGGGAACTCATTCTACAACTGGCATAGCTTATACCAGTTTTTGGGTTTGTTTCTCTTCACCAACAAATGTACCAGAACTGGTGGAAATTTTGTTTCCTTCTTTCCACACTTCCCATTTTTGGAAAGTATGGTCCAGCAGTATATTGGAACTAGGGTGAAAGTGCATTAGTATATGGGACAAAAGTAAATGTTACTTCTTCATCACAGTAAGGAAGATTTGTTTAATGTTTTATCACATATTTTCAGACTCTATGCATTTTGCAGATTCATTTCAATGTCTGGTTATTAATGTGTTTGATGGTTTAAGGGTAGTTTGATGTAAAGGTAATTCCATGACTTCTTATGCTGGATTTTCTATTCTGTTTTGAAATATTTATTAAGATATGTTGTTTTGGGGGTTTTTTTCCGCACAAAGACTTGTGTGAAATTCTTTCTTCCAATGTAGTGTCACGGTAGTTCACATGACAAATGTTAACAATTTGCCAACCTTTTCTTATACGTTGTTAAAGTTGAATGGTAGTCCTTTGTGCCCTAAATTTAAATAAATTTAAATAAATTTCACATTGAAAGGGAATGACTTAAAGCAGATTGATGGTACTGAATATGAATTCAGGCTTTTTAGACCTTTGAGTTGACCAACTAAAGGAAATGTGTATGAATGGGAAAAAAGCATGCTAAATTCATGCTGACATGGATTTTTAATTCTATAAGGGCTGTAAACAGTAAGCTGAGAGATGTGAGTATGGTTAGTAATTATGGCGATAGGCAGAAGTGTCAGAATATATTTTGATATGAATGTAGTAGTTGAGAGGTGTAAAATGTAGCTGGAGTGGTGCTAGTTTTAGGAATTAAATAATTCTTCTTGCAGAAAAAATAGTTATAAGTGGTTCCTCCATATTGCTTTTTTAAATCTCATAATATATTTTACTGTTTCCTTCAGATACAAATCTGTGGATGCTGACAGTTTTTTTTTCCTTCAAATTACTTGATATTTTTCTCCAATGTTATTGACCTTGTTCTTTTTTAAAAAAAAATCAAGTGGTATGGTAACCATACCACTTAAAACAACAAAAAAGGAGATGATCTATATCTCCTTGCACCTAGTTTCATCTTCACAAGGCATCAGCATAACATCCTGCATTCATGGAGGTTTTATAGGTAGAAGAGCTTGGCCCAAGAAGTGTCCTGTACATATTCAGAGCTGGAAGTAATTAAAGGTAGGGTTCATGGGTGGGTGTCGTATTAGGACCAACCCTAAGTGAATCCCCTTGTAAAAAATCCCTCCTACCATGTTAGGTTAGTGTTACACTCTCCAGCTTCATTATTTAGTATTTTGCTATTACACATATACTAGATTGGTGGATATGGATACAAGAGCAACAAACTTAACCTTAGATCTTTGCTGTAAACGTTTTAAATGGTTGTTTATTTTATTACAGTAGTAATGCTTTGCTGTGTTGCTAACTATAGGGAGTTTAACTTAAAAACATGGGCAGTTACAATCTATTACTTGATAATTTTCTAAAGTTTCTACAGCAAAGGCAAAAACTCATTTTAAATTCTACAGTTTTGCCTTTTTTTTTAATTTAGCTAGAAGAAAAGTACGTTTGCCTTGAACTTGAAATGCCCATTACATGCAAAAGTCTTACATACTTGAAACTGCTTGGTTATCTTGTGCCATTGCTACATGTGATATGTGTGTGCTTAAATTTATTCTGTGGCACGTGTTTGTTTTAACAGAGATTTTCTGTTGCCATGTTATCTGTAATGGGAACTCTTAATTTCTGTTTTCTTTGCTGTTGGTTCTCTTGCAATCAAGATAGAAGATTCAACTGAAGAACCTGAAGTGACTAAACTTTTCCAGATAGTTCCAGCACTTTTTTCCCTTCCTTTTGTTGTCTGGTGTGTGAAATAGTTTTTTCATGTTACCAATATAATCTCTGTAAAGCCACCCTGGTCACATGGTAGAGGTGAACAAACATTAAAGAACATTTGGCAATTTTAGTTACATTTCAGCTTGGAAATAAACAAAATGTTTAAGTGAAATATTAGCTCTTCTTGATAGTTATAGTATATGTTTGTCAATACTGCGTGTTGAAGCAATAAACAATTTTATTTTCATCAATATTAATAAAAGATGGCTCCATGTAACACAGAATGAAGTGTAATAGCTGGTCTGTTTTGATACCCCAGGTGCAATAGGACTAAAAGAAACTTTTTGGATGTAGCAACAGTTAGTGCTAAAAGAACTGGGGTTTGATTGTTTAAAAATGGAACTTGACCTAATATGATTGATACTACTTTCCTGCTGTGAGACTAACATGCTTGTGATGTGCCTGGTAGGTATTCTAAATACCAAATGCTTCCTTGTATTTGCAGAACCTTTGTATTTAAGTTTTAAATAATTTCCTGATCAATTGATGGGGTCTCATGTACCTGAGTAAAACCAATTTAAATTTTACTTTTTTTAAAAATTGCGTAGGCAAGTTAGCAGAAAGAATTTTCAGAATTATACTTCAGTCTGTGTTTGAAGGTCATCTCTTATTACTGGATTGGAAATACAAGAAAATGGTACATATCTTTATCAGCTCTTTCTGATTCAGAGGTGTATGTATAATCAAAATCATCTTAAGATTTAGGGATCTGGGAAAGAGTCTTGCTGGATCACTGGAGAGTTCTATTTTTCATGGGAGTGTGGAGGGGCAAGATTCACTGTTCTATAACTCAGCTAGTCCGTGAAAAGTCTGTGATGCTCTACCAAGCAGGAAAGCAGTATGCTTTTCTTGTATTTCTGGTGTATCTGGTAGAAGTCACTGTTCATACCCTAACACATGAAACAGTTATTTCTGAATAATTTCCTGAGAAGCACAAATGAAGAGGGATTGGCTTTTAAACAGGCTTGTTGCTGTTACCAGAGACAGTTTATCACCTTTTCCTCCCATTTCTTCTACCACCTACTTCTACCTTTCTGGATAACAGGGAATTACATATGGCAGTTTGTGAAGTAGCAGCAGACAGCAGCTAGCACACCAACTCAGGCCCGCTGGGGGTAAGCATTGCACAGCCAGGTGAGCTGGTTAGATCTCACTTTTCATCTGACATGGACTAAAGAGGTGTCTTCAGAAATTACATGTAACCTAGTCCATAAAGTGTTTAGTTTTGCTGCAAGTAATGAGTCTGTCAGGAAGACCACCTCTTGACAGACTGGGTTGAAACTAACTGAAAATCTATGTGGAGGAAGAAGATATTTTTTGAAGTGAATGGAATAACAAATGAACAGATGTTGTGGTCATGAGCTTTGTGTCTTCACAAAACTCTGCTAATAGCATGGAGGGAGCACAGTCCAGACAATCTGAAGTGCCTATAGACAGAGTTAGTCTCTAGTGCTTAACCCATCTTACTCTTACAAGTGTATTAAGTTGCTTCTGTGTCTTTATTTGGAATTTGTGCCCTTCTGGTTGCAAGCTGCAGAGTTATTGCAAATTATCTTCAGCTTTTACTATATTAGTAAAGACTACTGTGGATTTTTGTCTTCAGCTCATGTATATTTTGTGTCTGGGGAATGTTTCATGGGGTTTTCTTGTGTCTTGTATTCCTTGGATAGTTTGGTGTTCCTCCTTGTTTTAAGAGGGTGTGACCATTGTATTCATGAGCTTTTAGGGTGGTTTCTAGTAGAGGAAACAGGATTATCTGGTAATAAATTTGGTAGGTTTTAAAGGAGCTTTCTGAGAAGGTAAGAAGTTGTGAAGTTTGTGGAGGTGGGCAGGCAGGCAGGGGGGCCACCTTCATTTTTCTAAAACTAACCAGGGACTGTGTCAGGATGTAAAACTGCCTTTTGGAAAAGTACTGTATTCAATCTCTTCCTGCCCCCTCCCCTTCCTTCTTTACTTTTTAAGCCCACAAAAGTTTTTTGCTCAAACTTTCAAATTAAAATGATATGTTAATGCTTTATTTAAAGTGTAGACAATCTGAAATGAAAACTGTAGCATAAACTGCCTGCTTGACCTGTATGTGGAATGTAGAAAATGTAGGAAGGAATATGATAGCCCAATTGCTTTTGGAATGAGATTTGCTTCTTCAGCAGGTTGATCAGTGTCTTGGATTTCATTTTCTGCCTTGTCTAATGTATTTCTAGATCTTTCTGCGTTAATATGGAATTATTTCAGCCACAGTTCTGGCCAATCTAGCTTCACCTTCTCAGTTTATGCAACAAGGCAATTTATCCCTACTCCACTTCCATCTCCCTTTTTTGTCTTCAATTGGCCAGTGTTGTTTGTAGCTTTCTTTTTTTTTCCCCCCTCCCTCTGGGTTTGGAAGAGAAAACATGGACTGTTGACTTTAAGAAGTGCGTGAGAGAGAACCATGCAATAGTTGTAAAAAGATTCTGGGATCTGTCTGGACTAGTCAAAGAAAGAAGCATTGGTGAATTTTCAAGATGAAGCATCCCATCTTTGAGAGAAAAATACACTTCCAGCAAAAATTTCAATTTCCTGATTTGTTAATGGCAGCACTCTAGATCAGGAAGTCAGCCAAGCCTTACAGGCTTCATCCCTAAGCAGTGAAAGCTGCCAACTTTACTGTAACTGAAAAAATATTGATTTGAATGTTGTCAGATATTTTACTGGGATTTGCTAATGCTAGCCAAGCAAAAAGAAAAATTATTTTCCATTGACGGTCAGCCATAAAGTTCATAAAATGGCTACATGTGTTTGAAGTTGCTAGAAAAATTCATTCCTTCTGGATGCTGTTTGAGATGCATTGGACTTCAATACTGCCAGATGAAGTTTATGAACTTTTTCATGCAACAACAAGGGTGTTAGGTTTTATGTAATATTTTTTTCAAAGAAAACCATAAATCCTTTCTATGAGCTACTTTGTAACCTCTCCTCATATATAAAGTGCTTGGGGAAGATGTACAGTTATTCGCTCAATTATACAAAATGGTAGATTTTATTATGGTGTTAACAGCTAAAGCAGTAACATGCTTCAGAGATTTAAAAAACGTCAGAAAATAACAGTGTTGTGACGAATTCATGCAGCTTTAGCAATAAAGTACTGCCCTGTACATTTTTCCTTTGGTGTTTTATGCAGTGACAGAGAACACCTACAGTCCTTTCAACTTGTGTTATATACTTTGGTCCCCTAAAATGCAGTTGTATTACTTCCATTTACTGAAGAAAATGAGATGTTTCTGGGATAAAGAATCTTTTATTTTTTGCTTTGCGTGTGGTCAAAAAAATGTCAGACTTTTCCACTGAATTACTTTTTGGGGAAAAGTGGATTGGGCTCAAGGTGGAAAATTGGGTGGTAGAGAAAAAAGAGCTTTTAAATAGACCCTAACTGATAGAAAATGGAGGGGAGCTGCTAGGAAATGAAACTTTTCACTGTTTATTCAACAGCTTATTGTTGATAAGCATACTGTTTTAGTAGCAGTTGTACCATATAGCTTAAGATTTCTTTAGATTAATCTACTTGCTTGAAGTTAGGAAGGTGATGTTTTGAAGCTTTCTCTGTTTTGCATAATATGTAATTGTAAGTGCAAGAGTTTTTCTTCAGTGGTCCCTGATGTGGCAGAAAAAAAACAGATTACTTTCAAAGTTGTGTCTTTATACAAACTTTTAAATTATGTATGCTAATCATTCTCCATGATATAAGGGAAGATATGAAATATATTTTTCTGTCTTTATCTGGACTGACTTTTCTTAAAAATCCTAATTTGAAATGTGTCTCCTCTTTGTTTTTTTCTTCTCCTTAGATTTGAGTTCTGTGAACCTGCCTTTGTGGTTGGTAATTGTTTGGAAATAGCCTCAGACAGTCATCAGTATGACCGGATTTACTGTGGAGCTGGAGTCCAGAAAGACCATGAAAACTACATGAAAATTTTATTGAAAGTTGGAGGCATTTTAGTAATGCCTATAGAAGATCAGGTGACTTTAGTGACAATTTCCCCTTTTTATCTTCTAGTATGAGAAATATGTAATTTAAAGAATGCTTTTGAATATATATTTGACTAAGTTAACATTCAACTAATGATACCTTGGTTTGATGTATTGTTGCAGTTTAGCGCATACTAATCTTTTTAATGAAGTATTGAACATTTTTCCCTTAAATTTGTAGGAAAGCATCAATGTCCTGCTTTTAACAGTCTGTTTCATGCTATTTCCTGTGTGTTATACCAGAACTGCTTTGAAGTCTCCCTGCCACACAGACATTTTCAGTCAGTGCTTCAAAACAAAGAAACCACCTCTAAGCCAGGAGAATGGATTTCAAAGAATACAAAATAACTATGACTAGTGGGACATAGCAAAGGGACGGAAAAAACGAAGGAAAAATATGTCTGTATTCACAGCAGTTTTCAGTGTTGCTTTTCCATATTAGATATAATGCTTTTCAGACAGGGGCATATTATTTTAACGATACTTCGCACTTTTATCACTTTTCATTCTTAGACCTCAAAAGGCTTCTCAATGGTAAGTATTACTCTCCCTGTTTTACTAATAAGGAGATTGAAAAAGGCACATCATGTGACTTAACTTGATGTCCTCCTAAATACAGATAATTACTAAAATTCTTGTTGATAAGCATGTTAGTTACTTTACTTTCAAAAAAGAATTCTCACTTTATTGATCTGCTTTCTTAAAATACCAAAGGAATTTAAGCGTAGCTTGCACGATTCTGTTCCATAAATAATTCCATCGTTTATTCAACTAGGATACTGTCAGTTGAAATTGATAGAATTCAACTTCAAAGTAGTCACAAATTAGAAGAGAAATTTAAACTGTGACTATTTTTACCTTATATACAAGTGGATAGGGGCTCAGAGCATATAAAGTGTGAGGAGCAGCTTCAAGATCTGAGATAATCTAGCTTGTGGAAAGACACTAAGGAAATATTTAATTCCTGTTGTCTTCCTGAAGGGGTGGAGAATTTATCTGGTAGACAGGAGTCCAGTTCTCCTCACAGGTGCACAGCATACTGAAAGAACATTAGACTGGCAGCAAGGGAGCTCTCTGCCTGCAAATAAGGAAGACAGTTTTTCATAGTAAGAATGGTTGAACACTACAGCAGGTTACCTAGAGAGGTGGGGAATCTCAGTCCTAGATCTTTTTTTACTTAATCAGAAAAGCTTCTGATTTAACTTTGAAATTGACCCGGTTCAAGGAGGATGGTAGGACTCCAGAGGTTAGGTTACTTCCAGTCTAAAATATTCTTTGATCTTTTGGAAAAATGAGAAAAAACAAAACTTACCTTAGTTTTTACCTTAGGGCCTTAATTTTCCAGCTGCACCTCTTCCCGTTCCAAAAGAGCCTTTTTTAGTACTCTGGTGACCAAGTGATATTTCAAGGATTATCAAAGTCCTTTTTGTTCATAAAACAGCCTAATTTATTAATTTTGAAGCAAAAAAATAGCAGTGTGTTTGAAACCAATCTGAATAGTATTGACTATGACAAAATTGTAACCAGTGATCTATTTTGGTTTTGTTTTGCAGCTAACACAGATCTTGAGAACAGGACAGAACACATGGGAAAGCAAGAATATCCTTGCTGTTTCATTTGCTCCACTAGTGCAACCAAACAGAAATGACAATGGCAAACATGACACTGTAGGACTGCGTAAGTTTGTGCTCCCTCCCTTTGGCTCGCAGGCATGTTACAGTGCCTGATGGAAACTGAGAGGCTATGCTGTAGAAACATTCCATTTAGCAAAGCAGTAGCTCACTGATATGTTTTTGTGCTCCTGGTGCGTGGTCTGTGTTGCTTCACAGTTAATATTCTGAGTTTAAGTGATAGAATGCTTCCAGCTTGTTTTCCAGCCACCTTTTACTTTTAAGTTCAGTTTCTCTGTTACAGTGGTACAGATAAAATAGCCAGCTAATATTAACATCCTTCATAGTGCTAACTTTCTTGTGGTCTGCCAGAAAAAAATTTTTTTCTTCCCCCTGAAATGGAAGGGAGAGGTCTGAACTGGGGCTGTGGTGTGATAGGATATTAATAAGCCCAGGTTTGCTTTATGTCTGTGTGCAGTGGATATAGACAGACCTAGCTGTTTGTTACTAGTCAGTGGGATTGGCTTTCTAGCTGCAATGGTTTGAGCAGAGGTAGTAAAGGTATTTAGAAAGTCTTTGGAAGTACGCCTCTTGCCAAATGGTAAGATAGGATGATAACAGGAAAGGAGAGAAAGCTGGCAAAGAAAAGTGTAGAGTTGAAGTTTTCTGTCGGAGTTGTCAGGGCTAGGAGTAGAACACAGAGCTATAGTAGCATGTGGGAAATTAAATAAACCCAACAAAGAACCCAAAACTTAAGATGTTTTAACTGTGAAACTGATATAAGCCCTTCAGGAGTCCAGGATGTCCTGTCAGCTTGAGTTGCCTGTAACTGCTGATCTGGCTATTAATTTTGAATGTGAACTTGCTGTGATAAGTACTTTTAATTTTTTTATGCAAAGTATAAAGATAATTTGCTTTATGTAATCTATTCCTATGGATAAATAATTAATTTTTGTTGTTTTAATTCTTGGTTTGAGCTCTCAGAAGTAATTTCCTGAAATTAATTTACTAATTCAAGATTATTTTTTTCCTCTGTGCCATCCATTATGCATAGGTTGTGTTATATCTAACAATGAAATACATTCCTAAGTTTTTGGAATGAGGAGTGCAGACCATGGACAGTCAGAGCTGAATGGTAGTACAAGAAAGGTGTTTCCTGGGTTATAATTTCAAAATGAAGTTTTAGTGAGAAGAGGAAAAAATAACCAAATGTGGTATTGTTCACATTTAAAAGAAAAAAATGTTAGAGGCTTGAAGTTGCACTGTAAAATGACATTAGTGAAATAGGCTTTTTTCCACTGCTCATGTGGATCTGGTTTTATTTTAAAAGTTAAAAATAAAGCAAAAGTGTTCTTGTGGGTGTACACAAGTGTGTTGGGTGTACATGGAAGGGGTGGGGGGTATAAAGAGGAGTGTGCTGAAACTCAAAAAAAAAATTAGCCAATTTCTCTTTTATAGTAACATTGTCTATTTGTTTCAAGTCCACAGGCCTATAATTTATCTTAAAAGTTCCAAGTAGTCAACATGCTTCTTCTGTAAACTTCAGCCAGAGTTTGTAGATGTCATTACTAAGTAAACATAGAGTCTGTGCCATACTTTGGACAACCCTTGGATGCTGTCTGACACATGTGTAGTGTTACATATAGACTAAAATAACTCACATTTGTAAAATATCTGTCAGCCATTCTCAAAGTAGAGTCTTTGTAGAAAACTACAGAAGTGGTGTTAAAAGGTTCATTTTATCAACGTAATTATGAGTTAGGATGCAGTTCACTGGTAGTAGACAAATGGAAATGCATGGACAGTAAATACCTAAAATTTTGCATCCTGTTCTTCTCATTAAAAATGCTTGCATTTGTTATAATTGGCATACAATCTGCTTGCATTTGTTATAATTGGCATACAATCTGCAGTCACCATTTGTTTCACCTGAACTTAGAAACATGTTCTGGATTATTAGATAGGGTTTTGTTCTTGAATTTTGAGCTGATGTTATGCTAAAGAAATGGGCCTTTTTTTTTCTCCTCCCCCCTCTCTTTGGCATGACCTGAAACCAGTATTCTCAGTGTTAATATCCATTTTGTCTCAGATAAATTAATTAGTCTGCAAGTGAAGTCATTGCATATAACAGTAGAGCTTCTTTAAACTACATCCGCAGCTTTTATAGCTGAATGCGTTTTCCAGAAGTGTAATTTTTGAAATTACTTCTTTAGTGACTTCTTTCTTGCTGAAATCCCTGTTAATTTTATTGTATTCTGTACAGGAAGGAAGTGACAAGTGGGAAAGTTGAACAAGCTTCAGCTTCAGCTGGTGTGCTTTTTTAGTTTTGTTTTCATTGGAATGAGCCATCCATAGCACATCTAGGGCAGGTGTCCAGCGGCCAAGCAATATTTTGTCATCACCTGGCTGTCATTGGAAAACATAAAGTTTTGGCTTTTTTTTTACTTGTTGGTTTGGGGTTTTCTGCCTTTAGGACTTCAGTAATTTTAATTCTTCTTCTGCTGCAAATATACAGGTGGCTTATCTAGTTTGTCGCCTGTGAATTAGACATGTCCCTCCCTCATCAGTTAGATTCAGTAGGAAGTGAGCAGAAGGAGGAGGCAGAAGAAAGGCACTTACTTTAAACAGATATGGCACAGGTGTAGAAATCGTTTTCCCACAACAGGATCTTAACAGTGGTAGCAGTAGGTGCCAAAACATGCCAGGTGCTAAAATGTGACGGTATTTGTTGTGTAATTTTTAAAATCTATTTTAGTGGTCTGTTCATGCTTACTACTTCTCTTGCACATCTGTTAAAAGACTTCTTTGTTTCCTAGACTGTGCCACAGGGTCAAGGTGATACTATCTAACCTTTTATCTTTTGCATACTGTATCATTTACTAAAATTTCAATTGAATTGTTTTTGAACATTAGCTCACTGCCTTGCAGCTAGTTTGGGGTTTCTTTGCTAAAGGGAAATTTCACTTAGTACAACTTACTTTTCTTTCATTTTAGCTCCATGTGCTGTTAGGAACCTCCAGGACCTAGCTCGGATATATATCAGACGCACTCTTAGAAACTTCATAAACGAGGAGATGAAAGCCAAGGGTATTGCTCAGAAGGCTCCTCCGAAACGCAAACGCAGGAGATGTCGTAGACGCAGGATTAACACCTATGTGTTTGTTGGTAATCAGCTCATTCCTCAGCCTCCAGATAGTGAAGAAGATGAAAGAATGGAAGATGATAACAAAGAGGAGGAGGAAAAAGATCACAGTGAGGCCTTGAAGCCAGAAGAGCCTCCTCGAAATCTATTGAGAGAGAAAATTATGAGTCTACCATTACCCGAATCTTTAAAAGCATACTTGACCTATTACAGAGAAAAATAACTTGTTTTAAGTAGAAATAATGCCTACTGATAGTTCCTTTATTCTTGAAAATGTAGCATTTATTAAGGAGTAGGTGGACAAATTATTATTAGTCTTTCATCAAGACTGAAGTACAGCGATAAATGATAACTTGTCTCTATCTTGTCTTTGCTACAAGGAAGACTTGCATTCGACAGTAGAATCCCTTTTTAAAAGTCTATTTTTCTTTAAATTTTGAAAATGCTGTTTTAATTCTGATAGAAATATATATTCCATTATGCAGCACTAATCAATATTTTGCATGGTAAGTCTTTTTTTGATCCCTAACAGATTTGTATTGATAAAAGGATGAGTGAAATTTTATATATGCTAAATAGTTGGTTAAACATGCGCATCTGACTTGAGGAGCAATTTGTCTGTATTTATTACTATTAGGGAAACATTTTAAACATGCAGACACTTACCTTCTAATGTCCAAATCAGACCCTTTAAAAGTTTATTTTACTATGGCTTTTTGCAATCATTATTACTATGTTGGTGTAGAGTATTCCAACAACACAAGTGCAATAAATGTATACAGACACTGAATGAGCTGGCTTTAGTGAAATATGAAAATACAAGTTCTAAAATGTCGGATGACCCTGCTACTTCTGCATTTATCTTTTGCCAAAAGATCTTGTGACAACTAACAGCTTCTCTCAGAGCCTTAAAGAAACACCATGTTGAATAAGAAGTGAAGCAATGCTTACTTCAGCTCTGCTTATACTTAACTCCATTCTACACTGTCAGTATTTCTAACTAGAGGCAATTCCTCATTTGTGGGAAGTATAGGACACTACATTTATTTCTAGAGCTCACAGCATTGAGTCAAAAAGTTTGATAATTCAAGATTGTAATTTAGATTTCCATCATCTATATTTACTGCTTTTAAGTAGAGGTAGAATTTCAACAAAGTTTAGTTTGTATTGCTTATTGGGATAGCTATAATAGTAGAACTTAGAATTTGTTCAGCAAATGCACTTTAGTAAGTGAATTTTATACTTAACATGCATCTCCAAGAAGGTAGACTTGTGCCAGCCTATATTTTGTTTCTGAGCATGGCTCTTAGCACAAAAATATTTATAAAATCATATGCATCTTTTGGAAACCTAAGAGTAGCAGTGCAACTGTGGGGACCCACAATAGTGCTAATTTAAATCCTTCAGTGATTTTTTTCCTCTTCTAGTTGTGAAGTTATTTGCAGTTCTCATTTTTAACTTTGCTTTTACCATCTTAATTTCTTCATTCTGTTGTAACATAACCATGAGGGTAAAAAGTTTATTAAGAAGTTGGCATGTGATACATACTAAAAACCACAATCATAGGAAATGTATGCTTGTTAGACCCAATGAAAAACATTCCCATTGAAATATCCCCCATGATACATTTTATAATACTGGTGACACTTATTTTTGTGTAAAACAGTGAACAAATAATCACATATTTCTAAAGCAGTAAATGTTCCTATTCCAAATGTTTATAACCAACTCGTATTCGTACAGTCTAGCAGTCCAATATTTAATTCAAAATACATTAGCATTTTGTTGCATCTGAGAAGGAAGGTCAGGCACAGTCCCATGACACTGACTCTTTTTGGTGCATTTCATGCTGTAGTCCCTGTTTTTAAGGTACATCATAGTAATGTTTAAATGGAATTTCATGAAGGCCTGTTGTACCAGCATGTGGAGTTACTTTCCGCAATATATTTACTGCATAAGTAAGCAAAAGTATTTGAAATAAATATTCTGACTTTATTTTAAAAGCAGGAAAACCTTATAAGAAATAGTTGTCAAAAATAATGATACTAGTAAAGTAATTGTGATGATTCAGCTATGAGAATTGAACATAATCTTGTTTTAAATGGGTTATTTTAGATGGAGGTTAAATAATCTGAAGTTTGAGATGTTTGTCTCCTTTCTTGGAATCTACATCCATGAGCTCAAGAATGGAATTACTAAATATTACTTAAGTACTTCAAGGACTTTATACAGGATGCTTTTTGAGAATAAATTTCTGCATTCTTTCATGCCTGTATACTTGGAAAAATGGACAGTGGATGACTTGTCATGAATCTTCAGTATGTAAGTTTTTTTTGGAGTCACTGAAAGAGAATGTTTCCTCTGTGTTTTATATGTGGATTTATTTTACACTCTTGAATTTATATTTACATGAATAAAAAGGTAGAAATGCAAAATTAATTAAAATTTAATTTCTGCCATCTCGCTTGATGATGGGGACATTGTTGCAATAAAATGGTTTTTTGTGGTTTCTGCTTGCTTGAATTTCTGTGTTTCTGTGGACGTATTTTCAGTTATTTGGAAGTTCAGGTACAAGCTGTTTCATAATTAGGTCAGTAATCTCTTAATAAAGGCTATTCTTGAATTTCAGAAGTATATATTCTCGCTAAATTGTGAATTTTTGCAAAGGTTGAAAGATGAGATGTTATTCATGAAATGGGGAAAGCTATTTTTGGTCCCAATACTACTCTTGAAGTAGTCATGTGGAGAGTATCCTCAGGAGAGACCAGAAGCTAAACTTTAGCTATATACTGAAGAACATTTCCATGTTTTGTGTTTTTTCCTAAATATTGAATTTTTTTTAATCCTCAACTGAGCAGCTATCTGGGTCAAAACAAATAAGGAAAATGTGGAGACGAGCTGCAAGGGTGGTGAGCAACCAGTGAGTCACACTTCCTACTGCACACTTCTTGATGCAGCTTTATTTTATTGCCAGTTAGAGGAAAGATTCAAGGTAAATCAGGTAGGCTGATGAGCAGCCTATAATTGCGATGACTGTAAGGAAGTGTGTGATGAATTGGAACTTCAGGGGGGTTTATCTTTTTTGGTCTGGACAAGGACCCAAGACCAGTGCAGTCTTTTCAAAAGATGTGAATTTTTAATCCCATGTAATTCAGCAAAGACTGAGCAGCTGCCTCCCAAAAACTTGAAATGAGTGGTTTTCATTGCAGTGAGCCTAAACAGCTGTGCTTGGCTGAGCACTGTTGCTTGTTCAGGTGCAGGCAACTTAAGTCTGGAGTTTTGGGGTTTTTTTGTTTTGTTCTGGGTTTTTTGTGTGTTTTTTATTTTCTTTAATCGTATATTCTTTTTCTCTGAAGTACTTTTTAAAATGCATCTTTGCCTGCCAGTTTGAAAACAAATAGGGAATGTAATCAAATGTGCTATGTTCTGATTAAAACCCTTTTAACTCATTAAATATTTATCCATATGTCCTCAAGAGTGTCGCCTTCCATTATTCATGTAATTGAGTAAAACTGAAGGCTTTGTGATTTACTAATCAATTATAAAAGATAAAGGAGTGGCGTTCTGTGTTCTTCCTAGAGGTGTATATACTAAACTTCACTTTAATGAACTGCTACTTATTTTGACAACACTTGAATAATGTGTTGTATGAGGTGTTTTCCATAAACCTGTTCTGAGACGGTCATTGGAGTGTAACTGGAACAGTGAGGCTTTAAAGGTGTGTGGTTTTTGTGATGTTTTAGTAAAACAACCAGTAAAATTTAGATGACTGGCTTGATCAGTGCCTGTGTCTCTTCTGTAGCTTCACAGTGTACTTGTCAACTTGTTGAATTACTCTGTTCAAGTAAAGTTGGTTTGTTTAGCCACAAGGCTTGTACCACATTTATGGCCAGTAGGGAAGCAAGAATCTAACTCTGATTTATCAGTGCTTATCAACATTTTCTTTCTAGAGTTTTCTGTCATCCTTCATATCTTGTGATGCTTTAAAGATAATTGTCAGGGGAGCAGAGGGAGCTTGCACATCCTTTTTAAAGCTCTCTCTTCTGCTACAAGCAAGGAATCTGTGTAATACCTTGCTAGGATATTTTGCAAAATACTTGCATGCTAGCGAAGACACTGCAATTTTTTCTGTCACTACTTCATGGATTCATGACTAACCATGATATTAGCAAAAAGAGAAGATAGCAGAATTATAGGTATCAGTACACATTATATGCTGCTGGTTTTTCTTTTATAAGCATTTCCTTTGCATTTTGGTAGCCTCTTTATCCTGGCTGAAAAATAACGCATTACGGTTTCCTGCTGCTCTACTGCTTCCATGGACGTGTTCCATGGATGATCTCTACAAACAAATGTCACCGTCATGTTTTCTGAAAAATCTCTTTGCCCAGGATTCTTCTCCTGGGAAGTTGAGAAGCCTCAGAGAAATATGAAAACAATAATTATCTGATTTGCTTCTCCTGTGTTTTGCTGCTTTGGAATGTGTTTGGACATTGTTTACCAACAGGTGATTGTTGCATTGGTTTCTGCTGTGAATTGTTTTGACTTAATGGCCAACTGGATCCAAGCTGTGTCGGACTCTGAAGAGAGAGTCACGAGTTTTTCATTATTATCTTTTAGCTTTTTGTAAGTATCCTTTCTCTATTCTTTAGTATAGTTTAGTATAGTATTCTTTAATATAATATAGATCATAAAATAATAAATTAGTCTTCTAAGAACATGGAGTCAGATTCATCATTTCCTCCCTTTGTCAGGGGTCTCTGAAAATACAAGAAGGATCTACAGGTTGAGCATGCAGAGGCTGAGCTTCTTCATACAGCCAGAGAGGTGCAGGTATTTCTGTGTCAGGATGGGAATTGCCAGGGCTCAGCATTACAAAGTTGACATCTGAGTCCTACTGCCTTTAGTGGGGCCCTAGGGAAGGAGAGCAGAATGCTTTTCTCAGATTTTATCTCTTCTGCAGGCTGGAGATGCGGGAAAGCATCTGTGAAATAACTGTAATCACCACAAATCAGGGCAGCAACATCAGGAAAACCGCAGTGGCCTGGGAGTCATCATGCACCACACAAACCTGGCAGGAGCAGGGCTGCTCCACACTGGAATGTGTCCCTCAGCTGGGGGGCTGGAACTGGAGGTGGATGAGTAAACCTGGCTTGAGAACATACACACAGCACCTCGGTGTCACTTGCAGATGGAGTGTGGCTTCCTCCTCGTGACCCCAGGTCCATGGACTGCCAGCCAGGGGATGAATTGCCCTGCCAGCAGCACCCAGCCAGGCTGCAGCAGGAGGATCTGGTCAGAGCAGCAGTCACTGGGGTTGGAAGCACAGTGGGAAGACCCACGGATGGGGAACTGTTGTTTATAGAGTGCTGAGTGCCACTTGATAAATAATATTCAGACAATGTGGGAATTGCTGAAAACTTGGGAAAGGGTTGTGAAGAAGTGGAAATATGTCTGTAGTTTTAGTGGCAGGTACTGGAAGGGGGTGCTCTGTGCTACACAGCTTTTGTGACCTGACATAGCTGATGAAGTGTTGTGTTTCTAGAAAAACACCTTTCAACCTCCTGGCTCTACAGTTATGCCAAACTTGCAAGGTCTTCATTTCTAAAATCACAACATAACACTCCAAAATCTCCAAAATCTCCCCCTTTCCCGAAAGGAATAAATCTGAGAAGAACACGATGTTGCTCTTGCAGTTAGATCTGAGCACCTCGTGCCTCTGGTCTCAGCCCCCACAGTAGCACCAAGGGCAGGGCATGGTGTCATTGCTGCAGGAGCTGGCCATCAGGAGGTTCAGTGCCCTGCACATTTCTCATGGAGAGCTGGCATTTCCACAGGATCTGTGATCCCTGGCTAATGACCACTCTCTTTTTATACCTTTAAGGCAAAAAGATGGATGGGGTTTTTCTGCACAGGCAAAGGACAAAGGGAAAGAGCAGCATGTATGGATGGCCTCTGGTCTGGGGGACAAAAACTCCCCCTTTTTTCATCCCTTGGCTTGTAGCACATTTTCTCCCCTTGACTGAAAAAGCAAACAGACTCTCCAAGTCCTGCTCCCAAGGCTTTTTGGGCTCTCTTGTGTGGAACAACAGTGACGTGCAGTGGCTGCTCGGGCGCAGCACAGCAGAGCAGGGCTGGCAGTGCTGTAATCCATCACTGGGGCTGCTTCTCCGGGAAATGACATTCCCACAGAACAGCTACCAGGAAGCTGGGCTCCCCACGCCGTGCTAACAGCTCACAAATGAGTCTGGTGAAATGCCAAGTTATGATTATGTGTGTTGCAAACCCCATTTCGAGCACTAATTTATACTGTGTGCTTCTCTCTCATGTAACAGTGCTATTTAGAGGGTAATCACGTTTTAACCTAATTTCCAAATTAGTAGAAAATATTTGTATTGACTTGCAGTATATGTATGGGTTGCAGCTGACAGTTCAGGCTGAATTCTTGTCATAGAATGAAAGAAAATCTGATGAAAAATATTCAATCCCTAAATGAGCCATGGTGGGGGTTAGAAGAGTCAGTTATTCAGCTCGAGGCAGTTGAGTAGGAACACTGCCATTAGAGAGGGTGAGGCACAGAAATGGATTCTGTTAGTCCTGTGTCAAAAAAATAGTAGCTAAGTAGGATTTTGGGGTAGCACTTGTCATTTTGGAGAGACATGATGCTTTCTAAGAGTCTATAGTGTTTTAATGCTTGTCATGTCACCCTGATTCCAAAGGAATCTGCAGTTACAGGGGGATTACTGTGTGAGAGGATTGCTCTCTCTGGGGTTATTTTCTGGACTCCTTGGGGCACTCCTTCCCCAGGCAAACACAAGAGGACAGGGTTAATCACAGGGCTTTGAAAAGACTGAGGCTTTCCTGTATCCAATTCAATTCTCTTTCCAAATGGGTGAGTAAATGGTTCATCAGGCTTTGGAGATAAAATGGCAGAGGCAGCTTTAGAAGGAGTGGGTGTGGGAGTTACTAGTCCAATAAAGAATGTAGAATTGCTCAGGGAAGGATTGATGAGCTCTGGATGGTGTGTAGGAAGAGGCCCTTGAAGTTAGAGAGAGCAGTTTGAATTATAAGACAAATAGCCCAGTTATTATGGTGACAGAGGGTCCCCATGCACTGCCACCATTGCCAAGGAGGGGGGAAAGAACTTTCTGGTGGACAGGAAAGCAGGAAAGTGAGCCCCAGAGATTCTGAAGGGCAGAAGAGGCTTGGAAGCAGGAGAGTGGTTTTCCTACTGGACAACTGTATGGGAAGAGGACTTTTTTCTCATTTATATTGCTGATTTTCCTGCCTACCCACACAGAGAGCCCTGAGGGGGAATAACAAATTCTGTTTTCAGGGAAACCAGCCCAGCAGAGCTCCCTGCACAGGCACACAGTCCTGTGTCTCTGCACACTCCTGTGACAAGCAAGAGGTCACTAAGGCAGGGCCCTAAAGACTCTGCACTGTCCCCTTTTTGTTAGCCAGCCCATCCAGCAAAGGTGGATTAGTGACAGCACCTTCCACTGCCAGGTTCATGGTGGCAGGCACAGCAGTGAGGCAGAGCAGCTCTCCTAGGATGGGATCCAGTGGTGGAGTTCCCTCTGCAGCTGTTTGCAGCTGTTCCTGCAGGGAATGCCCAGGACAGGCAGGGACAGCAGCACCAAACCCTCCCTGTCACGAGCTCTGGGTGCCTCAGAGTGACCCCAGGGGCTCTGGGGGATGCATTGGCCAGGGGCTGGATGGCTGCAGGAAAGAGCTGCCACTGCTCAGCAAAATGGAACTGACTGCTGTCAGTGCTGTCACTTGGGTGTTTGCATGCGTTCTGGTAGGAGCTCAAAGAATAGCTGGGTTTGAATCAAAAAGACAAGTTTGGGAATGTTGTGATTTCCATTGGCACCTGTTTCTTTCTTCTTTTCTTTTCATTAAATATTGCATTATTCTTGAGTTCTGAAAAATAAATTTTTACATTTTTTCACTGCACACTGTCTTATCTGTCTGATCACTGAAGGAAGCAAACCTGAGCTTCTCAGTGACTTGTGTAGAACTTCTCCATTTTGTCATAAGTGCCCTGGAACTAATAAAGGTCTTGTCATCCACGGATTTTGCCACTAAGAAGGAGATACAGCTGCCAAGTGCCATGCCTGGAAGGTACTGTTCATAAAAACAGAAAGACAACTCAAAAGACTTTTTACCCACTCAAAAGACTTTTTATTGCAAGTCCTAAAAACTTTGTTCCATCTATGGATGTTGCTTGACAGTTATAAAATTCTTTTTTATGGTGGGTGTTTTTGTTTGGCTTTTTGGTGGGATTTTTTTGCATAATTAAATGTTTCACTGTGTGATACTACTCAAGTGGGAACTGTGGCAATAAAAGGTTTATGATGCCAAAGGATTTTCACAGCACTGATGCAGTCAGTTCCAAAAGGCTGTGAAAATAGAGACTCCTCCACAGTGCAATTTAGTTCAGCCTCTCTGTTTGCTACAAGCATTACAGAGAACATTAGCTTATAAATATTTGAGAAGGCCAGGTTGGATGGAGAAATATGTTGGCCCCATCAGCAGCCAGATGTGCTGTCCAGAAGCACAAGTCATTAGCAAATGCTCTTCAGCTATTGGCACAGAGATTCCTTTCCACACCTAGGGAGCATTACACTGAGAGGATCCCAGCCTTCCATGACAAGTGTTTGCTTTGTCCTTGGCAAAAATGAAAATGGTAACATCCTTGGCAAAAATGAAAATGGTAATCTTATGAGCCAAAAGCTCTTCAGGGAGCTGCCTCCCATCCCTTCAACCCAAACCAAGGTGTCTTTCAGCTGTCTTTGAAATGAGGCAAACAAGCAGATTACCATGAAAGTGCTACTTTTTAATACTTCACTGCTCATCAGCTCTGGTCTGCTCCAAATTAAATATTAAATATTGTGTGAACAGGATCAGGCTGAGAGATGCTGTGCTGAATAAATGCATTTTAACATCCAAGAGTGATGGGAGGTGGCTTGGGAGCATAAATACATTTGATTGTGACAGCTTGGCTGATAAGCAGTAACTCATTAACTGATGGAAACTTGCCCTCCTAAAGCCCCATATCCCTTTATCTCTGGCAGTTTTACAAGTGCTAACTTCAGTGCCTTGTCCTCAATGTTGATGGAACCTGAAGGGTTCCTGTAAGAGCACAAGGATGGTTTGCTTCACCAGCAGGCTGAGAAACTTGGCCACACAGAACAAGAGATTTCAGTCTGTCAATGCCACTGCAGTTACAGTGGGGTATGGCACTGCTCCCCTCCTCCTTTCCCTGTAATACCTGCAGATCCAAACCAGCTGATGTTCATCTGCTGGGACCACAGTCCAGGGATGAAGAATTACCCCCAAATACTGCTCATCCAACATGTAGTCTAGCAAGTCAAGGCTGCACCACAGCTAAGAATATTCTTTTTCAGGAGGTGCTGTATTGGTCACTGGGTTTGGGAGAATTACAGCTGTGTCTGAAGAGTGCAGAGATTTATTCCTAGCTCTGGAGTGGATAATGCTGCCACAGTTACTGGGAAAGGAAGACTGAATCTCATAAACGTGAGAGGCTAGATTTGGTCTCTCCTACTTTGACAGTTGTTGTATAATTTCAAAATTCAGTAATGTTGGGAGTTTATTCAGTCAAAATTCAGTCATACTGGGAGCACAACTTCCTGATTTTCTTCCAAAAAGAATTATGGAAAGCAGGTAAAAATTAAGAGCCACAATGAAATGTAGCACGTTGTTTCCTCCAGAACATCTCTTAGATTGTCTGGACCAATCCTGAAGTCAGGTTCAATTGTTCAATTCTTAAAGAGTCTGTCATACCATGGAAATAAGTCATGATATGAAGCTACTTTATTATTATTATTATTGTTTGCATCCTCAGATATTCAATTTTATTAGCTCCAGCTATTAATTTCAACATTTATGCCACAAATGTATTAAAAAACTGTGCTGGTTGATCTAAATCAAAACATAGCCATCATTGGCATGGCTATATCTCCTCAGAACAGCAGCATAAAAAACTTTAAGAATGTTTTGTGTTTATTTTGTTTTTAAAAGATGATGGTTATCAATACATCTCCCAACACCTGAATTTTTAACTCCAGATGGCAAGGAGCAGCTTTAATCCAGGAGCAAGGCTGTAGTGAGCATGACAGCCTCCCCTGCTCTTCCAACCATACAAAAATTAGTACAGAATTACAGAATAGGTTGGAGAAGACCTTTAAGATCTTGAAGCCCCACAGCCTTTCACCAACCCATGGTGGCTGGGCTTGTCTGGCTGTCCTGCAAGTGCTGCAGGCACAGCAATGAACAGGTTCTTCCCAAACAGAGCCAAGTTCTCAGAGCAGCCATGAGATGTCAGCACAGACCACTGCTTCTGTGCAAACCTCTCCAAAAAGAAAAGGTCTCAGCTGAGAGCATCCACGGTGATTAGTGCCAGTACCAAGTGGGATTGACCCCTCAGGATAAACTGTGAGCATCCAAAATTGGGTATGACAGGGACAGGGCTGCTGCAAACACTGCCAAAAAGGGAGGGCAAAGTTTGAGGGCTTCGTTAGGGTTAAAGCTGATGTGTAAAGCAGAGGAAGTTACTGCAGTAAAACAGCACTACGATGCTTTAGTAACAGCAAAAAGTGTAATGTTTGCAATTTAACTAGAATGACAATCCAGTAATTAAAGCCCCATGACCTAAACCAGGGATAGCTCAAACTCTGGGTAGAACCTGGCCTTCCAAGTAGTTTTAGCTGGCATTTAAGAACACCTGACCAAATTCCTGTGTGCTCACAGTTTCTTGGCTAACAGCTGTGCCCACTTAGAAGCACCAGGGAATCTCTCTGAGCGTAGTTATATCAACTCTGGGGACAGCTTGACTCTCTCACACAAAGTCAGAGCGTTTATTCTAATATTTTTCATCCTGAGATGGGGCAATTAAATCTGTTAATATGGAAATGACAGTTAGGAGGCATGGGGACATGGGGTTTTTTTAATTGATATATCTTGGCCAACTAGGCACTGTTTCACTGCAAGGAATTTACAAAAGGAACCAGAGAAAAGGACATCTTTGTTTATGAAGCAGGCTCAGATTCCTTCAGGTTTTGTTCTTCCACTAGTTGAGATCCTTGAATTTCATTTGAAAAACAGAGCCAAGGGCAGCAGGTCCAGGACAGAGCCACCTCTGGCCAAGGCAGGGCAGGGCAGCACCTCTGGGATGGCAGATTTGGGATGGGGGAAGAGCAGCTGTGCAAGGACA
>JAWWEY010000115.1:111697661-111727983 GCA_035582745.1 Loriotus luctuosus | reverse complement strand
AGAACCTGATGTTGCTGGTCCAGGACTCTTTTGATATCACAGTGAGTCCTTTCTACTATGGCTTGACCTGTAGGGGAGTAGTGGATGCCTTTTTTGTGCTCTACTCCCCATTGCTGCAGGAAGCTCCTGAATTCCTTGGATTTGTAAGTGGGCCCGTTATCAGTTTTCAACTCCTTGGGGATGCCCATGAAAAAGAAAGTCTGTACGAGGTGCTTTGTGGCATCAGAGGATGATTCTCCCATGTGGGCAGAGGCATAGACTGCTCCAGCAAAGGCTTCTACACTGACATGAACATATTTCTGCCTTTTGAATGATTGTCTGTGTGTGTTGGAATTTCTGCTGGTCAGAGTGACCCCGAGATGCATAAAAGTCTTTTTTCCCAGTCCGGCAGTCGAAGAAGGAGTCAGGATTCCTCAGCTGTAGTTTTCAAGGTTGTTTATTGTTTCTTATCTATAACATTCTTTCTCTGGCCTACCAAGGTCCATTCAGCATATCAGACAGAGGCACACTGACCACCCTGAGAGGTGGTGTTGTCTTTTGCACTAAAAACTATGTGTACATTATTTGCAATAACTTCTCAATACCTATCACCTATGTTAGACAGTGAGTTCCTACCTTAAACCAATCAAAAAATGCCAGCATCACCCAGAAGATGGAGGTTAGGAAGAAGAAAGAAGCAGGACAGGGCATGCCCAAATCCCTTCATCTTGGGACCCCTAGCCCCTATTCTAAAACTCCAAAAATCTACTTTTCACCCCGTGACAGACTTTTATTCTACTTAAGCTCTCTTGACTTGTAATTCTTCATATAAAGGTGGTAATTTGCTCCATGGGTCAAAATCAAAGTCACAGGTGTCTTGGGATCTATGACAAGGTCTCTGAGCCCCCTGGCAGGGGCTTGAGCCATCTGGGGGGGTGTCCTGAGATCCGGCGTTCTCTGACTTTCTCTCCTTATGTGAATTCAACGAAATCTAATTCAATGTAGAGGAAATAAACTAAAGTGTGTATTTGTTTTTTTTCCTCTTGTCTGTTGATTATGTGTACAATATTTAACCCAGCTCTTTTGTTTATTTGCGATGCCTTCATTCCTGGAGTTGTTAATTCAGAGGTAGGACTTGTCTGAACTGTGTATTTTAAATCTGTTGACAGATTTGGATATCTCTGGTCATGATCTGTAAAACTGAACATGTATGTAACTACAAAACTAAACATGCCTGGAGTCTATCTCGTCCTAAAAAATACTTCAAGTTCAGTGAACCAAAAGTATATTAATACTTAGAGAAACTCTGTCTCCAAAAGGAAAATAAAAAGGTAGCTCTCTCTGTATTTTTTTCCTGGTTATTGAAATGGATTACTATCATTTCACCAAGTGGAATGTCACCTCATATCACTGAGGTATATCTTCAAGTTCTCTTATCTGTGAAATACCCCATTGCTGCTTATACTTGTGCACAGTCTATGCACTCCTCTCACACATGAAAAGTCTCATTATATTCAATAGAAATAATTTTGTACTTCAAAGGAAAGTTCTGACAGCAAAACGAAAAATGTAACAAGGAACATGGTTCAGTCCTCTACGTCTGCACCATGATGGAGCATGAGGAGTATAGAAGAGACCCCCTCCCAAAAGCAGCTTTCTCAATGGACTTCTAAAATTAAGTTACATGGTGCCCATCTGATCCCTGTAGGCAGGTCTAGGACACACAGAGAGCTCAGCATTGTCCTGGGCTTGGGGTGAGCAAAATAAAGAGCATCAATTTTGCATGTGTAGTGTGCCTGAGGAGAGCATGTACTCCCTGAGCTCCCCAAACAGGCAGGGCTGGCCCCTGTCAGTTTGCATGGGACACTACAAAGTTCTTCAGGAACCAGAGGCAAAGCACACAGCTGGATTGGAATCTGGAGGGGTGAGCTTCAATTTTCTTAGAAGAATATTAACAGATAACATGTGAAAATATTTTAGACCATACTCCCATACAAACTGATATAACATTGCACCTAGATTTTCATTATGATACAATGAGAAGATTGCTTGTTTTCTTTATGAAAATAGTCATATTCTCTGGGAAAAGGGAATCCCTTTTCCCAGAGAAAAAGTCTTGCTCTTCAGAAAAGTTCAGTGAATGATTTCTGCTAGTACTTTTGTTATAACTCTTTCAATATCTTTAAATTGGATGTTGCAAGAAACTGAACGTGTCAATTTTGAGTAGCTGCTGCAAGACCCCTTCTTCTAGATGTCCCTTATATTCTGTGTCCTTGGATCTCCTTTCGGAGATTATAAAGGCAAGACAGACATTTTGGATAGTCAGAGAGGCAGAATGTCCAACAGGGCAACCATACCAGAGATGTCATGTTGCTAAGAACTGGCTGATTTGAACTATCATGAGCTGTATTGCAAAGCAAACAACTACCAGTAAAGAATTCACTCATTGTGTTGATCTAACAAATTGTGTAGTGTCATGCTCAGAACCTTGATCATGGGGAATGCAAACATGCCTTATGTAAATAAGTATTAAGAAAATATGGCATACATATATTTTTAACTATCTGTAAAGCAAAGAATTTAGTGTAGATATAGCAGAAACATTAGGAGTTTAATTCAAGCACCATCATTAGCTTGTGTGTAATTGTGCAGTAAAACAAAGAATGGTGTAATCACAGTAATGATACAGAAAAATGTCAACAGTAGCAATGATACTACTAAATTTGCAACAGATGCTTCTACCCCTTTTTCCTGGGGTTATTCTCACCTTTCCCCACATCCATTGGCTCCAAAGGTCAGTGGCTTCACTGTGGGGTTTGGTGTGTGGAGGAATGCTGGGAGGCATCACTGGTATCTGGAGCCCTTTCCCAGGAGGAATATGGTGTTCATTTTCCTGGTTTCTACTCCCATGACCCTCTTGGGATCTACCATTTGTGTATTTGCTAACACTTCTGTATCATCCTTCTTTCTTCATTGCTCCTCACTGACAAGTTATATCCATATTTACTGTACATACAACATACTCCTTGCACATATTAGATGCTACTTCTTTGTTCTATTTGTTACCCCAAAGACCAGTTCTGTCCAGCTTCAGGTGTTCTTTTTCCTTTTCTTGCATGTTTTGAGGGTTTTTAACTGAAAATTATGAAGATCTGTGCATAGCTGTGGGGTTATCCAAACCAAACACTGGGCCCACCTCTTGCCGCTCCATGTCAGTATTTCCCTCCTGCATCCCCATTTTGCAGGGACTCTGCTCTCATATCAAGGCTGCATTTTCTGCACCACCACATTGTGTGTGAGTCATAAATTTCTCATTCTGCCAACAGAGGCCTTTCAAACTCACTATAACAATGTGATCTGGTACTAGCAGTGGCAATTCTCTATTAGCAGGGCTACACAGCTGTAGAAATAAAAGGTACTTGAATACACGTGGGCCTTTTTAATGCAGTGCTTATATTTCTCAAAAGTTCTCCTTGCTATAAAATAACATTACAGACAAAAAACCCCTCTCTTTTTACCAATGAAGGACTTAAATTTGCAATACAGAGCAAGAACACTGCAACTCTATTTAGATATCTTATGTTGAGGAAAGCTCTTCTGTTTGGAACACCCTCCACCCCCACACACACTCTGATAAACTTTAGCTTTTAAGATTCTCCAGCTGTGCCTCCAGCAATAATTGGGGTCATTAGTCTTTTCCTCCCCAAGCTAATTACCAGCACAATCCAAATGTCATCAGCTAAAGAAATGCAGCTTGAACAGGTAAAATGATGCAGCCACATGCAGGTAGAAATAAAGGGGAAGAGAAAAGATAAGACTTTTTTCTGTGCCTGTTTGTATTTCATCCTCTAACTTAAACACCTAGCTGTACTTGTTTCTCCAAGCACTGTTTACTTTAACAGGGTCCTAAGTGATTATTTACTGTGAAACTAGTGCAGAAGAGATGTTTGTGTCTTGACTCTGTTCATATTTAATTGTGTTCTCCTGAAGTAGAAATAAAGTTCTTTAATTTTGGTCTGAAGGGCATTGCATTTGAACTACAGTATCCAGTAACTTTAGTTTGATATGATGAAAAACTAAGATTTTTTCCAAGTTTGACCAATTTTAAAATTGTAAACATGGGCTTGAAAAGCCACAAGAATGGCTAATGCACTATTAATATGCTCTTCTTTTTACAGTCAAATTTTGAAGTCAATTTATGAAGAGTTGTATGTAAAAATACAAATTAAGAGAGAGATGTAAGATGTATCTTTCTTATACGGAAGAGATTCTAATTTGACCCTAAAGTATAACATGAATATTAAAATTTTATAAATAAATACTTGAATTCATACTAACATGTAGAAAGCATCTCTTTAAAAGCTTTGCTTTGACAAATATGCTCTTTTTGACCTCAGGAAAATTGTATGGTGAAGTGCATTCTTCTGATGAATGGAGGAAAAAATAAGTTTTCACCTCAGGTCCAGAATTTTGCTCTAAATTGATGGTTGTGGATTGCATAGCAGGTACTTAGTAATGGGGCAAATCAAAGGTTCTTCTAGTTTCTGAAAGCAATTTTGAGGAAGAGTTCATGATATCACCTCATGTTTCATATAACTTACAGTCATGCCAATAAATCAAAATGATTCTATGAGGAAAAAATGCAAATGATTGGGTCTCTAGGGTAAGATTGCAGGTATATTTGCATTCCTTTAATTGGAGCATGAGCTAGCAATGTGCTGTGTGCAATATATTTTCCCTAGGTAAGTATGCACAGAGCTCTGCTGCGTAGCTGTTGCTGGGAGCTGAACTCCAGGGCAAGTTTTTTGTTACTGAAGAGTGGATTAAGTGGAGCAGCTTCAGGACCATTGACAATTTGCTGCATTTGATCATTCAGAGCTGCAGCTTTTGGAGTATGAGTAGCTTTGTATTGCAGTGTAAGGGAAGGAAAATGGATCTGGCTTTTATGCAGAATATCTGAGCTTATCCACCTGTGACACACGAGCAATAAGAAGAGATCTGAGAGTTAGCTTTAGGCCTGCTGTTCATGCTTGCAAGAAAATGTTTTGCAAGAATGAGTTCTCAGGAAATGAAGAAGTTCTGTTCCCCTAATTCTTATTTTTAGCAGTCTCACTTGAGAATCACAGAATGGCTTGAGTTGGATGGGACCCACAAGGATCATGGGGTCCAGCTCCTAAGTGGATGGCCCATACAGGGATTGAATCCAAGACCTTGGCCTTTTTAGCACTATGCTCCAACCAACCACTTCTCCATTTATGTTTATAGCTCTTGTCCAAGTTTTGGATATTTTCAGTTCTCACAGTTTTGATCACCCTTCTCTGGAAGAAATAGTGTTTTATTCAACATTTTTGAATAAAATAGCTGCCTAGTTATGTGGGAGAGATGACAAATTCCCTATCTCCTGAGTGCCAGAGCTAGGAATGTATGTAGATTAGGAATAATTTGTAGCTAATGTAGCACATTCACAGCTTGACTGAGTCCTTTATTACAGATTCATGATTACAGCTGAATCAAAATGCTTTCCTTTGTGATAAAATGCTACATATAACAGAAAGTGTAGAGTGTATGGGCAGCAAACACCTGTTTAGGTCCCATCACTGCTCTAAGTGGCTGAATGGTAAGGTTTTCTTAGCTGTAAAATTTCATGAGAAAATGGCTCCTCAATAGCAAAAAGGTGTCACTTACTACTTGGTCTATTGTTGAAGAAGAACAAAAATGTGGGCAGGGAACTAAGGGGCAAGAGAGGGGGTGGGAGATCTGCAGGCAGAAGATATG
Source organism: Loriotus luctuosus (assembly GCA_035582745.1). NCBI lineage: Eukaryota > Metazoa > Chordata > Aves > Passeriformes > Thraupidae > Loriotus > Loriotus luctuosus. The sequence goes on along the minus strand of JAWWEY010000115.1, from coordinate 111,722,229 downwards.
GAGTGAAATGTCGTTGTGATTGCAAAATGGCTTGTTGTGAGCAAGAGCCTCCTGCATTCCCATTGCTGCAGATTATGGGTCTGGAGGAAACATTGAAGGAGCAGTTTAAAAGTCCAAGGAATTCCTGAGAAACCAGGAATGTTTTGCAAAGATGAGGGTTACAGTCCATGAGCCTGTTACTTGTGTGTGGGGTGGAAAGATGGCTGTGGGTTGAGGGGCCTATGAACCTCTCTGGCAATTAGGGGAGGAAGGTTTTCTCACAGATGTTTTCAGATGAAAATTGAAACTGATTAAAAGTTTTCTACTGGAATGCTAGGAATTAATGCAAGTTTTCTCAAACTTAAATTTTGATTGATAATAGTGGCTTTTTTCCCCCAAGACAACTGAACAATTAGATTTTCCATAATTGTACTATAGTTGAACAGCAGAGGGTGCAGGACACCTGACACTGTCTCTTCTGTGGCTTGGTTGTGGAAATCATTAGGAAATGTGTGGGCCAAAAGAGTTTTCATTCTGACTTCTCAAGAAAATGCAATGGAAATGACAAAAGTTCCTCAAGGCTGGTCAGCTTGTGAGTGCTGAGTTGTGTGTTGCTTCTGCAACATAGGAATTTATGATCAAATCCTGTCTGCAGTATGGTTTTAGAGTTGCAGGTTTTTTGCCACCCATGACTCTTTTTGAAAAAAAAAAAAACAGTTTCATTTTAGAACCAGCTGAGATCAAAACTTCCAATGTAGTGTCATGAAAAAATTTATTTTGTTCATGTTTTAATGGCCAACATAACTTATTATGTTTTTTCACAGATCAATTCACCTGTTTGCCTGAAAAAGCTGTCAGAAAACCTATTTATTTGATAATGTGTTGTATACACTTAGGAGTATTTCACATTTCTTGATAACAAATTACCAAAGTGCATTTTGAAAGCCAGCTGAAATCATCCAGGAATTCTTTTTTTTTTCTCTCTCTAAGAGAGTGGAGTTGTGTGTTGAGTTTTGTTTTCTTTCCCTCTTCAGTTTTATTAATTTTAAGTTTGAAAGGTTTTTTCCAGAACAAAGTCTTTTCCATAATTGCAAACTTGAGAAGTGCCAGAACTGATGCTGCTATCTTACCAATTACAATAAAAGTTTTCTGTCCAGGCATCTCTCTGTATTAGTGTGCTCAGAGTGTGCCACAAATGATAAATTACCTAGAGCAAATTCAATAGTTTTCAACAAAAAATAATTTTATTTACAGGCAAACTGAGAGATTGTTCAACAAAAATAATAAAAGTCTTTTATTTATTTGACTCACTTGAATAGACTGCAACTGGCTACTGGGCTGCAGTTCTGAATGAAGCTGCAAATGGAATGTAAATTATGAACATAAACACTATTATCCATTTTTCCAGTTCATTTCTCTTGTGTGGTAATTCTGCCTGTTACCCTTTCTGATTTATTATAAGCTCTGTCAAGAGGAAAAAGAAATTAGAGATCAACAAATGTACAAGGTCTGTGTATGTGTGTGCATGTTTATGAGACTGAATTTTTCTGAAATACTGGACCAGAGCACTCGGTTCTTAAGAAGATATCTATGTCTGAATCCTTTGCTGTGTCCTCATGTGGCTTCACACCATGAAAACACCAGACTTTTCAAGAAGAAAGGTTTTTCTCTTGCTTTTGCTTTACTGCAGATAAAATTATGTCTTTTCCGAGTAAAATATTCTGTTATGGATTTTCCAGTGGAGACACTGCTAAGCCCATGTCACTCACTGCTCCAGGATTCCTTTTTGGTGGAGGACAAAAGGTAGAAGACTCCCAAGTTCATATCTCTATTGCCTCTTCTATAGCACAGTAGAAAAATTATATGTGAGCAGTGTGTCCCTGAGCTCTGGAAAATGTTCCTTCACTGAAATGGTCTTTGAGATTTCTTTCAACTTACAGGTCTGGATGCAGTTTTGGTTGTCACTGTCATATTTTCTGAAAAATCTCTCTGCCCAGGATTCTTCTCCTAGGAAGATGAGAAGCCTCAGAGAAAAAATGAAAACAACAATTATCTGATTTGATTCTTCTGTGTTTTGCTGCTTTGGAATTGTGTTTAGACATTGCTTACCAACAGGTGATTGTTTCATTGGTTTCTGCTGTGAATTGTTTTGACTTAATGGCCAATTGGGGCCAAGCTGTGTTGGACTCTGAAGAGTCAGGAGTTTTCATTAGTATATTTTAGTCTTCTGTCTGTATCCTTTCTCTATTCTTTAGTATAGTTTAGTATAGTATTCTTTTATATAATATAGTACATAAAATACTTGATTAGCCTTCTAAGGACATGTAGTCAGATTCATCAATCCTCCCCTTTGTTGGGGGTCTCAGAAAATACAACAAACAAAAATGTTCTTTGCATGCATATGAAAGTTAAATTGCAGTTCTTGATATTACAGTAATGCAGTTAAACCTGTAGCACATGCTCTTCATTTTTATTCCTCCTCTTGGAGTTATGCTCAATCTCCCTTTGTTTCCCTTGAGTTTTAGATCCACAGCTAGAGAGGGTGACACAGCATTCTGCACCTCTGCCATCTTTTGTGGGCAGAATGTTTTGTTCACATTGATGGTTCCTTCTTACCCTCCTGGAATCACCTTGGGAGTCATTTGTATCTTGGATAAATGTGTTTTTTGCATCTTCATTCGTTGTTCTGCATCTCCAACTTGTATTCAAGTTATCTGTTTGTGATAATCTGCATATGTTAGATACTGTGTTTTGTTTTGAGTCTGCATATTTTTAAAACGGACTGTTCTAGAGCTGTGCATAGCTCTAGAATCTCCAGTACCAGAGGTGACCCACACCTTGACCCCCTTGCTGTCTCCTGTGTCTCCATTTTTCTGCTCTCAGACCAGGACTCCATTTTCTGCACTACAGCATTGTGTGAGAATGATAAATAGCTTTTTTTTTTTTCCTTTTTCTTCAGCAGTAGTGGTGTGTTACTCTTACCTATATAAAACTAAGCTTAGACCACAAAAGCATGAATGAGTATATGCTTGCCTATAGACAACAGGTCAACCAGAGAGGCTGATGTGTTTGTCCTGCCATGGGCGATGTCAGTACTATACATACGAGACAGAGCTACACAGGCATGAAAACAAGGTTTCATATCTCAACTCAGTGATCAAAAAGCATTTTTTCAGGGTTGGAACAGGAGCAGGAATAAAGAAGGAGAGATGGATAATTTGTATGGGGAAGTTATTGGTAAATAAACAGTAACAGTAATAAAAACAGGGCAGTTTATACAATAAAATTAGCTGCAATTTTTTATTAGTCTTTTAAAATCTTTCATTTCTGCCATTTACCATTATTTTTTTCTGTACAATCCATAGGCTTTGTTTATGTTAGCTTGTAAGGAGATTCTGCTCTGTGTTTTAACCACTTTAAATACCTGATTTAAATCTTTCCAACCTTATTGTCTCAGCCTTCAGTTTTTCCCTTTACTAAATGGCACAGTATGATTTTGTGCTGTATTCAATAAAAGCGACACTGTGAAGTACTACTTCTGTGCTCTTTGCTCCACATCTAACAAATTCTCTGTGATTGACTTTCAGTAATCTCTTAACAGTAGAGCCCTTTTTAGATCAACAGCCTACAGCCTGAAAAACAAAGTTTGTTATTTGTGGAACTTTGCTTGTTTTAGTTTGTTTTTCTCAAAACCTAACGTGTCTGTTTTCCACACAGTCAAAAGTAGCACATCCTTAAAAAATGCTTTTTTACCTTGCTGAAGAACTTTATCTAGAACATTGTGTGCAATCAAGGATACCAGAAGAGGGCAGCATTGTCTTTCGGGAACAAAGGCTAGGTGCTGGCAACTGCTAGGGAAGACAAAAAAATCTACATTGATTTTTTAATAGGGAAATATTTATTTGAGTAACTTTCTTAGAGACAAACACCTTTGTAAAATTTAGTCGGTCTCAGGAGAGTGTTTATGATTTTTCTAAATAATTTTCTGAAATTCCTGTGTAGGTGTATCGTATAAAAGGTTTTCTTCTGAGTTGTGCTTTAATGCAATCGGAGACCTTTCCAGAATTGATGGTGTGGATAAAGCTTTTCATTCATAACCGTTCAAGGTGCCACACTGTAAAAGGGTCAGTAGGGGTTTGACTAGCTGTGTAATTGGGTATTCGATGTCTTCAGCTGCCAAAGTTACTTTGGACTTCATCCTAATCCTTACTTGAGACCTTATGTTGAGAACTGGGCATCTGGGCAGGTGAGGAAAGCACAGCTGTGCAGAATGCTGCTGTGGCTGACACACCCCATGCCTGTGCATGACTTACAGACATGTAATGCAGTAGCTGCTGTTCCTGCTGTGCAGTGCTGCTGCTCCTTTCCTGCCTGGAGCAGAGGCGTGGGCTGGGAGGCCCGAGTTGTGAAACAAATCCACATTCTGTGTTCTGAAGCCTGTGGCACTGTAGCCTGGCCCCTGCAAAACATTCCCAGGGAAAGAGGTGTAACCTGAAGGAAAGTGCCTCAGAGTTGTGCTTGGTGCTCTGCTGCCCAGGGCCACAACAAGACTTTTTTTGTGTCCATTCAGATACTCAAGCTGTGCCACAAACAGATCCCATCCCTACCTTCAGCTTTTGCAGCAACAACCAGCCTCACTATCTAGCAAACTGGCATCTTTTCAGTCCTGAGAGTTTATAGTCTCTGGCAGTTGTTGAGTTACTTTCAGAAAATTGGGTGAAATATGAAATGGTGGCCAAAAAAGCAAGTGTCATATTTAAGGCATAAACTCTATCTATCATAATGTTTCCACAGCTTGATCTCAGCTTTGCCAGTGATGCCAGTGCTGAGATGAGTGTTGGCAACAATTTTTCTCAGATGTGGTTTCAACTTTTCTTGAAAAAAATAATAAAGCCAGCACGTCTCTAAACAATTGTAATAGCAGAAGAAGGACACACTGAATGCTGGATGTTCAAAGGCCAGAGTGGCAATTTGCATGGGCACAAATGTCAGGCTTGTTAGCCCAAATAACACAAAATGCCAGTAAACAACACGTGAGATGTGGAAAATGGGTAATGAGCTATCTCCTTATGAAAACCTCTAGTGCTTCATTCCACAGCTTTTCTTTTCTACTCCCCAAAATACGGATTGTGTGAATGTGCTGTAGAAAGGTGTTACAGGATCATCATTTTAAGTACCTGCACTAAGTGACTTCTCCACATTGAAAAACCAGGATTTTAGGTTTGTTTTAATTCTGACTAAATCTTTTTTAATATGACATGCAACTCCAGGACTTTATCTCACTTCAAGAAATTTGGTTTAAAAATAAAGCAAGCTATTTTCCCTTTGATCACGAAAGTATATCCAGTTTCTTAAAATATTTTTCTGTTTTTGTGGATAAGGTAGTGATAATGATGTGATACTAACAGTTGCCTCTTGAGGTACCTGCAGTAAAATACTGTGTGTCCATATCTTCTCCAATTCCCACCTTCCTGCTTTGGGGTTTAATGTAACTTAATTGTCACCCAAGTCCCAGCAAGGGATCATGGAGCAGCTGTCACCTGGTTTGCTTTGTCCTGGAAGCACACAACACTCCTGCTGTGTAGGCCTTGGGGAAGGTGAATGAAACTGTTGCAAACAACATGAGTATTGGTGCAAGTGCTCTCACAAAACCAGAAAGAAAAAAGTTTTCAATGGAACTTCCCTTGTGACAGGTAGGAAATTTAAATTCCATGCTGGGAGAATTTATGGAAGTGAATCTTTTCCATCTGCCAAGCATCTTTTCCTCTCTTAGGCATCAATATATGGGGCTGGTTGTATTAGTTCCCATGCTGTCCCCACAAATTATCTCAGATGTTTGATGGACAAGTAGCAGGACACCAGGTCTCAGGTCATCTATTTAACCCTTCTGGGGAAAAGAAGTCCCCCTATAGTCTTGGGACCACAGAGCAAAACTTACATTTGCTTGCATGGGCTGTGTTAGGTTCAAATTTTATCTTTTTTTTTCCTCTCTCCAGAGATTAGAGTGTTTGTAAGTCAATTGCCTTTAACGATGCAGCCTTGCTTTGCTGCTAAGCTCTTTGGAGATTTCAGGATCAATATTTAAAAGAGATTGAAAAAGCTATTACAAGTATTTAGTCACAAACAAGAATGGCAAAAACACCAACTCTGCTGCTTTGACAATTTTTAAAGCTCTGTGTCAAAGCCATTTCCTCATTAAAACTTGGGGATATGGATAAGAACAGATGATAAAATCTTTCATGAAAATAGCTGAATACTAAGCTTCTCGTTATATTGTTCTCTAATATCCTAAAAGTAAATATTTTAGAAACTTTCCCTCAGAGTAGAAGAGAATAGAAATTTCTGACTTTGATTTTACCTATAACATCAATGGTACTAGAACAAAAATCAACAGTCTACTTAAGAGTACCTGAAAAAGATGAATTCCTGATTTCCTTCAAGTGGGTAAGGACTCTGCTGTTGCCTCCTGACAGTAAAGGGATAAGAGGCAGCAGATGGGGGAAGGGGGGTAAGAGATGGGAGGGTAAAAGATGCAGAGACGAGGGGGAAGGAAGGGCTATGGGTGCCCCCAGAAGAGGATTGGGATGAACTCACAGTCACCAAGTGCTGATTTGGCCACCAGCTGGTTATTATGGGGTCTGACCAGCCCTTCTCTAGCCAGGGTCTCACAGTGACCACACCATCTCACACCAGTACAGCGCATTTCCCTCAGGGGAGCAGAGAAAATATTAGAAAATTGTTCCTGCAGTAGTTCAGCTACTGAGGAAAGAAAGTGCTGACATTTGCACTTTTTTCACGAGAAAGGAGCAGTACAAGCCTCTAGCAGGTGAATGCTCAGCCCTTTCTGTTTCAATGAAGACAAATGGTCAGACACAATGAAATACCCTGTTCGTAGAAGCGTAATATTTCAGACTTGCCTTCCAGCCCCACCTTTTCTTCAGCATTTCCTTTTAACTGAATATTCTCCCTAGCCTTTGCAGCTCCCCTGTCCCTTGGCCCCAGCCTCACTTTGGGGGCCTTACAGAGGGTGGGGGGCTTGCTTTTAGGGTATGCATGGCAAATGCATACCCTAAAATCTGCTGTTAAAAGAGCTGACTGGAGGTGGCAGAAGTGCTGCACTGGATCAGCTCTTTGGTATGGGACACAACAGGAGTCTGTGAATAAATATAGATGCTCTATGCTGTAATCCAAGGGAACAATACTAATTTCCTCTGAAGATGCCAGTCTATTTCCATGAAAATGCAAAGCTGTAAACAAAGAGCTCGTCTCTAACATTTCCTTTAAATGCTGCCTGGCAATGGGAGCATTTATTATCTGTAGGCGAGATGTCCAAAAGTTAGGGAGTGCTATGCAATGCTTATGCTAAAACTGTGAGATCTAAGTTGTTTAGTGGATCTAATCATGCATTTCAAATTCTGACAGCAGATATGAGAAAACAGCCTGTCTTAGTAAGAGGCAAGAAATCTGAGGGGAATTGAAGATTCCTTTCCTGGTCTGTAGGTTACCATACATGTCGCTAGCCCATTGGGAAAACATGCTTTAGGTCACTGTTTACCCATTGGGAAAACATGGTTTATGTCACTTAACTCATTTGGCAAATAGAGAACTTCTTCTCTATAAGAAGCATTTTATTGTTTAAATGACACCTCACCCAGCTGACCCTAGATCCTGGTGCAGGACAAACCAAGTCAGTGATCTGCTTTCCTTCTGATTTCTTATTGGGAAGGAATAAGGAAAGGCAGCAGTGGAAGCCAGAAGAATGAGCAAGAGCAAAAGAAAGTGGGGTTACCTGCCGATTCTACAGAGAATGTGATGTAGCTTTTAGGCTCTGAATCAAGATAGCTTCTTGCTTATCAGAACCTGAGACTGACACTAGCTCTGAGGAATTTTGGAAGCAGACAATATTTGGCAGATTTCCTCTTACAAGACAGTTTGGCATCAGTAATATTTGCCCCCTTTTCCTGTAGGCATGTGCAAAGCTGCGTCGTCTAGCCTGGCTTTCATTACTTCTCAGGGGGGGACAAGCTCTACCTCTGTTTTTCCTTTCCCTTTAAAAAGTCACAGCAGAACCTTGAGATGCTTGAATTTCTGGAAACATCAGAGGTGAAAGTGCAGCGGCTCCAAAGATCCTAGTGCTGGCAGGACTTCTGAGCAGCATAAAAAGCAACAGCAAGAGGACAAAAAAATCATCTGCTTAACTGAGAAGTGTCTGTTTCCTGCTCCATGTGGCTGAATGAAAAAGCTGCTCAATACTGTGCTAATATAAATAGTAGGTAATGTCTTCATGTCTGAGGAAGCTGAAGCATAGGGGATGGTAGGCTTTAGGCCACATAGTGCAGTTGTTGGTGGAGGAGGCTGATGTGCATTTGAAGGTTTGGGATTCGCTGGCTCTCCTTGCCAGGATACCCTTTCCTCTGCTCACAAGATGAGCCTCCCACACTGTGGTATTCAGAGCAAACTTCACTGCACAGCCAGTAATGGCAGATGGTTTTCAGTTTGATTACTTCTACTGTCATTTAGTTAAGGTTCCCACATGTAATTTTTGTTCTCCCTATGTTTGTACATTAGAAGGGGATGCTTTGAAATGCTTGTTTTGTGGGAGTGTAAAATGAACAAGGAACACTGGATAATGATTACAGCAGCATGGGATTATCAAATTACTATTATTTTAGACTGTGTATTTGTAATTAATTAGACTTTTGAAACTGCCACCTCCTTGTGAACTGTTTATAATCAAAATTAGTTTGATTGTAACTGATTAAAATTATTGTGGTCAAATAAGCCTTGCTTTCCTGTGTGTGTGGATAGGATGATCCAAGTCAGGTGCTTGTCTTCAGGAAAGAGCTACAGCATCTCTGAGAACTTTGTAATCATTGTTCTTGTATTTATAGCCTTGACAGAGATCTGTCTGATGCTTTTTTTTTTTTTTTTGTGAGCCTGGGAAGCAAGCAAGTTTATTAGAAGGGTGAAAAATGGAGGGCAGGAAATCATGGGAGAATGAAAGCATTTTGGGTTGGATTTGATCACAATTGAATTAATCTTCTCAAATAGAGTAGATTACCTGAAGCTGTTGAGCACTAAGTTTTATAACCACAACACTGTGGGATGTTCCTTCAAATTATCTGTCCTGAAGCTCAGATCAGTGCAAATTTCACCCTCTCACACCCACTTACTTCTCCTGAAAAAGAGCAATTCACAGTCACAACAGCTGAGTGCTGGAGGCCTTAGTTTAAAATTTAAGCCATCTGTGGATTATATTGGCATTAAGTGATGAATCACAATAGGATTATCAAACCCATTGTTGCTGTGGGTACTGTTTGAGTCACTGATCATTCATGAAGGGCCCACATGTCAAGCACATGGCACAGTCCCTGTGCTGACTGGCAGCTTAAAGTGAGACCCTGCCCATCACTCCTGCATGAGGGAGCCTCTTCTGTGGAAATCTCTGGAAATTCTGCCTGCATCCTGAGCAGTGCAATTTGCCCTGTCAGAGCCAGGGACCTGGCAAGGTACTGTCCACAGCTGAAGGAAATGTGGAAATGTGTGGTACGGGGAGTGGAGTAGCACTGGGAAGACACTACATATGCTGCAGTATGGAAGAGAACTGGGAGGAAGTCTGTTGAGAAAATCACTGAAATCTTGTTTTTTCAGTGGATGCCTGTGCTCTTTTTTGGTCAAGAGTTGTCATTTGGGAGGGCACCAACCCCTTCCAGGCTGCTACACATGAGGGATCTACCACCTACCATAGAAATCATCATTGGTTCACACCTTCCACAAGGAGGAATATGGTTTTACCTTGGCATTTCTCTTTATTGTTGGTGCTGTACAATTAATCACTGCTTTGAATGGTATTAATGTGGAATCCTGAAAGATAATTAAGGCTGTGTTCTCCATAGAAGGTGGAATACATATAGAAAATGGAAACCTCTGGGAACAGAGAGACTTATTTTAAAATATTTAAATTAACTTAACGGTAACAAAGGTTTGTGATGTACGATAAGAAATGTGTTGAACTCCCACAGTGTGCCATTTTAGGCCTGTGACCTGAGAAAAAGAAGAAACAAGTGGTAAAACCTCTGCTCTGGAGCAGATCTACTTACCATAAATAGAAAAAACACCACCAAGCCCTGCAAACATATCCACCAGCACACTAGCAAAGGGTTTGTATGCATGTAATTGACCCTGTTTACTTTATTCATTAATATAAGCAGTAACCTTATTCTGTTCAAGTGTACAAAACTGGGGCTGTTTAAATAGAAGCCAAATAAACTAAAATTAAATGCAAAACTACATTTACTTGAAATTTTATCCTTTATCTTCAGTATTAACTTGGTTACACATACACATTGCATGCAGCAAAGTCCCTCAAAGAACATGAACTACCATAGGAACTTAAGAGATGCCTAAATCTTCTGCTTTTTGCAGTGGATCAGAACACTGGAAGATCTAAAAAAAATCTTAGTAATAAACAGGGTTTTTAGATGCAAAATAGCTGCTTGCTAACAGAGAGTCTAACATTGTCTCAGCTGTTTCAGCTGAGTGCTCTGCATTGTTGCAATATGTTGTTCAATTCTCTAGTGAACTGTATGGGAATCTGTACAGAAGATAAACAACAACAAAAGAAAAAGTAAAAAAAAATCAATACTTGGTTGTCATTTGAATGCAGGCAGTGCTTTATCAGATGTAAATTTTAAATATATTTTTTAAAAGTTTGGGGTTTCTTTTCTATCGAAGGATTCTATTCATATATTGTAGGAAATATTCCTCTCACTTGGATTGCGTTAAAGCTGTATTTGATCTATTCATGCCATGTTTTGCTTGCTGTAGAAATGAAGAGTTTACCTATTCCTGTGAGGCAATAATGCAAATTGTAAAAAGAGTAAGGATAGTCAAAAAGATGCTTTCCATCTTGAAGAAATAATGTCTTTTGTCAAGGACAGAGTAGATTTTGCTTAAGATTTGAAAGTTCTCAGTCCAGCTAGAAGTAAATTTTTCCTTAGCAGGAATGAGCATCCAAGGCAGCTTTGTTTTTCATGTTCATACGCCTTAAGTTGTGATCATCTATGGAGAGGAGTTCTTTCTTTTATTGTGTGTGCTGCTATTCTTTGAGCTGGAAACTCTTTCAGTGTGGACAAACATATTTTTGTGTGTGAGATGAAAGCACCCAGTAGTAGAAATGTAGTGGGCTTGGACCCAATTTGATCCCTGGTTTCTTGCATAGAGTCTGTATTCTTCATCCATCCCTCCTTACTTGATGTCTTGTCTAATGTACCACTCTCTGATTGCCATTCAAGAATGTCTTGGGCATTTTTTAGTGTAATAATTATGTCTAATTACAAATCTTCCTGCAGCTGAGCAATCTCTTGTCACAAGCTTATCTGAACTGACTTTAGAAACAATGAAAATGTGGACAGTGTCTATCCAGCTTGAAGGTTTTAGCTTTGGAGTTTATAGTTTGTTATGAATATTCCTGATGTCTTACCTCTCTAAATTGAAAAGAAAAAGCAAAGAAGACATGAGAATTTTATAGTAGGAGTGCCCAGAGGCTCAGGTTTGAGGTCCATCAGAAAGATCAAGTGATGTCTGAATTCCAATTGTTTTTTCAATGGAGCATGCTACCAGAAGTAGCATGCTTCTGTTCTTTCAATGTCTATTTAGTTTTACGGTATAATGTGGGTGCACAAATTTGCTTTGGTACTGCCAGTGTCCTGGACTGTAGGACAACTTGTCAGACATCTCTCAGGAGATGTAGGATGCTATGGCAGTGCATGCAAAAACCAGTCATGTTTATGCTTATATCTGCTGTAGCACCTGTTCACATCTCATTCTGTAGTTCTTAGCAATGGGATTTGGCAGAGGAGCAGTTTTCTCTCCTCTCCAACAATCAATGCCAGTTCTAAGGCTTTCTGAAAGTATTTGTGATGTCAGGTTTAAAATTGGCAATTTTTTTAGAGAACAAATTGAGCATTTTATTAAACATTCCCCTGTACCTTTTAAAAATGTCTTTTTCTGGGGTTTTTGGTTGGTTTGTTTGTTTGATGATTTTGGTTTTTTGTTGATTTTGTTTGTTTGTTGATTTTGTTTGTTTGTTTTTGTAAGGAATATCCTATTCTTTTGTGCAAGGATAGCTAATCTTCAGAATGGTTATAAGTGAACAAGACCTAAGAGGCTCTGGCTTCTACCTTTCCCAATCCATTCCTGAAAATACTGTGGTGCATGCAAGACTTTAATCTACTGTTTCAATTTCTGTTGATGAAAACATAGTCATGCAGGAAACCATTAGAGGAAATTGAGCTTCTAGTAATAATGAACCAGCTCATACCAGTCAAATACAAAGTGCATAACATGAATACCTGTGAGGAAACTTGAAGTATACTTCCTGCAAGCAAAGAGCCTCTTTCCAGGTATTGTGTGCTCCTGAGCCCATGTTAAATTTCCCTAAAACCCTCCACCAATTATAAACTAAAACATCAAGGAAAAATACAGATTTTTTTCCAGAGCAATTTTCAGCTAAAATTTCCCCACTCTTTACTTTAGAGAAGTTTCTTGTACTTCCATGTTTCTTAGAAATCTATTTTTCACTCTACTTTTCCCAGGCTGACAACTCGTTTTCCTGAAAAAAAAGCTAAAGGAATAATCTTTTCCTTCGTCAGTGAGAGCAGGCTGATTATGTCTCCCTTTGAAGAGCCCTGTGGAACAGTCATCTGGTTTGCTGCCGTTGGAGCATTAATGAACTGCAGCTGATGCCTGCGATGCGCAGCCTGTCACTCACAAAGAGCACAGAAAATACTTCCAACACACTCAGCAATGGCACTTTGAAAAGCATTTAATGACACATTTCCTTTTGCAATATATAGCCAGAAAAGTTTCATGTAAATATGAAGGGAGAGATGGATAACAGAGGGATCTCAGAATTTCACAAGAAAATACTTTCAGTGAATGAAGAAAAATATTTTAGCAAAACTTTCCAATTTAACTGTACTTGTAGGGCAATATGTTGCATTTTTACATTCCATTTCTTTTATTTGAACTAAACTGATATTTTATTGTATAGAAAAAGGAGAAGAGTAGTTTATTTTAGTTTTTATACAGTTCACTGAAATTATTTAAGGAATGCCGTTTCAGAGCACCACTCAAAAAATAGTTACAATGTAAGCTGGTAATGATCTATGAAATTATAAACTCCTTCGTTTCTGGGTACCAATGTCATGTTGTTAACTGCATGTAGTATATGGTAGAGATAATTCATGCTAATAATGTATAAAATATTGTAAACTCCAAACCATGTCTTTTGACTATCCTGACTGGGAGCAGCTGTCTTATTCATATACGTATAGTTCCTGGACGTGTGTTAAGATAAACATCGACGCTTTAATACAAGGATAGAAGCTTCCAGGTCGATAATCACTGGCTTCCCCGGGTTGTTGGGTCCACCTGAAAGCGATTATCGCCCTGCCGATTACATCTGTTGAGATGACCAATGGCACCACCCTGATACACGTGAGCACATGGCTTCTCCGGAGTCGACTGACAACATCGAGACACCTGGGCGGGACACCTTTGTCCACCTCCTCACATGGAAAGCAACGATGATGCATGTGAAGAGGCACAAAGAACATTTGGTCATCTCTGCCTCGGGCAGAATAAACTGTATAAAAACTCGCTGCTCGAAGCCATGAGCGTGGACGGGGGAGACTCTGACACTCGGAGGTCAGATCCGTGTTCACCCGGCGCCGATCCCGGGCTCGATGCTCTTTGGCTGTGGTGGTTTCGACGACTGAACTTCAGTCTCGCAGACAAATTAATACACCTTTGTTAAATTTTCTTATAAGTTTAGCTCACGATTTGATCATTTATAACACTGTATAATAAGTTCCTCTGTCAGGACTTTTATTTATGCTTAGTTTGTTCCTGGGTAGCAGTGAAACAGGTCCATGGAATATATAAATGAAATAAATGCTCTTGGAATGCTTTTGGGCTGGCTGCTCTTTGGTATAAGAAGAGTGAAAACACTTTACATCAGGCTGTTATCCAGTTTCTAAAAATTGACAGATGGGTTATCACATGTGTCTTTTACTAGATTTTTTATTTTTCTCTTTTTTTTATAACAATGGTCCAATTGTAGATAAATCCTTTACTGATTGCATGGTCAGCCTGATCCTACAGGTCTTCCCATTTCCTGTTTTCTGAGACACCTGCAAGCCTTGGCTGATCACTGGGTACTCATCACCCAGTACAGCCAACAATGAATGATTATTTTCAAACCTTTTTGTGTGCAAACCAAGATAAACTGCTTTAGTTCAAAGCTTTTTTAATGGAAATTCACTGAATAGGAGGCACAATAGGAGGTTTTGGCACTGTCTTGGTGGCTGCAGATGAGTTGGGGTCAATGGTCCTGCATCGGGCTCTGGGGTGGCTGATGGGAACATTCACCAGGGGGTTGCCAGCAGCTTCATGGGCCAGGTTCTCCTCTGAGGCTCAACAGAAGACTGAAGAAGTTCTCTTGAGAATTGGCTCATTACAAAAGCATGGAGTTGATAGGAGTTGTGAAGGATGAAGAAGGATGTTGAAGGTTTTCTAATATAATACAAGCTTTTCAATTTTTTTCATTTAAAGGCAAGATTTCTGAGCATGTGCAACAGGTATCAGTATAGCTTTTTATCAGAACTTATTCCTAGTGTTAATAAGTTCACTGTGACTTACGAAAAAATAAAAAGAATGCACCATAAAACTGCAAAAACAGTGTGCTTTAAAATTTCTAATTGGTTCACTACCTTGTAAAATATTTCCAGCATTTTTCTCTTATTGAATAATAATAAAAAAAAAAAATCTAAAAATTTTCCTAGGTTCTCATCTTTCGCTTAATGGGAGATGATCAAAACAGGTTTAGTAAGTATGGATCTCATAAATATATGCAGCTGTAATGGTGTCAATGCCTGATAATTAATTCTAGCTTTGAGTAACAGTGCAGCTTAGAGCCTGAGGTAATTACTAGCACATTCAGAGATCACAGGAAGGTTTGAGTAGGGTTTGTGGTTTGGCATTTGACTACAAATTAATTTTTTTAATTTTTTTTTTTATTTCTTAGAAAATTTGAGTTAAGGCAGTTTATCCAGATAGGCTGGAATTTGTAATGACTGCCATGCTTACTACTTTATATTTGTTTGCATTTACAAATTTCTGTATTTGTCCAGAATCACTTAACCCATATAGGTAAGTCAGTCTGGAAGGAAATCTGGTTTTGAGTGAAGTTCATATGGTAAAAAGTGCAACGTAGAGAAAAAGCAAAGGAGGAAATGCAAAGGATACTGATGGCTCTGTTTCCTTTGGTTTCTGTAAAGGGTTGAGTCCCAAGGCCTACCACATTGATGCTGGTCTTTGCAAAGTGGCCTTGTACTTCAGAGCTTTTGAAGTTTTTTAATACATGGCCTTATATCATCGGAAATGAGAAATCTTTTCTCACTGACTGTGCCTCTATTGGTTTTCAGCAAGGCCAACTTCATCATACCTTTGTTATTCTTCCTTTTTATTTATTCCTGGCAACGTTTTTAATGATCTTTTAGAGTCCAATTCAGATTTTGGGACAGTCAATATGACGTCAGACTCCTAAAATCTTCCTACCAAAGAGCAAATGACTGCTTCGAATAAGCACACAACACAGAAAGCAACATCTCTGCGTCTGCAACTGAAGTTAACTTAATCTGAAAAGAAACTCCACCAACAGTTTTGTAGGAGAGAAACATAGCAGAAAAATTAAATAGACACTGAAGTTTACTGTGGAGAATTTTACTTGAAGATCTCTGGGGCTGAAGCCTGTATTTTCAGTAGTCATGAGTGTAGACTGCCATTTGTGGCTGGACTAACAATGGGAAATATCTAATGATAATTGTGTATAGAAATAGAAGGTTCAGTTTTCTTGAATGTTCTTAGGAAAACTGTATCTTAAGCAATACTAAAAGAATTTGTTTCCCTAAGTTTCAGAAAGAAATATTTGGATATATAAAAAAGTAAAGGAGAAGAAAATGTATCAGTCCCATCGATTTGAAGAGTTAAAAAGTCAAAGGCTTTATGAAAGTAGCACTGCTGCAATATTTGCTTTCTTTTTTAACAGCAGTCCAACAGGGAGAAGGTGAATTACTGGTCTGAGTTGAGAAATATGGACAGGGAATTAAAAAGTAGATTTGTAAGGTTTCAACATGAACTGTTTTCTTCAATTATTTAGGAATGCCTTGTACACAGCACAAGCCTAGCAACAAATATCTCCCTTATACATTTGGCAAGAGAGAGATTTCAGACCTATGACACAAAATTTGGTTTCTGTGATAAAAGAAATTGTTACATTTCACTTCCATTTTCTTAACAGAAAGTTCTAATTTAGTGTAGAGTGAGGAATTCCTTTTATTTCCAGCTCAATTTTTTCTTTTAAAAAATGGTGAAGAACTCTGACTTATTAGCTAGTTTGATAAATCAGTTTTCTTGCATAAGCCCATGAAAAAAACATACTGTCTCCAAAGGCATTTAAAAGTATTGCCTCTTATTATTATACCAAGTAGAAAAAAGTAAAGGAAAAAAAAAGCCACTAATAAGACACAAGTCTCTTCTGTTTCGTCAAATGGAAACTATCAGAGACTAGAAGTCATGCTGGATCCCAAATAGAAATAAATCTGGAAGCTTTTATCTGTTCTACATAAACATAGTCCCACTAGTAAACATGATGTAAAAAATAAAATATTCACAATAGCTGTGGATCTCTTACATCTTTCTTGTATTTCCTCTGTTGAAAGCAGCCATGACTAACACGTCAAGTGCTACTGAAAGGTCAGGTTCAGAGGAGAGCAGTGCTTGTGTGCCGCTGCAGCAAACACTGTCTCCAGTGTCCTCCTAGCAAAGGACCAGTTCCCTCACAGACAACGCTGGATCGATTGAGCTATGGCAGCTCAAACTGAACAAAGGGACATTTCTGCACCTCTCCTGCTGATGGATCAGCAAAGCCCCTCTTTGTTTGCCCTAAATTCTGGTCAAGGAATTGGAGTTGCCGAAGTGTAGCTGGTCACCTTTGGCACGAATCACATCTGCCAAATGTGGGGGTCTTAGTTTTTGGTTTCTCTGGGTCTGGATTGAAGGCACTTGAGATGGTGGTTCATGTTCAGACTCAAGTGTTTATTTTTTCTTATCAGTAAAACAGTCTCACTACCATGAGTTCAACAGCTTTTCATTAGAAGGCACAAAATGGCTCACAATCTCTTGTTACAAGGTCTTTTAAGACTAAACTATCCAATTAAGAACTGACACCTAGATTATTTTCCTTTTTAACCCAGTAACTGATCCCAAAGAGGCTGCAATGTGGAATTTTCTGCCCAATTGCAAAATGCCACCCAAACCCAAGAAGAAGAAGGAAGAAGAAGCATGAAGGAGAAACCCAGGACAACACCCTGTGCCCTCCATCTTGCTTCCATCCACAACATACTAAAAATCTCAAAACTTAAATTTCTCACCAAGTGATACATCTACGCTACTCTTTATAATCTATTTTACACCTTTGTGGATTCTAGTCTGTCTTGAAGTCTAGGAAACTTTCTCCATGAAGGAGGGTCAAAGTCAGGGCTCCCCTGGGGGTCAGGGCACCCCAGAGCAGACAGAGAAATATTCCCACTGCTCTGAGTTTCCACAGCCAATGATTTTATACTTGGATTTTATATTTATACTTTATACAGAGATTTTATAAAATCTCAGATCACCAGAGGAACTGCCAGAGCCTGAGTAACTCTCAGCAAAAAAACTATATGTCAACAAGGAGCACCATCCAGGAATTAAGTGTTTCACTTGCTGGTACCTACATGGTATTTGACTGCTAGCTGCTGGTACCAGCATAATTCCTATGGGACTACATCTGTCCAACTTTTCTGGTAATTACCTGGAGGCAGCATGATATCAAAGTAAATAGAAAGAATAATTGGATTATTTCAGCAAAATTTGCTCTGCATGTAGTCACTGATATGGAAACAAACTCCATTATTATTTCCTATTTGAAATTATCTGACTGATTAGGAACTGAATTGAAATTTAAACTGCAAAAGAGCAAGGTATGCTGAATTTATCCAATTTAAATACAATTTTTGGTTGTTCCCAGACATACTTTATTCTACCTCATGAAATGCAATTTGTGCAATTTCAATTATTTCTGCTTAGGAATATTTCTGCTACTTTTACAAAGGCTGTTAATGATAATTCTTCCTTGTTATTAATGAAATTCAACACCCAACAGAAAAGTACAGCTTATCATCTGACTTAAATTGTCTCATTAAGTTTGTGGTCTCAAGCAGGATTAGTAGCATTAGTTCATATGGTAGTTCTTTGCATTGTTGCAGAGACCTAAAAATGCATTTTATGCAAATTACCTAATTGATAGGAATTTGGTTTTAAAAATTCTTTTTCTTTTTGTTCATTAGCTTTTTAAATGGGAAATTTAGATCAGTATCCATGCAGAACCCATTTCCACACAGCAATTAAACTTTTGTTAATCTTCTTTTTCTGTCTCTGCTTTGCTGTTACTGTAAGTGTGAGAAATCCAGCCATTTCTTACACCACTCGAAAGGTTCACAGTTATATAACCTGCCAGTTCTCTTAATCAATCAAATGTTAGACAAAGAAAATATAAATGATAGTCTAGAAACCATACCTAAATACAATAAATCTTCTTTCAGACTATTATTATATGAAAATATGACACCATAGTCTTCATTCATATATTTTAAAGGTCTTAATGAAGTGACTAGATTGGTTTATTCTTTTAAAAGGAGTTTCCAAGCATAGGCTAAAAAAGGGAATTTAGTACCTTTTAAAATTTTGTATTGCTGGTCACATTGCACATGAAGGAAGAAGAATCTGGAGCTTTCCCTTCATTGTTGCAGATTCTCTCTGGAAGTGTTTAGAAGAGTGGGTGAACCAGCATGCCTCGTGTTCCAGGGTGCCAGGAAGAAACAACCTGAATGAAAGAACAAGGTGCTCAACAATATTAAATTATATGATTTTCTCTTTTTTTTAGCTGAGCAAGACAGACTTTAATAAACTGAATAAGAAATAAGAGCAACAATGAAAATACCCCAGTCAATGACATTCTCCTCATCCCCTAGCCTCAAAGTACAAGAAAGTAAGATTTATAAAGAATTTTGGAAGGAGGTAGAAAGTAGATTTTGAAAGTGAGTTGAAGTTGTTGAGAGATAATTTTATGGCACTGGAAGAAAACGTATATAGAAGTGCAGCTGATCTATTCCTGTGACATCCAGAGTTAAGGTTTGAAAAAGAAGGTTAAATTTTTGTAGAAAAGCAGGTTAGGCTAAACTGAAGAGCTTTTATACTGGACACATAGTAATGAATTGAATGTACTATAGTCTAGAAGCAGAAAGGCATGAGGTGATTACAATTAGAAGCCACAAAAGTAGCGTTTGTGGCTTCTAATTGTAAATGGTAAACTTCCTTCAGAAATCATAGAATCACAGGATGGGTCAGGTTGGAAAGGACCACAGTGGTTCATCTGGTCCAGCCTCTTTGCTCAAGTGGGGCCATCCTCAAGCACACGGCACAGGATTGTATCCAGATGCTTCTTGATTATCTCCAGTGAGGGAGACTCCACAACCTCTGTGGGCAATCTCTTCCAGTGACTGGCTACTGCGCAGTAAAGAAGTTCCTCCTCATGCTCAGATGGAACTTCCTGAGCATCAGTTTCTGCCCCATTGTTTCTGTCCTATGGCTTGGCACCACCAAGAAAGTCTGGATCTGTGCTCTTCTCACCCTCCTTTCAGATACTTATAGACATTGATGAAGTCCTCTCTCATTTGTCTCTTCTGGAGGCTGAAAAGGTTCAACTCTCTCAGTCTATCCTTGTAAGAGAGAAGCTCCAGAAATTAATAGAGTAAAAGAGAAAAATACAGTTCTGAGTAGCTTTTTCTGCATTTGGCTTGGTTTCTGATCATATAACTGTATTTGCCACGACTGATGCCACTGGATGACCATTGGCGCTAGACCTTTATCCCAAATTACTTGTACTTTGTTGTATCCTTTTATATACAGGAAGGGAAAACAACTTTTATAGAGATACAGAAAAGATGTTTTCATGTACTCAATCATTGTTTAGAATTGTTGAATACAAAACAAATAGATGCATATATGAGAAAAAAAAAATATTCCCCTGCTATGCTTTCAAAGTTTTAAGCAATGCAGAGGAAGCATAGTGTTGTTATTTTTACAAAAGACAACATCTTAAATATTATAATTATCATCAACTATTTGTTTGGGTATGACTGAATCCAGAAATCTTTCCAATTCACTTCACTTGTAATTCTATCCCTTACTTTCTTTCTTATCACAAGTTTCAAATCATGTCCTTTGTTTGAAAGCAGTAATACTGTTGCCACGATCTAATTCCATGGAGTATCATTGTAATTAGTGGAAATGCTTTAGCTTTTTTGCCTGCATCCTGCTGGTGTTAGTAATCCAAACATCTCTCATTTGCACTTTCTTAAGTTTTAGATTTTATTTGATTTTTTTCAGTTATTTGTCCTGGTTTTTTTTTGAGCACTTCTGATATTTCCAGTGCAACCTTTAACATTAAAACTGATTGCTATGATTGCAAATGATTTAAAGCGAATTATTATTTTTGTTTTCTGTTTACGTATGTTTCTGGTTCCTACTTTCTTTCTTGTTGATGGATGATGTTGATGGAAAAATACCAGTGCCTAACTCTTGTTTCCCCCCACCCCTGGTCTCTGTTAAGGTGCTATGAAGCAAATTAATTTTTAATGTGTCATGGTAAGTGTGGCAAAGGCTTTTTTCTCTGGATGAAGGGATTTTTTAGTTTGCAAAAAAGAATAACATCTGTCAGTCTGTGTGTTTGTTCCTTAGTCTCCTTTTCATGTCAAGATGGGCAATTGAATTGATGAAAGCATGAATGCCGCAGAGTGAGTAGCTCTGCTCTGCTCATGAGTGGTTTATGAAATTAAGACAGGGTTATTTGAGCCCCTTTACCAAACATACCAATACAAGGAATATTATGGGTCATTTCAGAGACAAAATATCATTTCTGCTAAGACAGAAGCAGACTTGCATTGTTTCATCATTTCAGGTTTATTTGGGAGCTCAGAGCTGCAGACCTTCTTCCCCAGAGAGAAGTTAGCACCTCCTAGCTCTGGTGGTCACGTAGCCTGGCATGAGAAGAGTCCCCTAACCAGGGGATGCTGGGGGGAAGCAACAAACCTTGGTCATACTGGGAGAAGTGTGTGAGAACAGTGTGTGAGATAGCCTAGGGAACTGGATCAGCTTTCCTGATCCTGTTTCTGACAGCAATGCATTTGGCATGATTGGTAAGTATATACTTAAAACGTTATTTCTTTCTTTCCAAATTGAAAGAGGTAGAATGATAGAAATCAGATTTGTTACTTGTGTGATTGACTTGACAGGGAGTTTTCAGAAACAGCACTCCTTCCAGGTGTGTGCCAGTGGCCAATCATGCTCTATCTTAGAAACTAAGGTTAAAGCAAGATCCTGGCTTGGGAAATCGAATCGCTGTAATACAAAGGCTCTGGGCAGTGAGAGCAGCTTGACATTGATGTATTTTCATCTCTGTTTCAAAGCAACATTAGCTATTCCCCGTCATTGACAAATTTCTGGCTTGAATTCTATGCTATTCCCTCCTTAAGTGTCTAAATATGTGTAGGGCTGTTTGAAAATGTGCTATCACCTGTGCTATTCTCCTACCTACAATTAGCACAGTGATTTCTGTCTGCAGTGTGGAATTGAACTCATTGAAGTTGCAAAGGCTTATCAGGCTTTAAAAAAGTAAGGGAAAAATACTGTCTAAAATAGCTCTGTTTCTAAGCAGAAAATATTTTAATATTTCTTAAATACATTAGTTCTTTAATTCCCTGTGTGTGTGTGTGTTTGTATTTGAAACATCAGATGTAGGATGAAGTATTGAGAGAGCTTAGGAATAATTCATTATCATCTCTGATTTTTTGATGTAGACATTTAATCTTGCACAAGCTTCAGTCTTCCTGGCATTTTTTATTTTTCTGTGCCAGATGGATACTTTGTACTAGATAATGTGGTTTTATTTTTATACATTTAAGTACTTTAAAGTTTCTTTGTTTATAAAAGCACTGCCCAGGAGCAGAGCCTTTCCTTGTCTCACATACCCAAGTCCCCTCCCCTCCACCTGCTCATTTAGAGCAACATTAATGCGTGCTGCTGCACTGAGGTGCAGGAGAGCTCCCATCAGCAGTAATTGTTGACCTACCACAGTTACAGTCAGTGATCAATAGATACTACTTTGCTGCACAGCAACAGCGCAGAGAAATTGTGGACCCCACTGAGAATTTGTTTTCGACATGCAAACCCAGCTGATGGCCTTCAACTCTAACAGATGTCAGAGAGTGGCAGGCACCCCAGGGCACCCTGAAAGTACTGCTGGAACCTGGCTGGGGAAAAAGGAACGCTCTCAAATTACTAAGTGCGTTCTAACAAATCACATCAAAGTGGAGAAGAAAGCCTGAGCTGAAGAAAATTACTACTTTCATTTTCTTCCTTGCCTGGCGCTCCAGCACAGAGTGCGCTGCCGCGTGCAGGGCTCCCAGCCCCTGCGCTAATGAGCGCTTCAGCAGCAGGAGACAACACGGCTCTCACGCCCCTGGCCACGGGGCTATGACACAGGGAGAGCTGGGGACATCAGGAAGAGCACACACTGCTAGGAACATGTTAGCTAACTTTGTTACTTCGGCATATGCGGTTCGTAAATAAATATTCCCTTCTCAGAATTTCTGCTGGTCAGAGTGACCGTGAGATACATTAGAAAGTCTCTTTTCCCAGCTCAGCGGTCAAAGAAGGAGTCAGGATTCTTCTGTTCTCATTCTCAAGGATGTCTATTATTTCTTATCTATAAAATTTTTTCTCTGGCCTGCCGAGATCTGTTCAGCAGGTCACACAGAGGCATGCGGCCCGCCCTAGGGGCGGTGTTGTCTTTTTAAACTAAAAAGTATGTGTAAATTATTTACAATGCCTTCCCAATACCTATCACCTTTGTTAAACAGAGTTTCTGCCTTAAACCCATCCATAAGTGCCAACATCACCCAGAAGATGGAGGCTAGGAAGAAGAAGGAAGAAAGACAGGGTATGCCCAAATTCCTCCATCTTGGGACCCCGAGTCCCCATTCTAAAAACCCTGAAAATCTATTTTTCACCCCGTGACAAACTAACTATTATTCTACTTAAACTCTCTTGACTTGTAATTCTTCATATAAAGGTGGTAATTTGCTCCATGGGTCAAAATCAAGGTCACAGTTATCTTGGCCTCTGTGCCAAGGTCTCTGACAGGGGCTTGAGCCATCCAGGACAGCCAGAGAGATGTCCTGGCTTCCGACATCCAGTCCGTAGCAGGTTTGAACAGTTCCAAGAAAAGGAAAAGAAAAACGTTCCAGGGGAAACTTCTCTGCCTCAGCTAGCCAAACTAACTAAAAAGCAAAGGACAGCTCTGTTCTGCCCCGTCCATACCCAGACAACACAGTCCAGGGCAGAATGTGGAGGAGTGAGTGCAGTCTCTAAAAACAAACTCTGTGCTTCTTCTTCTCCCGGCCTTTGCTCTCAGAACCAGTTTTGAAGGCACAGAATATAATATCCAGCATAAACAGAACAGATGATTGGGGATACAAGCATCATAGCATCACCCTAGGACAAGGACATGAAAAGTTTAACACATAAACACCTTAATCTAATCTCACTTAAGGTAACTCCCTATACATTCTCCCTTTTTATTTTTAAACCTGGCACTCTAAAACACCATGACCATGTTCAAAAATTACTTGCCTTATTGAAATATGGGGAATGATCAACACCCCAGGGATGAAAAAATGTCTGCCATTTTTGTGAAACATATGCTGGGCCATTATCCGTCTTTTTTTACGATGAAACACCTAAAATAGAAAAGGCATGGCAAAAATGATGAATAACACCCCAAGCTGCTTCACCTGCCAATGCTAATGCAACCATGGCATGAGCAAAGATGTCAGTTGTAGCATAAACAGACTTTAAACGGCCAAACTCGGGCATTTTTATAATATCTGTTTGCCATTCTTACAAAGGGAGTAGGTGTCTAGGATTGGAACCATAATATTATGAAATATGAGACATATGTCAGTAAGAGCAAGAAGAAATAATTGATTTTGTTTCACTTTGTGACAACTTAAATTATTGCCGTAGTGCCTAAGCACCTTGGTGAAAAAATTGATGAGATAACACATTAGGTACCGTTATTACTGCCAAAGCAGCCACAAGGGAATCCTCGTAGACCAATTAAGGACACCCTTGTTGAATCATAAATTCATAATCGCAATGACCATCCTTTTTCCAGGCTACAGCTGCTTTTCCAGTTTTCCCTGATCCATCTGTAAAAACTGTCGCACCTTCCAGTGGAACAGAAGAACAAATTTGTTTCCCCTAAAAAGGAATATCCCAAGTTGTTGAAAATTGCATGCAAGATGTTTTCCATTACCATCTGTATGGCAGATTACCTTTGTCAAGTGGGCAGTTTGCCTTATCTCTC
>JAWWEY010000115.1:111675645-111689464 GCA_035582745.1 Loriotus luctuosus | reverse complement strand
ATATATATATATATATATATATATATTTTTTTTTTTTTTTTTTTTGCCATTTTTGAGTTGTGTGAGCCCCTAAATTCAAAGATGGATCCTGATGAGCTGTGGACCAGAGGGCTGTCTGCAACCACCACCTGCCTGTCTGTCAAGGTCAGCCCACTGCCTCCCTCAATGAAGTTTCCCTCTGCAGTTCGTGTTCCTTTCCATCTGCATAAGGGAAGTAGTGGACACTTTTGAGGTCAAGCAAATGTAAAAAAGGGTTTATGTTCCAGGCACTTTAATACCCTTTCAGGTTTGGGATTTGTTGCTTTTTTTTGCAGTGCACTATAAACCCAAGAGGCTCCCAGATCTGCATAATCATTAGTTATTATTTCACTGGATTATCATTAGTTACATTAAAGAAACATAAAATTTAGGGTTCTAAGATTCTGTTGCCAACCAAGAGATTTCTCCATTGCAGCAGTATGTCTGCAAATAAAATAGTGAGTCTGATTCCTTAATACTAACCCTCCGACTCCCCCACAAACAAAAACAATAAAAAGATCCAGAACAATAAAAGTAAACCCTCAAAACCCAGACTGGCTATTTAATTATTTAAAGGTGCTTATTCAGAGGCCTGAGATTGCTTCAGGGTTTTCTTTTTGAGTATGTGGTAATGTCAGCTTCTGATAATGTGTATGGTGGCAATCCAAGTTTTGAATTTTATATACTGTTGTCTTTTCTGCACATTTTAGATTCACCCCAGCACCTTCAGGAGGCTTTTCTTATCTAAGCTACCATTCTTACCAGTATATTATATAAACATACCAGTCTCTACCCATGGCAGACAATGGTGGCATTTCAGATCCTAATGCCAGATCTCAGGAGGCTGTGGGCTCTGTAAAGGGATGTTGTTCAGTCTGAGACCTACATTGCCAACTCCCCTTAGCAGGGAGTTCAGGAATTATCCTAGGCAAGGTGAGAAATGACTGCTAAAGATCCCTGCAGCCTGGCCAGAGTTCTGTGGTTTGAACAACAGCGAATGTACCTGGGGAACTAACTGGAACCATACTGAGCAGAAGGTTAGTTTCTTATTCTTTTCATGGGGTGGTGTGTGGGGAGGCAATGAAGGCACTCCTAGCCATATTTTTGTGTTTTTCTTGCTTCTGTGTGTACAGATCACAAGACACCTTTGGGATGTACATTTGAGACAACAGAACATACTACGTAGACTACTGGAGTTATATGAGGATGAAATAGAGCTTAGAAAACAATTGCTATTTGCAGTTTGAGTTCTGTTGATGAGAAAATATGTCTAAGGGGGGTTCTCTGATCCTTGTTGCTTCAGAGGTCAGGAGTAAGCTGTCTCCTTCCCAGCAATCTTTTGGCTAACATCCTGCTTCTCCCTGCAGAGCAAGATTTGTGTTCTGCTTTTCTGTTAGCAGAGTTGTTTCCTTCCCAAGTCACAAGATTAAAAACTTGTTTATTTTCTTTGACAGGGTCAAAAATGTTCAGAAAGCCAGAGGATTTTTTTGTTTTTATCTCTAGATTACTGTTGAAGGGTGTGTGTTCCTGCGTGGGGTGGTTTTGAGATCAAGACTTCAAACCTGCGTGAAATTTTTCAGCAGTGATATTTCTGTGACTGCTCTCTTTCAAGTGGGAGTCAGAAATAAACAAGAAGTTGTCAGGGTGACAAAACTCCTTTTATGCCATTTTCTGCCGTTCAGGTATACCCTGTACCCAGTATTTATGTCCTGGTTCATTTTTGCAGTAGCCAGGAAGGGAAATGGCTGAATCCCAGAATCTATTTTATACCCCTCACTTCACTTTATGGGGGCAGGTGGAAAGGGTCTCTCCCAGGCTGGGGGACAGTGGGCTCAGGCTCCACTGTGACCATTTGCCTGTGAATTGCTGCCTCTCTCTCTTGTACACTTTTTTAAATTAATGCTGCTCTTACTGTTTGCTTTTTTATCTCATTGCTGTTTCCAGTAAATTGTTTGTATCTCAACCCATGATCTTCAGCTTTTCTGCCTCCAATTCTCCTCTCCATCCAGCTACAGGAGGAGAAGGAGGGAGGAGTGAGAGCGTGGTGCATGGTTTGGAGTAGTTTCAGTTGGAACACTACACTGGGGAGCACCATTCCTAAACCATGAGAGTCTATCAGTGGCCATGTGGGTATAGCCAAGATTCTCAGTTTAGAGTATAATATTTATTTCTGTTTTATTTTGTCTTCCTATGCTGCAATCCAAATTTTCGCAAAGTGGTACAAAAATGCCTTTCAGTCTTTCTGGCAGGAAATGCACGTGAATGAACCAGTTGGCCTGAAGTGTTTATGTGTTAAACAAATGTCATTTTCTCCTTCTCAGAGCCAAGTGTGTCACCTGTGATGTGTCTAATTGCTCTGAAGGCCAGGTTTTGTACCCTTTGGCAGAGCATCTACAATGAAACACATTTTGATGAGCTAAGGCAATTGTGTTTTATAGTGCTGTATATGCGAGTTTAGAGAATAAATACTTTCCTAGGAATTAAAGAGATAACAAAATATTGCTCCAAATGCAGGGAATTATGCCTGGAAGAGTCAGTTGAGATAATCTATTTCCATTTCAGAAGATAATTTTTTTTTTTGTGATCCATGTGTGTCAGTTCGTGACTTATCTACTACAGAAAGGTAAAAGTAGTTAATGTTTCTTGTGACCCATCAAAAAATTACTATACCTGAATCAGTTCTGATTCCCAACTCTACCTTATTAGTGGACTTGCTAACCTTAGGCATCAAATAATTAGATTAAATTGTATGATTAAATTTAGATTTAAATTATCTGACTGTTGATGAACATATTTTGGATGACTTTACTGGTTTCCCAATTTTTGAGATTACCATATATCTATGAATTGGTATATCTGAATTATGTTCTCAGTTTTTAATTTATAATCAAGGAAATATTTTAGGTATCACTAAAGAAATGGTAATTTGTTTGATGTTGTAGCTATTACAAGCCTTGCAGCAAGAAAACTCCAAGGTAAGATTTCTAACTTGTATTTTGCTTACTTGAATGGTCAGTGTAACTGTATTTGCTGCATGTCTGGTCCATAACAGATATGACAGCGGCAAAAGTACTTCCTATTAAGTCAGAAGCTATAATCATACTTTGCCAAAACTCTGGTCAAGCTTCTTTTTTTCAATCTTTACTTGAAAGTATTCACAATGCCAACTAGTTTGAAAATGAGCCTAGAATAAAGTTTACAAGCCCCATTAAAAATTATGTTAATTCTACTAATGGTATGTTTTTGCTCTTTGCTGATATATCCTTCAACTTCTAATTATCACTTTTGGGTTTTGGGTTTTTACATTAGGATCTGTTGATCCAGGAAAAGAATTCTTAATAGAAAATGAGGCTTGCATATCTGTTCTTTACTGGATCAAAACTAGATATCAAGGTTTGGGGGCTTTTTGTTGCTGTTGGTTTTGTTTTTTTTGTAGAAAAAAAACCTCTGAAGACAACCCAAAGTAACAGATTCATTAGATTAACAAAACAGTGTTTTTCAATTTAACTTGGTCAATATTTTTTTAATATGAATGAAAAGCTGGTGTAAAATTATGACATATAGAATTTTATTTTCTCTGTTCTTATGGTTAATTTTCTTTGATTGATTGGTTGAATTGTTTGTGTTGTTCAGTGACCACCAAAATGTTCATGGTCTCTGCAGTATACCTCTCAATTTATTTGTATTTCGAGTCTCCCTAGTGTTTTTTAAAAATCAAATTATGAGACCTGGACATGAAAAATCTACTGAGACTGTTATTTTTTACTACCATCTATGAGTTGTATTTCTTTAAAAACTGCCTTCTCCTGCTTGTTTCAGGTAATGAATCAGGATATTAAATTAAGTGCTACTTGAAGGATTAAGATACTACTGAAACTTGTAATAAATTTACGCAGTCACCATGGTGAGAATACTTGCCAAATTTAGAGCTGATCTTATATTCCTGTTATCTTCATGGATAATTCCCATATTCCTCTACTTAAGCAGAGCAAGCAGGAGCCTCTTCTCTAAAGATACACTTATGTATGCATGAATGAATGAATGCTTCCAGGAGCCCAGAAACTCTTGCTTGTCAGCTTTCTGCATTGATACATGAGGGCTGAGGCAGTAGGAAATGGCAGTGCTTTTTATCAGGACAGCACAGGTAGATGGCCTTTGTTAACTATTAACAGTGGGATGTTAGGTGATGTGTTTTTCCTTAGTGTCTCAAAAATACATTGTTATTTCAGGTTCTGAAAGCAAGCTAATGGCTTAAGCCCTGAGCTTTGGCCAGGCTAACGCATTCTGTGTATAGCCAGAGCTGTTACAGCAAAAATGTTTCCCTTACATCCATCCAGTATTTGTTTTCTTTTCTTACTTAACCTTTCTTCTCAGAGCACAGCTCACCCTGAGTTTTATATTGCTACTACCTGCTTTATTCCTCAGCTGTTTTCTTCCCCTCATTTCTGTTTGTCTCCTAAGGAAATGACAAACCAGAAACAGTTGAGTGGTCAAGTGTATCAGAAATAAAGCAAGCTGATGCATGTGGCATGGTTCAGTGGATGGAACACTTTATTCTGCATCTGAAAAAAGTTCTCTCTCTGCCACTCATTTTTTTTTTCTGTTCGCAGTGCTGAACACAATATTTTATCTTAATTTAGGCAGCAGTGAAACAGGCTATGTGCCTGCTTTCGAGAACTTTGAAATTCAGGTTTGTAACATACTTTTCAGTATAGATGTACTTTTTAATAATTGTGGGAGGAGAATTGAGTAGGTCTATTTATGTGTGGTTGACATAAAGTGGAAAGAACAGCTAACAAAGCAGTCTATTTTTTGGAACCATTTCCCTATGGGATATATTCTTGTCTTTGATCTGTTATAGTTCAAGTGTGTCATCTTCTTCAGATCATCTCCCAAAGAACATCTTAAATTACATGATAACTGAGGATGGAGGTCAAGGAGTGCAGAACCTTGCATCTGCTGCAGAAGTGTTGTGTTATTCATGCCCTGTTTCCTGCTGTCAGAAGAGCAATCCCATGAGACAAATGTTCTCTACAGGACAGCACTGCAAAACAATGGTGCACGACTGATGCCTGTCCTGCTGCAGCTGTAGGCTTCTCACCAATTTTAGTCAATCCTCTATTTCACAGGCCCAGGGCAGAGTGATGCAGACACATCCAAGTGACCCCACATGAGGCCAGGGGGGGTCTGGAAGGGCTTATCCAGCCTGGTCTAGTGCAGAATCTGTTGTACTTGACCCGAGCTGGATTGTGCAGAGCCACTGGTGCTCTGGCACTGCTCTGGCCCAGCAGTCCCATGGAGAGAAATTCAACGAGGCTCTGAAGTGACCTGCAGGCAGCCAGTCCAGCAGGGCTGATGATTGTAGCAGTTTGGGGATGGCAAGAACAGCACTGACATGATGCTCTACCTGATCTGGTGAATCCAGCAGGACTGGAGCAGCTGAGCCTGCTTTGGTTTGCAATGAGGGCTGCAGGCAATGAAGTTGATTTATAAGAGACTGTCATCCACAGGTGATTTAAGCTGTCATCACAGTAGTTCTGACACTGAGGGTGCCAACACAACCTAAGTTTGGGGTTTTCTGATTTTTTATTGAGTAGATGCTTGGTTTGAGAAAAATAAAGCAAGCAACAGATAAGGTTTGGGCCAGGGGCTATTGTTCTCCCCTTTCCTTAACCAAAAACTCCAAATCAAACCATGTTTCTCCAGAAAGCCAAGATAAAATCTGCTTAGGCAAAAAGGTATTATGCTGATAAAGCAGAGTGCTTGAAAGAAACGTGTATTCATTATATTTAGAACAGATGGAGATCAGCAGGAAAGTTTTAATGGACTACAAAACCTGTAAAGTTTTTTGAATTCGTGATTATACTGTCTTGTAAAACTCGTAATTACCTCAAAGAGTAGTGAGTGGGCCTAAAACGCATTCACATTGGTAGAAATGTGCACTGAATTTAATAGACCCTGAGTCAGAATTAACTTGGATATTTTGAATTTTAATGTTAAACAACGCTTCTCATAAAACACTTCAAATGCAGAAAGCTGGAGCCTGAAGAGAAAAAGCCATAGAAACAAAACAGGTCTCTGGTAGCTATTAATTTGTGAGACAGCACTTAGAGAATACTTCCTTGTAGACTCACGATGAAAATAAAGTGAAAAAAAAGGACTCAAAGTTGCAGGGCTTCAATGTAATGTGCACTATGATTCATACCTATTGTTATGAAGGTTCTGGAATTAAATAAAGGAACTGAATGTTCTCATTGGAATTCCCTTGATAGATTAAGATGCAAATGGCTGTCTAAGTAAAGGATGGTATCAGAAAAGAGATGCAATAAAGCATTAGATCTTTTCAACTGAGCCATCGTTTCATCTTGAGGATAGTTAGGGACAGAAAAGTGAAGTCATACATTAGAAATGCATTTTTTATTCTCCCTTTTTTTCTAAAGGAGATATTGGCAGGTGTAAAATCCAGAACAGTTCTCAATTCTTTTTGTTCCATCTCTAGGTGGCAATGAGAAAGCATTTCTCTTATGAAGGATTTTTTTCTTTGTTATATGATACTACCTGGCTCGGGACTTTTGGCATCATTTGCAGATTTTCGTGAAAAGGGTTGTAAGACTAAACAGCAAATTCTCCTGCCCTTGTCTGAACAAAGGCAGCAAGTAGTGATAGCTGTGCTCAGAGAAGCTGAGGAAGGATGTAGACTTAAAGCTGCTAAATGGTGCAGTGTGAGATGCCTCTGGCCACCTGCACACCAGTAAGCAAGCAGTAAGTGAATTTGCCTCATGGGGAAGTGGACCATTTGCTTTTGGGAGATGGATTTCTCATTCTTATAGTTTGTGTTGGCCTCTGCCAGGGCTCTTGAGCACTTTTTCTGTGGCTGTCTGAAGCTGATGTTCCTGGCCATGTTCTAGGTTGGGAAAGTGCGAGCATACACTGGCCCTCTGTCTGTTCCCTGTTGGCCGCTAATCAAGGAATCATCAAAAACATTCTGTTATGTCTAGATGGCTGTGTATCTAAAAAAATTAAAAGGGAAGCTGCCCGTGGAGAGGATGATAACTTAGTATAACTTAGCCTTAGCATAATCATTCCTATCTGAACACTTCAGGTGTATTTTTTGACTTTTTGGTTTTTATATAAAGATGAAAATACACTAAACTGTTCAAGAGAACTTCCATGAACTTGATGATATTAATATGTGACCACTTCCCAGGGAAACTTGTTTCAGTGCCCAGCCACCATCTGGGTGAAGAAGCTCTTTCTAATACCTAACCTAAACCTCCTCTGACACAGTATCATGTCTTTGTTTTAATTAATATTATAGCGTGTAAATGATGTATTTATGCAGACCAGATTGTTGAGAGACTTTGGTTTAACAATTCACTTTCCTGGTGTCTCACAGAATCATAGAATTATTCAGGTTGAAAAAGACTTTGAGGTTATTGAGTCCAACCATGAACAAAGCACCACTGTGTTCACCAGTAAACCTTATCCCCAAGTACCACATCCACATCCAGGAGTGTAACCACTTTTAAAGCTTACAAAGCTAATATTTATTTTGCTAATTTTGTGCATCTTGCATTACAGTGAAACACAAAACTGCTCTTTATAAAAAGTAAAAATAATGAATAATCTCCTTTAGAATATGTGTAAAATAATTTTCAAATTTCTTAGAGAAGTGGATAACTGCAATTTCATAGGATATTGTGTAAATGGATAGAAAAAACAGGCCCTCAAAGACCAGCTAGTAAGCAAAAAGAATAGAACAGAACTGCTCAATGATCAGTAGGAGGAGGAATTATGTAAGGTTCCTAAAGTAAAAATAAATGCCTCTTCTAGGAACAAAAAAAATCCTTTAGCTACAATATATAAAGATAGCTGGCAAATTCCATTATAAGGAAAAGGTGTTTAGGTATGAGGGACCTGGAAATACTTGAGTGGTTCCTCTCATCAAGAGTTCTTGAATTTGCATTGGGTATTACACCAAAAAGCCTTGGAACAGGTGTAGAATGAGTTAACACCACAGTTACTCTAAGTAAATATTAAGTTCCGCTTTTTAAAATAGGAAATTCTACAGCTTCCAAATGCCCCTGGCCTCCAGCAGTGTTTCCTTCTCGCTGCTTTTGTCATTACCACCAAGGACAAGAACTCCTCTAGAAGTCTTACAGCTTAGACTGCCTCTATCTTAGATTCCACTTTAGCTCCTCTAAGAGTTTAGATCAATCTAGGAACTTAGTATTCATCTGCTACTCATTATATAAAAAGCAAAACTATTAATTAGATTAATGTTGACTTTTTTCTGTATGTGTTGGTTCTATGTGTGCAATTCAAGTAACAGTATCAGGATTTTTTCCCCCCTGGAAGAGTGAAGATCTGCTGAAGAGGATGTAGAGAGAGCAGAGCTTTGTGGAGCTCACTGGGGACCATGTGTGGCGTGTGTATGCCACAAGATACATGTGAAGAGCAGTGACCCAGAATCATGTTCCTTCCCTCTTGTCTTTGGGGGAAAAATAAATACAAACACCTTGACATGCCTGTTAGGTCTATTTTAGCTTCTGCAGGGATTCAGCCTGCAGCATGTGAGCTAAACCATGAGCTAAAGCATTTGAAAAAACACAGTTCAATGAATTTTGAACAGTCTCTTGAAATCAAAATTTACTAAGTGGATTAGATATAAGAGGAGTGACATAAAATGCAGCTCCTTGAAGAGAAAAGGATCCTCTTTTCCACAAGTTTCATCATGATATCTTCAAGAATATTTTAATATGAGCCATCAGGAGTGCTACTAGGATCCCAAGATGAAGCTGTCAAGTAACATCTGCCAAAAAGAGACTTGCTTCATTGCTTTCAAACCTTTCCATTGCTCATTAGGTCTCACCAGATGGGGATTCAGTATTTTGAAGTCAGTCACCCTGTATGAAGTAGTTTGTTCATGACACTGATGAACAATTATCTACCTGTACAGCTGGGACTTCTAGGCTGTTTATTTCAACTGAGTGTCAGTACAGGGCACAAATTTAGCAACTGACTCAAAAAAATTGAAATACAGAGGGTCAGAATGACTGAATGGGTACATGAATGAGATTGAAACTTTTATATAATAATTCTGTCATTAATTTCCCTGTAACAATTTCCATTGTAATAATGCCTTGTAAGATTTTGCTACATGATTTTATTTATTTTACTCTTCAAGTAAAGAAAAATAATAAGTTCAAAATTGTTGTTCCAACCCATCCTGCAGAAGATGAACTACTGTGCATAATAACTGTTTTATTTCTGTTGGTTGATAAATGTTTAATGGTTTGTTAGGAAACTAATTGTCAGTTTAAATCAGGAGAGTGACAATAATAACTCACTTAAATACTTGCATTGTGACCTGCAAAGGCAGCTATAAACATAATTCATTCCAATTTCAGTTTATAGTTGATGGGTACAAATATATGGCAATCCTCTTGAAAAAAATTTCCAATCTCTATTGTAATGTTTCTTTTGTATTTTCTGTTCTTCATAACTTTTGTTATAAATAGAATAAACCAAAACATTGTTGCATGCATCATGTGAATAACTCACTGATGAGGTTTGTTCTGGATGACTCTATGCAGTATCAGAATTTAAAAGGGATTAAAAACCTTGAATAATAATTTAATCCATCTTTATTTTCCCACATTGTACAGTTGATTTACATAGGGAAAAACAAGTGTCTCTGCATGTACAAACACACATATATGTGTACACATGCACAAAAATTTCACAGTGGAAATATATTTGAAAAAAAAATCAAGTCAAGTTAAAATAACTTCCTCTGGTATCAAAATACTCATATTTCAAGACTAGATTTTGTCTCACTCTCTGCTGAATTTTCAGTGAACTATATTTTCTTTGACTTCAACAAGAAAATGCCTCTAAGGAGACTTTAGATTATAACCCTGAAGTATCATGGACAGCAAACAAGGTTTTCACTGAGAATGTAGGCATAACATAACTGAAAACACCATTTTGGAAAATGTACTGGTGTACTTAATTAGCTGCAGCAGGACACTGAAATTTTTAAGGTCCTTACTTGCCCACAGTGAAGAAACTGGAGGAGGAGGCTGTGCCAAAAGCTTTTTTATCCCTTCCTGGCACAACTGCCCAGTGGTTTATTTCAGTAGCACAGGGATTTGCACACTCATTTATGCCCCTTTTCAGGAACATTTCAATTGACTGCATAGGGAAAAGCGGGGTGAGGCTTCCTTTCTCTTACAGTATGATGAGAATTGAGACCAATGTATGGAAAATTAAGCTGTCAACTTTCTCCCTTGTTTTCCAAGTAACTTGGAGAACCTACAACAAAGATCTTGCTTTGCAGTTCTACTCTGAGCACATGTTCAGTAGGAACTTTTTTTCCATTTCTTTTTTTTCCCTCTTATATGCTTACTGAACCAACCTGGGTGCCTCTGGACAGATTTTGTGGTCTGAGGGGAAAAAACCAAAATCTGTATTTAAGGTTCTGGAATTAAATACTTCATCGCAAATCTTGGTAATATTAATAAATGTTATTTTCCTTAAGGAACTCTGAGGTCAGTCAAGGTTTTCAATTTAAATCATCCAGGAACTGTTGACGGAACACATTTTTCCAGTGAAGTTTCACTCTTACAGACTAGGTATTTCTGTATGGTCAACTAGTATATCAGTTCAAACATACAGGAACCTTAAAAGTAGTATTAGAGCAAAGTCTAAATAACTTGACCCTGAACATTTCCCTGGAACATGACGGAAATTCTTTTCCAGTTTAGGTTTTAAGTTAGCCAGATTTTCCCACACATTTCCTGAAGTTCCAAGGTCAATACAGTTTTTAGTATATAAAGTAAAAGTAAAAAGGAATGTTTGTCATATCACAGAACCACAGAATCACAGAACCACAGCATCTGTTAAGCTGGAAGGGACCAACAAGGATTACTGACATACCTTGACTGAGGCCGATTTGCCCCTTTTGCAAATGAGGTAAGAAGCAGTACCAGCAGAAAAAAAGCAGTGCAAATCAGCAGCACAGAAAAAACCACACTGAAGTGGAATGGAAAGAAGACAGTGCAGGTTGACAGATGGCAAGGTTTGCCTTACCATGCAGTGGAGAAGAGACTCGTGTTTGACAACTCCTAGAGGAACTAGGAGTAAGAGCTGTATGTAATTGCCCCTTACAATTGGCGTGTGGACTAAATGACAATTCTTTATGAACTGTGTTAACAAAGTGCAAGAAATGCATCTTTCAATCTTTGTGTGTTACTCTCAACTCCTTAGTGGTTTATTCTTGGCAGGTTACAGCCTTGTAATATTTCCAAAGTGGTAGAGTGACAACTCTTCTGCCTTAATGGTGAGATCTAGTAAGCTGAGGTTCTGCAGATTACTCATACTGCCTCAGGAGGATAGAAAGACTTACTTTCATCACTACTAGTAACACTTTGTATCTATGCCATTTTAGGATGTCAGTTCAAGCCATAAACTGACTTTCACAAGCATCAAAAAGCAGGATGAGTTATTCCAGGGAAGAGGACTGTAGTAGTGTATTGGTAACATCTGTCATTTTTGTTTCTTCTGCACCAGTCTACTTTATTGTTCCATATACTGAAGGAAGGGAGGTTGGTGGACCTGACTGCAAGGCCAAGGTCAAATATAAGAGCTAAATTCGAAGTTTCTACAGGTCAGGGAAAGGCTGTGAATTTCAGTGGATTCTGGTGGTTTCTGCTGCAGAACTAATAAAAGTGCATATTAGCATCTATTCTAAAAAAACTTTATGCCTGTAATGGCAGTAGAATTTTTTTGGAGTATGTGTGCTCTCTCTATTCAGAAATAATTAAAAAAATATGTGGGTTTATGCACATTGAAAACTGATCATCTTGAATAGCAGAGACATCTTGTGCATACTTGCAGAAAAGTGGAACATCAATATTTCTACACTTAATTTATTTTTGTTGATAAACCTTATCTGAAATACAATACTAATTTGCTAGCTCTCAGGAGCCATTTTACTCAAGTTGGATTGCAGGTTGTTGAGTACTGTTAGCTTAAAACATGGTCTTCTCTGGCAAAGGTGAAGTAAAAAGCTATTCTTTTTTCCCATCTGCATGCCAAAAGTCATTTATAGCAGCAGTTTGATTTTTTTAAACATTTCGTTAAACATTTTTAGTTGATTTTTATAATTAAATAAAATATGCCTTGATTAAAATGCAGGCTATGAGCTTTGGCAGTTTTACTAGCAATTTGTGACGCTTGGCTTTTCTTTCTCCCATGGCTAGACTGTTTCATGTATAACTTACTGTGACAAAACACTGGCCCTACTTATTGTCTATAAATACATGCCCATTAGAAACATGTCTGAGGTGTAGCTTTTTAAGGACTGCATAATGTTCTTGGACCAACAGTTAAAGGAATAGTAAACATCTTTTCGGTTAAAAAGGCAGGGAAGGAGACACACTCCTCCATAAAATTAGTTTATTATAGTTGTATGGATATTTCATGACAAGAAAAATGATTTGTATCTACTTACAGACAAATATGAATTCTTTTCATCTCAGTCATATGAATACTCTTGAAGGTGTTAGGCTCATCTTATGATGAGCATGTTTGTCTGTGTACAGTCGCTGCATAAAGAAGAGTAAAGGTTGTCATTGCAGTGAACCTCTTTATGAAACTGTAAGTAGTGTCTGAAGATATGAATTAGACAGATTTTGATAAATACAGATGATTTCCTTCCCATACACAGAGCACGGGAAAAAACACCTACAGCAAATGGGTGAGTAGGAGCTAGATAAATATGCAGCACTAGAGAAAAATCCATAGTTTATGAAAAGAATCCAATATCATTTACTGGCTTTTTGCCTTGTCTTAATTACAGACTGCAAAGCAAAGAAAAAGTGTAAAATGAGCAGTGTAATGACTGTGAAAAGTCAGGCATGCTAAAGAGATCACTTCAAGTGAGGAAACACTTGAAAGCAAGAAAGCATAGGCTTACTTGCCTTTTAAAAAATATAATCAATACAAAAGAAAACCAAATCAGAACACCTTTCAAGTTTAAATCTCTCATTATCTCTCAAGCATAAATCCCATCAGAAGAATTTTCACCTACTCTCTGTGTTTCCAAATCCTTTGAAAAACACTTTATCTAGTCTGGATCACAGAATGTTAAGGGTTGGAACGAATCTTAAAAATCGTTTTGTCCCAACCTCACGTGACAAAGGCAGGGACACATTCCCCTAGACCAGGTTGCTTAAGGCCTTATTCAACCTGGCTTTGAACATTGCCAGGGTTGGGGCATTAACAACCTCCCTGGGCAACTGGTTCCAGTTTCTCATCACCTTCACAGTAAAGAATTTTTTCATAATATCTGCCCTAAACCTGTCTTCTTTCAGATTATACCCATTACTCCTTGTCCTATTGCTACAGTTCCTGAAGAGGAGTCCCTCTCTGGCTTCTCTGTAGGACCTTTTCAGACACTGGAAAGCTGCTGTGAGGTATCCACACAATTTCTTCTTCTCCAGGTTGAACAGCCCCAATATTCTTAACCTCTGTAAGAGAGGTGCTCTGGTCCTCTAATCAATATTTTGACCTTCCTCTGGGGACACCAGAACAGAATCCAGCACTCCAGATTGGGTCTCACAAGAACAGAGTAGAACAAAAGAATCACCTCCTTCAACCTGCTTGGCCGCACTTCCTTGGATGTAGCCCAGGATTTGTGGAGGGACAGAATGTAAGAGAATAGTGCAGAAGGCAGTCTCACACCTGAGGAGTTGCAGCTGCACTAATCACCAAAGATTAGGAACAGGCCTGCCCT
>JAWWEY010000115.1:111639047-111675545 GCA_035582745.1 Loriotus luctuosus | reverse complement strand
GCTGCACTAATCACCAAAGATTAGGAACAGGCCTGCCCTTAATAGGCCACAGCTGTGTCCAATGAGGATGAGTGCTACAAAAGAGTGGGTTAGGTAGGCGAGGAGAGAGTTGGAGTTTGCTGGCTGTGCTGTGAGGAGATGCCCAGGAGAAATCACCAAGAAGGTATGGGAGCTTTGCAATAAGATGACAACAAGAATTCCCTTGGCTTTCTGGGCTGTGAGCTCATACTGCTGGCTCATGTAGAGCTTTCCACCAACCACCATGCCTAAATCCTTCTTTGCAGGGCTGCTCTCAATCACTTCTCTGCCCAACCTGTAGGTGTGATAAAAGCAGCAGATGCCTGGGGTTTATTTTGAACTTAAAATGGTTTATTCCTAAAGAAGTGCACTATTCTGCACTCCAGCTGCAGGTCCAAATTTTGTGCAACTTCTTGGCAAAGTCATTAAGTCATGCGGTACATCTCCCTATACAGTCATTTCACTAAAATTGGAGTTTCTTCTGTTTTCACATCCACTTCATGCTAGAGGCACTTAGTTTCATGCTTGCCTTATTGAGCTTTGCACCATTTCAGAAGTTTTCCCACTCTTATATATATATATATATATATATATATCAGCCCTTTATTAAAAATGAACAGCAATTCACAAAGGACATGATTACTAGTTTCTGAGTGGGTGAAACTACAAAGCTACTGCATCAGCTTTTGGAAGGGCTGTTATTTACAAGGCTTCACCTTTTGGGCCATCTATAAGGCTTTGAAAAAAGTCCTCCTTTAGTTATTCAGTGGGATTTAAAGAGCTTGTGATTCATAAATATGTCTAATGTTGAAATGAAATAGTTTAGTGGGCTGAAGAAAGCAGAAACCAAGAAAGGTAGGGATCAAATTATCCGTTAAAGGAGGTTATATATTGGATGCCAAGTTTCAGCAATCTCACTATCTCCTTGTAAGACTTCATGAAGCGCTTGAAAATATATCTATGTTAGGAAGCCTCAGAAGATGGTTGTTATCAGTGCAATTAACCTTCTTAGCTGACAGCATCCCTTGCAATACTTACTAGTCTTTAGTGCAGCTAATAAAAGTGAGCTGCAATGGTTGCTTCTGAACTGAACTCACCTGCTCTGTAGTTCATGATCTGGTTGTTGAAGAAGAGAACTTTTTTCTCTGTGACAATAAAATTCAAGGTGGAAATAAATCTGTGTGATAATTCATACTTTTTATATATGAAAGTTTCGTACTTGTGTTTTTATTATGGCTCTTCAGCTATATGTTAATGCACAAAAATATTAGTTAGACTGGACCTGTGGATAATGAATCCTGTTAGATCTCTGTATTACAGACTACCATAGAACCAATATTCTTGTTCAGAAAAGATTATGTTTTTATAAGTGTTCTGGCTTCTGAAACAATGTAAGACTCTTTTGTTTTGGAAAGAAAAGTTTTTTTAAGAAAAACCTTAATGAATTTTGTCATTTTTATTTATTGTGTGTTAGGAGAATACCCGTCTTTGAAATATCAGTGAAAAAATTGAGATAATCAAGTTTAGTTTGACAACATTGGATTTTCAGACGCATGTGTAACTTTTCATGTTATATTGGGAACATGCAAAAAAAGTACTTTGAGACTTAGAGGAATAAGGCAATTGGAAGGAGAGTGAAATAGAATTGCACAGAACTTCATGGACACAAATTACATCTACTGCAATTGAAAAAGGACAAATAACTGAACTATGAAATAGGCAGATTCATCAAGTAATATTCCTCTCAAGCTTTAGCAGATTTGTTTTAGTCTCATGAAATGTAAAATTTTCTTTTGTTGACAATAAAATCCCCTGGTGCTTGCAAATACAAATAAGTGCAAAGAATGCACTCTAAGATGAATTTAATTTATGGTGTCTTTATTGTTACTGCAATGTCATCAAAGGGCAAAAAGAGAATTTTCTTGGCAGTCTAAAGG
This sequence comes from Loriotus luctuosus, assembly GCA_035582745.1. NCBI lineage: Eukaryota > Metazoa > Chordata > Aves > Passeriformes > Thraupidae > Loriotus > Loriotus luctuosus. Next base: position 111,673,590 of record JAWWEY010000115.1, on the reverse strand, counting down.
GTTTAATGGGGCAAAATCAAGAGGACAGGACGAGTTTTGTGTTTTATTGTTTGGGTTTTTTTTCCTTTTCATACCTCTTCTTTCATCATTTGTGAACTATGTTTGACTCCAGTAAGATTTGCAGCCAGACCAGGTACCTGGTATGAGCAGAAATATTATCATTTGATTGTGGTAGAGGTACTGTTGCTGAAAGCCATCTGAGTAATTATCTACTGAAAATAAAAGCTCTATGAAACAGATTTATCCTTAAAAAAAGTATGTTATACAGCAATAAAATACAATTTAAAATGTATTAATAAATTAGATTTCTATAAAATACTGTTGTATTGCACTGATTGAAATATTTCTAAACACATTGCAGAATTTCTATAATAATATTCCTTAAAATATATGTCAGTTAAAAAAGATATGGTATATAGTTTTCTTGTATGCCATGTATGTAAGTTATGCTACATTACATTCTAGTTTAGTACATCTGTTGCTTAATTTTCTAGGTTTTGAATCATGGTGTTGAGAGTATTTCAGAGAACATCATGTTCTGATGAAGTTAATTGAACTAAAAGTTACCTTTTCAGTGTTACTACAACTTCACTTTGCCTCCTTTAGCGATTTTATGTTAAATTTGTTGCAGTCAGTTTGAAAACTGTGCAAATAATTTAAATTATTCTGCCATTTCCACATGCATAATTCCTGTTGATGCCAAGGACAGTACAGCATTCAGAATGTTTGGTTTAATCTCTAGTGGCTTTTTAGTTTTCATTTCAACATTAGACATACTTCAACTGATCCTACTGTATTTTAAAAGACCATATAGTGACTTCTGATCTCTGCTGGATGACAAAGCAAACCTTGGAATAGTCTCTTCTGACAGAAACATTAATCAATCCAAGTTGTCTGAACTTATTCACCATTACTGGCAGCTCTTTAAAGCACCAACTTTTCTACAGTTTCAGCTGCAGTAACTTTCATTTATCATGTGTTTATTGCTTACTGAGATGTTTCAGGAGGAAATAATCTCTGAGGATGAGAATGAAGATAGTGTAAATAAAATGGTTATAAAACACATAAAAATTCTTCACAGAGTGGCTATAAATAACTTGTCATACTGCATGGTATTTTCTATTACATTTTACCTCAGTCTTGCTTTAATATAAAAAATTTGTTAACCTCATCATCAATTAAATTAATTTGTTTCCTGTTTTGATTTTGTTTGGAAAGTATTTAAGTAATGTCTGAACTTGTAGTTATTTCTAAAATTATTAATTGCCAACCAAAAAACTCTACTTTCCTAAGTATTTCTCAAGAGAACTTCCTGGCCACAAAGATGATGCTGGGGCTGGGTAAGGAAGATACTTTATTGTTTCCCGGAACCCCAGGCTTTGCTCTCAGTCTTTTTTTGGGCTCTTCTGGGATGGATTCACCCAGAGAAGCTGTGGATGCCCTACCACTGGAATTGTTCGAGGCCAGGTTGGATGGGGTCTCTGCTCAACTTGGCCTAGTGACTGGTGTCCTAGCCCCTGGCAGGGGAGTCAGTAGTTAGAACAAGGTGATCTTTAAGGTCCCTTCCAAGCCAAGACCTTCTATGATTCCATGAATTTGAGTGGAAGTGTGCTCCAGCAAAATGGTTCCATGTATGCTGAATACCTGACTGCCATAAACTCACGATAATTAATTCCTGTTGTAATTAACTAATAGAGATGCATCAGTTTCTAACGAGACATATACAAAAATCTTCTTCTTGCATGCTTGAAATATTTTCTGAAAGGTTTTAATTAAGCTTCTACTTACAAGCTTTGTATGGTTTAAAAAAACCCAACATTTATATTCAGTATACAGAAAGTGGGATGCAGCTTGTTGTTACCTCATATTAAAAACATTTTCATTGTTCTCTGTAAAGCACAAATTAGACCAAACATTTACATTTTGTTTTATTGTTAGCTGTTTGGTTTTTTTTTTAACCCCTAGTTTTCTTGCTTAATCTTTTTTGAAGTAATGTTAAAATGGCACCGATATTTCATACCAATAACCAAAGCCAGACAGGTCTTAGGATAAGCTCTGCCTTTCAAATTTGAGGTCCTGTTGAAGCTGGTTTTCCTTGGTTAAAGTAACTTCAATGTGATATAACTTAGTGCAATTTCCTAACTTTGACATAGAGTTTTCCTGTGTGCCATAGACAGTGTCTTGATTAGTATAAAAATGGAGTTTGGGGTTTTAAGACAATACATTTGGGAAAAAACAGAAGGACAAAGTTTGGAAAAAAAAAAAGGTAGGGATGGTGGGCTGAGGAATATAGATAAAATTAATAACCTGATGGGTAGTTTTGACGCCTTCAGAATTGCATCCAGAATAGCAAAACAAATTTAAACAAATTTGTTACTGACTAGCGATAGAAGTCTGTTTTTATAGTCCTAGGAAGGTATTAACTAGTCTTTAGTAGAAATGAGTTCTACTGCCAAGTGGCTAATTAATAATTAATTTCTATTTATTTATTTATAGAAGAGCTGTTTTTCTAGAAAAAAAGGCTGGCATTCTTGTTTCTGGCTAGAGAACAAAACTGGGTTAACTATCTGTTACAACACAGTAATTGGACTCAACCCTTGTAATTGAATAAGAAAAAAGTTCAAATTTATTATAACAGTCTTTACTAATTATTTCTACTCTTGGAGTTTTGTGCATTGCTTTTCTTGCAATGAACCGTGGGAGCAACTGGGAGCTGCCCTTCACAGTTCATTGCCTAAGACCTGGTACAGTGTGCAGCAATTTTGTAGCCATTACAAATGTAAAGATTTCATGTGGTGCAACCAGAGATACTACTGAGAAACTGGAGAAGTGATTCATGGGTCATGACCTGCCCAAGGGCGCCTCATCTGACCACCTAACCCTGCATAGGAAAGACCCAGTCTCCAGTATGTCTCTGGTCTGATCTGTTAGTTCTCTGGGAATGCCTGGGATGCTCATAATGGCACTTGTCATCTGTGGCTAGGTATGAGACTCACACTTTGGATATGTGACGAAGAACATACCTTCAGTGGGTGTATGTAACAAGTTGTATAACAGAAAAGGAGCTATATTAGGACCCACCACACTGAGGATGATCCCAGAGGGTTCCCAGAGGGTTTCATCTGATCTGTAAGTTAGTTACTCGCCCATCCATGACGTGCTTATCTAGCTCTGGGCTGGACATTTTATCCAAAAGGATACTGTGAGAGACACTAGGGAAGTTTTACTGAAACCCAAAAAGATTACATCGACTGGCTTCCTTTGATCAGCCAGGTGGGTTGCCTTGTCATAAAAGGAAATCAGCTTTGGTAAGCAGAATTTTCCCTCATGAAGCTGTGCTGGCTACAACCAATGACTGTGTTGTCTTTCAGGTATTTTTCAATACCTCCAAGAATAATCTTGTCCATAACTTTACCAGGAACTAAAGTGAGACTGAAAGGGCTGTAGTTTCTGTGGACCTCCTTCTTGCCCTTTTGAAAACTGGGAGATTCACCAGCTTCCAGTCAGTTAGGAACTCTCTGGATTCCCAGGACTGCCCAAAAATCATCAAGAGAAGCTTTGCAATGACATCACCAGCTCTTTGAGGATCCCTGGATGGACCCTATCAGACTCCATAGATTTGTAGGGATCCATCTGGAGCAAGAGATTCCAAAATTTCAGGGTTAGCTGGGAGCTGATCATTCTTGCAGTCATGTTCCTTCAGCTGAGGGCATTGAGACCCTGCTCGGTCTGTCATCCATGTCAGAAATCGCATTGTGCCCTCCACACGTGCCTTACCATTCCAGATCAGTATTCCTGGATGGTGAGGTAGTGCTCAGTAAGTGGCAGTGATCCTGTAACCTCAGCCCAGTGATTGCAGGACTGAGTGATGAAAGATAGCTTTACATGGGTAGCAATGTGTGTCTTACCTTTAACAACTGAGTGATTCCTGTCCAGATAGGGACTGGAAGGTTTTTTTCCTATCTCGAGTCTCTGTGACAGCACTTGGTACACTACAAGAAGTAGAACACCTTTTACGATGAGAATTTACGGAGGTTTATTTGTGTTATATATCCCTCAGGCTTTTTGTTAAAGCCTTGTGTTGCTGCTTCAATATTTACAGCCTCAGTTCTCCTGTCCCAAAAGTGATTATTTTGCTTGTTGCTCATGATGAATACATATAGCACTATGCTAAAACTATATATAGCAGTAAACCAGCTGCCCTATGTTCAAAAGCTAAACTACTGAAAAATCAATGCTATCATTAGTTAAACATATATGTGCCATTAAAGTTGTTTAATATCCTGCTTTTCTGTGAATTGCATCCTTAATTAGGAATGTAGCCTCAGTGTTCTAACAATGCTAGACATGATCTCTTCTTCAAAGTAAAAACATATTTTGTTGTATAATTCCACAAAAAGATAATTAGTCCTACAGAGTTATGAAGCTTTTAAAAATTTGACATCTGCTTTTTAACTATAAATCTCCATATTGATATACTCTGTAAATATGTTTCTGTTGGATCTATTATTTTTTCTGATAGGAATTGTACTGCAGACACCTCTCGTCCTTGAAACTGCCAAAATATCACTAAATCATAGTGGCTGAGGATGGAATGGACCTCTGCAGGACATCTGATCCAACAGTTCAGGCAGGGCCACCCAGAACCAACTGCCCAAGACCATGTCTTAGATGGCTTTCAGGTATCTCCAGGGATGGATGCTCCACAGCCTCTCTGGGCAGCCTGTGCCCATGCCTGGGGACCCTTTCACTCAGTGTTTCCTGATGTTCAGAAAGAACTCCCTGTGTTTCAGTTTGTGCTCGTTGCCTCTTGTCTTGTCACTGGGCATGACTGAAAAGGGCCTGGCTCTGTCTTCTTTGTCCCTAAATATCTGCAAGTACTTACCTATATTGATGAGGTGCTCCCCTGAGTTTTCCCTTTTCTGGATTAAATAGCCCCAGTGAAGCACCACTGCCTTAAAGTAATTGCATTGGAATGTCTGAGACAGCATGGACACTATGTGCAATTGCATATTTTATGTGTGTGTTTTGTATGCATGAATGTAGGTATGTATAATTTCATATATATGTATACAAATACAATTTTAACATATCTGTATATAAAGCACATATAAAGCTATCCAGACATGCATTTGCTCTTTTATGTGAAACTGTAAAGTATGGCTGGAGTTGAGCTTAGAAATCACCCATTTTCCCGAATTCTTGATAAACCAATAAGTGATTCAGAGACAATGATTCTGACTTTGTATTTCTTTACAGTTTTACAGCTTTGGTGTTACCCAATTAATCTTGGGGCTGTTATCTGGTATTGTTTCAAGTTTACCCTAATGGAATAGCATAATTCTTTTTTATATTTGTATGTTTAGCAGGCAACTCCTGAGGATCTGTCATCTGTCAATACATTATTTAGTAAGAATTTGCATTATTTTATACCCCAAGTGCAGAGTGAGGTGTAATTTACTTATGTTCAACTGTAGTTGTAGTTTTAGTTACTGTTGTTGGCTCCTAAGTGTAACCATACATTTTGAAAAATTGTGAATTATTTTTGGATAAAACCTCCACGGTGACTGCAGTCACTGAGTAGTCTATATCTAAGTTATGGAGATATATGTTTTTGAAAGTGGGACTGTTTTCCTAAATTACTGTAGAAATTATTTGTTCTCATATATGCTGGGGAACATACTCCAAAAATTTAGAAAAGTCTTAAACCAAAATTGGTTAACAATTATCAGAACTATTTAGTTTGGAAAAGACCTTTAGACCATTGAATATGACTGTGACCCAACACTGTCAAGTCCTCCACTAAACTGTGCCCCCAGGTGCCACACCTACACACCTTCTAAATGCCCCCAGGGATGGTGACTACAGCACTTCCCTGGGCAGCTTGTTGCAATGCTTGAAAACCTTTTCAGTGAAGATGCTTGACTATGTTTTTGGTGAAGAAATTTCCTACCACTCAAGAAAATTTGAGGTATTGTTAAGGATGAAAATTTTGAGCACGATACCAAAATTTTACCATACTCTTGCTTTTCTCTGGCCGAGAAATAATCTGTGAAAGAAATAGAAATTTTCTGGGGGTCTTATTTTTTGACTTGTTGTCTTTTGCTGGGTGAGTATGACTGCACTCACTATGCTGTGCAATAGTATTCCTGGGAAAGAAAGCAGAAAATGTAGTGGTTAAAATGAGTTTTATTTCTTAAATTGCATACAAAAATTGCTGTCTATTAGGTAATATTTTCAGTGTTCTAGTAAACTTTTAGCGACCAAAAAAACCCCTTTAAAATTGTTGCTTATCATTTATTTATCTGTAATAAGGAGGTTAAAAGTTAGGTTTAGTGACATTATTTTCAATTTTTTTGTCATTCTGATGTCCTGCAAATTGAATAAAATTGTGAAATAGACACAGTCCACACAAACAGAGATCCATTAGTGGCCTGACTCCAGTAATGGTGAAATATGTCCTGGCTGTCAAAATGCTGAAACATCAGCATCAGAATAACTACATTAAATGCCATGGGAAAGGATTGCTTACAAAATGTGTACTGCAAAGTGCAGCTATGGAATATTTTCTATCTAATAAATATTTTAAGTGAAGACTGTTTAGATCACATTAGTTTGGACCAACTGCATGTCTCATTTAATGTAAGTACTTTGTTTTCACCATACAGTGGTGTCACATCTATTGCTTTGAAAAATTGATGCTCATTTTTACATAATTCATAGTATCGTGCCTGCTGAGATGAGTAAAAAGTGCTTAATACATTCAGGGTGTTACTTCTGTAACATTTTCAAGGTCAGACATTTAATTGACACTTGATTCTAATTCTATCAATGTCAGTATCCTAATTTAAGAAAAGGGAAATGACAAAGAGGAAGTTTTTTAAAGTAACTTTTAATATCTGAAGCGTATACAGAAAACATTGTGGATGCCTTCCACCTCATTTATTTTGACTCTTCTACATGATGAGAACTGTATAAAATTTGTATTTTATATTTATGTTGTGGCATAACTATTGAGAATTTTCAAGGCTGTGCCCAAGGGATCCAAAATCTTTCCAAAGTCAATGTTTTATATGCATTTGGTTTTATATTTCCTGATGTTTGTCTTTGGATGAGATTTTATTTGGCTATACTGTTACAGAAGTTGGTTTATGAAGATTTCCCTCTCCTGGGAGCAGTCAGGCTACTGACCAAAGAAATATGGTTGCATGAAGGGTATCCAGAGTCTGGTCATGCAACCCAGACCCTCAATTTTCCAAGCATTTAGCTCACTGATTCTGTTCAGTTGTGTTCAGCTTTCCTAAAACCCCTTGGTATGCTTGGGAACAATATCCTTATCTCAGCCCACAAGTTAGGAAGCTGCTGGACATCAGGGGCTAAGATACATTCACCTTCAACCAGGTGCATTTCATTGATCTCCTGTCTTTTGCACCTGCATGACAATGAAATGTTGGGAACTTGTGTTTCACCTGGGGAATCATCTGACTTTCAAGCACAGAAAAGGGTGAGACATAAGGACAATCAATTAAATCTCTATGCAAACATGGAATTCTTCTGTTTTTACCAAGTAACCCAAAGACTCCTTAACACAACAGTGGAGATGCAGATCTTCAGAAATGCTTTGCAGACAACTCTGTGGGCAAAAATAAAGAACTAAATATACTAAATGATAAGGCCAAACAAGCTTAGCTGGGAAATGTCCTGGTGACCCTCAGCAAGGTTGTGTACTGTAGGTAAAGAATGTGGAGAGGATGGAGCTAGAAACAGACAGATGAGACTTTTGATACTTTTGCTCTATTGTACACACAGCAAAACTCCAAAAGCACTTTGGAAAATTTCCTCATGGTATTTTTTGTTAGTTTAATTCTTGTTTCAACATACACTCAGTCCCCTTAGGACCTGGAAGAGAAAAACTGCAGTAACTCATTCTATTTATTCAATTTTGTTGAAATGAGATGATACCATAAGAGTGATAACTGCTCCAGTGCAGCACGGACAGTCTGTCTCTTGGGAGATTTGCATCCCAAAACTATGAAAGAGAATTAAAAAACCTAAAAAGAGAGAGAGAGAAGAAAAAAGTTATTGTTTTATTCAACAAAAAGAAGTTACACTTTTGTTTTCTATATTTCTTGCTATAATATTCAGAGTTCTAAATCCAAATTAGATAAAGAAAAAATATGTACCGGTAGATTTATTTTTTTTTCCTAAATTGAAATGACATTGAGTGTATCTTTTCTGCACTGTTTTCTCTAAGAATCTTGGAAAAGAAAGTGCAAAGTGGATAATAAAAAATAGGGGTAGAGTAGAGCTGGAGAAGACAGTCTAGACCATTAGTCTACAGATAACACTGACCTTACCCAAATAGTTCCCAATGAATGTATGCCTAATCTTTTATTTACAAACCTCCAGTGATAGATTTTTATGTTTCAATAAATTTGCTGTCTAGACTAGTGTTTAGTATTTTTTATACTTCTTTTTTTTCTGTAAGGGCCAACTTAAACATCTATGTCAGAAATTACATCTGCTTCTTACTGACCTACCTGTGGCAGAAATGCAACATAATTTTCTTGTGTCAGTCTTGAAAGCTATAGTGTTGTCTCATTTTAGGCTTTCCTAGCTGAAACAATTTAAATATCTGTTCATGGACTGTGCTCTTGAAATCTGACTGTTTTCATTGCCCCACTCAAACCTCCTTCTGCTTTACCACCTTACAAACAAAGCCCCAAAGGGAAATGGTGCTCCTAGGAACTGTGGTGGGGGTCTTCAGTTTGATGATTTGCCCTGGAAGAACAGTGACCAGGATCATTCTGCACTGTACTTCTACACTGTTTAAACTTGTCTTTTCACAAGTAATTCTTCAGTGTAAGGTTCAGCAGTAAAAATGTTCTAGGAGCAATTCCTAGGAGAAATGGAAGGAGCATGAAGCCATTCACTTTTGGATGCTAAGGCAGCTCACAAGCATATATTCAGGGTGCTTTAGGTTATTTTGCCTAAGTGTCTGGGAATGTTTCCAACACCTCTTAATTTGCTAATATGAATGTTATGATTACCATTGAAGATTTGGCCTTTATGGTAGAATCACATATTCTGTTATTGAAGTTTTCTGGTTTCTTATTAGATTCTAACATGGTAAAATAGTTTGTCAGATAACTGCCTGGGGGGAGAAACAAAAAAAAAGTATAGTTCTGTACTCTTTTAATGTTACTGGTATCTCCAGGATGTGCATTCCATTCTATCCATTCTATACAATTTAGTGGGGATGCATGGTTTTTTCTTTGTTTCTTTTAATCCCGTGTCTAGAAAAATTATTTCCCTAGCACAGACTCTTCATGAGAGGTGATGCAGAGAAAGGAGGAGATATTTCAGGTGACAGAATGGACAAATTCAGGGGAGGAATTGGAGCACAGACCTCTATTTCTAAGATTAGTGTACAAATTAATGTGCTGAGGGCTTTCTGAGCAATATGAACCTCCTAAAACTTAATGATCAACCAATTTTAAGTTAGTTTATCCTCAATAGCCTTCAGATACTCTTACGAAGAAGATATCTGAATATCCTCATTTTGAAAAACATGCAAAAGTTTAGAGGAAACATATGCATAAATTTAGAGTGCTGTCTCCTCATCTTCATATTTGAATGTCTGTTACTGAGGAGAGGAAAAGGCTAAATGATTTACACTCAAATCATAAGAGTTATTTGTTCCACAGATTAATAATTACAGCCTCAACTCTGAGTGGCTCACTTTTACTCTGGACGTTGTTTTTACAACAGGTTTTTTCTCCTGAGTTACTGATGTGGATTTCCACTCTACCCCTTGGTTGGACTCTGGTTCTGAAATTTCTTGCTTAATTGAGGTTGGGTGAAACCTGCACGTGACTAGAATCCTTTGGGTGAGGAAAGAGACAAACAGCTCTGCCTTCTTATTTAAAAGTTATGGACTTTTAACAGTTAGTAAAGGTATTTTAATAGTTATGGACCTTATTGAATTCCTAGTCCCCAGATAATTCTTTCTGAATTTTTAAAACAAAACCCTTGTGTCTGTACATTGAACATAAGGTATTTGAACTTGAAAGGCATGACAGATCATAAGCACATAGAAGGAATTTAAAATTAATTTATTTTCAAAATAATTGTTTTTAAAGTGGCTTTAACAGTATGGCGATTTGCCTAATGGTTTTTGAATGACTGTGATGAGAGATATGAAAAATAAAGACTGTGATGCATAACATAATAAAAAACAATTCACAAAATAGCGTAACAAGTAACATAATAAACACTGTTCTGTAAAATTGAAAAGCATACAAAGACTAGATCATTGTACTTTGTCAGTAAGCGATGACAGGACATTTATTGTATTATTATTCTTCACTGGATGTTTTGTCCGGATGTAAGCTGAAGGTTGAAAGCATTGAGCCATCAAAATTGATAACAAAATCCAGTCCTCAGGGAACTCCCACTCAGGAAACTGAAGCAGAAATGATCTTATTAGAGTGTGTATGAAAACAAATGAGAAATGATGCAAATTGTACAGCAGCTCATGATTGTGATATTTTCTGGCATCCATGAATCTCTACACGTTGTTCTAATCAGATGTAAGCATAGATTTGCTGTCCTGTAATTATTTTTCATGGCTTTAAATTATCAGAAACCAAAACATTTGAAAGGCAGAGTTGGCCTTTTTGTAGAATACTAAACACTACAGGGCTTGATGGACTTGCTCTGCATTATCTAGTCCAGGGACTGGAGACTGGACTGGTTACCATGGTTTGGTGTCTGACAACAAGCTGATACTCTCCAGTCCTGGAAGGTTCTACAGGTATGGGAGCTGCTTTTTTTTTCTTGAAGCTAGTATCTGTAGTGGTTTTTTAGGGCTCTCTGTTCCATCTTCTTTTCTATAAGTGTTCAAAACCAGCCTTGCTGCAAATTTGTGGGATGTTCTGAAGTGAGTATTCCTCAATCACTGTAGTTATCACAGATTCCTTTGTGTAAATAACCAGAAATAAGGTAAATATGGTTGATACTCCCAGGTGTCCCAGGGAGAACAAGTGACTGTTCCATTCCATGACTGTCTTTCTACTTCTAAGGATTTATCATTATGCAAAGTGTGCAAAAGTATGAAATACTTTGTGTGTGTGTGTACGTGAAAAAAAAAATCAGATAAAACAAAGAAACCCCAACAACAAAGCAAAAAAATTAGGTATTCATATACTCTAGTATGTTTTACTAATAAATGACCTCTGTTCAAGGAAAACTTACAGAATTTGCCTGTCTGCCTTTATTTTTGGCCATTAATTTCTCTTGGCTTTGTACTGCTGTTGCTGCTTCTGATCGCAGTTGTCAGAATAACAGAGAGCACATAAAGCTGGCAGCATTTTCTCATCTCCATCATTAACAGACAGCACACAAGTATTTTCTTTCTCTGAACTGCTTAACTACTGACATTGCTTAAATACAGTGCTGCTTCACTGTTACTCCTTGGAGAAAGATTTATCTCAGCAGATGCAATCCCTGCCCTCATGGCCTTTAAATAGATGCTCTGCCCAAGATGTACAGAAAATCAGATATACTGATACACAGAGGGGAAAGGGGAAAGTCTCCTGTCCTTCATTCCCAGTCCTTCCTGAATGTATATTTGCTTCTGGCTATATACACAATAAGCTGTACTTGAGATCACAGGACAAGAAACCAGAACAGATTGTTATTCATTGCACATCAAGGACTTTCACTTCATACTTTTTCTGCTTATGAACAGGTTGTCTGGAATTTTTTGACCAAGTTCAAGCTCTATTTAATAACTTGTAAGTTGTTTTTGAGAATGCTTTGGGTTTGTTGTTTCTCAGTCCTGATTAGCAAGAAGTTTCCACAAATAAGACTTCGTTCATTGCTTCCTCATCTCTTATTGGAAGTAATTTTTGGGCTTGATTGTCATCTTGTTAATTGCTGACAACATTGCAGAAAAAACGGCCTACATTGTGTATTGCAGTATTTTGTGAAAACAAACAAGATAGAGCAAATATTAAATCACTGCCTATCAGCTCTGTGAGGTAAATATCTGTTTGTCTCTTCTTCTCCTGATTTGTGATGTAGCACACTTATTTGTCAATGAGAGCTAACCATCCATGAACTGCCCAATTTTTACTGCAGAATGACCTGCAGAAGATCTCACTTCTGTACACTAAACCTGGAGCAGGCAAGTGCAGGAGTTTTTAGTTTATAAGTCCAGAGGCTTCATAACCTGCATGAAGCAGCCATCACAGAAAGGATTCCTTCCGGGCATCAGAATTTTGCTGCTGCTCATCAGAAGGATGGATTTGTTTAGTGGAAATGTTGAACCTGTAGATGATCCAGAGTGTACTGAGGGAAGAGTTGGATTTAACCTCTAATTTTGCTGAGCTGAATAAGTGTAATTTATTTTAAACCATTCCTACATAATAGTACTGCTAATGAGAGCCTTAATCACTGGCTTAATTGGCTATTACAATTATTATTATTATAATGCTAATAGATAATCTCCTTATGCAGTAAAGTGGCTGTGTGGGGAAGCAACAGTGAAAGTCATAGAGTTTTTAAGGAGAATCTCCACATAAGATCTCCAATGTTCTTACTGCAGAGCTATTCACAGCTGGGTCTGTTCTGCACTGGATGCTCTCCTGGGTGTCTTGGGGCACGACCTGGAGATCAAGGTGCTGCCTGCCCTTCTGGAGTTTAACCATGGCTTCACTGCCCAGTCCCTGGGAGGCTGTATCAGAGTTTTTCGTGTGAGTCTCTGCTCAAGGGAAGGGGAGGATGGTAGTTGGAGAGGGGAAAGATATCCCAGATATCAATCAGTTTCCTATTAGGATCATGAGAAACTCAAGTCACTGACAGACCTCTGTTTCCCCAATACTTTTAGGATCAGGCACTGGGGATTGCATTAATGTCTCCTGAAGAGTGGAGAAAGGAAGCTATCTACTGCAATAGATCTTTATAGTATTTTCCCCCTGATAGTTTACTGATAGCTGGCTTAGATGAAGGTGCTTTTTCTTGCAATTTATAGCATCAAAATCTGACAAGAATAGGGTACTTCAGTTCCATTCTTTCTTTCTTGTTTTTGGCATTGAATTTATTATTTTTTCCCCACTTGTTTCCATCAGGAAGTGTAGAGGGAGTGCAACTCCCACTGCTGTAGATCTTCACATTTATCTCTAGAATCCATGCAGAGCTCAATACACCATTGACAAATTACAGTGCAATTTCTTAACAGTTTCTTATATAACATATGGAATCTTCCTAATGGCTATAAGGTGAAAAGCATATCCAAACCCTAACCTGGTCTTTAATAGATGTAAATCTGTATGATGTAATCACACTTTTTCCCCCCTGTATTTGGCATTGGAAGCTGAGGCCATACCTTTGGGATCTAATTATGTAAGCACACAAAATTTTTGTGGAAGGGTGGTGCCATAGTGAAATCATGCAAGAATGACTGCTAAAGTGATTATGGTCAGTTGGATAAAAGCATATTTTGTGCCAGGTTCAGAAATGCAATGAAGCTGGTGAACTTTTAAACTCCTGATATTTCTTTAAGCCCTTTACTTTATAGCTGGGAACTGATGTACTTTTATTCTTTTAACTGAGTGATGGGATTATTTCAACTTTTGTATATTAAAAAAAGCATTAAATGAATTGCATTAAAGAAAAGTGACATATTAATAACTCAGAGACAGCAATTTCATTTCCCAGTGCCTACTTTGGGTCCTCATGGTCTTATATATCTTAATTTCAAAGTAGTTTCTTCAGAATTGAAGAATGGAGCTTAAGTGTGACTTCAGCATTAAAAATTGCTTCTGATTTTGGCAATTCCTTGCATGCATAGTTCTCTATGCATCTGTCTCTTTTTAAAAAAACTTTATGGTTGAACTGATTGAATGTGCTGATTTTGTGGGTGGTAACATGAAAGCAAATTCCTTTTTAGGCTGTTACATCTGCTCAAAAATATTTGTATTTTTCAGAGTAACATACAAGCTAAAGGGTGAGCATAATTTCTTTATCAGGTAATGATCTAATGGCATTAATTTATAACAAAATAGTGTTAAAATCTTCATGTCCTAATTAAAGGAAATAACGATTTATTAGTCAAAGTCTTTCTAGAGTATTCATCCTACCTGAAATAGGAGTGGCTCATAGGTACTTTCCCACATCAGAAAAGTCAAAAAATTGATAATTTTTTTCATTTTTGGATGTACCTATAAATGAGTTAAAATTTATATACTGGCCATAAGCTTTTCTTCACAAATACTGATGTATATTTGAAGGCTAGCTTGAGACTAAAGACCAGAAAATCTCATTCCAAGTTAAGGATGTGACTTTCCATCATTAATTTTAAAGTCAGAAAACTTAATTAATTTGCTGTGTTGATTTCCTAATGAGAATATTTCTGTGTTCTCCTGTGTGCTTGTTTTGTACATTGGCAGAGCTCTGGACCTGGGGTGATCTGGACATGATAGACAATCTCAATAGCATTGTTTCTGATTTATTATGCCTGAAATTCAATGACACACTTAATTTGAATGATGCAGTTTTGTTGAAGAATGACTTTTTCTCAGCTTTCTTGGCTTTCTGGTAAGGAGAAAGAAAAGTTGAGAGAAAATACGCAGACCATCAACTGTGCAATTAGAAAAACAGAGCTTCTGTGACTAGCTGCATCCTAAAACTAATGTCCATTTAGCAGAAATCAGTTTAAGACTTCTGACTTTCAAACCTGGAAATGTTTACAAATCTAGAAAATTTTATCTTATGTATAAATAGAAGCTCTTGTCTCTTCATCCCTTCACCTGTAAGAAAGCACCCATCATCAAGCATGGCTGAAATGGCTGTGTAAGAAGGGAGGAGATCTTTGAGACAGTGAGTTATGGACAAAAAGACTTTTGGTAGAAAGGATTGGTGCAAACATCTGCTTGCACAAGTTGAGTTGATACTTCTATATGTTTTCTGAAGAAAATATATTTTTAAACCCAAATCCACTTGCAAACCTTTATATTCTTTTGAATACATTTGCCTTTTTTGAACGGTTTGTAAAATAATTGCAGATTATCAACATTCACGGAAAAGAATGTTATAAACATGAAGTTCTACCATGATTTCTGTGATGTCTGATTGCCATTTCTCACTGTGTGTAAGAAACAAAGACACTTCATTTTGCCGTACTCTCATTTCCAGATATTTTAAGTGGAGAAGAGAAATGCATTTGAAGCTTTAAGTTCATGATCTCAAAGAAGACTGGGTAAACTCACTGTGATCTTACACATCCAGGTCTGCAGTGAAATTTGAAACAAAGATGCAGGTCAAGATTAAAACTTGAGTCAAAGGTCAGTGTTTGTCTTGCCTTGATCTGTTCCATCCAGGTCTTTGGCACAGCACTGAGACCTGCAATGGCTGGTCCTGAGCATCACCCCCGTGTTCACAGCCTGCCCTTCCCAGGCACTCTGCCTTATGCCCCCTCTCCCACTCCTAAAGCTGCAGAAAACCCTGGGGATAAGAACATGGCTCACAAGCCACAGAGTACACACTAGATCCTTTAAAGAGGATTCACCCAGCCATGATCTTGATCCTATTAAAATCCCACCTTCTCCGGAGTCTGCTCTTCCAAGAGAAAAGACTACAATCTCCCACATTATTAAATATAGGACTGAAACTAAGACAAAAACTTATAAAAATGCCAAGAACAACATTCTTTATAGTACAGCAATTATCAAAAATCTCTCTTGGATGGCCACAGTGCTTTTCCTTCTTGTAAAGCTCGTATTTTCTGGGCATATAACTATCGCCAGCCATCTCCTTTATCTCTTCCTGGGGATATATTCCCTATGTATTCCATTGCTTTTCCCAAGTGAAGTGTGCCGTAACAAGAGCAATTGCTCCAACTTCCTGAAAAATAAAACTTGCTCAGACTTACTTCTCCCATTTTGAGGACATCCCTCTGACTGTGTGAGAATTAGTCAGTGTTGCATGGTAAAGGCATTTTTGTGCTAGCTGGATGTACTTTTTCTACAGACCTCTCTCATGTGAAGCGTCTCTGATGTAAATAGTTTAAGGAGCTGATACAGCAGAACTTAAAAGTATTTCTGCAGGAATTTAGTGCCCATTTATCATGGCTGACCTTCCCAGGATGGGACAGCAATGTTTTCTCTTGCCTTTGCATTCTTTGAGACCCAACACATTTTAATAATCCTATAGTCAGCAGACTTCTAAAATATAAAAAATATACAAACACATTTCAGAAAAAAAACCAAACAAACCTTTGGATGGGGTGGTAATAACAGAGGGGACAAAGATTTATAGAAATAGAGATGTCTCAGAACAGCCTTGTAAAATTATGGAAGAAGTGATTTTTTAAACTCTGAATACTGGGACAAAATGCATTGGGATTTCGGCAAGATGGCACCTCTATCCCTCCTTTAAAATTTATTCAAAGTATACTCTTTAATTGAGAATTCTTATTCAAACTCAAGATATTTTAAATTCCGTAGTGCTTCACTTGCTCCTGCTTATGCCATAATCTTGGCTGAGTAACGAACCATCTTTCTCATCTGCCACGAACAGAGTATATGGGCAATTAGGTAAAGCTGAAGTGGCCTCAATAACTTCAAAAAGGGGTCACTTTTCTTTCATGTTGACAATCAATACTTTAGCTACATTGTTGCCTTGTGATTTTTTTTAGCTGTTTTATTACCCTGCATGCACACTTTTCTTCTCTCTCATTTTTATTCATGCACCTCTGCATCTTTGTGAGTAGTTATTTCAACAAGTTGTGGATTCCAGATAATGGGTTTTGGCATCCTAATATTACTTTTTCTTCTAAACATATTCAAAATATAAAGCATGTAAATTACTAAGATCACTCCCTTGAGATTCTATCCATTATTTTTTAAATGTGCTTTCCACTGTCTGTGAGGCTTCTGGGTCTTCTATATTAACAGAAGGTGGTGATTTACTTACGAGTTCTTTCTCTACCATAGAAAGGGCAGTTTTGAGTTTATCATATTGTTGGATAAAAGCAGATGATGTTACCCGAAATGGAACTGACGTGGGTCCCTTCCTGAATTCCTGATAGCATGATTACAGTACATGCACCAAACTTCCCTTTTATGTGCGAGTGTGAAGCAGGCCAAGCGTCCTGTCACTTTTTTTTTTTTTATTTAATCAAGGAAGATGGTATTTTTCTCATAGTTGAAACTAAAAGGGAAGGAAAATGTTTGTTGAAGCAGATTACATTGGGCCATTTATGGTTCTGGGTCTTATGTATGAAAGTAAATCCAGAATAAAGAACATGGAATCAAGAGAAATAAACACCTTTTACAGAGTTGCCTGGAAAACTATTTAACTCTATTTTTTTTAAAGCTTTTTGCATTTTTCCATTGATAGGAAACTTCATGGGAAGAAAAACACCCCAGGGATACAACAGTTCTGTTATTTGACTGACTATGAGAGTCAAAAAGCCCCTTCCAAGCACCCTGCTAGCTTTTTCTCAGCAATTACTTCCTCTATAGGAGAAAGACTCAATCTGCCACCTGAACTTGCATCTTTCATGAGACAAGTTAGTGTACCCATGCCATTTTTTTATATGTTTTTTTGTTTGTTTGTTTGTTTTGTTTTGTTGTTTTTTAAAATCTGGTAACTTTTTGCTGTAAAATACAAGTATGCCCCTGTGATTTATAGATCATAAAAGTAGGGCTAGAGCTAAGGAAAGTTTACTTTCCACATTGCATTCTGCACATTTTAAAAACTTCCATCCAGATTAATGGTGTTGTCCTGTGACTTGATTTTAGACCACTTTAATCAAAACTTCACTAGCTATCCAGATGTATTGCCATTATCAGGAAAAGTACACAAATTACACCCAAATTAATTATATAATCCATTCTCATGGAGCTATACTTTGGGTGTATGTAAATAGAAACATATGTACAGACATATGGATGAACGTGTGTATATGTTGATTAGGCCATTAAGCCATGATAGATCACTTTTATTATGTTGGGTAAATTATTTGAAGAAGTGTTAAAATTTTATGGTTTTTTCTAAAATAAATTTTCATTTTTTAAATAAAAGAACTTTGAAACACGCCTTCTATTATTTTTTTATTGATTTCTCAGCCCCTTTATCCTTTTCCTTGATTTTTCTGCAGCAAAATATAAAAAGGAAACAAGGAGTTAAGCAATAAAAAATGAAGTAATACATCCCAAAGAGTTTTCCCATTAGAAAAAAAAAAAAAGAAAAAAAAACAGGTCATCTTTGGTTGTATTTTTTTCCCTTTTTTTCCCTTTAAATTAGCTTTTTCTAGGACTCATGCAAAGTGTAAAATTTTCATAGCAAACTTTTATTGTCACATCAAGAGGGTTGGCTAGTTTGTTCAGGTTTGAAAATGGCCAAACCAGGAATAAATTTGAAGATCGTCGTGGCTGTACTACATGCTTGCTTGGACATGGGCCATACATCTGCTCTGCTGCAGTAGGGTTGTTTTGTTTACAAATTTACCTGCCTAATTGCTTGTGTTGAAATAATGCTTATTTAGTGCAGTGGTATTTGACAGGATTAGTAGTTCTTCCCCCTTGCTTTTATCCGGGTGAGTGATGGCTTTGGATGTGAAAGGAAATAAGTTCTGTGTCTTTCAAACCTGTATTTGTTCATGTGCAGAGCAAATACGAAGTATCTGATATGGGTATAGTTCTGTCAGATGCTTGAGTTGGAGAAGGCTTTGGGGAAACCTAACTGCAGCCTCTCAGTACTTAAATATGGTTTAAAAGAAAGATGAAGACAATTTACCAGGATCTACAGCAATAGGAAAAGAGGAAATTTTAAACTAAAGGAGTGCAGATTCAAACTAGACACTAGGAAGAATTTTTGTTTACGATGGGGATGCCCAGAGTGTGGATGCCCTATTCCTGAAAACATTCCAGGTCAGGTTGAATGGTGTTTAGCCATCTGATCTGGCTGAAGATGTCCCTGGGAGTTTGAGCTAGGTGACTTTTAAAGGACCTTTACAACCCAAGGCATTATATGAGTCTAAGAAGTGACTCAAAACATCCCTGTGTTACTCATCTTAGATGACTGTCACAGCAGTTCATGGGTTCATCTTTGACTATTTATGATCCAGTACTACAAGTAGATGTGATGATGCATTTTTCTCTTTTTCATGTAGTCCAGGTGGAATATGTTGATCTTTTTCAGGTTGGGTAGTTCTCATGTCTGCCAGCTTTCTCACACAGAAGGCGTGCTATGGTTGCCTACAGGTTGTTTGTGACTCCTGCAGTAGGTCTGGCATCTCACCAAAGGCTGACATCAAATGCTGGCAGGGCTGGTGTTAGCAGTGACCATAAAATGTCTGGTATTGGTGGCTTGATTATTTTACAGGGTCTCACCTCTATAAAATCTTTAAAAATGATGAGTCATATTAGATTGCAGTTTCTTTGACACATCACAATCCCTTTTGCTGCTAAGTGATCTTGTAGAATTCTTGCATGAAATCTGGCAATCAAGTCAATGTTATCAGAGGAAACCTTTAGAGAGTTTTTCTGCCATATATTTATTTAACTTCAAAATAGGAGGCAAAAGTGTGTTTTGCAAGTATTTCTGAACAGAAGGATATTATATTCATCCAATATACTGGCAATTTTATCATATGACTTCTTTCTTCTCTCACCAGACTTAAAACCAACATGCTTTGTCCACCAGGCAGGTCTTATACATGAGAGTAAACTACAAATCTCATTTGATCTCTGTTACAAATCTGATTATTGTCTAAAATTCTCCCTAACGCACCTCACCCAGCCATTATCAGTCCTGCAAGCAAATTGTCTCAGTCTAGGTCAGTGACAGGCAGACCTTTGGCTGGTGCTCATACAAAGAATCCCTTACATGCTGTGCCAAGCATTAGGTGATCGTTCTCACAGTGTCTGTGGTCCAGCCTTGTTGATGTGGAAACTTTTGGATTGTTTAAATAAGAACTACTGTTGGCTTTGGCTTCTGAATATATCCTAATGAATAAAAATAAATGCTCTCAGGAAAAGTCTTTCCTTCTACTCCTAGTTCTGTCAAGGCTCCAATACACTAGAGGTTTAAAATAAAAATAACTCTTTTTTTTGTATTCTACTGCAGAGCTCTCCAGCTGACAGCTTGATGAGGTGGTGTTAGTACTTCTAATTTCAGTCACTAAGTAAAATTCAGAGTTGAAAGAGTTAGTTCAATTTGCTAGTGGGAAAAATATACATATAGATTGTTCAACATTGGTTAGAAGTGCATATCACAGGTGTTCCAGTGTGAAGATTCCTGTGAAGAATAAAACCACATCATAGGTATAGTCTTGAAATTTGAATGTCTTTTTCACTGCAACTCTGTTGTGATACAGGTATGAGATATGGAAAGAATAAATAATATGTACAGGTTTATGCTGTCACATTGCAGCTGATCTGAAGCTGCTCCCTAAACTCAACCAACCTAGAAGAAAACAAGTCCCCAGATAAGGCAGGGATAGGTTGGATTCAAACCCAAGCAAAGACCTCAGCCAACCCTGTTCTAGCTGAGATGCAGATGCATCACTGGCCTGAGAGAGATGGGCAGAGAGAGGTCTCATCCAACCAACTATCTGAGCCCAGGAAATCCAAAGCCCTATAAAAGAGGCAGCCACATTAAACTCATGGCTATTTGCTGATGACCCACTGTGTCTGTCTGCAAGCCACAACCCCACATATCATATTTAGCCATCAAAAGCTTGAACAAAGCAGAAATTTCCTCTAAGACGCTGATGTTCCAGGCCTTTTCCCTAATGGTTGGATAACTGAAAATGCATGTAGCGTAACAAGTACTCTAGGCAAAGGTTGTTTTAAAGCATCAGGGAAATTATTGTGTGGTATTTATAGATAGTTTACAAGTACACAGATGCTATAAAACATATACACTACTTATTCAAAAATGCACAGTAGACACTGAATGGTTAATTTTTCTTTTTTTTTTAAGAAATAGAGACAGACCTGAATTTAGAAGACTGCCTAAAGAAGTATAACATTTTCTTGAAACTATAAAATAATTAGGTATTTATATCAAAGTTTTTATATGTGTGCTACATGTTTTCTATTTTTAAAATATATTTTGTGCATTAAAAAAGTGCTTTTGTAATTCTGATATTGACTGCTTTTTCTTTATTTGAACTGCTAGTTTAAAAACCCACATAAATCAAACCAAACCAAACCAAACCCACCGACACATGAGGCAGGACAACAAAGCTGTCAGTTAAGCTGGTAGCACCTGCACACCTTGACCTTGCAGCTCTGTTCACAGTAGTTATCATTTATGACTAGATCAAGTGTTTGAAAATTAGAGTTGTCAAAAGCACTTATGAGTTACCTCTCTATTTGCTCCTTGCATTCATTACTCTAAATGCTGAGGAAGGGCAAGCAGTGACTACTTAAAAATTAATGCAGAACTGACTGTCTGATTTATGAAATATAAATGTGACAAAAGTCATTGTGAAGCTTTTTTTTTTCTGTTGACATCATCACTTCTGTGGTTGTTACCACATTTCATGATTCATGTGTCTCAGTTTTCCTTTGTAAATCTAGTTAGAGATGATACAAAGCAGGGTTAACACTCTTCAATCTGACAGGTCTTTTGAATTGTTTTTAATCTTGCATTTATAGACACTTTAAGAAATACAGATAAGGAAACAATTGTGTTTTGAAAAACATCAAGTTTCTTTTTGAAGACAAAATTTATCAGGAGTGCTATGCACGGGAAATGTTGTCAGGAAAGATTTAGAGTACAGCTTGGATTATATGTCTGGTAATTTCCTTAAGATAAAAGTACTAAAGGAACACAGTGTAAAAACTTTTGTTCTGCAAACACTAACTATTTTTTTATTGCTAGCAAATATTCACTGATTACTTTTGAGTAAGCTGGGAAGGCTTCTTTATATTTTATTTAGTCTAGGTTTGTTTTTTTGGATTTTGGGTTGTGTTGGGTGGGATTTTTTTTACTTTGGTTTGTTTGGGAGTTTTTGTGGGTTTTTTTAAGATTTGGGGACTTCTTAGACTTTACATTCTTAGGCAGGACTCAAGTTTCATGTCTCAAAATTTCAATACAACCTTGTCTTATCCCTTCCTACAAAAATCTCAACTGAGCAGTGACCTCCTTCTGACTCACATGGCAGCCTATTCCCCAGCAGGCCCCTCTGGATTTCTGATTGTCTTGAAGGAGTTTTGTATTTCATACTCTTCTGTTGTATGTTGAGCCCTTCTTCTCAGACTCTTATGTGCTGTGAAACTGTACTATCTCATGCTTTTAACTTAAAAAAAATGTCCTCTTGAAAGTAGGAGGCAGTTGGCCTCCTAGTTCAAGAACATTCCAGTGAGACTGCTCTCAGCTCTTGCTGTTTGAATGGTAATGAAAGTGACAGAATGGTATCTCATGGATGGAGACAATTTCAGATTTCTTGAGTTGGTTTAATAAAGACCTGTTTGTGCCTCAAACAATAGTAGACACTGCAATGTCTGACATACTGAAGGAAACTGATAGCTAGTGAATGAAAATAATCTATAATTTAAAAACCAAATTATATTTCCATTTCACCTCCTCAAAAAAAAAATCTAACCCTGCACAAATATCACTTCTTTTTTTTTAATTAGGTGATCAAAATTTTGAATAGGAAGTTTTATTTTACAGGATTCAGAGTAGGCTCTTCATTTATCTAAATAACTGCTTCCTTAAATTGCAAACTCATTTCTGACTATGGAATGACTTAATTCAAAGTTAATATGGAAAATCTTTATTTAACTGGATCTGATGCCCTGACTTGCGAGGAGAGTGTTTTGTATGCTAACTTAGCAGTCAAAATAATAAAAAGCTACTTTGGAGTCCAGCTAAAAAAGATGTCAGAAGGCAAAGGGATAGAGGAGGAAGGCTGAATCTGGTGTCTCATCATAGCAAGGATGGCATAAATAGGGTAGGCAACTTCTCTTTCACCTTCTAAGAAATAACACACACTATGTCTTTCAAAATTCATATGTTCTGCAGTACCATCTGTCGGATATAGCCCCCTGTTTTAGGCAAAAGGGATTAACCAGTACTTAAATACTCTGTACATAAATTTTTCTTTTTCTTCAGTGAAAGTATGCTTCTAATGAAAAATAGTTTAGTGTGGCAATTAAAGTTTTCGGCTACACATGTATATTGTAAAAGCTTCTAGCTAACAAGTAACTATAGACATGGGGATATGTAGATAATTTATTCATCAGGAATCTTTCTATAGAACTCAGGAATTTTGGTAGCTGAGCCACTGCTGGTCCCCAGTTCCTGAAAAAGTTGTTTGATACAGATTCTCCCCCTCTACTACTGTTTTATGACACTTTACCTGGAGAGATGCATTCTGCTCTGGGACCCCTGACACAAGAAGGACCTGGACTTGCTGGACCAAGGCCAGAAGAAGGCCATAAACATGAACAGAGACATGGAGCACCTCACCTATGAGGAAAGGCTGAGAGAGCTGGAGTTGCTCAGTCTGGAGAAGAGAAGCCTCTGGGGAGACCATATAGCACCTTCCAGTACCTAAAGGGGCTATGAAAGAGCTGGAGAGGGCTTCTGACTTGGACCTGGTTGTGACAGCGGTCACAAGGGTTCTTGATTGAGGGAAGAGACAAGAACGTTGACTCCATGTTCAGAAGGCTTGATTTATTATTTTATGATATCTATATATTACATTATAACTATACTAAAAAGAAGAAGAAGTAAAGGTTTTCTCCAGAAGCTAGCTAAGCTAAGAGTAGAAAAAGAAAGAATGATAACAAAGGCAGCTGGCTCCAACAGACAGCAAGAGCCAGCTCTGCTGTGAGTGGTCACCGGATCCAAACATCCACAGGAGACCAATCACAGACCCACCTGTTGCATTCCACAGCAGCAGATAACCATTGTTTACATCTTGTCGCTGAAACTTCTCAGCTTCAGCAGGAAAAATCCTAAGAAAGGATTTTTAATGAAAAAGATGTCTGTGACACCTGGTAGTGACAGAACAAGAGGGATATTCTAAACTGAAAGAGGGTAGGGTTACATCATATGTTAGAAGGAAATTCCTTAGTGTGAGGATGGTGAGGCACTGGACATGCTGAAGCAGAAAGTTGTGGCTGCCTCACCCCTGGAGGTGTTCAATGCAGGGTTGGATTGGGTATTCTCTGAGCAACCTGGTCAAATGGAAAATGTCCCTGTCCATGGCAGAGGGGTTGGAAACAGATGATCTTTAACGTCCCAACCAACTCAAACCATTCTATGATTCTATGAGTCAAAATTATGTTAATTCTTTGAACTAAGAGCCCTTAGATCTGACAAACATACAATGACTTAGACAAGAAACAAATGCAAAAAATCCCTTAGTCTTCACTTTCTTTTTTTGTGATTAAATATTTCAAAGCTTCTTTCAACATGCCATTGATGTAGGTCAAAGACAAATATGGCTGAAAGTAAAATATCAAATGCTCGCTTGGAATAATTGAATAATATAAGTTAAGCGCCAGTAT
This sequence comes from Loriotus luctuosus, assembly GCA_035582745.1. Lineage (NCBI taxonomy): Eukaryota > Metazoa > Chordata > Aves > Passeriformes > Thraupidae > Loriotus > Loriotus luctuosus. The sequence goes on along the minus strand of JAWWEY010000115.1, from coordinate 111,649,051 downwards.
TCTCTGAGAGTACACAGTAAAAACAAATTCAGATAATCCAAAGATATGTGTTTTGGAATGCATAAACTTCTAGGATAATTAGAGATAGAGTTTAAATGCAGAGAGTTCTTTGCACGAGCTGACCAAAAGTTCAGGTGTTGAAATTTTAGGTCATGCATTAGAAATATGACTTTGTTTAATCACTTTTGTGTCAAAAGTGAGTGCCTGCTCAAGTCAGTAAAATTCGTGATGTTCTTGTTTTATAGCCTATATTTGAATAATTTAACAAGGAAAATATATTCTTTTCTCTTTTTTTATTATTTTAATTTTAATATATCTACAAAAGAAGTAGTAACCATAGCAATGTTTTTATGACTGGTAATGAGTGTTTGGAGAATGTTTTGGAGAAATTTTTTAGAAACAACATTGTATTTGAACAATTTCCTACAATTAGCAGGATTACTAGTTTCATGGATGATTGAAGCAACCTCAGAGTTAGTCTTCTATTTTCTCTTTTCCCCTAAAAACCGAATTTGCATGCTGCACTGGTGATTGAGAACTGTGCTGTGTTTATGGGTTATCAGAGTTCATTCTGCCTGTGTTTGAGAAACATCTCTTGAGATTTGCACTTCCAGTAGCAGTCAAGTAAGAACAGAAAACGTCAACCTTGTGAAAAATGCAGAAAGCCAATGAAGAAGAGAAAGATACATCCCACTAATAAGATGGGCAATTTCTTCATTAATGATTCATCTGAACTCTTTCCCTAGTTCTGCAGCCTGCTAATATCTAAAAATTTATTCACCATATTGATGTTCAGGAACTGAGGATGAATTTGAATTCCATACCTTTTGATTAACTCCAACTTTACAGGAACAAAGTGAAGGACATTTTAAAATCACAGTATGATCCTGTTACATCTTTTACTGTTTTTTAGAATTTAGAAGAAAGAAATACTGAATTTGTAATTTTATTTGACTTAGCACTAAATGTTCTCTTTCAAACCAAAGATTAGCTGGAATTGTGGAAGGAAATCTTTATTCAAGCTGTGGCCATGAACTGTCAGATAAGCAAGTTTAATAGTTACTGTTTTAATCTAAAATGGTTGACAAAAACTGACAATCTTTTTTTTTTCTAAATAGTATTTAGGGGAGAATGTAATGAGTGGCACTCTTTGAAGGCATTTTGGGAATACGAACAAGCCATAAGCCCTGCTGTTTTTACCTATCTCTTTATTTCATTGTTGTCGTTAGTTTTAATCCCAACTGCCATTACAGGCAGACTAAAAAGTATTCCAGCCTCTCAGTTGGCTGCTCTATTTTGTATGCAGATAAGTTCAGAGGTGAGGATGAATTAATTTGCTGTGATGAGCAGCAGGTGCTCTGTGTGGGTGTCCCTACTTGAAAGACGCACAATGAGACTCTATATCATGTTCTTAATATTTTCCTGATTAGAATGGACCTGTTTTATATGTCATGTTTCTGAAAAATAACATATAAATTATTTATACATATAAATTCACATATTTATTCATATAAATTCAAAGTCACTTACTTGTACAGATGGTGCCACAGTAGCATATGTATAGCTGCACTCGAACACCTGTGAAAAGCAGAGATTTTATGAAATGAAGAAGAGAAATTTCTGGTAGATAACATAATTTCATTACCAGAATCTAGAACTTCTGTCAGGTGCAGCTGTTTCTTTTTTTGCTATTCTTTCCATCAGCCCATTATTCTCCATTTTAAGACACAGTTAAGTACAAGCACATTACATACTAAGAAACCTCGCAGCTTCTTCCCCCTTTTCACAGCACTTACTTATGATGAGAACAATAATTTCTCATTCTTGTCAACAAATCTGAAGTTTAACAGGATATGAGAAATCCCATCAGGTGCCCTAAACAAACTAGAGGATTTAAGCACTCAAAGCCTTTAATTCACCATTAGTATCTAAGGGTTGTTCTGCAATCAGCATTTTAATCCACAAAGAATACACCAAAAAAACCTGTGGCAAGCCCAGTGTGCTGCCACCTCAGGACCATGTCAGTCAAGAGTGAGGCGGAGATGAAAATAAAGGATGGGCTCGATGGAGTAACCTGAAACAGAAATACGAAATACTTTTAACAAAAGGTAAAACAACAGGACAACCCCTTACAGCAAGTAGAGGAGCACTCCAAAAAGCGAGAGCCAGGGCAGATACAGAGTGTATAAAGGGTGGGTTGAGGGCGGAATGTGAGGGTGAGGGTCCAGTGAGGAACAAGGGTTAGGAATATTTAAATTGCTGCAGAAAAGCTTAACCAATAGCAAGAAGGCAAACAGAGAACTTTCTAGAACCAACCCTTACAAGGATAAGACTGTTTACATACTGATTCCCAGAGGGCAACACTGATGGAATTCTGTTCACCCTAACTGGAGTGAAGGCCGACAGACTGGACTTCCATGGTTTTAAGTGGAGTGAGCCTAGCAAAGCCCCCTAATTATTGTCGCTGCCTTTTTTAAACACATACATAACATTTGTTTAGAACACTTTTATGTTCTTATGTTCTTTGTTTCCAATATGTAAATAAAAACAGAAACAAGGCTAAATTCTTATTCATAAATTGGTAAGTTTTCATGTTTTTAGAAAATAACTTTTTACTTTATAAGCCGTGCTTTAAGTCTTTCTGTAGTCACATTTTGCTTGGTTGATTATTTTGTCCTAATAAGTCTGAAAAATTGCTATTTTGTCCTCGTATTGTCCTGAATAAATGATGACTAAGAAAGAAACAAACCTCATTTAATGGTCAGCGAGGGATTGCACCACAGTGCATGTCCTCAGGGTGTGTTAGCTATGATAATGTGTCCCTTATCCTCATTCCCTTTGCATCCACATTCCATTAGCATTCTCAGCACATGCCCCTTATCACAGTGGTCTATATGCAAGGTCAGCTGGAAGTGAATGAGCTTGCGGCCAGCAAAAAGCAAGACTGGGAGACCTGTCTTGGGTGGTAAATCACAGAATCATAGGAGATCCTAAACTGAAAGGGACCCACAAGGATCATTGAAGCCCAGTTACTGGCCCTGCACAGGTTAATCTCAAGGGTCTGCCCCTTCTGTGTGGTTCCATCTAGTCAGAGAAAACTTGGATGAATATTGCTGATTCCTTGACCTCCTGAGTGAATTCTGAATAGGAAAACACTCAGTAATACATGTGCTTACCCCACTTCTCCAGGTTTAAGTTTCCAGTGGGCGGGGATGGGCAAGGTTGTGTTAATGTTTGGAATAATCTTGTAGTTAAAAGGCTTCCTATGACACTGTGCAAGGAGTTGTATACAAGTATTTCTAGTATACATTTTCAAGTGAATATTCATATTAAAACAAAAGACCTCTTGCACATTTTGTAACTTGTACCTCCTTGAAAATAGGGCAAATGCTCTATTCCAAGCATTTTCTTCTGACAGGACTTCTTCTATTCTTACAACAAGAAAATTGTCCCTCTGTATCATGACTGTGATATTATTTCACCATGGAAAAGTTACTTGAGTTTATGCATGAGTTTCATCTGAAGAATGAGAAGTGCTAGAGGTAACTGTTCTCAGTAGAAAAAACATCACTTGTTGTACCCAAAATACACATTAATTTTAAAAATTTCCAAAATGGCTGTTACTTTAATCCTCTAACATGGAATGAATACTGACAGAGAAAAATAAAACAGGGATAATGAAACTATGTAGAAACATGCAGTGGTGGAGGTCAGAGCAGAAGGTAGTCTGGAAGAAGGAGGTGGTGTTAAGTCCACATTTTTTCATTTGGCCATTAATAATCTAGAGGAAGTGCACAAATTTTTATGGTAGAGGCAGGAACATTGCAACTGCAGTTTTGCAAAAGTCTAAAAAGAGTGGAAAATTAATGCAGTTTAGATACAAAAAATAGGAGGACAACATCATTGTGAAAAGATAATCAGAATGACAGGGTTTTGGTCAGATGGAAATACTTGAAAAGTAGATATGTAAATATCTGGGGTTTTAGAAGTGGAAAAATGGTTATATGTATAAAATGTAAGAAGGCAGAGGAAAAGTGGGAGCATGGGTTGCAGGGTAGGAAAAAAAGTTACAGCGTAGGAATGAAATAGGGTGATTGATTTTAAATATACAAAGAAATAACGCATCACCAGACAAATGAGTGTCTGTTTACACTGCTTTGGTGAAAACATACCCGAGGTATTCTGTGATCTCTTCATTCTGGAAAATGACAAATGATAAATATTGTTACTAAAAATGATTAAACATCTGTGAGAAATATGTTCATTGCAAAAAAAGATTAAAGACCTTACACATATAAAGAGAGGGAAATCTCAGCTGTCTGGCTGAAAACTCACAGTCAATTCTTATTTTTGATTTTCAGGACTTTACCCATGAACAGGCTGCAGCCATTTCAGAGATTACCTATCCATGTTCTCCAGCATTCTTCCTTGCTACAGACCTCCTCCTCCTCCCTGTTTTGCACTCAGCAGAGCTGTGTCCTGTGTGGGGTGAGCCAGGATCTGCAGCTCCTGACAGATGCCTGTCACAAGACAGAGTTTTGCAGTACTGTGTTGGGTAACACCTGTTCTTCAAAAGGTTGTTGTCTCAAAACTGGGGGTTTCTTACAGCTCATGTTTATTCAAAACATGCTAAATAAGAAATAGAGCTTTAAAAAATGGGAAATATTAGTATGTTACTGAGTAAAGCCCTGGTGTCCTTCTAAGTTGACCAGTGACTCCAATCCAATTTCCTTCCATCTAAAAAGATGTGGTAAAGCTGGAGAAGGTGACAAGAACAGGCAGCAGCCACAGCTCAGAGTATGGAGTGACAGCAGAGAAATGAGAAAAGAGAATATGAGGTTTTCACTTGCAGAAAAGAGACAGATGAGGAGATTTATAACAGATATTAAGGAAACTTCCCACTCTGACCATTCAGGAGACTTGCTGGCAGTCACACTCCCAATGCCAGAGGCTTCCACTGCTGGGACGTCCTGCACAGCAGCACCAGTGAGGTGACAGGTGCCTGGCTTGACTCTGCACACACTCCCTTCATGTGCAGCTAGACAAGGTTTATTTACAGTTTTGACCTTGGGTTTTCTATGGCAGAATCACTGATGTCTTCCATAAAGACATTTATTCTTGTCTCAGTAACACAGAAAGAACTCAAGCTGATGCCTTGGAGGAGGACCCCATGTCTTTTACCTCTCACAGTCCAAGTGTGAGCAAGTTTCCCAAGTCTTCTTCTTCCTCCTGAGCCCTCCACTCCTGCAGTGTCTTTCAGTATCCATCCACCTGGCTGTCACCACCTGTCCTTGTGCCCTTTGTTAACCAAAGGGTTGGCAGTTCTTGGCGTTGTGTCTTGGACCCCCACCCACAGCTCAATTTGCAGTTGGCAAATTAGGCACCAAATCTTTGCCTCAGCATAGAGACCTCTAAAAATACTGTGGAGAAAGTCATTGAGGAATGAGTTCACTGTTTCTTTTCCTAAAAGAGTGAAGGGACATAAAATAAAAGAAGTAATACCTATCACTTGGTTTGGGGTGGATTTTGAGCGTTTTCACTGCATGGAAATTAAACTTGGAACATCTTTCCTCAGTGAGTCAGAGATACTAATAATAACAATAATAATAATATGGGTATGAAGAGGAACTAGACAAGTCTATGAAGGAAAACTCTGTGGAGAGTTTTTAAATAAAACATCCTTTATCTCAGGAAATCCCTGATCATCCTTGAGGGTGGGCAAGGCCTAGGGAAAAACCTTATGTGATTCTTTGTTCTTAAGATGTTTTCTAGATACTTGTTGGTCTCAGAAACAAAATGCACCATTGAAAGAGCTCCTGACCTGCCCAATCAAGGTCGTTCTTACAATGTTAATGCCAAGGTCTGGTAGACTTTTTCCAAGGCTATGGAGCATCTTCTGCTTTCATTAATTAGAAAACAGCAATCAGTGAATATTTTTACTGATATCATGCAGCCACATTAAATTTTGTCTTGAGATTTTTAAGGTGATACAATAACTCTCTCTTACTTTTCTCTCACTTTTCTTGCTGTTAGCAAGTCACAAAGAATATTTTATTCTGGAAATGCCTATATTCAATATGGGGTGAGTATGTACTCCACTGCATTAAATTTATAAAATGTTTTGAGATTCTTTGAGATGAAATGAGCTATATAAATGCAAGCTGGTATTATGTTTGCAAAATCTGTGTGACTGAGAAGATCAATCTTCCAGAAAAATGTCAGCAGATACAACCAGTTTATTATTTCTGAAGGCTGAAAATAAGAAAGTGATAGAAAATAAGATCAGCAGACTGGGTAAAATGATTTCTTTTGGTTTCTTTTCCTTCATGAAAGAAAGCAATGGATTCTAGAAAATATCAAATAACACTTTAGACTTGACCTTTTGAGGTTCATATGGCCCATCATCCTTATATATCACAGCCTGTGTCTTGCCTACATTAAAAATTATGGTAGCTAATAATGCACACAGACATGAGACATAGTCCAATATGACTAACTATGTGAGTGAATAATTGAAAGCATTGCTATCAAGTTACTTTTGTAGAAGTCCGTCCAGGTGCTAATGTGTTATAAATTGGTTTTATGCATAGAACAGTTCCTTCCTACATATTTCACAACGACACATTTTAGACATTCAGCATGACATCCTCTTTAGCACAGTCTTGGATACTGAAATTCAAAGAGAGGGGGGGCTAAGTGATAAAGCCAAGCTCAAGAAGACTACAAATTTTAAAACAGCAGGAAGAGACAAGGTCCTATCTTACAACCTCTGAGTTGCCAAATCTGTAATTTCTTTTAGCACTGGATATCTACCCAATTTCAGTCGGGAAGGAAAAAGAGTGCCGTCTCTTGAGACATTTGTGCAACTGGCAGTGGCTGGCAGGTTCAATAGCTGCTTGTCTGCAACAGATCCTTATGCCTTTCTGTCACTGCCATCCTGGACACTTCAGAGACAAAAACTGGTTGTGCCTCATTTGTCTCTGAGCGAATGTGATCTGTGAAAAGCCATGTTTAAGCTGTCTGGTCAAATACTTGAGAAAATGAGGCAGAAGTAAGCTAAGAAAAAAATGCAAGCAGTTCACTGTTGTATTCAAAGGTGCTCTGTCTCTGTTGTCTCCAGAAGAAACAGAGATTAAGGTCTGATGTCTTCCATCACACAAGGTGACATAGAAAGTGATGTAGTGTCTATGCACAATTGTTGCAGTTCATAAGCACCCAACACTCTGTGAAGCCATGTCTGGGCTCAAAAGAGTGAATGCAATGAATGATGATGATATAGGTGGCTCAGCAACCTGCAGGGCACTACAGCACCTGTAACATGGTTAATAGTTTATTCTGCTCTTTTACTTGCAAAGTTGAAAGAACTTTCATTTTACCAGTCATCACTGAAACAGACGTTGAAATATTTTTACAAGCAAAACTAAAACCTGGCACTGTTCCACTGCCAGCTATTTGTAAAATGTCCCTGTTTTGGAAAAAATTTCAAATGTAGGTTCAAAGATTGGTTTTGCCCCATAGGAAGCACAGTCTTCCTTTTAAACTCTTTTCTATTAGATATTTGACTACAATTATTATTCAGGACAAAAGATCTTCATCCAACCAAGTAACAGCAAAAAGAGGCTCTTACTTTTTAAATTCTTCCACACTGAATTGCATGGAAATGTTAATTGTTTATTAAGGAACCGTAGGCTGAAAACTAATTTCTCAGAGTGGCTGGTGGAAAGAAACAAATACTACAAAAACAACTTCAGTGGAAATTGGGAAAGTCTGAAAACAACTACAAAACTGAATAAAACACCATATAATATTCTCAAAGAAGTCATGCAAGGTTTAATTACCTGAAATGGGATGTACCAGAAGTCTTTATTGATTTCAGATAAAGCTTTTGGTGCTTGACACTCTGCAAATCAACTACTTGGTAGAAATTTTCCATTAAAATCTTACTGCATACAAATTACAGTTTAAGCAAGGTTTCAATTACATGAGATTTTTTTAAAACTTCATAAAGAAAAAAAAGCCCTTAGATGTTATATTTTTCAAATTATCTACTTTCAGTTACCTGTCAGGTTTTCTGATTGGATAGGCTCAGTGAAGAAAAACAGATTGTTTTCTTTCACTTGGATCCACAAGCCAGAAAGGATGTTCCCCTCAAAAGATTTGGCAAAGGGAGCTTATGATACTGGCTCCAAAACCCAAAAACCCCAAATATGCCTGAAAGGGGATGCCATCAACACACACTTTGGAAACATCTTACTGCACATCTTGTCTACTTTTTAGACTGTCTGGTGGTTCTCAGCTAACCCAAGACCCAGCAGGTACAAATGCCTCTGCATGTTTTCCATTTCTCTGTCAAAGCAGCCACCAGCTGCAAAACTTTTCCACTGCTGGGGAGCAAACAAGAAGGTGACCCTCAAAACCTCCTGGCTCAGGTACGGTAGAAATCCTTAGGTTGCATTTTGCTTTTCAGGAGAAGAATCTAAGCTATCATCTTGTGGAAGAGTTTTTGTTGAAACAACTCTGGTTTCACCTTTTTCTTGCAGTTCTGTGTGCAATATCCCCAAATCCCTTTCTGTGATTGAGAACTCTCATTGATCAGGAGATATTAAAAATAGGAAAGCCCAAAGCAGTTTATGCATTTTTATTATGCTGTTTTGTTTCTCTTGTCAAGTCCAGGACCCCATCCTAAAGCTATCTGAACTGTCAGAGTCTATTGCTTAAGAAGAATCAGTAGATTTTGCCTTCTTTACTTCTATTAAGCTTGCGTGGAAACTTAAAATGCAAAGTGAAGTCTTTTCAAATCACGTTTGTCAGTGGGTATTTACTGTGGTCATCTGGACCATTTCTAGCATTTTGTGATTAATACCTGAACACTCTTCACTCGTTGTGCTCAGTTTGCATGTGTCAGTCTCATGGTATTCATCCAAGCTTTAACTTAGGATGTTACAATATTAGACAATTAATTTTTCTTTTTGGATTTCTTTTGTGTTTTGTTTTTAAGAGGGAAAACATGGGAGGGAAATATTTTTTTGGGGTTTTTTTTTCTTTTTTTGGGGGGGGTGTGGAAATATAGATTTTTTTATATTCCTAACAACAAAATTAAGTATAAAGCATTAACTTAGTTTTAAAAATGGGGATCTGAAAATTGACACAAGTGCAGCTCAAACCTAGAACCTCAAAATATCAGTTGTATGTCTGAATTACTTACGTTTTTACCCTAAGATTTTATCCCAAACTTCATTATAAATTAACTTTGCTCTGTTATCTATGAACTTGCATGTTTATACTGGAATGGAAGAAAATTGAACCTTATCCATGACTCAAAACACACCTTTGTCTGGCCAGCACTGACCATAAACCACTGTTGTTCAACAAACAGTAGTCACTGGCCATCTGTTGCTGGGCAGGAATGCTTTTCATCCTGTAGAGCTAAGCTGATGTAAGCAGTTTGCTGCCACTCAGAAGTGTGATATTTTGACTTTTTCTCTGTCCTTGTCAGGACTTTCCCATTCTTAATTTTTTGTTAAGATGGGCACTCATTTTCATGTCACTGATTCTCTCTGCCCCTTGAAGTTCTTGTTTTAACCCTGCAGAAATCTTTTCCTGTTCAGTGGAGGGTTGGTCTTGTGCTGGAAAAAAAATATTCATTTAGATAGATAGATAGATAGATAGATAGATAGATAGACAGATAGATAGATAGATAGATATAGATGATGTAGATATAGATATAGATATATAGATATTGATATAGATATATATAGATATAGATAGATGATATAGATATAGATAGCTATAGCTATAGCTATAGATATAGATAGATATAGATATAGATATAGATATAGATATAGATATATACAGATATAGATAGATATAGATATAGATATATAGATATAGATAGATATAGATATAGATATAGATATAGATATAGATATAGATATAGATAGATATAGATACAGATATAGATATAGATATATACAGATATAGATAGATATATATATAGATATATA
>JAWWEY010000115.1:111542859-111638947 GCA_035582745.1 Loriotus luctuosus | reverse complement strand
CTTCCTTCCGCCACTTCCTTCCTTCCGCCACTTCCTTCCTTCCGCCACTTCCTTCCTTCTGCCACTTCCTTCCTTCCTTCCTTCCTTCCGCCACTTCCTTCCTTCCTTCCTTCCTTCCTGCCTGCCTGCCTTCCTGCTTTCCTGCCTTCCTTCCTCCCTCCCTCCCTCCCTCCTTCCCTTAAAGTTCATAATTGTACTGAGTTGCAATCCCTATTTTTAAACTAGTCCACACAATTGCTTCTTTGTGATGTAGTTCTAATCCAGTTCTTTGGGCTGGCTGGGAGATATTTATGTTTTTCAGTTGTCCACAGTCTCAAAGCTGGACTCAGTTCCTATTAAAAGCACCCTCTCTAATTTCTCCTTTTGAAATGAGGAGCTCCAACCAAAATCATTCATTTTCTTCCTGATGTTGTATGCCAAAAAATAAAATTAAACATTTGTTATACTTTCAGAGCACACAGAAAGCCCCAGATGCTTGTGCGTAACTTGCCATGTATGCATAAATAGGATCTGGATGATGGCATGACAACACTGATTAATGTAGGGAAAACTGGATGTAGGGAAAACTGGCTTATTTACTATAAGAACATTAGAAATTTTGTAAGGTGCTCTGGTATGTGGCAAATCAGCCCCCAGTACTTTCAACTAAAAGCATGGCTGCCTCTCATACTGCTTTGGAAATTGCCCTTCCCTTGCAGAACCTAGGACCATTACTTAAGGTGCATAGGAATATGGCCTGGAGCTTCTCATCCTGCTGGGACTGTTCCTGAGGCAGGTCTGCTCACAGGTTCACAGAGGAGATGCACTGCTCTGGAACTGGTGTGCCTTCTTGAGAATGCTGGGGTGTTGCTTTATAATCATGTGCCTGAAGCTCACCACTGCTGCACTTCTGGAGCTCAGCTGATGCTGTTGAGTCAGGGACAGGAAGAAAAGACTCCAGTCTTCAGAAGGTAAATCAGAAGGTGTTTGATTAAAGTAGCAGGTCTTTTTAAATTGTGACTTGCTAAGGTGAGACTTGATTGGTCTCAAAGTAAAAACCTTTCAGACTATTGTTGAACTATGAATAGCACACTCTGGAGAATCATATCACTAAATAATGGTTACAGAAATAGAGATAATAATTGTTTTAATTCTTTCTCTGAGCTTTCTCACAGCTTCCCAGGAAAATCCTGGGAGAACTAGATCTCTCTCTGTTCATAGGATATGTGATTACCACGCTCAGCAGCAGTTAAAAGACAAGTTTTCAGTCATGTTTTCCTCAGGTCAGGATATGTCATTGTTATAGTGGAGAATGTGGAATCATTCATTTCTACAGGTGGACACCAGAGCACGTGCACCATGAGCTGGTGCATGGATAACATGAGAATACAAACTGTCTAAGCATGTGGATGTCCTGTGATACAGTGCTCTTTGTAGACAATCAGCCAAGGGTTCCAGAATGGTAGTCTGGTCATGGTGCCTCATTAGACGGCAAGGTACCAGTGATACGTTGGGGTTTAGCTTTCTTTTTTTCCTTCTTTTTGATTTTGTGCTGCCTTGTTGTGTGGGTTCTGGGATTCATATGAGGGGATAGTAAGCTCTCTTCACAAAGCAGGTAGACACAAGAATGTCTCTAGCCGAGGACCCAAGGACAACCAGATCCAGGTCTCAGGCCCAAGAGTATAAACAATATGGACTGAAGAGAGAAAAGAAGAAGGATGGGACTTCATGGGCTGGGGCTGTAATTGGACAATTAGCTCCAATATGCTAATGGACCAAAACTTACAAAAATGCAAGATCTTGTAACCAAGCCCTCTTTTGCTTCCATCTTGGAGCCATCCAGGCAGAGCCAAAGCCATGGCTCTGGTACTGCCGTGGTGTGGCCTTTGAAGACCCTTCAATAAATACCCATTTATTCCTCTTAACTCTGTCTACCTCTGTCCCAGCTGTTTAAGGCAGCACCAGCATAAAAACTGTACCTCTGATGAGCACAAAGGCTGATGCTGGGTTAGGATGCCTCCATTGGTCAGTGTTAGCATGGTAAAGAGAATTGCTGGATCTACTCCTCTCACATGATGTCCCATGCACAGATTAGAGAGGATTCTGAGCCAGTCCTCCTCCAGGGATTTTTAATAATAAGGTGCACATGGTGTGTGTGATGAACTGGGCATCATGCAGATATCAGAGGACTGCTTCAGAGGGAGAAGAGTCATGTAAGAGATCTTGTGGGTGTGACTTTAATTCACTGTTTCACAGTTTAATTCTGAGCTATGAAGAAGGTAATGGACCAGCCAAATCAACTCAGACTAAACCAGGTCAGCATGAGAACAATCATTCATATCAACAGTCCTCACTAAAATCTGTTTTTTCTTTTATTTAAAAACTTCTGAGGATGAGAGTTCTTTATCCTTAGATTATCTAATCTAGTACTTCTAAGACTACTTTCTGTTTTAGCCACATGAATTAGGAATAATTTTTTTTTGCCTTTTTTGGTGATATTTTACATTTTGCAGGGTAGTGAAGTCTCTTTTTTGTTTATTTAATTTTTTTTAATTTTTATTTATATTTATTTTTATCTCTCTTTCTCCTGGATTATAACCCCCATATTTTATAAAAGAATAAATTTTCTAGGCCACATCTCCTTTGATATTCTTCCCTTGACTTTTTAAAATTTATTTATGCAATACCCTAATTAGACTTGAGTCATGCTGACTAAAGAAGAAGGATTTCTTTGTATCTTTTATATAGTTGTCCCACCGATATTTCTTCTCATCACTTTATGTGTGCACTTTATTCCTACTGCTACATAACTGTTCCCACCCAGATGCATCTTTTTTTTTTCAGTGCATTTCTAGAACATATCAAGAACATTTTGAATTCTAGACTTACATTCCCTCCCAGTTTTTAAATTACAAAGCATATTCACAGCAGTGCTGGACAAGGAGCAGTTCCTGTACAATCTTGGTAATGACCACAGACCATTTCAAGGGAGTATTGCATCCTTCTCACAGTACTTTTTTCCAGGGCACAGGTCACCCTCACTGTTTCCCTGCAGGAAGGGACCACGTGGGTGGCCAAAAAAACTGAAATATGTGTTAGTATATTCATGTTTGTCTCCAAGCTGCTTTTGCAGCTCCACATGTGTGGGAACTCAGCACATCCCTTTGGATGTCCAGAGTTGCCGAGAACTCCGTCGGGCGGCTTGGAGACCCTGGCATGCTGCCCAGAACACCTGGAGACTTGATTTTGACCCTTGCAGCAAGTTGCCAGCTTTGTATGAGGACGTGAAAGTCACACAGGTTTGAATAGTGTAATAATAATATATGCACAGGGTGAAAATGTAGATTTTAGGATTTTTTGTATGGGGGTTATGGGAACAAGATGGAGGAATCAGGGTGTGTCTAGTCCTTCTTCTTTCTTCTTCTTGTTCTCCATCTTCTGCTGTGATGGTGGCACTTTGGGACTGGTTTAGAGTAGAGGTGCACTGTCTGACATAGGTGATAGGTATTGGGAATTAAGAGTAAATATGATATACGTAGTTTGTAGTATAAAAAGACGATACCGCCTTGGGGGTGGTCAGAGTGCTCGTGGCTGCCTTGCTGAGCAGATCTTGGCTGGGCAGAAAGAAAATTCTATAGATAAGAATTAATAAACAACCTCAAGACTGAAAAGCAAAAAGTCCAGATTTGTTCTTGAGTTGCACAAGCTGAAGCAGAGACATCCTATGCATCTCGGGGCAGAGAATATCAACAGCCAACCCGAGATACATGCACAGAGCAGTGTCTCTGCTTTGAGCCTCTGTGCAGCCTAAGGAGAGAGGAAGAGAAGCAGAGCTGTTGCTGCCCCTCTTATTGGAGTCTTGTGTGTACTATTCACCAGGAAAACCAGAACTTGCATATTTTTCTCTAGCGTACTTGCAAAGTACTTTGGTGACATTTCCATGAAGGGGATGAAAGGGACCGTATAGTACAAAAGGTCAACTTTTAATCTCCTTCCTCTTCCTTTGTATAACCCTCTAGAAATGCTGGAGCTGCTTTTGTTTTGACAGCTTGAGAAGCGGAAGCTGTATAGATGACTCAAAAGTTTTGGAGGTGAAAATCCAATGCAGAATCACTTTCTTTTGGCCTATCATGGAAGTAGAAATCACTGAGAATAAACTAAACTTGGGAACTGGAAACCCCTGGTTGTATTTACACTTGAACAGTTAATGTTGTACATCACATATTAATGTGAATAGCTGAGTGAATCTCTATAGAACTTTGACTTCAATTAATATTTAACCTGGCTAAAACAGTGAAAAACAGTTACATTTTCCTTTTAAATAATTTTTTTGCAGTATAATAAAGCAACTTGGAAAAAACCATGAATACTTCATTCCTACTCATAAACAGGATAAATCACATGAAAACTTGTTTGAGACAATTCAGATAAAGAACTGCTTGTATACAGAGGTGTTTGGACAAATCTAGGCATTGATTGTTGTAAGACAATCACTGTAAAAGAGACTTTTTATTTGAAAAAGTCTTTCCAGGTGAAATTCCCAGCTTTGATAACCTAATTAATCTTCATATTTGTGAAAGACAGCTGCACTTTACTTTTTTATGCTTTATCTGCTTGCTTGACTATTACCCTGTTTATGGTAATGAAGAGTTAATATTTGCTCACCTTATGTAAAGAGTAGCAAAAAAAAAGTACAAATATTTCTAATAGGAATCTGTTTACCAATACTTAACACATGTTATTCCCTTTAGAGTTCACTTTTCAGCGTAGTGAATTCTTTACTCCCACCTTAACACAAAAGAGGAGGGAACCCAGGTGAGAAAGCAGAGCAAAGCCCTTTGATGGAGATGAAAAAAAAGCCACTGAAGCACAAAGACAGAAAGCAACAGAATACAGATTGGCTCATTCCCCTCTCACTTACGCTTCCTCTCTCTGAAAAAGTGAATTCCTGAGGTGTGCTGCTTCTCAATGCATGAAATGGGAGGGAAGAACCCAGTGGCAGGTTAGGGATGCAGCTCTCACAATATCTGACACAAAGCTCAGCCTGTGAGAATAGCTTTTGGGCTGCAAAAGTGAAAGATTTCAGAAGATTGCCAGATGTCAGGAATTATAATACCAGGTTTGCTATGAATGCTCAGGAGTCACAGTGGTTGGCCACAGTATAACATGTTGTGTTTGTTATTTTATGATAGGGATTTATGAGTTATTTCTCGTCAGTATTTTATCTATGTGTAAAGTGAATGGATGAAGTCTTTCATGCTTTTAACTGGAATACAGCCCCAAGAAATGGTAGGTGAGGTTTTCACAGATGATTTTGAGTTGAGATATTCCTTTAAGTAGCACATACAGTTCTGGGTGCTGTCAGGATGGAAATGGCAGATTATCAGGAATACATCTGGCTACATTAATTAGCAAATTTAGTTGCATTTTATTCTTACTGGAAAAGGACGTTCTACATGGGGTTTAGGAACATACGCCTGTTGCAAATTAAAGGTAGAAGAATTACAGAAAGGCAGCTCCTACAGGTGCTGAGTGTTCATTTCCTTTGTACAGCAACAGATAACATCTGAACTAGTAGTGCCAGGAACTCTACAGGCCATGGAAAAAACCTATTTTAGAGAAGATATTGGGGAAACTTCCCTGTCCCATCATGCAGGAGCCACTCTGGCAGTCACACTGACACCTCCTGAGCTGGGACTGAGCTCCCTTCACAGCTACACCTGCCACACACACAGTCAGACAAATGAGCACTGAAAGTGGAGAAGGCACTAAAAAACAAAATAATGAGCTTGCGCTGTTTTTTTTTTTCCCCTGAAACTATTTTGAATAATGAGCTGCATTAAACCACCAATTTGTTTTGAAACATTTTACAAATGATTGAGTGAATAAAATAAAGTATTAATGCCATGCCATATATATTTCATCACTGGAAAGAATCTAATTTTTCCATAAATATAAATTTATTTGATTGTGGAAAAGATAACCATTTGCAGAAAAGATAATTGTGTCTGACATTAATGACTTTTATTTTTTGTTGTTGCAATTTATCTCTCCAGTTTTCTCTCCAGTACAAGAATAAAACTCTCACAGTAGATCAACAAGCATTTCCAGAATATCTGTAGCAGATTCAAAACTATTTACTGAAATCTCTGCAAAAAATTTTAGAGAAACATCATTATTATTATTACTATTATTATTATTATTATTATTTGCCCTGAAATATGGACATTTGTATTTTAGAACTGAATAAATTAATTCTGTAAGCACAGCCACAGTTTTGTAATTAAAATTCGCCACTGTTATCTTGTTTTAGAATGATAATATTCTGACTAGGGTCCCTACAGGAGTCTCCTGCCCAATCTTCCTTACCAGCCTAGAAACACCAACTACTGCAGAAAACTGCAATGAAATTTGGAACATGGTGTCCAAATAAACTAAAAAATCCTATTCTGTGTGTCTTCCTCTCAAAAAAATCCCAGGAAACATGTAAGAACTGAATAATAAAAAGAAAGGAAACTGAAATTAAGAAATTTCATATTCAGTGGGACAAATGCCACTGAAATGTGATTTGAGATGTTACTTTGTAATAGTAGTAGTTAATAGTTTATGTTTACATTTGAAAAGCATTTTGAAACTTAGTGATGTCTTTGGGGTTGCAGTCAAAGTAAAATTTTCATTTTCTGTTGTAAAACTAACATAAAACGAATTATGACTTCCCATTACAAACGTTTGTCTTAGCAAAACAAAGTTAACTGCTGAGAATAAAATTCTAAGGTCATATAATTACCAAAAGAATAGTTAACTATTTCTCTGTGTCATTACTTTATAATGCTACTGTAAGTAAAGTCCTCATAACAAGATATATTATACAGACAATATCATGTTTTTGATGTATTATCCTCAGAATCAATTGAGCTTTACCTTCTAGCACTTGCAATGCAGATATTTGCTCAGCTCTGTGTATCTGAGCATGTATCTGAAACACAGGTGCACACATGTAAAATGGAGACAGTGAAAATATGGAAATAATACTTGAAAACTGATTCAAGGCTCATTCTAATGTGTTTCACTTTCTTGCGTCACTCATCATGCACTGAGCCCTGGCAGAAGCAGCCAAGACAGTCTGTGGAGTCTCCATCCTCTGAGATACTCAAAATCCATCTAGACACAGTCCAGAGATCTGCTTTAAGTGGCCCTGACTGAGAAGGGGAAGGCTGGACCAGATGTCCTACAGAGATCCCTTCCAACCTCAGTTGTTCTGTGATTTTGTAAAAAACCACTTATTCTCTGTTAGAAAAAAGTTCAATTATAATTTTATTAATAGCTCTAATAAGGGAAAATTATGGGCACTTGCTCACAGCCTCATATCAGGTCACTCTTTCTTCAGTTTGGTAATTGCCAAATATCATCATGCTTTGGGCCAAAAAAATGTCGATGGCTTGGATGTAACAACCTAAGTTTTTATTTGTAGGTAGAGAAGTTTTTTATTAGATGGCTGGTAATGTTAGAAAGAAAGACAAAATTTTGTGCAAGAAAGCATTTATTTTGAATTTTAAAAGAGGCTTCATCTTGCAAAGCTAAGTACACATGAGAATAGTGTCTTAAAATTAAATTAAGTACATAGCAGCTCATTTCTAAGAGAAAAATTGGACCAGAAAAAGGTATTAAAAGAGGAAATGGAATAAGAAAGAATTGAGTCATAATTTCTCTGAGAGGTACTAAAACAGTGTGTAACATGGAAATATGACTTTAATATACTCTAGAACCATTATCATACAGTAATCATTTAGTCTTTGGTATTTAACTGGGTAAGGAATTATTTTTCTCAGATTTGCTTCACTCATATAGATTTTTTTGGAGTTCTTTGGGTTTTTTTTTTTGGTATGTCTCTTTCTTACTTTTTTATCACCATCTCTGATGTTCATAAATACTTGCCAAGTGCCATTTCCAGGGTAAAAGATATTGTAGCTGTAAAAGATGTTTCTGTACCATGAAAATGTACCCCTTATCAACATTTTTTGCAAAGATATTTTACATCTCTTGTAAAGCTAGATCAAAATTAAATATTGCAATTAGCATTGGTACCATTCACGTGTTACTTAAAAGGTGTTGCAGACATCTCTTCACTAAAAATCCTTTCTTAGGATTTTTCCTGCTGAAGCTGAGAAATTTCAGCAACAAGATGTAAACAATGGTTATCTGCTGCTGTGGAATGCAACAGGTCTATCTGTGATTGGCCATCTTGGATGTTTATAATTAATGGCCAATCAAGGGACAGAGTCCGAGAAAGCTGCCTTTGTGATCATTCTTTTCTTTTCTATTCTTAGCTTAGCTCAGCCTTCTGAGGAAACTTTTCCTTCTATTTCTTTTTAGTATAGTTATAATGTAATATATATATATATCATAAAATAATTAATCAAGCCTTCTGAACATGGAGTCAACATTCTCGTCTCTTCCCTCACCTGACAACCCCAGTGACCACTGTCACAAAAGGGTAATGCAAATTCTTTTATATAGTGAAGTTATTGTAAGCAGTTATTCATCAGATTTTTTGTTCCATTGGCAATAAATAGAAAATGTATATACCTGTTATTCTCTTCAAGCTATT
The DNA here is from genome assembly GCA_035582745.1 of Loriotus luctuosus. NCBI lineage: Eukaryota > Metazoa > Chordata > Aves > Passeriformes > Thraupidae > Loriotus > Loriotus luctuosus. The sequence goes on along the minus strand of JAWWEY010000115.1, from coordinate 111,630,360 downwards.
GGAGTCACAATCAGAATATACACCTTTCCTATTCTTTTATTTCCAATGTCACACTCAGCTTCATACAGACTATGCTTTTGTGGCAATGTTTTTTTTTCTTTCTGCAAGAAGAACTCTAGCATTTTAGCTGTTTCTTTAATCTCACTTTTATTCAAGTCATTATGATTTTAGACTTCATGTCTCTTATCAGATGCATCCTTTATCATAGAAAATGCTTCTTTTCAGATTTTTAATCTTGAAACTTTTACTGCAGGTCTTTGGTTTTTTGGTTTTGAGTTTGTTTTTTTTTTTTTTTTTCCATTCTGTTCCAGTCACATAGTAAGTGATGAATAAAATTTTTAATGGTATATGAATTTTTCAGAAGCCTAAGTGACTCTAGAGCTTAGGAGAAAACATATCCCTGGTACAGCAGAGTGCGTGTGGGCAGAGGGCAAGGCTGCTTTGCACTTCACCTCTTCCCGTATGTGGAAGGAGCAAAACTAATCAGAGGTGTCTGGCTCAATGAACTTAATCACTGTAGTGAAAGTTCTATACCTCTTCCCAGTAAGGTAGCTGGTTAATTTTGAAAGCTGCAATGTTTAGCTTTCAGGCTGTCTCATTAACTCAGTCCTCTTCTAATGACATTGCCTCATCCTTCTGCACAGCGCAGTTATTCATAAATCACTCTTTGCCAACTGTCGGTGGAAACTGCTGCCTCTGCTTCTGAATCTTTCTGTGTAAGTTTGCATTTTCTTTGCATCCCTCCTGGGGTGTGGAGTGCAGTTGGAAATGTGTCCTTCAGGGCCCTTCTGGAAGACCCAGATTGATTTCAACAGTTCCTGTAAACTCCATGCAAGCATTATGACTGGATATCACTCACCACAGAGTGTTTTACTGCCTGCTATACTTTCAAAATATTTAAGAACATTAAAAATATGTTTTGAATCATAGGGATTGTATCTAGAGTAAGTTTTCATATGCCAGGGTTATTATTCCTTCACTTTATCATGCATGCTTTCCTTATTTTTTCAATATACTCTCTCATCTTTGTCTTGACTGAATCCTTGGGATGTGTTTTCCTGTGTCCTTATGCATCAGGACCAAAGTTGAAATTGGTAGCTGCTACTCAAAACACTGTCTTTTTCCACCATTATTTTGTTTCGGTGATAAAAAGCGGGACTGGATAAGCCCCTGGTATGTTTCTACAGTAATTAATCTGGACAAAAAGATGAAAAAACAGTAGTTAAATATAGATAAATATAGAATAGATTTCATTTAAATGTATAGCTTTTTGTTTTTGGGAAAAGAAAAGAAAGAAAATGTTGTGATCAAGCCTTTTTTTAGAGGTGTCAGGATATCCACGTGCATTTTGGAAAATTCCTCAAAGGAATTTTGCCACCTTTAAAACTAAGCCTGTTTCAGGAAGGAAAGCATGATTAATTTATTTGTTTTAAGCTCTTGCTTGGTTTCTAACTAATTAAGCTTCACTTTTACATACCATAAACTTTTTCCAATTAATTGTATTTTTTATCAGGATTTCACTGAAACTTTGGGTCATGCTGTTTCATCCTTTCATGTACCATCCTCAGAAGAGCATGTTACTGCATTGCACCACACTAAAAGGAGTCTCATTAACCTTTTTATATGATGGCTGACATTCAGAGGCAGTATCAGCTTCAAATTTTGAAACTAGGCCAAAATATTCAAGCTTAGATGCTGAAAGTTTGGTTTCTCAATCTGTAGTTCAAATTTCCAGATCAAAGCAGCCTCATTTGTAGTGATTGGAATCTTTAGATATCAAGGTAAAAATATTCTTGTCCTGCCCTTATAGTTAGGAGGTAATTTGTATGTTCTGTAAAAGTCAGATAGTAACAGTTTTGAATTATTTATGAGGTGACTTCTTGACTATTCATTATTTTTAAAATTCAGAAAACTGTGCTAGTGTCAAAACTCATGTAAAATATTCAACTCACAATTGATAAATTTCTCTTGAAGTTTTGATGTTGGTAATCAATAGTAGTCATGGGAAGATGGTTTACTGGCTTGTGCATTGCTTTGCATTCTTATGCAAGGCATTTCACCTGTTCACAGCTATCTAAAACCTGCCAATACAACAAACAGCCTGATAAGATTATGATTTTTCTCTACGGCCTCCCAAAAGTAAAATTTTCAAACCCTGAAAATTTTCCACTTTCTGGAAAATGTTTCTGCTCTCCTACAATATTGTATCATGGGAGATTTCAGCTGGACTATGCCTTTTGCCTATTTTTTTCTGATCCTTTTCACTCAGATAAGTTTTCCTTAAGCAAAACATAAATTTAATGTACAATTCAAAACCACACTAAAAACTGAGCTGATTTTTTTTTCTGCCTTCATGAGAGAAAAATGGCAAATTACTTGGACACTAGTTCTGTTCCTCCAATGTCATCCCAAACATGCTGTTGCTAAGCTAGTCCAGGTCTCAAAACAGTGAAGAGAGCTCTATGTCTACAGGAGCATCTGACTAAGGATGGGAAGTAAATTTGAACATTAGACCTCAGAGCTGCTGAGAGATAATGAAGAGAAAATAAAAACAACTTAAACAGATTTAATGTCACTAGGAAAACTGTGTCAGTTTCCCCTTTTTATCTCTGGCAGTGGGTAGTAGGTTGTGGGCATGAACGCTTCATTTCTAATAAGAAGACGAAAAGTAAGCCAATATTTAAAAGAATTATTAGGAAATTATGCTGCAAATGACATCTGGAGGGAAAAAGTGATTGTAATGCAAATGTTCAATTTTAGCAGGAGACAGATTTAAAGGAATTTATATCGTGTTACTCTAGAAAGAAAATGTCCTCTTTACTCTAGAAAATAATACACGTTAAACAGAAGTTCCCACCGATGGCTTAGTTTGGAAATGAGCTGCATTTGTGAAAAGCTCGTGCCAGGTTTTCTCCTCCAATGGATTCCATCTCCAGCTGCCTATCATCATTGACACAAGCATTTTTCAATGGATATTGTGTCATTCTCTTGCTTAATGCAACTAAGAAAAGGTTACCACATATTTTACTGGGCTATTAGAATGTGGTGCTTAGCCAAATTAGTAGAGTCCTTTAGAAAACGTATACAGTATACACATATATTCTTATCATTTTTAAAGTGCTTTAGAACCACTTGAAATATTTAATACATTTTTCTTAAAGTATTATAAACAAAACAGAAAATAATTCCCATTTCCTGTCCCCATCCAGTTTTTATAAAACTTTTTTTTCTTTTGCACAGCTCATTAATACCTATCCCTGACATTGGCATCCCTGAACAATGCCTATCCTTTTGGATAACTGAATAGATCAAAAATATCTTGTAAAGGTGTATTGCAAGTGCTGTTGGAGAGAAAATTGTATCAGGATTGCTTTTTCTCACCAGTCTGAATGTCAGTGCTGTTAACAATTATCTCTGGACAAACAAATTCAGAAAGCTTTTGACAAGAGCATTTTTTTTTTGTTTTGCTAGAAAGTGTCTTCATTTGCAATTCTAACAGAACAGAGCATTAACAACAGACTGTGAATGTATTTCTATCTTACTGCAACAATAGTTTTAGAGCAAAAAAATTGCTTAAAAGTGTTTCAAGGTAAATGTTATTTTCTTAGTATCTGGAGTAAAAAGAGCCTTCACATATAATCCCTTTTCTTTACTTTGTAGGCAGTTTTGATTCCCTCACATTTCAAATTTCCTCTTTTAAAAAACAATTTATATTGAGAAAAGTATTCTGTAAAAGCCTTTTTCTTGGACTATTTTATGACTGCAGGCTGTAAAAGGGGAAAAAAAAGCTGATTCATTTTTTCTCCTGAGATTATTCTTCATATATTAGCAGCCAAAATTCTGTCTTCTTAATTTTTTTAAATTTTCTTTTTAAATCGCATGTTTTGCAACTTGGCAAGGCTGATCATGACACTACAAAGGAAGAGGGAAAGTTGACAGCTCAAGAGCACAACAGGTATGAAGCCAAGTTGGAAGCTTATATTTAGTGAATTTACCACTTGGAGTGGTAAAATCTTGGAGATATTTAAAATCCATTTGGACATGACCTGGGCAATCAGCTCTAGGTGGCCCTGCTTGAGTAGGGACATTGGACCAGATGACCTCCAGAGGTTCCTTTCAAGGTTATCTATCCTGTGATACCAAATTCTTCAAGCTAAATTCTAAAAATCAAAGATTGTCCATTATTATGATCATAGCTATTGCATAAAAACATAATTTTTTCCAAGCATAATTTTCTGATTACTATGATTTTAATTGGCAAGAGCCTGTATAGGATTTATGTGGGTTCCAGGCTCAGATCTGTAGGTGCTGTGCTGACATCAGAAGCTCTTTTCTGAAAATCTGGCAGTGAAAGACAGGTGACAGAGTGAAGACAAGTGCAGTCAGATATTGTAGGAATGCATACATACATGAAATTATAAAAGTTATTTGCTTTTAAAGTTTTTTTTTAAGGGAAAAGTATTTATTTCCCAAAACTAGAATATAAGCAAAATAAGAAGGGCAGCAAGATTACTACTTTTCCAATGATCAGAGCAGGAGACTGGAAAAGAGATATTATGCATTTTAGAGCATAGTATCTGTACATGCATGGTACACAAGTGTTAGGAGAGGAGACTTCTGCAAATTCCTGCAATTCAATTTTCTACCTGGGAAATGTTTATGACCTACCACCCGAGAGATTGATAATGACTTCATTATTCTCCTTTTGATGTTCAGCATAATATGAGCCATGTAGGTGCCATGTAATAACTATGATTTCTCCCCCACCACACCAAACAGAATGTAGCAGTATTCATAAAAGAAATCCACAGGGAATATGTGCAGCAGCTACCAGCAATTCTCTGATCAAAAAAACCTACTTCTTGTTATGCAGAGATAAATTAAGACAGCAAGCGGAGTCACCAGAAACAATTCAGAGCCAACAAAATGAAAAGCAATCTGAAGTTTCCTCTAAATTTTATCCAGCTGTGCTCAGTTTCAAGGCACAGAAAAAGAGCAAAATATTAATACAGTACTCAGCAAACCAGCTCACAACACTGTCTGCTCCTATTTTCAACAGAGATCAGAGAAATACTAATTTAAACTCTAACTGGCAAAACTTTGGGTACTCTTGTTTTCAAGAGAGTTGAAAGAAATATTCATTTAAAGTCTAACTTTCAAGCTTTTGGGTTACACAGTCTGGAGTTAAAGAATAGATATAGCAATCGGAAGGGACCTACAATGACCACTTGGTCAAGCTAGACCAGTCTTGTCCTGACCAGGGCTGCCCAAAAGTTAAAATATATTATTAAGGGCATTACCTGAATGCCTCTTAAACACTGACAGACTTAGCACATCAACCACCTCTCTAGGAAGTTTGTCCCAGTGTTTGAACAGCCTTTCAGTAATGTTTCCTGATGTCCCATCTAAATCTTCCTTGGTGCTGTTTTGAACCATTCCTAAATGTCCTATCCCCTGATAAAAGGGAGACGAGATCAGCAACTCCTTCTTCACCTCTCCTCCTTGGAAAGCTGAGGGGAGCAATGAGGTCTCATTGCCTTCCTCCCCTCAGCCTTCTTTTCTCCTAAACGGAGAAATGCAGACTCTTCAGCTGCTCCTCACAGGATATTTCTTCCAGCCCTTGCACCAGCTTTGTTTCCATTCTCTGGGTGTAACTGAGTACCTTCATATCCTTGTTAAACTGTGGCGCCCAGAATTGCCCATGGCACTCCAGATAAGGCTGCACCAATGCTCAGTAAAGCAGGATAATCATCTCTTTTGACCTTCTGGTGATGCTGTGTTTGAAACACCCTGGGAAAGGTTTTGCCCTCTGGGCTACCAAGGCACGTATGACTGACTCACACTGAGCCTGACACCCACCAGCAGCCCCAGGTCCCTTCCTGCATTTCTTTCCCTGTGTAATCTTGTCGCCAGTATTACTCCATTCTACGTTCAAAATCTGGCATTTGCAAGCTGTACCTAATTTTAAAATACAATTTTAGAGATGTGAGTTTTCTCATTATTGACAGCGAATCATGAAGGCAAACGAATATATGATGCAACTGTCTTCTCCACAGTGTGAATTGTGCATTCCTGTGTTCATGAAGAGGGACAGCATAGCAGGTGGCACCTGCCAGCACTGTGCCTCAGTGCCTTCCATCTCCACTCCTCCTACAACAGCACTGTGCAAATGCAGCTTGCACCATGACCAAAACTCTATCCGGGATTAATGCCTTGTGTCTATCTTTGCAGGGACTCTTTTCACTAAAACCATATACCCAGATTACTGAAGGAGAAATCAAAACCAAAAGGTTTAACCTTTTCCATTAGTTTTACATAGCTAGCACTAAATTGCTTGCTTCATCTGTTTCTATCATGTGGTTTTTCAGAGTCACTCTTGTCTTCACTGAGATCTGATTTATTTTTCTAGTTGATGTTGTAGTAAAGAAAATGCATAATATTAGCTATGGGTGAGTGCTCTTCTGATGGGGAAAAATTTGCACTGGATTGTAATAGAAATCTGGTAATACTGATGTATAATTTAGGATTTCTGAAGGAAGGGCATCTGTCTCACTCACACATAACCATTACAACCTCTCTGTAAGCTTTACTATTCTTAGTTATAAAAGTCACTTTTCTAATATTGATTATTCCCATGTTTATGTCTCAGTGTTGGTATTTCTGTCTTGCCTGTTTTCTGCCCATGTTGAAAGCAGTGTGTTGGGATACTGCTGATTTTAAACAAGGGGTGGCTTGCTGAGTGAGAGAAGACACTGACTCTCTCTCAGTTCCTGTGAGCCAACCTATTAGCTACTGACAGCCTTTATTGAGTCAGTGTGTGGCTTAAATCCAGAAATGAATTACAATACAAGATTAGAGTTATGGTCTCAGACTAAAAACAATGTTACTGCACTGACAGCTGTGATCAAAGCTGTTTCAAGTTCTCTCAGAGGTAGAAATCCCTAGGTGGCAATCAAAGGTTTCATGGTTAGGAATTACAGACAGAATTCGTAATATACTCCCATCAAAATAAAAGAAGTCAAAAGCTACTATAAACGGAATATTCTCTTGGTTAAGAAACAAGGCTCTGCAGGCTAGTTTAAAATCATCTCCTACCACAAACAACTTAATCTCATCCCAGAAGTCCAGAAAAATATTATAGTAAAAAGTGAAATCTATGTAAACCAGATCAAGCACACATAATTCTTATTTATTTAATGGCCAAGGCAGAAGTAGCACAAGGTTTGTGTTGGTTTACACCGGAGTAAATCTGTAGGCCAGAAAAAAATGCTCAATAAAATTTCTGACAAAAATAGATAATTCTTTCTGATATATAGAAGAAACATGATTCTTACTGCCTAAAATTTGTAGCAATACCTGCTGAATCACTGCAGGAAGACAACCTCATAGGACAGCTGTAACTATATTTATGCATAAGAACAACTCCCTGGTATGCTGAAAAGGAATGCTAAGATTAAGAGTCTTGGTTTATTTATATGTAAATTTAGGTAGATTTATTACAGGGACCTGACTGGAGTACAGTATCTTACACTGTACTCAGCCTTCCTTGGCCTGAAGCAGAGTATTTACTCCTGTGAAAGAGCACATGCACTTCCTGCTGGGATCTGTCTAGGGATATGATGATGATGTTTTGCAGGTCAAAACCCTGGGACCCCTTGGGGAGAGTGTTCTTGGACAGTTTTAAAATACTTGACATAGTGAGAAGTATTTTTGATCTTCTCTGACTGGGCTGGAATGGATTCAGCAGGCAGATTAAATTGATGGATGATATTCTTCCCATTTCTGTCTCTCCCCATAGTGATATTCCTCCTCTGAGGTAAAATGCGGGGCTGAGCTGAAATGCTGTGTGCACAGGTTCAGTGCATGTGAGGCTGCCTGGGGTTTAAAAAGGAAAGGAGTATTTGTGCTGTTCCCACTGCTTCATGGCCACTCTGTTGAAATGCTGTGTGGATGAGTCTGATCCCACACTGAACAACACTCTCTGCTGGAGAATGGGAGGGCACAAGGCAAGGGAGAGACCTCATTCCTATTCGTTTTTCATGAAAATATTCTAATGCCTTGCCTAGAGGCTCCAAAATGATGTTTGGTACTATCATGTTACTTTTTTGTAAATTTATATCTTATGTGCTTTGAATGGGTTTTGATAATCTCTGTTCCAGATGGAAAATTGACAGCATGAAAGAAATATTGAGCTGCTTTCTAACCATGTTATTCTGTCTTGATATTGCCCACTGATGGTTCAATCCCTCAGTTCATCTGTCTCATAACTTTGAGATGCTTCAAGCTTATTGAGAAAATGTCTATAATCAGGAATTATTTTTGCTATTCTGAAAACATATTGTTATAGGTAAGTCTTAAAAGAATGAGAAAATTTATACTAAAATTAATATTAGAAAGTAACTATTTGTGTTATAAATGTGTGTTATGGCCACTTTTATTGTAAGGTTGAATTGTCACAATAAAGTGTTTTACACCACACTTATACAGACATATATGATTTAAAAGAAGGTAATGAAGTAAAACAAGAAAAAAAAAGAGAGTCAGGTTCCTAAAATCTCATGGTAAAATTGTGCTTTTAGTATTATTTATGTCTGGGGTATTCTTATTATACCATATTTTGGTGAAAGAAACATGTAAACATTCAGTTTTTTGTCAGTCTACCAGTTGCTGTCCCAGTAGAAATGAGACTAAGTCAGAGACTTCAGATTTTCCTTTCTCAAGCTGCCATGCAGATTGTGATCCCTTCTCCTGAATTCATAGTAGTATCTGTAGTATCTTTTTCATCTGTAAATGGATGGAGTTTCCCCTCTGGGCTGTTACTGTGAGCCTGATGCCCACCAGCACCCCCAGATCCTTTCTGCAGGGCTGCCCTTCAGCTCCTGCTCTACCAATTTATACTTGTGCCTGGAATCACTCCATCCCAGGTGCAGAATCCAACAAAGAGTAGGATTAGTTCTTGCAGATGTAAGATCTAAGTGTCATATTTCATTTTGGATTATTTTAAACTTCCCTGTTTAAAGAGCCTGAACTTAATTTTTGATTTTTCCTTTTCACTTAGGACATTGTTTAACTGCGTCAATATTTTTTCATGGGGAAAAAAAAAGGTAGCCTTTATCTCATAAAAATATTTTTCTATTGATGGTATACTATTTATGAAAATCAAGAAGTCATTTTCAGGTTGTATCTTTTCCTTTCTTCACACCTGGAAATAATTCATAGCTCAAATTTACCATGGTTTCTTTGCCTTCATAATTACCAAAACAATGTTCTTAAAACCCTGTGGTAAATCCTGCCCAGGCAGTTCCCAAATTTAGCCATCATTTTAACATTTGTTTCTAAAGAGCTAGGATTGAGCTGATTATTTAGAAGTCTTCATAACAAGAAGGATTGTCCCATGCAATAAAGCATCCAAGTGTTACTATTACTTTTGGAAGAATTAAGGAAACCTGATCACATGTATAAAAATCTGTACATTTTTAAGAAATCTGCTAGTGAGCAAAATTAGGATATTTATCTATATTATAAACTTTGTTTTTTCACATTTTAAAACTCTTAAATCTTACTGAAATTAAAGTAAATGCCTCCATCTTCTGCTAGATCCTTACAAAGTGCTAGATTCAGAGTTGAACACTGCAGAAAACAGAGCATCACATGGTATATCCAAGAATGCTGGATGGGTGGTGCTGCTGTCCTGGCAAAAGAAACATTAAGGATTGATACAGCTTTGAATTGCTAATGTCTCCATAGGGCTCTGCTGCCCTGTGGAGCAGCACCACCCATGTACATGTAATTCTTGTTAATAAAATGGAAACCATGAAATTGTGATTAGATTAGGTTTTGAAGAAACATTTTAACTCCAGTGGAAACCTAAATTATTCAAAGAATGACAACCCTAAATTTCTGCAATTATATATTTCCTTATGCCTTCATTTCACTTTAGTGTTACAAAACTCAAAACTGAGTCACTATATGAGAAGAAAGTGCTATTCTTCCAATATCCCAGTGGGAATAGATTTACTGAAGAATTTAGAAAAGTTATACATAGATGATAATATGCCTTAAAGACAAATGCTTAATAAACTAGACACCATTGGGATTGAGGAGGCTGCCAGCACATTGCTTTTCTGCTACATAATCATTTCTCAACTCAAGGAAAGTCAGGGGTCAAATGGAAAATTTATTTTTTTATCATAATTTAGTCATAAACTATAGCATCATAGCAAGATAATACTCATCAGCTCATATGTGATAAGTAAAAATGCAAAGTTCTGCAATGCACCATAATCCATGACTTTTGCATGTCAAACCAGCATAATCTGAGAGCAGACAAATGGGTAATTATCATGGTACAACAGATCCAAGGAAACTTGTGATGCAGAAGTGAAATTTTCATGCATCTTTACCCACATTGCCTTAATTTCATGTCTGCTCGAGTGCTGATAACACTTCAAAATTCTCAGAATAGCTGTATTAAAACCTGTGAATTTCTAAAATTATCTATTTGAAACTCCAAACATATGAGAGTGATAGAAATCAGATTGACCTTATTATCTTGACACATTTCTTTCAGATGCTTTCAGATTTCTTTCCAGAAGGCGTCATACCAGGCTTTGATAAATATCACAAAAAACCCCCAAACCTGTGAAGTTCACATCTGTTCAATCAAGTGTTTTTTGATGTTGATAGACCTGAAGAATTAAGTTTTCAACCTCAAGATCAGCCTTATTGCAGTGAAATAAAACAAGACGTAAATAAATATAATTTGTAGGAAGGACTTTTTTCTTACATGACATTTCTAAGAAAATTTATATCATACGAGGGGAACACTTGTATTAAAAAAAAAAAGGTTCTTAAAGCTAAATGGTAGCTCTCAGGAAAATAAATAAGCTACAACGGGTTTGGTTAAGCCTCTGCCTAAGTGAGTCTGTTCTGTAAGGAGAAGTGGTCTCTGCCAAGAACTGCCATTCATCTGAACTTTAGGCATATTCACCATTTATACACTATTTCAATGGGAGTGGATGTTTTCCTTAAAATCTTTTCAATTTGGAATCTCAAGGATGCATTAAGTAAGAATTATCCCATCATACAGGAAGATCTGTATTTGTTTGCCTAGAGAAAATGGTGCTTGCAGAGTGAGTTACACAGGCATCCAATGTAGAGAACTCTTCATGCCTCCAAACTGAAGGACACAGACTGTATCTAGCAGCTATGCAGTGGTGGAGAGAAAATGTGAAAATGTGGTTTCCCTGCATCTCTTTCCTCTCCAGAGTACAGAACAGTTGACCTAAATTTATCTTGCTAAAATGGGCAGCACAGTTACAGTTACTATTTCAGCTAATTTCTTCTATTGGCCTGGAATAAAATATTCTTCATCTTACCTGGAGGAGACATAAAGCACAAAGTGAAATTATTCCTTTGTTGTGTTGTCTGCACAGATCCCCGAGGAAGCCACAGCACTAAGAACAACTTTTTTTGGCCAACAAAGCCAAGTGTAGACACCAATGGAAGATGTCCTTTCCCATAGCTAGGGTGTTGGAACTAGAAAATCTAACGTCCCAACACAATCCATGTGTGTCTGTGAATATCCCTACTTAATGTTTGTACTCTGGGACTAACACACTAAGCTCAAATGTACTAGAACGTGCAGGGAGCTTTCCATCAAAGTCGTCATTTTAAAGGAATATTTTTTTTTAATGTTTGGTCCATTTCAAACAAGGCTTTTGTAAGGAATTATCTATGAGCTCAATCCGTGATGAAAGTAAAGTTTTAGGATTAGAGTACCTGTACTGTAAACAAATTTGTACATGGGTGTAGTCAAACGGCTGTTCTGGAGGGAATTCAGCAATGGCTGATAAATAAATGAAATGTGCCAGTTTTTAATATTAATTGCAGACTTTACTATTTTATGCGTGTAATTGTTTTGTGACTATGCCTTAATATGATTGACCGTCATAAGAAAAATATAAAAGGAAGAGGCTGCTGCAAACTGGCGTTACTCAAATTTTAGTGCAGAACTATTGCCTCATTAAAAACTCACCACAGTTGAATCCTTCTAGTAAGTCCACTGCACATATCTTTGGACATTCTGACTGAAAAAGAAAAAAACCCCAGAATTCTGAATATAACTTCATTGGTTTGGAACCCTGTTTTGGTTTATCTTATTACCCAAACTTTACAGGTAAGTATTTTAAAAAAAACAGGTATTTTATATTAGCAATCTCTAAGAGGAAGGATTTTCGATTTTTTTTTTTAATTTTGATTCTTTTTCAGTGCGTTCTCTTTTTCTTTATCCACTGGATATCTGGAAGTAGCTCAGTTTTTTTCCCTGTCTTAGGTGGTAGTTCTTAGTGGTTTTTAGCTACCTATGTCATGGAGTATATATAGAGATGTTCTAGCTGCTAGTTACTTGAAATTGATCCTAATATCTTTGTGTTAACATTACACATTCAGTAAATCCTAGATGCTGCAGAGACAATTATGCCTCCACTTGCATGTAGAATAAAATAACTGCGTTAATGCTTTTGGATGTGTTGAGATTGTGGGGTTTATGACTCTGAAAGTACTTTTATTTGTTCTTTGGATTTTTTTCTAAAAGTTTTCAGGAGCTGTTTAGTGAAAATAGTGCTATAAAAACTGTGCTAATAACAGAACAAGAGGAAGATGCATGCTAAACTGTGTTTTTCAATAACAGAATATCAAAGAGACGGCTCAAACATGATTTTGTGTTTTAACGTCACGTACACAGATACATGGATACAGATAAGTGAGAGATATATATGAGCAAAAGGCTAGATTACATGAATAATTATTTCATTTTCTCTCTGATGTCTATGTTCTTAAGAAGTGGCTTTTTGTCTTTGACAGTAAGAGAGCCTGAGTGCTCCATAGCTGTTAGGTATCTTAATTTTGTCCTACCCTCAGTTTCTCCTTCAGTATGGTAGCAACTCAAAAGTCATTCTTGTAGAAAGTACAATTTATGCAGAGCATAACTGTGCAGCAACTGAGCTGCACAAAAGCATGAACATGAATGTGAAATAAGCACTTGCCTGTTTAGTAATTTCCAATTAAAAAATGTGAAAATATCCAAAGATATTAACAAATTATTTGATTTAGTGTAGGTGAAGGAAATACATTCTTTTAAATATATGAAAACTAAATACATAATGTTTGCAATCCAACATCAGTATAACTCAGTGTATGTTTCCATGGCATTTTTCATGCAAAAATAGTCACTTTTTTCATCCTCTAAGCCAACCGGAAGATATGTAGCTGTAGTTAACAGCATGCCTTATTGCATTTTTATGAGGTAGAGAGAGAAAAAAGGAAAATAAAAGTCAATATTCAGAAAATGTCAGATACCAGCAGCATGAGATTAGGAAGTTGTTTCACTTCTGAATAATTTTTTTCACTACTACTTATGACAGAGTCTTTCCTTCCCAAGGCCTGGCACCAGCTCTTGTCTTGGACACAACACAAGAGTAATGAATTATTGTCATGTTCAAATGAGGTTACATTGAGGCAGGATCTGATCAGCCTGCTTTGGTCCTTGAGGTGACTCAAGGATATTGTCCTGTGCAGAATGAACAGTATTTTATCATGTAATTTCCAAATTATCCAGACTTCCTGGATTCAGATTAAGTATGCCCCTTCCAAACAGAGAGACTGCAAAAACACTTGCTGATGTTATGGTCTTGGGAGTCTGTCTGAAAAGTGTGATTATTGCCACTTCAATAAGAGTTTAAAATATCTTACTGTTTATTGTCCATAGCAAAAAGTAGGAATAAAAGCCATTTATTTTGAAACTTATTAAATGCACTGGAATTGTGCAAACCTTCTAAATTTTAATTGAAAAAAAATTGAAGATTTCTAAGGCTTTTAATCATAAATTCAATTACATTCAAGTTAATTTATCTTAAGGTGAGAGATGATTACTAGAGATATTTAATGTCAGCCTATTTTTGTGAATTTTTATGATAGATTAAGGCAACAAGTATACATTTTTATCAACAGATTTTTAAAGTTATTACTCCTTTGATAGTTTATTAGGACATAAAAATGTTAATAAAAAATTCTTGAAACCTTCTTCCTCAAACAACCCTTTCTATTTCCACTTTCATTTCAGTTGAAACATGACCTAAAATAGGGACAGCATTTTTTCTGGCATTTTAAACTGTCATAGACCAAAAAAAGCATAAATATGACAATCTCCATCTTAAAAAAGCTTTTTAAAAAATGAACTAGACATTCAATAATTAAGAGTACAGTACAGCATCACTCTGTGGCTCTGAGCCAATTTCCATCTCTCTAGTCCATAGACAACCACTAGAATATAGTGAAATTTCTTTTGAACTAACTGATGTTTTTTTCACCCTGTCAAAGGTAGGAAATAATCTTAATCCATAATTAACATTAGAAGGTAGCTAAAAATTACATAGATGATGATCACTGAATTTAACAGCAAATCATGTTATTGAAAACTATATACTAGTGGGGGAGGTTTAAAATAATTTCTATTTCTATGGAAATGGAATTTTTATTTAATGTTATTCAAAATGCCATCAACATGGTTACTAAAACCAATTATAGAACTGTAACATACTTTTAAATGGAACTGTTGGAAACATTACTTTGGGGGAAAAAAGTCCATACTTTGGCATGAAGAACTTGTAGTCATAGGAACAAATTAACAGAGATGTTTTATGTGTCAAAAGGTTGACTTTCTTTTTCCATTTTGATATCCAAGACCTTATATTTAAAAGTTATAGAAATCACACATGCTTTACTACAACAATGAAAAATCAGTAGCAGACAGCAAATGTGAATTCACAGTAGTGTAACTTCTTGAACAGCTTTCCTTGTTCCTCAGAGTGTGTGTGCACATCAGTGCTCACTGATGCACTGGTGTCTGTTATGAAATATGTAAGCAGGAACTCATGAAAATAGGAAATGTATCTTTTAGATTTGAACACTGAGCAATACAGAGAAGTAGAGGGTAAAAACATGGTTTTTTACCATTTTCATGCTTCCAAGTTACATGTTATTTTGAGCATATTGAACAGATTTTACACTGCAATCTGTATGGTTTATCTGGACAAGTGAGGCACATCTTATATGCAAAATCAATAACGTTTTGTTAGCCTAATTAATATCTTGACAGTTTAATTGAAGGTTTATTATTAACCCAATTAAAATGTCATTAAGACACATAATTCAAATTACTCCTTTCTTAGAATTTGGCTCCATAATGAGTCAGTTTTAGGATCAGGTCTAAGAGTTCATCACCTCATTTATCTCTTAATCTACTCTGGTTATGTTTTGAGGTCATAATAACAAAACCCCACTACTATACCTTTTCTGAGGTATGTTTTAATAGCTACTCTATTCTTACCTTTTCCCTCTTCTCCAGAGAACTTTTTATTACCTCAGAACCACAAGATGCATAGTTAACCCCAGAGAAGAGTGTTTATTCCACATGCTCAGCAGAAGGAAATTCTTTGTCTGAGATGCATATGCTTGTATACAGATCAAATAAAGGAGAAGCAAGTGCTTCTTATGAATGCTATTCCTTTTTGAAAAGGATTCTGTCTTCAGTAACTTGATGGCCACTATATTTCACATGTCCATATGTTTGAGAAGGAAAATTGAAGCACATAGATGGTTGGGTTTCTTTTATTTAATCAATTCTCTTTCTTTTAGCAGCAACTGACAGAATTAGAGGACACAGCCTTAAGCTGTGCCAAGGGAAATATGGCTTGGATATAAGGAAAATGTTTTTTATTAAAAGAGTGATAAGGTACTGGAATTGTCTGTCCAGGGAGGCTATGGAGTCACCATCCCTGGATGTGTTTAAAAAAAGACTGGATGTGGCACTCAATGCCATGGTTTAGTTGAGGTGTTGGAGCTGGGTTGGACTCAATGATCTTGAAGGTCTCTTCCAACCTAGTCATTCTGTGAATTCTGTGAATTCTGTGAATTCTGTGTAATTCTAGGTAATTAGGCATGAAAACACCTAGGAATATGTAATGCTGTTGATAAAAATATTTTCTTCAACTTATTTAAAAAATAATGTAAATTTTTGTCAAACCATGACACAGACTTAAGTGAAAGCTTTCCATCTCTTTGAAATGTCCTGGTGTCCTGGTGTCATAGGGAAATTTTCAACAGGTCTTCTTTCTCAGACAACATTGAAGAAGAAGTAGGGATTTAAAAATTTTGCAAAAGAAAACCCCATATTTCCAAGCTGCACTCACTAAACCAAACTATCTCTAAATCAGGAAACCAAATAATCATGAAGATTGTTTCATATTGAATTTATCAATATCAGGTGGAAATTATGGAAAATCTGAAAGTTTGCATAAAAGTTCCAGAATAAAAGTTATGTATGATTTAGTGAAAACCATTTGTTTGTTGGTTGCATTTTTTTAAATCTGACATAAAAGTATTTTCAAAAGAAGAACAATTAAGAGATTAAGGAAAGCTCTAACTCAGGATTAAAACATTAATTGGAGCATTAACTTTGATACATCAAATACTTCTTTCACTAATAATCATCAATACATTAAAATACTATAGAACTCTGCTAAAGAAAAGTGGTGTTCTTGAGCATAAGCATGTGTGAATGGACAGCTGTCATCAGAGGCCAAAATACAAAAACTAAAAGGAAGGCTTTAGAGAACACATACAGACCACTGTCATTTTGTTCTTGAAACTCAACATAAACTACATTATAAAAACAACATAAACTTTTCACTCTCTTTAGAAAGGACCAAACTACTTACCCTGAAAAAGAGAATAAAGAGACTATGTTCTCCTTTCATGTTGCACATCCAATATTCTTCTCAAGAATATTTATTACTAATTTAGCCAAGAAGGCAAAGCTATTTGATCAGCTGGCATGTCTTATTTAAAAATATCTTTTGAAATATATGGATATTATAAACAAAGTTGTTTAAATTAACTAATGAAAAAGGCTTGTTATCAGTAAATATTCATCTTTTATATTCAAGCAAAATATTCATATGTCTGTAATGTGAAATGTGCAAGGTAAGTCTTGGGTTTAAATTCTTATTAAGTATACTTTCAGATGTGAAGTTTTAGTAGTGTTCTTGTTCCACCCATACTGCTGTAACTTCACAAAGACATTTTTGAGGCATAGTTAGGAAGTTTTTATTTTTTTTGAATATGTATCCACTAAAAAGAAAAATAAAGGATCCTTGCATTTTCGGCCCCCATGGGGCTTACTCAGACAATTTACACTGCTGTATCACATTTAGAACATATATTCTAACACAGATGTAATTTCTGGAAAAAAAAAACCAAAACAACCAAACAAAAACTATTCTCTCATGGTTAGATATCCCATATTACTCTTCTTCAAAGTGGCAAAGCAAGTAGAAAGAGAATTGTTAAAAACCCATTGAAACCCTATTGTACTGTAAGTAAATTTTAATTTAGCTTCCCAGATAATATTGCTTAGTAGGAGTGCTTAAAAGCTTTTTTTTTAGTAGCTGTCACACTTAGTCAACAAAGATAGAAAGCTATTTTGCCCTGAGCTAAACAAAAAAAGTTCTTAACAAGTAAACAAATCTTCCTCTTGTTTATAATCCCAAACCAAGTGTAATGAGCGCAAAATAGTACAAGGAGTGATGACAGAAACAAGTCACAGTTGCGTGTTTGACATATGGATTTTCAGTCACAGCTGTGTGTGCATGGTATCATACAGATACACAAAATTTTTTTTGTTAAGGAATTCTCATGTTCTCCAATGATCCTTGCAGTTGATACTGCCAGGGCAACATTCTGGTGCAGTATCTCTGACATTTGGAGGAGGAGAATACGTGACTAATCCAGGAATCGAGACCAATGTGTACATATTGTGAAGCTGGAGCTCTTATTTATCCTCTTGCTGTTGGAACAGAGTTAGCTACCCCTGTCTTTACCATCAAATGAACATTATAAACATCTCAGCAAAACAGGAGAATAAGTTGGTCCTTCTTTGATGTCACTAAAAGAATATTGATTTACCTGCAGTCAGTTAACCCAAACATCTGTCCAGCCGCTGTCTCTCTGACAGTGACAGATAAAGAAAGCTGTATGGGGGCTGGTTGAGATGGATGAGCATTGTCTCTTGATATTTCCCCCCTGCCAAAGAGCTGGGAGTGGGCAGGGGGCTGGCAGGGGACACAACTAGGCCAGCTGGCCCAAATTAACCAAACAGATATTCCATACCAGATGACATCAGCTCTGATATAAAAGTTAAGGGAAAAAGGAAGAATGAGGGGCATTTTTTGTTTACAATGTTTGCTCTCCAGAGCAACTTCTCTGTGTGCTGTAGCTCTGCTTCTTCGAAAGCGCCAGAACATCACTTGCTGTTGGGAAGTAGAAAATATACTTTTTTTCCTCTTTGCTTGTAAATGCACCAAATTTTGCTTTTTTATTAGTAAACTGCCTTATCTCCACATACAAGTTGTTTTCCCTCCCCCTATTTTCCCTTCTTGTTATCCCTCCCCTGGCCTGCTGGAAAGGGGGATGGTAGAGTGGTTTGGTGGTCACCTGGCTTCCAGCCAAGGTCAACCCATTACAGAAGCCTATGGACGAGGTTGGGTACAGAACACATGGCTCTATCTTCTCTGGCCCATTTCCCATTAGTATTTATACACATTGGTAAATCTCCCTGAATTTTCTCTTCTCCCAGGTCTCTCAACCACTCCTCACATGATTGGTGCTCCAGTGCCTTAATAATCTCTGTCTCCATTTGCTGGATTTAGTTCAGTACATCTGTGTCTTTCTTGTAGTGAGGAGCCCAGGACTGAAAAGAATACGTCAGATGTGGGCTTAGTGCCAAGGGGAGGGGAAGGATTATTTCCTCTGACTCTCTGGTAACAATCTTCCTAAAGCAGCACAGAATCCTGTTACTCTTATTTGCTTTGAAGTCACACTGCTTGCTCACATTCAACTTGGTGTCCACAAAGACCCCCAGAGCCTTTCTATAAAGTTGCTTTCCAGCCATTTGACCCCTAGCCTGGACTGGTCTATGGGGTTATTCCTCCCTAGGTGCAGGACTCTATGCTTGCCTTTGCGGAACTTCATAATTTTCTTTCTTTATAAGACTCATTTCTCCAGCCATCTAAAGTCCCTCTGGCTGGTGGGATGGACATCTGGTCTACTGATCAGTCCTCACAGTTTTGTATCATCTTCAAACTTTGCAAGGGTGCACTCTGTCCTACCATCCAGGTAATAAATAAAGAGGTTAAATTGTATTGAATCAAGATTTCATTCCTACAATGACAAACCAGGGTCTGACCTCCAGCTTGACTTCATGACTTTGACCAAATTCTTTGAACCCAGAAGTTCAGGTGGTGTTAAGTCCACATCATTGACCACTCATCTGGCCTACACATCCATCATTGTTTCAGTGAAGAGGTTGTGAAAGCACTGAAAGCCTTGATAAAATTAATATGCACAAAATCAATTTCTCTTCCCTCACCCACGAAACAAATAATGTTTTTTGTTGAAGGCTGTCAGGTTTGTTTAAATGTTCTTTTAAATTGGTGTATTTTAAATGTTCTATTAAATTGGTGTATTCAACATAGATAATAGAATTATCTATTTTCTATTAAATAGATAATAGATAATTCTATTATCTATGTTGAATACACCAAATCAACCTCTTGTTGATATGCATAGGAACAGTTTCCAGGATTATTTGCATCATCACCTCCTGGAAGGTAACTGTGAGGCTGCTTAGTCTGTAGATCCTTCGATCCTCCATTTTGCCCTTCTTGAAGATGGGTGAGGACATTGGCTTTTTCCAGTCCTCAGGAAACTCTTCTGAGCATCATGGGCTTTCAAAGATAGTTGTATGGACCTGCAGAGACATCAGCATTTATGGATACTTCCCACAGACTTGTATGTGTTTGGTTTGCTTAAATGTTCTCTAGTCTGATATTTTCCATTTCATTGCTCTGGACTCTTTAGCAGATGCCCCCAACACACGATTTCTTGAGGAACCAACTATTTCAGATGCCTCTTCTGTAAAGACTTAGATCTATCTAACCATCTGTAACCCTCATCCAATATTTTGTTGTTATTTTTGAAACAAAAATTTATCCCAGATTAACTTAGTATTTCCACCTATTAACCTGTTCCCAAATTTTGAACTCCTTTGCCTGGATTAAAGGTAATTATAGTAAACGTAGCACTGGCATCATTAGAATCTACAGCATGGTTTCCCAGTTTTAAAACAATTTGATAGAAGTCACCATCTGCTTGTCCTTCAACTTTCTTTATCATTTCTTTGTTAGTTGTTAAGTATTTTGGTTTTTAATCTTTTTGAGCTGTATCATTAATCAACCAACTGGTGTGAAAGAAACAGCTTTTATTTCCTTCCAAAGCAGATTGCATATTTTAAAATATTACGGTTTGGGTGTTTTTTGTTATTTTAGCAGATTCTTTGTCTCTGTGTCTATGATACTGCTCTATTTTGCTTCTGTAACTGAAGCAAAAGCCTAAAAATCCCCACTGCAGGCTGAGAAGTGATAAATAAAAGGAAGAAGATTTCTTATTGAAGAGTCCATATCAGTGTGTGAGGCAGACACTGTTTTTTATGACATAGAATAATTAATATTGTAAATCAGAATTTATTCCCATTATGCACCTTTACAAAGAATGGCAAGGAGGATATTGCTGTGCCTGATTTTAATCAGACTATAAATCTTTATTTATGTGATGAATATAAAAGTTATGTTAATTCTTAACAAAAATTACCAGTGAAAATGCTTTTTTTTTTTCAAGTGACGCTATAAATCTTGTCAGACTGAGAGATGTACTTGTGGGAATTTAAACTGAAGACGGTATGAAAAAGGCAAATTATCACCAGGATATAAATGCCAAACTCTCTCTAATTTAAAGGTCATTTCAATTTCCCAATATTTTCCTAGTTAACACATGGTTTCCTGGGAATACTGACTTGCTAGTAACAGGGGAAAGATTTTAGTCCCTGCTTTTTCCTTTCAATAGACAATACTAGGTTTTTATACATGTTTTATGTAGTTCAGATTAATTTTCTAGATGATGTACTGACACAATGTTCAGTGACAGGATTGCTGCTTAGGACTTCAGAGAAGAGTCTCATTACACTTGAGACTCTTCTCTGAGGTCCTAAGCACGTGTTGCTGTTAAGGAACTGCTCCTGCACAAAATTAGGGTCTTTTGTTTGTGATACCATAATTACCAGTAATTCATTTTATAGGATAACTATTGTAGGGAAAGAATTATAAATAGTTATTATTCTCCAATTACTTAAGTCTTTACATATTTTCTGAATCTTTCTGTACTGTTTTTGTTCACAGACATATGAGACCTCCATTAAAGTATATAAATTCAATCTTGTAGCCATTAGCTTTGTAAAGGTTTTGCTACAGATTCCTAAGGCATTAAATGGGATTACTAGATGGTGTCCATTGCACATTGGTACAGAAAAAACCCAAATATGAAAAAAATTGTACATTGATACCCTAGGTATAAAACACCGTAAGATTTTTCTACTGTTCCTGAAATCAAATACGACGAAATTCAGGTTAAAAGGACTCAAGATTTAAAAGCATTTCACTGTTGTCAAGGCATGAAAATCTGCATGTTAGGAACAGTCATTACCACTAGCATCAAAGATCATCCTAACAATAGAAATCTGAAGTAGTTTAAAAAATCATATTAAAGGATTCTAGCATCATATCCAGTAAAGTGTTTTATTGCTTTATTTGTGAAGCCATATTTAGCAGACAGGTACTGACACATGCTGGTTACCTGTCTGTGCAGTCAGTAAGCATAACTTTGAATTGTTAAAATGAATCTTTCAAGATACGTTGAAAACACCAATAAGTTGGATGCATTATTTATTTGCAGAAAAATTATTTTTTGAAAAACTTAGAAGAAATGTCTTAGAAAAATGTTTATTCATACATGGTGGATTCGATAAGTTCCCATATTTTCTGAAAGTAATTTTGCTAATACGGACTTCTTAAAAGCTATGAGATTAAAGGAATACTCAGTTTTATGCATACTTAGACAAAATGTTGTAGTGTTTTGAAATGAATATGTAGCCTCAAATAAGCACCCAGTGCATGAGACACAAAGGAAAAAAACTAAACCAGTAGTAAATTTAATGTAGATGTTATGACACACATTATACATATGACAGGGAAGATTTACAGCACAGATTCTGTTTCAGTCATTCTGCCTATCTTCTGAGAATTATAGAGGAGCCTTTAATTTTGCAGCCCTGTAAATCATGGTAGGTCGTTTTGTTCAACACCATTAAGACTTGGGGAAGTAGGTTTAGAGTTCTTTTGCTTTTAATTCATTATTATGGTTGTAAACGTGCGCTTATTTCTGTGCATATTTACTTCTTAATATTAGCATACAGATGGAGGTGAATGTTCTATTCAGTGAGGTAATTTATAATTCATTGTTTGCTGGGGGGAATGAGGCTTGTAGCTACAAGGACAAAGCATGCAGTATGGGAGAGCTGTGGTCTTCTTATTTGCTCTTTTCCACCATGATATTTATTCCTTCTTTAATCTGCGTCTTCATCTTGCACTCTTTAAAAAGCTTTTCATGCAGAATGAGCTTTTTTATGACATGGCAAACTTGGCCTACTACAAAAGGGAAAACATTTTTCAAAGCTTCCAATCTGCAAAATGTTGAGCCCAGCTGCAGCCAGCCATATTGCCTTTATGCTTGTACTTGCCTGTTTATTTTCTGTGACTTTCTTCTTAGACAAGCAGGATTAGCCATTAGATTTAGGATGAACTAAGTCTTTATTACATTTGAGGAGGACTGGCTTCAATCCTTTTGGTCCCCCATATTCCTTCCCCTGCCATCATGCATCAAAGTCTTGGCTTCTGAATGTTTCTTTGGCTGATTTTTGGACAAGTTAATACAGGCAATAGATTGGGGTTTTTTTAAATGTAGGAGAAGAAACACTTTTGTGTTCGTGGCTGATCTAAATATGTGGTTCCTACATCCTGACAAGGAGTCAGAGTTCTCTTATCTAAGTAAAGCAGAAACAAAGCATCATTCTGCTCATCTTTTTCCTTTTGAAAAGGCCTTAACACTGCCATAAAAAGCTTATTTTGGTTTTAGTGACTTTAAGGTGCCTAATACTTAAGTGTTCATATATGTATATACACTTTTTCATTATATCTGCCATAAAATTGTGATATGAAATTCATTTGAAAGGAAAGCGAGCAACTAAAACCAGACAATATTTCAAATTTTGTTCCATTAAGGTTTTTTTCCACATTTTATAGTGCAGTCCAAGGGCCAGTTTGTGAATCCCTTTACAAAAGAAAAAAAAAAGGATTAAATCAAATTTACATAAGGTCATGTTCCGTGTATAAAATTTGTGTGAGGAAAATAAGGGAAAGTATTACATGTATATGTATAAATAATACATTACTGATTATGTTAATGCATTGCTACATATGATTAATGTAGTGAGACACTTAAATTGAGTATGTTTTATTTCACATTTTATCTTCATAAAGACATAAAGACATGCTGTATTCAGTTATAGTTACACAGTTTTTGCCTAAGCATTGCAGTGCCTGGAATTCTTTGACTCAGTTGCTTTGTAGAAAGCCTTGACTTATCCATTCAGGCTGTCTGCTATGCTGTATCACAAAGCACCCAGGAAGGGAAGGGTCAATTTCTTTTTATACAGAAGAGAAATGTTACACATATGCATTTAAAAAAGAAAATTATCGTGATTTTAGTTTAAACAAGAAAATAAATCCTGGGGTGGAGCATTGCTTTCCAATAGAGCATGTAAATAAGCAACTTAGTATGCTGAACATTAGTTTTTGAATTGTGTGCCTTTCCAAGTCTGTGTAGTGGAACTAATCTCAGAATGATTATATAGCTAGAATTATTTGTTTAATAAATTATTTTGTACCTAATTTCTTATATATATGTTTAAAAGTTAGCAAACTTTCTTCTGTTCTGGCAGGTAAGGCTACTTGAAATCTCCATGCAATTCTGAAAAAAGAACTGTATTTGTAATAAGATCTGGTTACACTTTTATAATGCAGATTCTAATTACTTCCATTAATAATTAGATTTGCCACCATGTTTTCAGGATGACTGAAGAACAATTTAATAAGAAACCCACCAGGATGAGAAAATGTAAACTCTTTACATATACCATACATCACTCACTCTGCAAATGGTCCATGTCTTGTGCACTTTTTTCTTTCTCTTTGTCAGTAAGGATTCCTTCCTTTTTTTTCCTTTTTTTCTTTTTTTGTGAGATGTTAAGTGGATGGAATACCCAAAGTAAAAGCAAATATTTTTATTATGTTATTCTACATCTAGGACATCTTTTACTGTTCACCATAGGTGGTGATCTCTCCAAGAGGTCATGCAGCAATAAAACCCTAAGCTTTATCAAATGGCAGCTTGCTGTATCACAAATATTGAAGCTTGCAGTGCACACAGTGCACACAGTGATTAAAAACCCATCATTTGCTAAATGGTAGGGTCTATAAAAATAAGCTGGTTTATTTTTTCCAGGGATGGAAGGCTGATTTAGCAATTTATCAGACTGAAAAGCCTTTCAGTTTCTTCTTTCTTGAACTAGATCCTTTTAGTCAGTAAGAGCTAATTATGAATGCAACCCATTTTGAACCTGACATTAATGAGAGTAATCAAAAAATCCATAAAATCTATGCTGTTTTTCCTTAATAATGTTGCTAAACTGACCTTTTATTTCTCAAAATAAAATATTGTGGAAGTGGTAAACCCATAATTTACCATGTATTAAATAAACATTTTTGAGAATGAGACCTTTTATAGATAGCCTTCCAAACCATTAAATACAGAATGATCTACGAGTACAGTTTACCATGGTTTTTTTCCTCAGACCTTCAGAATGCTGTACAAACCTGACTTCTAGATGATTGATGATGTGTGGTGCTGCCTACTGAAACCTTACACATTGCTCAGGGGGCCAGCAGAATCTGGAAAAGTATGAGTTGCCCTCAGACTCTTGAGGAAGGTGAAGGTGAGAGTAATCTCACCTTGGGGAATGTGCAACCCCAAACTAACAGATAGCCACATCTTTTAGGTGGATTTTACAAACATTATTCTTTTACTTTAAATACCATTATTTTACTTTATTGTAATTTTTTCTAGTAACCTGTAGAGGTATTTTATATTGTAGAGCATTCCATTGCAAGGGAGAGGGGAGAGAGACACTGCCTAGAACAAATATTAAGAAGGTACCCCTAAACCTCAGGCAAATAAAAATATATAGTCTGTGACTTCTCAAAAAACTGCATTCTTTTCTAAAATCTGTTTCCATCTATGACAGAGATTTAAATCCTGTTATTTCTTGCTTACTGATTTTTCTCCTGTGTCCCATGCACACAGTGTGTAGCATTTGACTAAGAACAACATATTTAAGTGTAAGGAGGGAGTTTGACATTCAACCCTGAGGGCAGTTTGATCATTGACTCCACTGACTGCTTCAGCCTGATAAGTAGGGGTGGGCCATCTAATAGAAATATCCTGTAAAATCATTATTTTTGTGTAGAAACCCACTATACTTTAGACTAGAAGGAACATCCAGAGGTCATGTAGTCCATTCCAAACTCCAAGTCTAGGCCAAAAAGGCTGTAGGCTAATTTGTCTTTAAATTCTTCATTTGTAGTAGTTACTGTAATAGTATTTTGGGTATTCATGTCTTTTACTGGTGGGTAAACTTGTCCTGATCTTAGGTATAGGCAATACTTTTAAACTTGTGAAAATGTAAGAGATATCTGAGATATATCAATACATACATATTTCTCACATTTTCTTTTGCCATATCTCCATGAAACCATGTTTACCATGATAGCACATAATCATTTTTACAAATAACAATGGAAAAAATCCTACTGATACACGAAAATTCATAGAGGAGATTTCCACCTCTGATTAATCTTTTACAATAGTACTGTTTATGGGATATATATTTAGATGAACTTATGGCTTAATTATTTAGAACTATGGTAATTTTCATATTTAAATCAAGTGAGATAAATTTTATTAGTGGTATAAAGTTTTTAATCAATTTAATGATCTAATGGATATTTTATCCTCAGATCTGCTTAGATGATAAGAAACACACTTAAAAACTTCTGATCTAGAATAAATATCAAGGGATATGAAGAATTTAAATCATAGGCATTTGGGGAGAAAGGAAATGATCAGGTTTCTAGCAGTAGTAGATCAAGTTAGAGGTTATATGTCTAAAGCACAAATTTGAATTGAAAACTAAAATAAAAATGCTTTAGGATGATGAAGCAATCATCATCCATCTTAATACATATAAAAAACGCAGTAAAAGAATCCAAATTGAATTCAGAAGAAATAGTCCAAAGTTTTCTCCCTTTCAATAGTTGCAGAGATTCCCTGTCGTGTATTTTACATCATGTTATTTTATGAGAATTTAATTTTTGTTTTGTCAGCTTTAAGAGTCTCAAACAGTGAAATACCACTGTCAGGTCTCAATTATTCTCTCAAATTTACCATGGACTTGTTTGTGATTTTGAGGAGACTGGACTCAGGTAATAATAAATTTTATAGATACAATTATGGTAATTTGATTGGAAAGACACTCTCATGAAATGTGTTACTTTTCTCATTTTGCTCTATCTTATTTAAACTTATTTTGGTCATTTGGTTTCTCCAAAAAGTATCACTCAGCTGTTGTAAATTTTTCTGGCATAACTTGAAAAACATTGAAATTTACATTAGCTCATGAGTTGCACTAGGCTGTTCTGTTTGGCTCATAATAAGATAATTGGTATTTACACAAGGGTGCCTGAAAGTCCTAAGAGATGACTTTCACATAAAAAAATGGTTTTTTTTCTTTTCTGTAAATCTTAGTAAAGCATTGGGGTACAGGAATTAACATCAGTGATAACTAAGATGATTGATACACACACTGCATTTCTTTGTTGAAAAAATCAGCCTTTTATTTTTCAACTCTTCCCTAGAAATCTGACAAACCCTTGAAATTGATGTTTTGTTCAGTGTAGAATTTGGACTGGTTTAATATGAATTTCATTAATTTTATTATGAAATATCTCTTATGAAAGAATAAAAATATTTTGGTAAAATGGGCTTTATTTTTTTTATTTTTGTTTTTAGTTTTATTTATGGACTGTCATTCTAGTCCTGAATATCAGGAAGTTCCTTTGTATATCCTGAGGGCATCCCTACTCCCACAAATTGGAAGATTTGAGTGTGTGTCTAGCATGCTGCAAACCTACATCTTATGTGCTCCTCTCCTTCATATATTATTAAGTACCAGGGAAAGTATGACTTCATTCAGGAAAAATAACAGTCCCTGAAAACGTCATATGAATAAGTCCTGTGTACATTTAACAACAGACTTATAAACTCATGAAATCCCAATGCCTGCAAAAGGAGGTACCGACATAGTCTTTGACACTGTCTCTTAGCTTGAATAATCTTCCACAAACATCTGAGTTTTTCAAGAGTTTATATTAAGCAGAATTAGGATTTCTTAGAATTTGCTTGCTTATGGAGATCAATACTTCAATCTGAATTTTCATTAGTCTTTACTAATTCTACTTCTTGTGTCAATATGGATTATATAAAAGAAACAGAAGAATTGAAAATGGAATCATCAGAGTCAGTTGTTATAAAATTAATTGTTAGTTGTCAGAAAACTAAATCTCTGTTAAACTCTATTAAAATAGCTTTTTTGTCTGTGAGGGGCAGTAATTTTGATTGCAAAAGTCACATAAAATGAGTTTGCATCTGTCTTCAGATCCTTATAATATTATACCAGACAGACAGACATGTACTGCTTTGCAAGTAAACAACTTTTGATGTAAATGTCAAATTCTAACACAGTGATCTAATAGAACTCCTACAGGCAGAAAATCAAGTTATGATACATTTCTAACATAGTTGAAAATAGGCATGATTCTGTTGAAAAATCTAAAGATAACAATACATAAATTTTTTAGATAATTTGGAACTGCAATTTTCAGGGGATGTGTAACTGGAAAATCTTCTCTGAAGATCAAAATTTAATATTAAATGCAACTTGGAAAGGTGTTTTACACCCAACATTGCTTAATAAGCAAACTCTAGTTGTTCCCATCTTAAAACTCACAAGGGTAAAAGAAGCAGGTAAAATACAAACAAATGCATATTACACAATAAAAAACCAGTGCCATTAATTACTGTAGAGTAAAAGGTGATATTGCTGTTATTTGTACTACAGTTATATCAGTTCTTTTCTGAGTCAATAAATAGGTCTTAGCATACTGCATATAGAAGTGTATAAACTGTATTTTTTTCTCTTCTCAGGTGAAAGAGTTTTATATTTTAGAAGACAGATTTCAGGGAAGGATTATCCTTAATTGTGTCTCCATAATTTATATATTAGAGAACAGATTAGCTGTTGTTTCATTCAAAGATCACCGCTATGATAAGGTTCCAAACATGAGACAATTTTGCAGTTGGATGTAAGGAACTGGATTGTACTGGACACTTTTCTGGGTGTGCTTTAATAATCTCACCATATGTGCTGATCTCTTTATTCATGCAGTCCTGCAAGCTGCTTCTTAACAAATAACTTAATGACTAAAGGAAACAAAGGGAAATCACCATACGCTTCTCACGGCTTTGGTTTGCACTGCATGGTGTTTTTATTTCATATGATCTGCTCTTGGATGTCCTCAGAGGTACATTCCTTGTGGTTTAATAATGAGTCTCCATGGTATACAGATATGTGTGAAGAAAGTGTTTCATAGCTTGTAAGATATATGTATAATTCAGTGTAGGTTGCTTGGATTTCCAAAATACATTAAAGAAGGTTTTCCCTTCAAAGCATTTGAGTGAAACCAGCAGGTAATAAGGAACAATTTCACACAAACAGATAAAAACCAAACGAAACCAAAATCAAAAACCAACAAAACAAAACAAAACAAAACAAAAAAAAAAAGACCAGAAGAAGAAAGGAAAGCAAAGAATATAAATATTTTTTCATCACTCTCGGGGGAAAAAGTCACTAGCACATTGCCTGACACTTGTGCTTTTTAACATATATGTAAATGATCTGTAAGTAGGTAAAGAGTAAGGTGACAAAGTCATGTGCTTCCTGAAAGATAACTGAATTTGGAATGGCTCCTGTGTAAGTAATAGCTATATAGGCTAGTCTATAATTATGCTGTAGGACTTCTTGCAACAGGATGAATGGGAGCTCAATATTTTTCCAGGCACCACAGAGTAGTTGGATCTTTTCATGGTAGAGAAATCAGGCTATGGAATACAAATCTCTGTGTCAGAAAGTCACTGAGCTGCAAATTATAGGAGCTTGTAATCTGGGGTGGTAACTTTACAGTTCCTTTTTTCCAGACAAGGCCTACTACCCATCATTTGAAACACAGCACAAAGTGTGACGGATCTTTGGTTTGGCTCAGCCAGAGACTCTTGTATATTTTCTTGGATGTCAGAGAGATGGTGATATCAGATGACCACTCAGATTTTAGATACTTTTTGTTGCATTTTCCATACTGCTTTACACCTGCAATTTTCATAATGCTTGTAAATGAACTTGATAGAGTCAGTATATCCTCAAAAATTCTCCTAAAAAATAAGTAAAGGCTATTGTTATCACATTTAATTTTTACGCTGTACTACACAGTTATGCTCCTTTGATATTAAGAGGGAGAGAAGAGTAACAGAGAGGGAACGTGTTTTGACAGATTTCACATATTTACTATTTGTTTTATCTCTTAGGGTGTTGTGTTTCTCCTATGATTATAGAAGTATCTAAGAATGCCTCAATTTCTGTTATTCCAGGTGTCTTATATCAAGAAGTAATTTTCTTTGTCTCTTGCATGCAGTTTCCTCAGTCTCAGCAAAGCAGAAACCTGCTGTGTTCAAAGCCTTATCAATTATTTCTACTCCATAACAAACTCATTGCTTTCTCCAGAAAAAGGCACAAAACCCCAAAAATAAATAAAATAAAATTTACTGGAACTTTAGTGGTGCTTTTGGTTTTTTTGGTGTGTTTTTGTTTGTTTTTTTTTTTTTTTATGTTGACACTTTGAATTGATTCCCTTAGCTGATATCAAAATTGCTGTTTATTACATTGCACTGAGATTTTAGTGTTATGTGCAAAAAAAGATACAAGTCCTACAGAAAGATGGGGAATTTGTTTCAGGAAAATAATGAAACAGCAATAAAATAAAATAATGAAACATGCTGACAACAGCCCATCATCAATAACCTAATCTGAATTACTGAAATAGGATTTTAAGAATTCTTCACCATCCCCATGAGAATTCTTCTGGGAATTTTATACCAAAGGTTCATTGTATCAATATGAGATTTTGAAGTTTCCTTATTTTTCTCAGACATGCTGCTCTTTAAGAATGCAGAAGTATAATTTTTCGCGAAAAAATTGAAACTTTTTGAAGGAATAAATTGTTCAAACTGATTTTTTTTTTTTTGCAGTAGCACAAGACAGAGAAACAGGTTATAACTACTTT
Organism: Loriotus luctuosus; assembly: GCA_035582745.1. Taxonomy (NCBI): domain Eukaryota; kingdom Metazoa; phylum Chordata; class Aves; order Passeriformes; family Thraupidae; genus Loriotus; species Loriotus luctuosus. Next base: position 111,599,785 of record JAWWEY010000115.1, on the reverse strand, counting down.
GATTCATCCATTCTTTATGTCATCCAGCAGGTTTGACATGCAATTAACTCCATAAGAAGAAATTTGCTTCCACACTAAGAATTTGTTTTATCTTCACTCAGAGAAATTGCAGGTTTTTTTCTGGTTACTTCCTGTGTCTTTCTAGAACTTGAAGAATGATACTTAATAGGTTTGCCAAAATACTATTTTTCTCTTGGTAGTCAGTGCTTAGCTGCAGCCAGTCAGAGGGTGGATTTGGGTTTTTTTGTGTGTGTGTGGTGGGTATGGGGGTTTTTTAATGTTGCTTGGGGGGTTTTGTTATTTTTTGGTGGTTATTTTTATTTGTTTTGTTTTGATTTCTGTGATTTCAATATCTGATACTAATAAAAACCAGAAGACACAATTTTAGCACTTATGAATTTCCCATGTTACTCCTTCCTTATTGTGGTCTCATGATAAGTGAATCTACAGGCTAAAGACGTTAGGTACTGTTGCTGCATGTTGGTTTGGAGGCACCAAAAAATTAGCTTGTTTTTTTATCAAATGGTTGTCTTCAGCCATCCATAAACTCAAGGAAGCAAATGTATCTAATACTATTTCTGACTCTTTGGCAAAAGAAACTAGGTTTTTCAGAAAAAGAAAATGTGAAGAGATACAGCGATGTTTTCTGAAAAAATATATGACATTTTGTAAACTGATTTCTGGTGGTAAAAGGGATGAAAATAGCTATCATGCTAATCAATTAAATGTGTTTATAAGCATTGCTTTTTTCTTGCATTAATTCTACTCCATTGAATAAAATCAACTGTGAATAATTTAAAAATCAAAAAAATTGATTTGCATATGTTTCAGAAAGATTTCTGATTTTAAGATCTAAAAGCACGCTTGCATTCTACTTTACAATTATTAGTTCAACTTGAGGTAGCTTCAGCTAGGGTACCCAGCCGCACAATTCTAGTGGTGCTGAGCATGATGTCTGGCTTTTTTGAGCTTTTTGAAAGTTTCAATCTGTAAGCAGGATCTGAGGTAGCTTAATGTTTCTCTGACTGCTTCTCAGCTTTCTTGACTCCAAAATTTATGGTTTTGTTATCTCTGAACATTGCTAACACAGAGCCAAGGTCTTTTCTGTTTTTATACTGCCATGTGGACAAGGGAGTAGGGAGTGCATGGGAGACTGGGAGAAGGCACAGCCAGGACAGGTGACCCAAACTGACCAAAGGGATCTTCCCGAGCATGTGGGATCATGCTCTGTGTGTGAGGTGGGAGGAAGAAGGAGGAAGGGGGGACATTAGAGGTGATGGTATTTGTCTTCCTAAGTAACGATTATTTGTGATGGGACCCTGCTCTTCTGGAGATGGCTGAACACCTGCCTGCCCATGGGAAGCAGTGAGTTGTTTTGCTTTGCTTGTGTTCATGGCTCTTGCCTTCCCTATTAAACTGTGTTCATCTCAACCCACAGTTCTCTGCCTTTTACCCTTCCTACTCTCTCCCTGATGCTGCCAGTGAGGAGTGAGCTTTCCTACTGGCTGGGGTTAAACCACACCACCAGATGATCCAGCTCTGCTGGGCACAGATCTGCACATCCCTGCACACTGCCCTTCTCCCATCACACAGGCAGTCTGTGAAGTCAGGTGATGGATGAGAAGAGAAGGGCTAAATACAACACTGCCTGGTTAAGCTCATCTTTCAAGTCTTTACAGTATGTTAAACCTTCCCCTGAAGCATGCAATGGTGGGCTAGCAGCAATGTTGAAAATTGCAACTGCTTCAGAATAAAAAATAAGAACATTTTTGTGAGTACAGAAATGTGGGGGGAAAAAGATAGTGACAGAATATAAGTGGGACTGAATTAAAAAGTCATTTATTCTGATGTTACTATCATGTGATTTTAGGAATGTAGGAAATTGGTAATGAAATTCTTTTAATAAAATTTACATCTATCTCTCTATAAATACTAATGCTTATATGTTTCTCTATTTCTGTATTTAGTATTCCATTCTTGAACCTTGCTTAAAATACTCTTTGAGTTGTGCCTACTTTAGTTTGTACTTTTTACTATGAAGGATAAACACCCATATTTCTCAAATTTTGTTTGAAGAATAAGTGTGAGAAGAGTTGTTTTCAGCATTTCTGTAAAAATTGTCAACAGGAATTGCTAAAGACTTGCTGTTACAGAAAGATCTTATTCTGTGTTATTCATTTTGACTTTCTTGTCCTTCAGCTGGAATTCAAAGAACATTTGTTTCCCATGTTTAAAAGCTGCAGGTTAAGCTTTGTCAAAATTAAATAAAATATGCACTCCTTAAAAATCCCCCATATTTTCATTGGATTTGTTCCAGTATTAGTCTTCAATTTATTTTAAAAGAATCAAAGAGGACAGAATAATTTGTTTGTGAGTTGACATAATATGACCTATTAGAGAATTCTGGGTATTTCCAGGCAAGACAGATAGTAGCATAACAGTGATAACTGTGTGTACTTTTTTTTTTTTGTGGGTAGATTGCCAGTAATTTCTTCATAGCATTTTGGCCATTTATGGATCAGCAGGAAGGCTTTTAAGATAAGAAAAAGCTTATGGCTTTTTCTAGTCATTAATGAATGGCTTTGTCCAGTCATTAATTAAGATGGGAGTTACTCAAGATTCTCTTTCAATGCATCTACACTGCAGAGGAGTTGAACAAATGCCACTGATGCTGCATTGGGTAATATTTGACTAAGTCCTCAAAATTGCTTCTTGGGCTGCCAGTCTATTGGCTATACACAGAATTGACAGAAATCAGGAATGGGTTTACAGGTAAACCTCCAAAGACCTTTAACAAAGGAAGTTTTCCCCCTTGTTTTCCCATGGTTACACTTCTTGGTAATTTTTCAGGGAACGTGAAAATGTTGTTGCATTAACTTGCTTTGTACAGCAGACTACAGAGGGAAAGAGCTGTGGAGACTGATCATTCTCCATAGACTGTGTTTTCAAAACCAGAAATACATAGTAAGGGAAATCTTTGAAATTTATCTTCTGAAAATTATCTCCACCTGGGATTGGAGTCAATGTCAGTAAGGAAGATGAGAAAGCTTGCGCTGGGATGCAGCTTATCTAATTCTGTCACTGGTTTTGTTGAGTGTGGCATTAAAATCATAGGTTACAATCCCTAATTAAATGATGGGAATGACTCATACATTTTCAACAGTTGCTTCTAGCTTTGGTCAAATGCTGATCACCCTAACCTCCACTGATTAAATGAAATTCAGTTTTTAAAAATATACACCAGTGAAAAGTTCCTCTGACATATGAGTCACACAAAATTATTCTCTCTTCCAATTAATTTTCTTAGATTTTTTTTGGCCAAGCAAGTGAAACAAAAGTATTTATTTAATTCTAGGTAAATCTTTTCTTCTCCATTTTTCCTTACATTCCTAAACCCTTTCTATCCTTCTCTCCATCTGACATTTACACATTTTACTTGCTTATTTTCTGTAAGTGTTCTGTTTACATATTTTTTCTCGTTTCCATATTACATTCTGTAACCCTTTAGGCTTCCTCTTTAATTTGCTGTTGTCTTTTGTTTTGTGTCATTCAAAAAATATACATAACCATCTTTACCCTTAAATGATATCAATTTAAAAAAAAGGGAAAGTTATTAATTTAATTAATTAAGGGGAAATAGAATACCTTTAGCCAGATCCACATAAATATGCATCATTTTAAGTATAGGTCGTGGGTTTGGTTCATGAATTGCCTCTTAACTATCCAGTTTCTTTTGCCATTATCTCTTAATGTCAGTTTTAATATTAACTTTTAAATGTATATTTTTAGGAATGAAAGAAGAATGTTTTGACTGTATAATAAAAGTGGTTCCTGAAATGCAATCCAAATTTATAGTTGAGATTTACTGTGCTAAAATTTGAAGACCTCAGAATAAAGCACCTGAAAATATCTCGTAGCAGACAAAAAAAGTAGAGATAAAATTAAATTTAAACCCAACTTGTTACAAAAATGAAAATTGGTTCTTTGGTTCAGAGAACTTGTCAAGGAGAAGGAGAATATAAGTCCAAGTAGTTCTGAAATAATTATGAAGGATGTTGTGCAAGTTGTTCCTAGGGTTACATTTGTTTTGCTAGAAATACACTTGTGAGAAGCACTTTGATGGGATATTTGTAGGAAAAAAAAAAGTTAATATGGATTAGACAATTTACTGCAACTTAATTAAAATCAAGAGAAGTAAAGTCACCTTCAGCCTTTCCATGAACTTCCGTGTGGGATAGATCAGTCTGGTGAGCTGCTCATTCAGCTTTGGGAGTGCTGCAGTGATGCCAGTAATATTTGTGAGAAAACTGACACTTCTAAGTGCACAAGCCAAATGAACTTACTGATCTTGTCAAAGCAATCAAGCAAACCTATCATCCATCCTCTAGATACCTTGGAAGACCTGAAACTGAAATGGGTTTTAGAAGGTAAACAACTCCACTAGAAGAGAGGAAAAGGCTTGCATCTCAGCTGAAAGCCTAATCACTATCTTGTCATCACAGAGTCATCAGATCAGCCTGAGAGACTGTAGCACAGCTCTCCCACATGCAAAAGTGCATCAGTGCTTAGCAGTTCTTATCTGTGATATTTCGGATGTGGTATAAATTCCAAAAAACATCTTTCCATCTGTCTTTACAAATAAAATGTGTTGACAGGAAAAAAAAAAGCTGCTTATAAATTCCTTAAGTTTTTGAAAAATCATTAAAACAAGTAGATAAAATGAAGGTCACCTGTATACTAAAGACTTCTAAGGCCTGACCTCCATTTCACTATTGCTTCTTATGTTCTTTAGTTCATGTAACTTTTTCCTAATTGAATAGATCTTAACCTAGCAAAAGGTTATGCCATTAAAATGCATGGCTATCTTATTTGATGTATAATCATTTAGACGTGAAAATATTTAACTTCAAAGTGTGATATCCTAAGTTTTTCCAGTCCTTCTACTTCCTTCAATTCAGGAGCCAGGCTGTCTAATGTTTCTTCTTGTGGCCATGGAAGACCCTGAAGCATCAAATTACATTGGTAATAAAAGTATTATGTTCTCAACAAAACTGTGGCTTTAGCACAGACTGTTTCATGCTCAGACAGTTACAATGCCTGTGAAGGACTCGTTTCATAATGACCATAAAACTGAAGTTTTGAGAGCTTTTCATTGAGCTGGAGGGCTTAAGGGAGCATACCAAGCAGCATCTTTGGGACAGCAGGGCCAAGCTGAAATGTTATTAAAAGGTTGCATGAAGTGAGTCATAGTTGCTGAATGTAAGCTTATCTAATTGTACCTTAGCATTTGATTTGTTAAAAAAGTGTTTCTTAATAATATGGTTTTCCAGTTCAGGGAATTTGAAGGACACAGTGCTAATACCAGGCAAAAACAAATATCAATTTAGATACTTTTAAAGAGTATATGAAAAATTTGGTTTGGAAATTACAGGCTGGGTTAGTTCTTCCCCCCATACCCCCTCTTTTTCTATTTTTCTTTTTTTTTTTAACAGGAAATACTGCTTGTGTTTAGTGATAGCTGATTACTCTTGGGGAAGAAAAATTGTTAATGCTGTAAAATGAAAATTTTCATCACTATGTTTTTTTAAAGCACATATTAATCAAATTATTGTATTAACTGTTTAAAGAGTAGCCTAGTTTCCTAGAGTAGCCTAGTTTTCCTATGCAAAACTGCCTAGTGAGGATATGACCCTTCATTTCTAATACTAATATGGGAATATCAAAAAGAATTCTGAAAACATAAGAAACGTATTTGTGCATAAACCAGGTCTGTAGTTTTACATTTGCCAAGCATTAATATCCATTACATTTTACCCATTAAAAGGTTTTCATTTCAAGAAAAAAGTCATGCCACAATATCATGTTCATGTCATATCATGTTCTGAGTTTCTAAACATTTTATGTGCGTTTTTGTTTATATAACAAATCCTTAGTATCACTTTTTGGCTTGTGTTTGTGTTTATGGTGGAAGACTTAACTGCTGACAGAAGAGTGGGGCAAGACTTAATGTCTCTTTTTGTAATTCAGTCATAACATTTCAAGGATGCAGACTGGTAATTAACTTCATGATACTGTAGTTTTGTCTAAGGACCACTAATTTTATTGTAATTACACTTTATAATTCTAATAACATTTATGATTCCATTATGACTGTTGTTAAGGAACTTCACAACTAGACTGAGAGATAAATTGAGGAAAACTGCAATTTTAAACAATTTAAACATCCATTATACTCCTTATACTCAATCATTACTGTTTGTGTGGCCAGACTAGGCTAAATGTGGAATAAAAATATTGTTTGGATTTATGGTTTACTGATGAACCAACCAAAGCACAGAGGGAGAGTAGGACAGGACAGTGCAGCACTGAAACATAGCCTTAAGACAAGACTTAAATCTGGCTTTAACTGATGGCATTTATCAATCTTTTTCATCGGATGACTTCAAAGGGAAGTAATTTAGGAGCTTTGCATTGATTGCTTAAATGGCTTCTTGCCAAAAATCAGTAAATTAAGCAGTTTAATAGTCTTTAGTTTAATCTCCAGGTCTTGAATCATATTTGAATTTCTGTGTCTGCTTTTCTGCATTGGAAATTTTTTCAGAATCCCCTAGCTATAGACAAAAATATTTAGAGTTTTCTAGTTTTCTTTCATTGAAACATTTGTCCCCTCATACCAGCAGTGACCATCAGAAGCAGATCCTCTGTATGCTTCTGTTCTGCTGCTTGATGTCAAATTTCTGGTTATGCTTCCTCAAACCCAGAAATTCTTCAAGGTAATAGTTGCATGCCTTAAATGTTCATGAGAAAATATCAACCTCTTTCTTTTCAAGTATCCTGGCAGAGTGGCTGTAACTGCATAAAGGGTGCCTGAACTGCTGATTAAGTCTGACTGTGAGCAATCTTAGAGATGAGGACAAGTGTTCTGGCTCCAGAGAGGGAGTAATATAACTGAATATAAATTGCTATTTTAAGGTTTTATTTTATGGCCCAAGGACTGGACATTTTCCTGCTGACCTAGTCAGAATCTGTCTTAAAAAATCTGAAATGGGAGCAAACAAGGTATGAAAATAATACCTTATGCAAAAGATGCTAAGATTCAGCAGCAAACTTCTGTTTAAATGATTAGTGTCCTTTCACCTTACTATGCAATAAAATGTGACATAAAGGAGAAAGGAAAAAAATTACAAAAAATATTATTTTAATCTGAATTTAAGGAGAATTTAGTGGATCCTGTAACAAGAGAGAGATGGCATATCGGGTTTTCTACTTTGATATATATTTATTTTGTCTTATTATTCTGAAAACGGATTTTTTTTTTAGAATTTACCATCCCCATCATGTTATTTTTTTTTAATCTAAGAGGTCAAGAAGTTATGTGTTGCTACCACACTGCTGTGACTAAGAATTTGGAAAGAACTTAATTTTAAAAGCTTTTTATAAGTATCAACACTTGATAATTGAAACATTTTGGTCTTTTCCTTTCTCAAGTGAAGTCTTAGTTCTGAAAATATAAAGCAAAATGCTTATACAGAAGGCATGGAACACTATAATGTAGGTCATGAAGATAGGTGTTTTCATTCTACATTTTTGCATGTTAATGACTAAAAATCAAAACTAGAAAAGTAATGACAAAATTTACTGATGATTAAGATGTGATAACTGGACTTTGAAAATGTGTTTCAATATAAGGTAAGGCAAAATTGTATCCAAGGCGAATGTCTAAGGTAATAAAATCTGATAATTCAATTCAGCAAGTAAGTGAAAAAAAATTAAAATGTAAACAAATAATAGCTTTTCTCCTATTTGCATTCTCTGTCTGTTTTCATGTTTGCCTCATTATCAGCATTCAATGTGATGCTTAATACTAAGATAGAATCTATAATGAATTTCTTTTTAAAAAAATTATTTACATACTATCCATTGACCTGATTGTTTTATGTGAATGGTGGCTTATACATGGCCTCAGAATTTACTGTCTTTGATTTACTGTCCTGTGACAACAATAGTGACAACATCCAGTAAGTTCAACTCTTAAAAAGCAAACTGTCCTCAGGAATATGTAATATACACCAGCCTTCCAAAGATGGATCTAAAAATCTGGCAAAGCTGCTGCAAAGATATGCAATATTCTGGAATGGAAGCAGCAGGTGGAATTTCCAACTCCAAAGCAAGAATTTTTTCAAAGGCAAGAATTGTTATTTAACACATCCCATACTAATATTACATACTGTGACAGGGTCTATAGTCAAAAGAAGGTGAACTAAATTTTGAAGAAGTGATTTGATTTCAAAATGTATCAGTTTTTTGGTCATGTGCCCTATTAAAAAGGCTTGTTTTGAGCCCTTAGGTTACTTTCAACAATATTGTAAAACCCAGAAAGGTTCTAGATAAAAAAATAATGTATTTTTGCCAACAGAGAAAGTATCTAAAGTTTCTCCACTTAAGTAAATATCGTGATGTGAACTTTCAGTGTTTTTTTCTTTTTAGCACTTGAAAACAAACACCCGGTTGAATTTCTTCAAGCAATAACTAGATGGAGACAGTTATTTATCACTTTATCCAAGTTAATAATTATTATTGTTGTTTGCAGCTGTCATGATTGTATTGTGTACAACACTGAATCAGCAATTTGTCCTCTGTTGGCAGGTTAGAGGGAGTATAATATATGCAGAACTATAGATTAATTTTAACCCATCTCAGTGCCCCATGCTTTAAAACCGTGACCTAGATTGGATTCTCAAGGTTTTAATACTGTGGAGTTATCTGGTATGTATTTATAGATGTATGCATATATGTATTTATCAGTTTATTTTGGGATAACTGTCATTGTGTTTTTCTCCTAAGTAAAATCAATCAAATTGGGTTTGAATTATAACTCATTACTCTGAATATGAAGCTACTCTGTAAGCAAACTGATTGGCATAATAAATACTGTGCGCAGATTGCGATGGTCACAAGGACCATTGGCCCAAGTGATGGTCTATAGGAGAGACAGGAAGAAGGAAAACAGTTCTACGGCTCAAGTAGGAGCTAAATGTCAGTAGAAAATATCAAGCATGTTATACTTTAACTTTCATTGCTCAAAGAAGTAAAAGAAGATTTTGTGGTGAAGCACGTGGTTTTCTTCAAACTATGGCAGCTGAAGGAAGCTCTATGAAAGTAGTTGTGATGGAGTTGGAGAAATGAACACTGAGCTAAGAACTGAGGCAGTCCTCACCCCTACAAACCTCTTCTGCATCCAGAGAGATATTGTGAAGCATTTCCATATTTGTGTATGTTCCCTTCTCCAGGGGAATAACAACCAGCAGCTGCGGTCAGGCTGAGGGGGCAGGAATCTCACACAGGTTATTTGGTTCCTGATTTCTGTGATTTCTCAGGGGTTTCCATGGTGCCACTCACTACTTGCACTTGTGCATAGGGATTATTTATCCACAGTGTAGCATAGTAAGTTTAGACCACATTTGCTTTCCAGAATGTTTAACCTATCTTTTATTACACATCTGCATAAGATTTTGCCTGTTCAGCTTGGTGTTATCAATCTCCATTTACACTTCTGTCATCCTACTTTAAATCCTAAATGTCCTTAGTCCTGGTATATTTGTTCATGTCCTGTTTACAATATTGGTTTCTAAAAAATTGTTCTGAAACACTAAAAGACAAGTTTGAAAGGCTTCCTTATGGCATAAAGTTAAATATAGCAAACAAACTCAAATGCAAGAATGAAAGTACTTTAATGGCTTAATTGTCTCATTAAAGTTTGCTATGAGCTGTGAAATTCTGACTTTCTGCAAATGTCTTTGAAGATACTATTTTCATTAATCATGCAGCAGCTTTTAATAGAATGAATTTATTAAGGGAATATTTGGCAAAGTAATAGATTTCATACTATGTAAAAATTCTATTTTCCTTAGTCAGCTACAACCAGAAGTGCTGAGAGCACTTCATCTATGCCACAGATACTTGAATAAAGGAAAACACAGATCTTTCAAATACCTTAGAATCTCAGTTTGAGAACTTAATGTGAAGCTTCCATCTGGAAATTGCAAGGCCAGATGGTTGTATAAATCCCAGAAGAAAATATACATCTGTCATTTTTTTTTATAACTGGTTCTATTTGAAGAAGGATTTATCTAATCAGTTTGGCACATCATTTAGCATGTCAATCGTGCATTCTGTAGCCCTCAGCTCTCTTTGTACCAAGTCCTCTTTCATTTGTAGGATGCTGTGGAGGTAATAATTTCTCTAACCAGATGCAGGATGACTGCTGATTTAAATTGTTTTATGCAGAAGCATGATGAAGAAACACAGATGAATATAATTGAGTAAAATTTTTTAATAAAGCTTCTTGCCATTAAGTGTACTTAGCTTCTAAATTTACCTGTCATACCACTGCTCTCCATCATAAAAAGACACTCTCTAGAAAAATCTTTAACAGGGTAATAGAAATAAGCATATTGACTTAGAGGAAATTCGCTTTAGAGTCCTGTACTACTTCAATAATCCAAAGGAACAAAACCTACTTTTCCAAGTAATTGAAAATCCACAGTCTATCAAAATTTGAATTTATGGAGACATCTGATTAGACTCTCTTCCTAAGAATCCTTAAGCCAGTACTTTAGAATAGGATGTCAGTATCTATACTAGTGAGGAATAGCATGGGGTGTGTGAACCTTAATGTGGATCTTCTTATTATGCACATGACAAGTGACAGAACATGAAGTCTGTCTTTATTAAGTTTTACATTTGCAGCAGGTAAACTCTCCCATACATCCATACATCATGCTGTGTATTACATACTTACTGGAATTTCACCGCTGTCCTTTAAAAATTATATTTGGGTGTGATATTACAGCCCACTCTACCTAGCAATTTTCTTCTGATATATTTCATTGATACAGATTAAATCTGAAGAGCAGAGAAACATGAATTGATTACTTTGCCTTTCACTGCAACATACAGTCCTCTAGTCTGGTCCCTGCCTGAGAAACCATAGATAGGGTGATGTAACACTCTACAAGAGATGTATATTTCAGAGCTACTTTCTTTTCAGCATTTTAGTCTGGAACATCATATTTGAAGCTAATCTCCCAGTTGCATCTTATTACTTTGTCTTGATTCCCATCAGAGAACTTGTAAAGCAAAACAAGTAATGTATTTCAATAAATAAAACAAAACAAAACAAAACAAACAAAAAAAAAAAAAAAAAACAACAAAAAAACCCAACAAAATGCCAGCCAGGAATGAACAAAATAACTTCAGATCCAGAAAGGTTCATTGGACAAGACTGAAGCTTATAGTTATTTCTTCCTCCTTGAAATTGATATAAAAATAATTTCCTCTTCAAGACAAACTCTTTTTATTCACATATTTGCTCCTACTACTGGGACACATTTTTTCTAGTCTAGGTAGAAATTTACCTTTGCCTTGGAAAACTATTTTTACAGCAATTCCTCCTGGAGAGGTCAATTACTTATTGACCTTACAGAGAAAAAATTGTCTTCACTAGAATTTTTTCAGAGATGTCTACTGTTTTTTTTTCTGCTAATACTTATCTTAACTAAATATAATGAAGGTGGCACACATGACTAATTTCATTTATAAGTTCTTTCTATGAAAGAAGTGTCACAATGAAAAAAACCCAGATCCCAACACACAAATTGTTCTTGGTTTTAAGGTTCACATATCTTTCCAGCCTTTATTAGTGGGTATTAATCAGCAACATAGAATTATTTGAAGATGTGCTAGGATGAATTTAATTTTATTAGGAAAATAAAACCTGTGCATGGATTGAATACTTTTAAACGATGGTGACGGTGCTGTCTTTTGATCCAAAACCATTAAGTCATCAACATCACACAAGAGTATTGAAATTTATGTTTCAATTTTATTCCCCTCATGATAATTTTGGAGATGTCAGTACAGTAATAAAGAAAAGAGCGAACTGCATCTCAGGATCAAAATCTGCCATATGCATTTAATTGCATTAGATGGTTAAAACTTCCCAAGGAATACTGGCAGATCTGCTCAGTGGCTTGATTTTTAGAAGAGGAGTCTCACTAGGAACTAACAGCACACAGTGTACTGTATATAATGGAAGAAAATTATGTAATATGTATGTGAACTGCCAAGTTTATTCTCACAAAGAGGTTCAAATTGAAAAAAATTATCATTTATTATTGCAAATATTTTAATGAGATTCTCCTGTCAGGAGATGGAAATAGCTAACTTTAAATTATTCAGTACAATTACAGCTCTTCCCTTTAATAGCATACAGAGTAGCCCTTTTAATGATAGAAGTCTTAACCTGCAAACCAAGCCAAAGCTTTCAAATTATCTCTCTCCTTATTTCATTTGTTCTAATCTGATGAAAATGGAAAAAATCAGTTCCAAATACGCTGTACTCATGTCACCAAACAGAATGAGCAAGCAATTAGAAAATTAAGCTAAATCTATTTTCAGGAAATTAGTTAAAATTAGAATACAGGTACTGGCAGTCCTCTGCCACGTGATATCTATGACTCTGAATGTCATAGTACAAATTTCAAGTCTGTTAAATGAGCAGTTCTCTGTTCTGTCATTGCCTGGATGTTTCTACTTACAACTCTTGACTTAAAGCACCGAATCTTAATGTAATTTTGGAAACGTATTTACCACTTTTCCCATTGTTGATTCCTTCAAATTCTAGCAAAAATCTTAAAAGATGCAGTTCTTCTCACTCTTCAGGTGTCTTACCAAACTCCCATATCTATCAGTTTAATTCCAGTGGAAGAAGTATCTCTAGAAGACCTGACAGCAATTTTTTAAACATGAAGTAATCTGATTTTAGGGACCATGCCACCCAGAGAGAGAGACTTCCTTGTAATGTCATATAACATGAATTTTTGCAATAGAAGATGTTTATGGATAAAGTAATACATTTACTTATTAATTTTGCAGTAGTGAAGCAAACTGTAAGAAAATTATATGCTTTGTAAGACGTTCTTGCAAAACTGTCTGAAGATTCACTGATATATGCTGTTATACTGTAAGCAAATATTAAATGAAGAAAGGTCTAAATACTTACATATCTGTTCTTTTTTTAATGAATGTCATGCACAAAGGCTGAATGTCATGTTAGTATTTGTACATCTATTATTATCTCCAAATTTTATGAGCACTGCTGATTTTACAAGATCTTTTTGTGACAAGAAGCGCTATCATTATTTCCAAATCTCTTTGAACTTCAACAACTTGTGAATATTAACCCTGGTCTCCTGCTTGTCATTCTGATCAACTGCAGCCAACTTAAACTCATCAGTCATGTCACTTAGGTCATTGAACTATATTCTGGAGGTAGCAAGTCAGTCCTAATAGCAAGTCTTGTGTTGGTTCATACATGCCATTCTATCTGTGAATTTATTCTCATGCTGGAGAAGATTGGTTTTAGCAGAGCCTATCTTTTTATTTATCTTTTATATGTAACATGTAACTTATATGAGTGTTGATTTAATAAAATATTCCTCTACAGAAGTCAAGATTTTTTGCTATTGGAAGTATAAATATGTATTAAAAGTGAGTATTCTCTTGGCCTCATCCAGAAATGGCACTAACCCACCTCAGTTTTTTAAAGGCAATAAACTCAGAGGTCTTCCTGAATTAAAACAGCTGTGGTTCCTGTTCATGCTGAAGTAAAGCAAGTTCAGATTAAGGCATTGATTCCCAGGAGCAAGGGAATGAAAGGCTGAAATGGGTATATTATGCAAAACAGCTTGTATCACTGAAGCAGGATGTAGAATGACTGCTGTTAAAGCATACATCTTTTTCAGTGGGAGTCAAATGTAAGTCAAGATAAAAATCTGTGAGGCTGTGTCTTTCCAACAAATGAAAGAAAGCACTAAAGCAACTGTTCTCTGAGCTGACCTGAAATGAGAACCATATCTCGGTCTCTAATTACCATCTCCTTTTTTGGACAGGTAACCTGAGATATTTCTTTTCAGATGTGTTATTGACTGTGACTTTAATTTGGCATTTATACTCCTGATCATCAGAGGCATCAGCAGAGTTAGCTAGGTTTAACAGCTTTCATAGAACATGTTGCAGCAGAAAGGCAATCTGTGTTTCACATTTGCAAAGCATTGCTCCTATCATACCAGGTCTCTAATTGATGTGGTCTGTACTGACTTCTTCCTCACTAAATGATAGTCAGAAGTAAATTGCAAGGCACAAAGAAAAGTACTCCTGACACCAGCTGAGTGAAGGGATGCCTGTGGTCCCACCTTTCCCTGCCTTCAAATGTTTTGTGCTGTGGAAAGATCAGTTCTGGTAGCTGTACAGAAACAAGTGTAAAATCAAGAAACAGAAAAGGCTAAAGGCAAACAAGAGAAAGCAAACTCAGAGACTTGTTTTGACGAATTCCAAAACATTCCGAACATGTGACAAGCAATAACAGCTTCATCCTTAACATGCTGTGTTCACATTTGATCTGCTCTTGGGCTGTAGATGCATTTCTAATTCAGGCATTTAATATTAAAAATTATCTGTTACTTGTATGCATAACTTTTTAAAAGCTACAATTCTTTGCAGAATCTAGAATTTAAGTATCCATCCAAGTGTTCTGTAGCATCAGTGTCAGCTAACAGTTCTGCAGTGGTGGCACACAGAAACTTAAAGCCTAATCATCTTTTTATGAGAAATCCTTTGGCTGTTTTTAGTGTGAAGTAGTTTTGGAAAACACAGTTTCCTAACACACCTATTAGACCAGTTTTAAAAGCCAGGAGGAAGTCAAGTAGAAAGAATTTAAATGCAATTCATTACACTCAGATAATTAAAAAAAACCCTACATCTGCAAAATTAAAGAACTCATCTTGGATTTGTTTCAGACCTGATCATCCTTATTCATCAAGGTTGTTATGAATTCATTTCTAAATAATAAAGGTGTATTATTTAATATCTGAAGTTAGAACTAGTTTTCCCCATAGAAGTGGCTTTATTTATGTACATTTTAATCTACCAAGTCAGTCAATCTCATATTTTTTTTCCAGTTCATAGTAAGTGTTTGCTTTTATCACTGTTCCTCCATCTTTTCATTAGTTTATCTAAATTCTTTAGGAATATATCGAAAAATAGGACCCTTAAAACTCTGAACTGTCAAAGACTCTTATCTAAAATAAAGACAATTTTCCTGCTCTCTTTAACGTACCTCCTAATTACATATTTATCCCAGGTCCTTCCCTTCTGCCCGGTGTCTTAGAAATTTCCTGAGGAGGCACTTAAGAAGGCACTGGAAAAATCATTTGGAGCTTCAAGTAGACAAGGTTTTTTTGATCAATGTTTCCTTAACATAAGACACCTGACCAACAGAAACAAAATAAAAGTCTCTTTAATGTAAATGGAGTAAGTTTATGTTTTAGGAAACTTATGTACGCACTATGATATGTCAGGAATACTAGAATATTTTTGATTTTTTGCCAGTAATTCAGATAATATTGTAACAATTCTATGACCATGTAAGTGTTAAAAAGGGGTGAGATTTTGAAAGCTTTAATTTGACAGAGAAGTTTGCAAAAAAGGAAAATAAAAAATAAAAGGTCATTAGAATTTATTTAAAAACTGAAGAAAAACTTTTAAAATACCTAAAGAATATTGAGGCAGTGCATGGGGGGAAGGAAGCTTCATTTACAAAACATCTGCTTTGAAAGTTACACATGGGAACTTTCCTCAGGCCCTGTGTTTTTCTCTGGCACTGTCAAGTGAGGTGCAGCAAGGAAAATTAATACTGTAACTTGATTTCTGCTTAAAAGTCAACTGGGCCATAAACCTGTTTCAGTTTTGCTGGTTGGATTTGTTTCAATTTCTTTCCTTGACTTTGCTTTATTCAGTAGATTTTGTTTCTTGTGCTTGCTTAACTTTGGTCATGAGGCATTTCTTGTTTTCAGTTAAGGGTAGAATTATTATTTTCTTGAAATATAGAAAATCCCTCAGCTATATGTTGCATAAAGTGTTTCAGTTGTTTTGCCAAGGCAAGGTTTGTCAGCGTTCAACAAAGCAGAAAAAACTTGTCAGGAAAGGTTTCTGCTTCTAAAATCTCAACATCATCTCTAATGTAATAGAATTACTTGACATTCCTTTGAAGTTCCAAAGAATTTTTATCTGCTGTAAGAAAAACTTAAATAGATGAATGCTGTTTTGAATTTTTGCCATTTTTAGCCTAATTTTCTCCATGAAATGTTTAATTTTCTCATGAAACTTGCACAATTCACATGCAATTTTCCTTTTCCCAGTGTTAATTTTTCATTTCAGGTAAAAATATCAATATAAAATGTATCTGAGGGAAAAAGTATTCGCTAAATGCTGTTCAAGAATTTCCAGTTTAGTGCTGAAGTGAAGCTCATGAACAGCTTTGAAGGAGTAGGTTTGTCTTTTTACCCAAAACCAGACTTTTTAACTGGACACATATTTTTTGTAAAAATTATAATTTATAATTGCACTATTTTTTTCTAGAAGAGTCTATGAATACTCTTAGAGTAGTCAAAATTCTAACAGAGTACATGGTAAAATATAATTTAAAAAATAAAAAAAAGTATCTGATTCTTGCAAAATTTTATTTAAATTGCACATTTTTACTTGCTGCTGCTGCAACCTCCAAGTAAAAGATCAGTCTAAACAATTACATTTTAGAGAATTACATTTTTGGAAAAGATGTTTATAAAATGTGCATTGAAAACATTATTTTCCTTACTTTGTAATGGTCACTTTTATGTACAATAAGCATAAAATTATTCCTATAAACTTAATGAAATAAAATTTTATAGGACGTGATATCTAGTCTGCTGAACTTAAGAAAAAAACCACTTATGGTCTAGTGCTTATGTTTTACTGTGTAATTTATCTTTTGCAAAAGCTAGCAATGAGAGTACTTACCTGAAATTGTGCAATAATACATAGTATGTGTTTAATTAGACATAAAAAGACAACTTCATTTGAAAACCTTCCTCCTTGGCTCATTGATGGAGATTTTGCATTTTCACAGCTTTGTCTGTAGACAATAACAGTTTGGGCTCAGCAATTCGCTGGAGATTCCTCTTTTAATCTTTTTAAATACCTTCCCTGTGTTTTAATTATTTTTTATGATGATGGAACACAGATGGTCCTTTAGAAAGTGTTTGGTTCAAAGAATTTTAGAAGAGGATGTGATTATTACTATACTTTACTATACTATACTATTACTATACTACTTTTTTCCTGTGGCTATCCCTATCATGTTTTCACTTCCTTCTGAACTAGCTCACACATATGCATGCTTAATTTTGTTTATTTGTTTGGGTCAGTCAGTGATGTAAAAAAAGTTGCATTTCCAAATTGGGACAAGACTCATATTAATTTGGGTGTCATATTTTGTATGATATTAAAGCAGAGATGACTAAAAAACCACAGCCTTAATAAAAAGAACACCAGAATTAGAAATCCTGTGAAGTCCATGACAAGTGAGGTAAGGTCTTCAGGCATATGTGTGAAACTGAGTCTGTGAGATTGAATGAATAAGGTAAATGGCTTTAAGGCCTTTGATCTTTGTTCCAATTTTTTTTCTCACAGACATTTCTGGGTGCAGGTTACTGAGGTGAGTAAATCGAAACCTCTCCTGAGAAAGGAATACAGTGCATGCCCAGGTCAACAGCACATAACGAAATTAATTATGCCAGGTTGAAATTCTCTGGTTGTCTATGAAGAAAATACATCAGGGCAATTCCAAGCAAAAGTACAAAATGCAAGGAATATGGATTGAGATTAGCCCTGTGGAGAAAATCTTGTGTTTATAGAGGAAAAGCTCAATATATCTTGGCAATATATGCTTGTTGCCCAGAAGGCCACAACCACAGTGGGTTGCGTGACAAAAAGTGTGACCAGCAGGTGGAGGGAGGTGATTCCTCCCCACTACTCTGCCCTACAGAGTAGGGGCAGGAGCACTCACCTGGAGTGCTCTGTCCAGCTCTGGGGTCCCCTACACATGAAAGGTGTGGTCCTGTTGCAATGAATCCATGAAGAGGCACTAAACTGATGCAGACCTGGAGCACCACTTTACGAAGTAGGCTGAGACAACTGAAGTTGTTCAGCCTGGAGCAGGCTCAAGGAACATCTTAGAGAAGCCTTCCCAAACCTGAAGGAGGCTGAAAAGGAAGCTGGACAGGGACTTTTGACAAGGACATATAGTGACAGGACAAGGGTGAATGACTTTAATCTGAAGGAGGGTAGGTTTAGATTAGATTTTACAAAGAAATTCTTTACGGTGTGCATAACACATCCCTGGAAGTGTTCAAGACCAGGCTGGATGAGTCCAAGTAACCTGTTCTAGTGGAAGATGTCCCTGCTCATAACAGGGCGCTTGGAACTAAATGGTCTTAAGGTCCCTTCTTACCTTAACTATTTTATGATTCCATGATCTGTTGCATCAGCAATTAGGACCATAGCAGTTACAAATCTTTTCAGTTACGAATCAAATGGAGTTTGCACAAAATAGGTTTTCACATAGAATTTTTTGTTATTGTTGCAGCTGAAATTCACATTGAATGCATATAGTGAAATTACCTGTGAGGGAAATATTAAATAATTTTTCTAATGAAATATCTATTTTTTTGTACCTGGAAATGAACTTCACAATTTTAAAGTGGGTGAATATTTTAATCTTCTTTCTTTAAACTTGCAGGAGATAAGCAGTTGGCAGAGAACAGGCTAGTGCTATAGTCTTCATGCATTGTGCCATGAATACTCTGCAAACACCATAAAGAGCTTAATGCATTCTCCTTGGTACTTAAACCACACATTAGGAAATGGCTTTTATGGAGCTGATAAAGCAATGCTTGGGAATTAGATAGGTGAACAGAACTGAACAGTAAATTCCATTTGATGACAACATGCAGTCCTGAATCAAAAGCCAGGTCTTTCCTCAAAATTTTCAGTGGTTTTTTTTTTTCCCCCAATGGATATCCGAATGGGATATGTTTCTACAATATTCAGTGACTTTAAATCTGACTGTTGTTGTGAGAAATATTTCTGATATTTTCTTGGAGGAAGGGATATGCCAAAAGAATTAGCCTTCTGTAGTGGGAAGACAGGTGTACAAGCCATGTATAATAACCGTCACTTTACTTTGGACACGAAGAGCATAATTTAGAAAGTGTTTGTAAATTATTCATTCACTTAGGGTACATTCCCTTTTATCATCATAATAATAATTTTCCCATTATCTTTGAGTGATTAAGGACAATGTCTTCTCTCAGCTACAATTTTCCTCTTCTCATTTTTGCAACAGTCAGTGTCAATACCAGATCTAATCTGTCAGTCTTTGAAAAACACTCCTACTTTGATATAGAAGATCATCACTTGGTCAAAATAAATAGGAAGCTACTACGTTGTGGCTGTTGCCTGTACTTTGAAAGTGTCACATGAATCCAGGATGGATGGATTGAAAGATACAAAGTAACAAGAGACATTTCAGACACTTCAGCTTTTGAAGGAACATCTTATATCACAGCACTACTGGCTCTGTTTGAAAGAGAAATTTGAAAAGGAATATGTGTTATTATGTGAATTAGTAATGATAAAATTTATAAATGTCTTCATACGTGCCTAACCTCTTCCAACAGCACATTGTTGTGATAAAAGAGCTTACTGGAATTCCCAGAATTCCAATGAATAATGAATAATTCTCCTGCTAATAGTCTGGGGAGCTGTTCCTTCCTCAGACTTTCTTTGACACATTTGTGTATTTTTTAGCTCTTTGTAAACAGAGAAGGATTCAGTAGTAGGAATTGTCTACATTTGTTCATACAATTGTTTGCAATATTATATTTAAATTTATGAGGTGTTTGTTTAGTATTTTTCAGAGTTCTTTAGATCATCCAGTCTTAGGCTTTCATACTCAGTTGATCTATTCTTGTTTTGTCTAAATTTTCTTGTCTGCTATACTTATTTGCTAGCACAAAAAAAATTATCATATTTCCAAAACCTCTCTTGTTTTCCTGAATAGTGTCATAATGTTATGGATATTAAACACCACATTCTATCAATAAATAAATTGGAAATAATAGGTTTAAGAAGAAGAAGTAGACTCTAACAGCATTGATAATGAAATAACTTTTGCTTTCACATTTCTGATACTCTTGCACTTGACCTACAGGATTAACCATCATCCTCTGGAAGGAGAATAATTTACACTGAAAGAGAATAGCTTTAGCTTGACATGAAAAAGGTATTCTTAACTCTGAGGTCGGTGAGACTCTGGAACAGGTTGCCCAGAGTTTTGGATGCCTCATCCCTGGAAGTTCAAGGCCAGTTTTGATGTGGCCTTGAGGAACTTGGTCTAGTGGAAGGTGTCCCTGCCTATGGCAGGGTGCTCTAAGTACATGATCTTCAAAGTCCCTTTCAATCCAAACCATTCTCTGATTCTATGAAACAGAATAGTTGTTTTATGACTGGATAAAAGATAGCAGAGCAATGGAGTAAAGACCTAAGAAATCTCCTCATAACTATTGCACTTCAATTATGTTACTAAAGGACAGTTATTGTAGAAGAGACACACAAAGGCTTGTAGAATGTATTTTCAGAGTAGTTATGGCTGAATATATATGAATGTGTATCTCGCACCTCCTAATCAAAGGCTGGTTTTGCCCTGTGCTTTGATATCAAGATACCTACACAGTGCCTCTTAGTCTCTCAGTTAACCTCCTGTACAACAAAAATACCAAAATTACCCTTTTTTTTTTTTTTTACAAGGCAGTGTTTCTTCCTCATTTTTTTCTGCATAGATGTTTCCCACAATTCACATTCTGTTATCTGTTTTATATCCATCTTGCCCTGACTCCCTGTAAATAACCCTGAAAAGCTACAGCCCATGGCACGAAAGAAGATTGCAGAAGGCTCTGCTGAGACATCCTCTCAGCAGCCAAAAAGGCCAAAAAGGCCAATCTTCTCAGCAGGTAACAGGGAGAATGTCTCCTCCTCTTTCAATCAATTAGTCACTCTTACATCCATTACCTCTTGCCTTTTAGCAGAAAAGGTAGTTCCTGAGTAATTTCAGGAAAAGTGGAGTTTAATCTTTGCTCAGTTATAATGGAGAAAATATTTCTTGTTCAGTATTGCTTCTGGGAGAGTGCACTAAGAGGAAAGCAGTCAAGCTTGGGTACAAAGTGAAATGTCTTTATGAAACAGGTTTCTGCATTCAAAGTGACTTGAATGGAGATTTGTCTGAGGAAATCTCTCCATTTTTAATTCTGAAGCTCTCCAGACATTATATAGCTTAAACGGGGAAGCGGAGGGGGAAAAACATCAGAATAGGAAGTTTCTGAGGAAAAGGCAGCAGCATTTGGCCCAAATCCACATGTGCCTAGCACAAGTAGCCTTATTATGGAACTACATGCTTAAATTTAAAAGTTTTCTCAAAAACCTCACTGAGCTGGGGACAGTGTGTGCTTTCATTTTCAGGAAATTCTGGAGTTACTTTCATTTTTTAATAAAAACAAAAAGGTGCATGGGAGGCACCTCTCTTATACCTCTGTGAATGTGGAACTTCTTTTCTTGGGAAAATTCTATTGAAGAACTACATAAAATGCTGCAGTTCATGGCTTTAAGAGACTTGGAAAGAGCTTGAAGCTCAGGGACTGAGTTAACTGCAAATATTCCAATTTTGTCTCTAGGAATGATACAATTATTTGAGGTAAAATCCAAATGAATTTGCATATTTCCTTTGCTGTTTGTTTTCAAATTAAAAAAAATCCAAATTTTTATTGAATAAAAGAGAATGTTAAATAATACATCATCACTGAAAACATACTGATGTGCAATTTAATGAGATTTTTCCAGAGACTGGAACAAATCAGGGAAGATTAATTTCATTTTACTGAAGGCATTATAAGAGAATTCTTTTTCTTTTCCACTCTTATTTTCTGTCTTGTTTTTCTTCTAATATTGTTGTTCTACAACAGACTCCTCTGAGATGTACATTATCACAGAGAATTTGAGCTTGCAAGTTTGGAGTAAATTGTATAAAATAAGATTATTAAAAGAACAAAACATTGAGACATGTGACACGCAATTTACAGCTCTTGAATGAGAGTGTAGGTTGAAGATGAGAGTGTAGGTTGAAGAAAACAGCACGCCAGAAGAAAGTAATCAGATGAATACCACATGAAGAAGAAATTATTTCAGCATAAAAAAGAGGAAGGTGTTTCATTGCTCTTAGTATTGATATATTTATGTAATAGTTACTTTCTGTGTGCAGTTTTGTGTACCTGTGTAAACACTGACCAATGTAAACGTACATTGATTATTAGAGAAGTTCTGTTAGACATGCAGAGCCATGCATGGAAACCCAGAATACAGTCACTTGATGATTATCAACAGCAGAACCATAAATCATGTTGGAAGAAAACCAGATTGAGTTGAGATCCAAATCAGAGATACAAGCCCCAGCGAATGAAGCTGAATGGAACAGATCTAATGCAATCCTTTCCTCTCTATAACTTTTCAGCAAAATTTCAACAAGAAAAAACATTAGGGCAACTTAGATTGCATGCCAATCTTTGCGGTTACAAAAAGTGGAGATAGAAATGTGAGAAAATAAGAAATGCTTCAAGAAACTTAGAACAAAAAAGAAAATCATATTTGAAATGAAGTTTCAGAATGCATGTCTTTTGAAATACTGTGTATGCAAACATCTAATCTAAACAGTCAAGTAATATAGTTGAATTATAGAATCCCCCCATTTGCAATAAATATCAGTTAAGAAGTAAGCAGAAGTAAGCATTAAATATTAATCTGAATGTTAATATATTTTGAAACATTTTGCCTTCTTTGCTGAAAGGGAGGAAAGAAACATCACTCCTTCACTTTGCTTGTCAGACATATGAACCTTGTTACTTTGAGGTCAGTAAAAATAAGAGATTGGCACATAAAGAAGCAATTTCTAAATGTATTCAGTAACAGAAAAAATGCAAATTCACTATAAATAAAATATAAAACACAGCAAAAAAATCTTCACTAAGCCCAAGCAGTGTACTGAATGCCTAGGATTTTTTTTCTTATTCTTTAGTGTACTTACACTTTTTCAGCTTTCTGCACATTCAGTGTGCAACTGGCAGGCTGTGCTGTAACAGTTGAATATTTGAATGATTGCAATGGTGCAGAAACACAATTTGAATAAACCAAAACAACAGTCAATAAGTTTGTTCTCATTTAAGCAGTGAAAAGACATATACAAAGATAGATTTGTTACCCTACTTAGAATGTAAAGTCTAGAACACTTCTAATCCTAAGCAACCCTGTGGTGGAAGATGTTGAAACCTAAAACAGCTTGATTTTGCTGTTGAGAACACTAAAGTCTGAAAGATAATCCTGTATACCATGTGGCACAGTAAATGGGTATTACTGCTGGGTGGGCTCACTTGTCAGTAATTATCCTGTTCCAGAATTTTCATACAATAATACACCAAGGGAAAATCATTATGAGAAGTTTCTATGAGCCTTAGAGCTATGAGCAGTCTTCACTAACAGGCATTCTTTCAACAACATATTTCTGAAAATCTGTGAAAGAGAGTGGAAATTCTCATTTCGGGCTCCTATTTAAGAAAAAAATATTTGTGTCTCTGAGCCACAGTGCTTTGTCAAATTAGAACTTCCTTCAGAAACCTGTCAGTAGTGCAAAACTACCTTTATAGTATTGGCAGAGTGGTATGTGAGCAGAGTCCTAAGCTGTGCTGACTTCTCAGAAAATAGTATTTGTCTTCCAAGGCCAGTAGGGTTCCTTCTTACCCAGACATGGGGAACTGTGACTCGTCTTAATGTGTTTGCCTTGTATTTGATTGGGCACTGAGGCTCCACCCACCCAGATGAATGAGCCGCCTCTTGTTACATAGGTTGTGACTCTTCACTGACATAAATGGACCAGCAATCCTTTTCACCATCTGATCATGCAATCACATATATTTTCATCCAGTTTTAGCAGGTTTTTGTTTGGTTTAGAGCACTTAACTTTTGGCATAGGACCATCTTACAAATGTAGAGCTGTTAATTATTTTTAAATAGTTGTTTTACTGAGTGAAGTTTTGAATTTTCTGTTAAGGTCAGCATCCTTTCTCTCAAAAGAGATTTGTCTGAGGAGAAAGAACAACTTAAATGTATGGTGCTTTGAATGGCTTTAATTATTATATGAAGAGACTATTTAATATATCTTGTGATATTTCACCATCATTTCTGTCAAGACAAAATTACTTGACTAACTGGCAACTTTGGACCCTAAACCTGCTTGTTTACAACTGAAATCAACAGTTACAAGTCTCTTATTCTTTATGCTTTTCCTTTTACATTTCAGTTTCAGAGACATTTTTCCTAAAATTTCCTGAAAGTGATGGGATGATGCCATGCTCCTTATCACCTGTAATGAAGTAGTCACATACAGAGTGAAATTTTTTCACTCTTTTTTGATGAGCTGGTAATTTTGGAATAGCTGCTCTTTATATTTCATTGGGTATGATCACAATTTCCAAGGACAAAAGGCAGAAATTTTTGGAACATGCGCCCCCATCATCGGTGCAGAGGTGTCCAGTTTTGCTTTGCAAATAACCCCTGGATATGAGGCTCTACAGGGTATGTTAGCCCTGAGACTAACATAGTCTGTGTTTCAAAAGTCATTTTGTATTCATGGTATGTTTGGGACCTTGCTCTCTTTTGACCTGGATGTGTCAATCTGCTCCCTCATGCACTGGCATGGTGTTGGACAGAAGACTGGGACTAACTCTGTGTGTCAGACAGACCCCAGGATTGTCTTCCAGAGAGTCCTGTGAGATCAGCAGGATGTGCCAAGACAAGTCAGCCCTGGGATATCTCAAGAAATCTGCCTTTGAGTCTCTGAGACTCAGATCATATGAACGTATGGCATAAGGTCAGGAAGAGTATCAGTGCGTCTTCTTATTTTGGCTCTTAGTATCATGTATACGTAAAAATTTTATTAAAGGTCAGGGAGACAGGGAAATTTCTACAAAGGTCTGGTCAGAGTTGATTTGTCATTCATGGCTTTGAGAGAGCTGTCTCCCACAGAATAGTGTAGTATGGGCTTGTATGACTACTGATTTTAAGCACTGTGTGACCTTGCTGCAGAGTGGCTGCAATTCAGGTGCCTTGTATACAGGATTTGAGCTGGCAGAAAGTTTCAACTCTGAAAAAATGTATATATGCATCAAAGGCATGGCTTAACTTTTTTATTCTGTCTAGCAAGTGGAAGTACTGCTGACTATGAAATGTGAACAGAAATATTTGATTTGCATTTGCATACTGTCAAAATGTTTTCACAATGATGGAGATCTGCTGCCTAATTACAGATAGGTGAGAAATGTAATGAAAGAATGTACCTAAAAACCCTTTACAATTCCATTAATCTTCCAATATTTTATTAGAACATCTTGTACATTGCTTTATTAAACTGAGCTGCAGGTCTTCTGTTGTCTTTTTCATTCTGGTCATGAAACCAGGAAGAAAATTTAGAGGCAAGGTACATTTTTGAACTTCAGTGTCCAGGCAGCAATTCAAAGTTCTTTCTAAAATTCAACCACACTTTTTTAGAGCTTTCTTTTAACTGCACTGCTCTAAACAAGAGCTCTACAATAGAATATTTGCAATCTATGTTTTTTTTTTCTTTTTTGAACTTTATTATTATGAAAAACTGTTTAATTTCAATTTGCAAAGTTCTGTCCTAATTCCCCATTAAGTTTATTTGTTTTTATCAGAGTGAAAATAGCAGAGTAGCAAAGTTCCTTGAGATGTAACAGTGAGACATATAAAGTCTGTCTTACAGATCTTCCCCTTTCTGCATGTGTATCTAGAGGATATAGAGTGCAGAAGTATAAGCACTCTTGTATAAAATTAAACATTGATATGAGCAGGTTTTCCCTTTAATGTGTGTCTTCACTTGGTCACACACAGCAAAAACTTCTCTGTTTATCCTATCCATAAGCACACCATTGCTGTAGAGCCCTCTACAAGTGACTGTTATTAATTGTGACCTGTGTATGCACCAGGTTCTGAAACAGGCTTGTGAAACAGAGTTACTATTTAACATTGTACAAGATAGAGCTTTTAGTATATTTACAAATATTGTATACAATTATTAGAGTTTTCTAAGACAATCCAACAGCAGAGTGTCCTTGTTTTTCCATAAACGGCATGACTGAATTTTCTGAAAGGTATATTATTTTAAAGGTTGTGATAGGCTTTCAAAAATCTGAAAAAGTTATACCTTTGAAATTCCATATATTATATTCCCTAAAGTACTAACCCCTATTAACCCACTGACTGTAGTTAAAATTGAAGCAGTTAATCTCAGCCTTGAAAATCTAGTGTTGAAGACTGTTTTTTTTAACTGTATTTTTAAAGGAAGGGTCTCCCAAGATCTCTCCTGTTTTCTCATGGATATCAGCTGGTCCAACAGAAAACATATAGAACAACTGTTCTTCTATTGTAATCACAGTACATCATCCTGTTATTATATATGAAGCTTATTGTAAATTAGTTTTACTTTGCAAGCCAGTGTGTCAGAAAAATTTAGAAATTGATATCTGCATTCCCAATAACAATTTTTTTCAGATCCTCAATGGTTCGATATCTCTTAAAGCAATGTGAAAAACTACCATGCTACTTTTGCTGCACCTGAATTGGTAAACTTTTGCTGCTTTCCTCCTTAATTTATTGTCTAATCTTTTTTCACCATTTGATTACTGCAGTAGACTATTTTGTAAGGGTACAATTAACATAAATAACCTAATTATGCAACTATTGAGGAAGATGCACAAATGCAAAATCATTAAACTGCATTCACAAAATATTCAGAGAAGGTATACTTATTTAAAAAATCCCCCTAATTGTTCAGGATAAGTGGAAAAACAGAAATGTGATGCAGAAAAAACTGCATTTCTATACAAACAACATGGCATTGTAAATATTGCAAGCAGAAAGAAAAACCTGTGAAAAAGCAAATTCCTGCTGAACCATAATAAAGAATTCATGTTGAAACTAATGCATACATTGGTATAAAAATACACCACATCTCTGTCATCAGGCATAATATTTTAGATAGTCATTGAGTTCTCTACATATTTTTATGGTACTGCTTATTATATTATAAAACAGAGTAGTATTTTATGGTTTATATTGAAAATGCTCATTTATGTTGTCTTTTTTCTTATTAAATTAGTTTGAGAATATTTAATAAAAATATATAACAATCCATATGTCTACAAGAGCAATGTGTAGAGATGACATGTAGATGCTTTCATAGGTATGTCACATTAAACACATTGCAGTATATATTTTCTGAATATTTAGTACTCTAAAATCCTACCTACTATAGAATGGGACAGATGCAGTATACTCTAATAATTTTTTTTAAGAAGTATAATGATTAATGTCGATGTTTTGAACATTTTTGGGGGGTGAGAGGTTTTGTTGGTTGGTTGTTTGGGTTTGTTTCTTAATTGAGCCCAAAAAAATCAATTTATTTACAGCCATCCCCTTCTGTAATTATAAGAATTTTTAACTGAATGTAGAATTTATCCAAATAAAACCTGCCATGAGTGGACCACCAAAGATATGCATACCTTTGCCAGGTCCTGTGAATATCTTATTTTTTAAAAGAAAGGAAAATAAAATAAATCATTTCTGTAAAGGAATTTTGACAAGATTGTGACACTTTTCTACACTCTAGTGAGAGTGTTCAAAAGTACCATTATGGGTGAAATTGAAGTAAACAACTGTTTTCTGATCCACAATTGGTAGAAATGGAGTATAAGATATCAGAAATACATAGGTGTATGGGTGAATATATGTGGATTTTTTTAAATGTTTATAATCTCAGAAAATGCTTGACAAAATTTTCAGTCTGACTATATGTTTAATGAATTTATAACCAAAAAACTTTGGTTAAAGCTTTTAAAAATGGAATTTAGTGTTATAAAAGCACTCAGTTCTGTATAGCAAAGGAAGAATAATCTGAACATATTGATAGATGCCATGAAAACATTTCAAGTAAATGTGCAATGTGACTCCTTAATATATATCAAATTCTGACTAATGACAATATGAAATTTATGTATTGAATTGAATTGATGCAGTAACATCTGTAACAGATTTCAGAATTCAATATTCAATATTAATTCAGCAGTCTGTGTTGATCCAACAATACTTCAAAACTTTAACATTATATATTTTCAGGGAAAAGCAAGAACAAAATAGTCACAAAAAAAGTTTTTTACTCTAGAAGTGCTCCTGCTATGATTATTAAATAAATGGTTTGTTATGTAGTTTCAAATAAGCTTTTATTAAGGTCTTAGTTTCTGTCACAGCTAGCTATTTATTGCTCTTATTGTGCAAATTCAGCTCTCAAAAGCAAGATCTCCAAGTAGACATATGCCTATGTAAGGGGTGCAAAAGTTATACCTCGAATATAATTTCATAGTCTGCATTATATATCTATGAAACTATTTTGCCCAATGAATTTCCTACTTTTACTTTAAGCATTGAGTTTTGAATTAGAAGCATTAAAAATTATCATTATTCTGTCCTAATTTAAAAAAAAATTAGTACTAAGACTGGATAGCAGGGAACATTAAAATGTTTCATTTGTGGTTTTCTGTATTTAACCCCTATTTCATAACACAGTGTGTCATCAAGGTGTCCACAGATTTTGATATTACACATGGATGATTCAGAACTCAAGTACAATCAGGGAACATTACTTACTGCAATTCAAAAAGTACCTATAATTTTCTTATCGACTGCGCCAGTGTGGACAGCTGCACTTATTTGGGCAAATTCATCCAGATCACATTTAGATGTTGCATGGAGACCATTGACCAGTTGTCCTGATGGCAGTATATATGTTTGAAACTGCAGAAGCCCTCAAAAAACATGGGAAGAAATTTTGGTGAAAGGGATGTCAAATAGAAAGATTATTTATGTAAATTTGGAGATATAGTGATTTGAGCATGACTATCACTGAAAATCATAGCAGTATAATGGTTATTTCTTTACATTTAAGTGTTATTTGAAGAAATGTGGCAAATCCTTTTTTCAGGGTTGTGTCCATAATATTTTAAGTGTTTTTCCACACAACAAATATATTTACAAATTTTTGATGGTCCAAAGTATAAATTCTGTGTTTTCCTTGTATCACAAAATTATAAATCAAAAAACTGGAGTTATGTCTTATAGAATTGCTTTTTGTAAAAAAAAAAAATCCTTAGTTTATGTATTGCATCAATATCCTCATCAAGACTCAGTATTCTAGTGATAGTTTCAATTGAGAGAAACACCTTCAAATACAGCATTTTTATTGTGAAATGGGGTTTTGAAATCATAGAATCATAGGAGGGTTTGGTTTTCAATGGACCCTTAAACACCATCCAGCCTGAATGCCTCATATGTCTCAAGTGAGTTTTGAAGAAAGGTATTAGAACTGCCCCAAAAATGCCACTGGATTTATACTAGGAAAATGATTAATTGCTTACAATTTTCCCTGGGGGTACATTTCTGTTTTTATTAGGTGGGAAGCCCAGATGAAAGCCCAGGAAATGCTGCAATGACTATCATTAACAGCCCAGTGCAGAAGGAAACACACACACCCTGCAGGTGGCTGCAGCAGGGTTTTATGGACAGGCGGTCTCCAGGGGTGTGTCCACATGTAGATGTGTGGGGTCGTTAAGGGGAATTAACTATAGGCATAAAATTGAAGCTCAGAAAATGTTCTAGAACAGGTGTTTGTGTATAGCTATGGGAAATCAGAGGTGTAATTTGGTTTTTTATGGTTGTGACTAGTCACGAGGAAACCAAGGTTAGTGGGGGACAACAAGAAAACTTAGTATTAAGTAGAAATTTGTATGCATCCACAAATTAAAATGTATTACTATTAAATTGTGTGGGAGGAAAAGTCAGCACTTTCCTGAAAATTGCTGGATCTAAAATAGTACATAGTTTTAACCACACAGGGAAGTACTTCACTGAACATAATTTTTGTTAGAATTACTTTGGAATGAAAGATCATGCATAAGACAAATTAACTCCCCTTGACATGATGTCCTTTTCTTCACAAAAAGTTCTTTAAAAATGTCCACCGGAGTTATTCACATTGGAATATAAGTATTACAGGCTCATGCATAGTTTTATTACTGTTAACACATATTAAGAATCTTAATGTAAGCACAGCACCTAGTGAATACTCTTTTTTGTTGTATTTGTAATGGTGTGATTATGCCTATCCTTTTCCTACAGCAACTTCTCCTTTCCTAATGGTTCAGAAGCCTGAATTGTTTCCTAAGGAGTAGAATGATTTCTCAAAAGACAGTATTTACATCTCCAGAGAAGAATCAGAAAAGACCATAGAGAGAGTACAGTCCAAGATGAGATAGCGGGAAGAAAGCTATTGCTATATCTTCAGCATAGGCAGCTTGGAACTTCCATTTCTTTCTTACTTTTCCAGTGCAAAACAGGTGATGTGGGAACTGTATCACTTTGACATGATAATTCAAAATTTGGGAAATTAATTATGTTTTTCTGCAGAATTCAACGTTTAAGCATAAATATTCAAAACTTCCTTCAAAACAGCTGAGCCTAACCAGCAGCCACCATGTACCCAAGACATTGATAAGAAATTGTGATAAAAATTAAGAGCTTTTTCTTATTCATAAAAGCAGGATCTTCCTCAAAGAATAGCTAATTGAGTAAATAGGAAGTAATTTTTTCTAATATCTATATAATACTTGTTTCAAGGAGAGAGAAAACTTCAATCCCAAGTATCATCATGTCTTTTTTAATTATTACTCCTAAACCCAACACAAACCCAGGTTAACTTATACTCTTCAGTTTATTTTTTCAATCCACATATATATATATAAGTAATATTTTAATGACGTTTATTTCTGTAGACCACCTACCCCTATATTGCCAAATTTATTATTAAAAATAATAACATGATAAGTTCCTGCATCAGCACATGTATCACATGTTCTGAGTTAAGCAATTTATGTTCATAGGTAGGGTAGAAATAACATTTCCCATAAAAGTGCTTTTATTCACATGAGTGATTCATTGACTCCTGAAAAAAAAACAAACAATTATGTTCTCATATGAGCAGTCTGGGGTCAAGTTGTTTTAAGCCATATGTGTGGAATAAAATAACCCTAAGTATATAAGAAAATGAGGGAGTTTTGTTAACAAATCTTTAAAATCACACATTTAGATTTTTTCATATGTGTATGGAATTTTTTCACTTCCAAGCACTATAATACTAAAAGTATTCAAAGAATTTCTGGAAAAATGATGAGTCAGAGAGATTAACGTGTTCCTAACTTCATACCTGAGTCTCTGTTTAATTTTATATTCCATACATTTTCAGGATAAAGACACCCCTCTACAGTCTGAGATCCTAAATAGATTTTAGTAACTATTTAAGAAGGATAAAACTGGCAAGAACGTATTTTCAATGCATTGTGGTCGTCATGCAAGGGATGATTCATATAAAAAAAAATCAATTTAATTCCTGACAATACAAACACATCCTGTAGGAAAACCAAAACAGAGTTAGTGCAAATATTGTCAGCCAGAGCCAGGGTAGCATTAATACTGATGAAAAATCCATCTCAAGTATCTGTACCACAGCCAGTTGGAGCTCTCTAAATAGATCCATAAGTTTGTCCACATTTTCTGCAGTTTCTAGGTCTAAACACTGCAATCATTTAAATAGTTTCCAATCACTGATTTCTTGGACACTGGAATTGTCAGTACACTGAAAACTGCCCTAAAACACAGTTTGCTAGGAACTTTTGCACAGGTAAGCAGAGAAGTTATCTGGTTAACTGCTCTTTGCTTTGCAATGAATTGTGTCTTCTGAAACCTACCCTTCACCCCACCGTGAAAAGTTGTGATTTCACAGATGAGAGAAACCTGGGCATTGTGTCCTCTTTCTCGTGCAATGGATGAGGAATTTCAAGGAAGATAAATGCTAAATGGGTGCAAGTAACTAAAAAAGGGTTGATCATGGCCATCCAGCCATGGAAGTTGTATGCTGACAACAAACTGCAAAGAACATAAAATAGGTTAAAAACCATAAATTCTAGGGCACTTCAAATGACAGTGAGGTAAGCTAAATGGATAAAAATAGTACCTGTGTCTGTGACAGGACCACCAGTGCAGTGACTCTCACTGTATCAAATCTCACACTACTGAAGAAATGTCTTCAACTTTTGATGGCTTCTGGGAAACCCCGCTCTTGTACTGAGTAAAATGCCACCAAAACTTCTGAGGTTTTGGGGTTTTTTTTCCCCCTTAGCTCTTCTAATGTAATGATTCAAGTTAAATCCATTAATTCATTCACTGACACTGTTCTAGCATGTCTTAGACAAACACATCATGTCTACTTTTCTGTACATCTGATTTTTAGAAGGGAAGATGGGTGTAACCACAAAATTCAGCATTGGTGTGTCCCAGATAGAAATGCTTTCAGATAGGATAGTGCAGTTAAGAAAGCAAAACAAAGAAGTTCCATTAAGTAACTGAGTTCAAGTTTCATTTCTCTAATGTTGTTTATAGTGGGAGGAAAATAAATCAAGGGAGTTAATTCTTGCTTGAGAGAAGAGATGGAGAAGGGAAAAGGCAAGGAAATTGTTACAGTGTTTGACATTATTTAAGTAAAGATTACTAGTAAGCAAAAAAATAATATTATATTTGTATGACAGTAATTCCTAAAGGGACAAATTGTGAGACCAAGGTCTCACTATGCTCAATATGTGCATACAAGGAAATTGTCCCCAAGTCCAAAAGCTAGCAGTATAAATAGCTAAAGTCTGAGAAGAGAGAAGTGAAATTATTTCTCAGTGGTAAGATAACAGAAGAGTAGCAAAATTAATAGGAAAATGCAGTTCTGCTGAATTCTAGTGGAAACTATAGCCATCACTTCATTCTAAAACATTGTAATTAATAGATTCAAGTAATGATATTGCTTTGGGACACAGATTTTCTTTAAGTGTACTAGGCATTCATGGCAGCTGCACAAAACAGCAATCACAATAAGAAAAAATGACGTTTTCTTTTAAAATCAGATAACCATCCGGCATTAAAAACAACAAAAAGGTTAACAAGTAATTGTTTTTGTTGCTAAGTCTTTTAGTATTATTCTTCTTACAAGTGACAACATAAAATTATTTGTGCAATTAAGAAGGTCTCATGCTTACAATAAATGTATTGTGTAAAATACCTCTAGTTTAATACAGAAGATCAGGTGCATGTCATAAAACAAATATCTTATTCAGTGTTGTAGTTCAGAGTGTGTGCCAAATACATTCACTGACTTGTATTAAAGTGCATTACTATAATTAATCTGGGGGAGGGGAGTTGTGTATATCCTTTTTAAGTGGAAGATGTTTATCTTCCATGATGGTGAAATAATGGCTTCATGGGATCTATTGAAAATAACCACCAAAGACAAACACATTACTTATAGTAGAGTCACAACTATGCTGAAAATTCATCATAACAAAAGCTTAATCTGCAAATGATATTATTTAATTGTTTTCTCAGAACCTAACATACAAAAAAATTCAATGTCAATTTTTTCACCGATTTTGTACTGTCTTGTTTAACATACTCGTGCCAACAGAGTTTCTTGAATTCTTTTTGGAAGTCCTACACAACTTTCCAAAAGTTATTTGGCTTTCTTAATTTATATAAGGAGAAGATATGGAAGGCAGTATTATTAGTATAGAAATGCTTCCTGAGAACTTCCCAGCAAAGCAATATAGTAGATAAGCAGGTTAAATCAATACACCACGTTTCTGACAGTTTCTGACTCTTCTGGCCGTTATTGAGAAATGCCACTTTGAGTGTCTCTGTGCAAAACTGATGAGCACTTTTCCTGAGCAAATGACTTCCCTTGTCACAGAAGTGGTGCTCATAGATTTGTGCATTTGTAAACACCATGTTAGAGTACCTAAGATGCAAATAAATTTAAAATAAACATTAGAGTGCTTGTGTTCACAACCACAGTAACACCCTACAGATTCATTTGCATTTATTTTTCTGTAGGTTAGATTTCTGCAGGGCTTAAGGCTTGTCTTTTTCTATTCTCTCTCCACATCTGATTTCTAACCACTCTGTGAATTTTTGCTACTTCACCAGGACTACTAATTGTGTTTAATGCAAATCTGGAAATGTTCTGGAAACAATATCCAGTTCAGTGCTGGCAATTTTGTCTTTCACTTGGTTTGAGATTGGAGTTATGCCTCTTAGCTGTACTTTCAAATGCTGCTGTTTTTGGAAGATTACTGAAGACATCTGAACAACACAGTGCAACACTCCTCTTAAGTACTTTACTACACAAAAAAGAAACCCAAAGAAAACATTAAAGTGTTTTGTCTATCAAGTCCAAGGATATGCTTTGGATGGCAGCCTGAAAAGGAACCTGCATGGAAATTGTCATCTGGATGGCTTATCTTGGAACTATGCTTGCAATACTTACCTGTTCTTGGTGGAAGCCTGCCTTGCTGTCAAATTCTGTAGCATCACTGTATGAAATCAATATGAGAACTTTATTTTCTTAAGTAAAATGTTCAGCTTTATATTTTTGCCACTGTTTTTATACTGAGAAAATAAGGATGACAAACATCATCCTTTAATTTCTCTGACTAACTACATCTTCAGAGATTTTCATTGAAGAAGTAATCAGAGACAGTCTCTGATGAAGAACAAATAAACATCCTCATTTATTGCATGGGCGATGAGGCATATGATATTCTTAGAGGTTTTCCATTTAAGACTACAGGAAAGATGAACAATGCAACTGCAAAAAAGACATTTTTGAAGAAATGAAACTCAATGGAACTACAAGATCTTGCCAGGCAAAGCCATATCAGTTCTGCTTTTATCACAAAAGTGTAGACATTAGTAAACAGAACTGAGTAGATTCCTCTTAGTCTGGGTTGTATCTTAATGGTCAAGCAGTTCAGTGAAAAGACAATTTTGTCTGGGTCAGTTGCTGAGGGATGTAGACAAGTGAAGAGGTTAATATAACATGGAAGCGTAGAATATTAAAAATGTTAAAGATATTGAAGTTATTCAAAATTATGTCTCCTACAGGATTGTATTGCATCTTAAAAATTATAGAAAATTCAAATTAAATAAAAAATAAATGAGGCCCT
The DNA here is from genome assembly GCA_035582745.1 of Loriotus luctuosus. NCBI lineage: Eukaryota > Metazoa > Chordata > Aves > Passeriformes > Thraupidae > Loriotus > Loriotus luctuosus. Next base: position 111,564,581 of record JAWWEY010000115.1, on the reverse strand, counting down.
TAATGGATATGAAGTGACTTTAATTACAGCGACCATTTTTCTCCACTGAATAATTCTCAGGATTTATTTTTTTATTACATTTTTCTATTTGTTTTGCTAAAAGGCTGTGCAAAATCAGAGAAAAATCGGTAAGGAAACAGCGGTTATTAATTACAGGTTAGGAATATTATCATTACAATATGACAACTTTGCATGAAAGGTCAGCATAGACACATTGTGTTGACCTCTAGAATGTTAGATTGTGTCTTTGAAATTACAGTAAAAAGAATTAAGGGCAGCTTTTAATGTTTAAAGATACTTCAGCATATCTGATTTTGCCTCTGTTCTTACTCTTGTCTGCATACATCACAGTAGAGGTCTGAGTTCAAGAGGCGGTGGCAGGAACCCAGAACTGATTTAGTGCCACAGAAAAAGAGGAACAGATCTGTCCTGTGCTTCACAGCTTTGTTCCTCGATGTTGTGATATCATGAAAGGTTTATCTAAACTAAGTTAGAGGGCTTTAAGTATCATGTGTATATTCACTATGTTCTGCAGCTGAATGGTCTGGACCTGGAAGAACTTGCCACATCTCCTTTCTCATTCACTGAATTTGGTGGAAATCCCACAAAACTCAAAACTACAAGAAGGGATTGATGGCATCACTCCATCATAGAACAGCACTAGGCTGGTCAGACAGAACTTGCTCTCAGTGAAACCATGCAGGTCTTGAATCACCTCCCTCTTCTCCACATGCTTTAGCATACCTACCTAGCAGGAACATCTGCTCCATGACCTTCCCAGGCAGAGGTGGGGTTGACAGGTCATTGTCATCCGACTGCCTTGACTTTTCAAAGAGCATGGAGAGTTGCTTGGCAACCGCATCAGTCAATTCCCTCAGGACTCTGGGCTTCATCTCATCAGGTGCAATAGATTTGTGTATATTCAGGTTCCTCAGGTGCTCACAAACCTGATCTCTTACACCAGGAGGGAGTTTGCTCCTCCAGTCTCTGCCTTATGGTCCTTCCACTTGAGAGGTGTGGGAAGACAGTGAAGTCTTCGCAGTTGCCAGTGAAGACTAAGGCAAAACGCTTGTTGAGTACCTCTGTCTTCTCATGCAGTTTGCCAGCCTCATTTTCATGGAAGGTAGTCTCTCCTGGGCCTTCCTTTTCTGGCTGACACACCTGGAGAAGCTCTTAGCCCTCTCTGCATCTCTTCCAAAGTTCAGCTCCATCTGGCCCTTGGCCTTCCTGTCCTCATCTCTACACAACTGGACAGAGTGCCTATAGTCTTCCCAGGATACTTGTGCCTGCCTCCACTGCCTGTACATTTCCTTCTTGTGTTTTAGTCTGACCAGCAGGTCTCCATTCAGTCATGCTGGTTACTAACTTTCTCTTGCTTTTTTTCATCTAGGGATTGCTAGTGTTGGTGCGCCATTGAAAGCATCCTTAAAGTATTCTTCTCCCTTGTCCCTGGGGGCAGTTTCCCTAGTAGTCCTACTTACTAACTTCTTGAAGAGCTGGAAGTCTGTTTTCCTAAAATTCAGGGTCGTGACTTTATTCTTTACATGACCCATATCCTTCAGGACTGTGAACTCCACAAGTGCATGATCTGCAGTCCAAGCAGTTTACAATCCTTACAGAAAGCTGTTATTTCAGAGTATTTCCACAGGAAAAAAATAAAAAGGAAATATTTTACCATGATTAATGCAGTCTTCTCTACAAAGGACTTAGGTTTTAACTGCTATAGTTCACTGTTTACACAATACAGGGGCTACGTTTTATAGACCTGTGTTAGCTGACAGAAATCTATCAGGAGCACAGATTTCAGGAGACTAAATTTAAGTGGAATGTGGACAGTTATATGCATTTTGTAAAACTGCTAAATTTTGCCTCTGATCCTGCAAGATGAATACAGCAGAAATTGTGATCAGGCACTTTCACCACAGTGAATCCAGCTTGATATTGCTAGCTTTGGCCAGTTTGGAATTTTTAAATCCAATATTATTTGTGTGTTCTGAGAAAACTCTGATGGAAGTGTTTACTTTTCTTCAGGTAGACAGTCTGGTAAGACTTGGGTAAAGATCAAATACTTGCTTTCTTATTTATAAATGGATCATCTACTTGGCAAATAGATGGCACCTTGGCAAGCTGAAGAACTGAGACATTTTTGTACATTGTGCCTGTGGCAAAAATAATCCATCTACTTGGCTTTTTCATAAAGGCTTATGTTGTAGTCTTCATAAATAATAATAAATAAATATTGCATGCTCCTGAAGATGGAAATGCATTCTGTAATGCTCTTTTAACTTATTTGTTAGGCCTGTATATCCTTATGCATGCATGAAACATAGTAAACAGCATGTAGATTTATAGGTTTTCTGAGCAGAGAGAGTTTGTGCCAGAAGCTACCAACTGTAGCACACTTCTATTTCATTACCATTGTAAAGGATAGCTACAGACATTTTAATAACATATGACTCAGGCTGTCTAGAAATAACAATGATACCCTCCATACTGGTCTGGTTTTCTCATTGCCTCACCAATTTTCTTTTCTTAGCATGTTTTTACAGGGGAATTGCCTCAAATTTTTTTATTAGTTTAGCCACTATTACTTTTTCCTGTTTTATCTCTTCAATGTCTCACACGCTATTTGGCAATGTCAGCAGGCATTTTCCAAAGATTAGCCCAAGAGGGATCAAGAAACTGATGCTAAGAATAGTAAAATGAATCATATGCTTCTATGGACAGATGATCTGATAAAACTTCAGAAAAGCTTAAAAGATAAAGGAACTTGAAAAGGCTGCAAGTTAAACCTTTTGCATTAAGGTGGATTAATTGTTCCTTATTTGTCATTCCTCCAATGACCTGATATCCTTTCATTTTCTTCAGATAAAAGAATAACCTGCCAAACAGCCAATGTGAGTACAAAGCTCATTGTCACATTTTGCAAGCTGAGTAGCTTCTATGCATATTTTTCCTAGAATTTTCATCATAGAAAAAATAAATAATCATAAATGCATATTTAAATGGAAATATGGGTGCACTTGTCCTGTGTTTATATGACTCTTGACTATTGGAGCTTAAAGGACTTATGTGAGAACTTACTTCATTATTGCACAACTTAAATATAAAATACACATTGGTATAGAGTCTTGCATTTGAGCCCTGGTTTTCCACAAACTCATAAAGCAAGAATAGTTTTTTTAAGACCTCAGAACATTTTCAAAGTCAGAAAACATAGCTGAGTTTGATGTGCTAAGACCCATCATGCTGCATTCTTTCTATCTGAATGCTTCTGCTGCCAGGGTTTTCTATGTGAAAATGAACTTCCAAACCCATTCTGTGATAACAGAAATAATGAAGAGATAGGAATATATTATGTAAATCATGATAATGTTGGTAAATGTTGGCATTAGTATACGGTGATACCAATTTAGTTGCACTTTTATTGAACTAGTAATACATTTCACCCATATCTATGACATATATATTCATTATACATAATAAATACATTTTCTGTAATTATCATTGCATTATTATTATTCATATACCTATATTTGCAATGACTAGAAATATATGAAATACGTGTGTATATACATATATGTATATATATACAGTTATAGATATGTGCAGGCATGCATAAGGATACAAAAGATGCATCAAACTAGACTGAAAAAACTACTGGGTTTCACTGTTAATTATTTGTGATTTTATATAACCTCAACATGGCTTCTAGTAAATGTACTGCTTAACAAAACCCAAGAATTATTTCCAGTTCCACTGAAGGATATCAAAGGATCATACCAAGCTTAGAGTAGAGAATCTTACCTGTTTTCTGCATGAACTGCATGAAAATGAGATAGTCTCTAGTACAGGAGTTGTATTCTCTCAATATCTTCAGGACATGCGGCAATAAGGGTTATAAAAGCAATTTCCTGTAAAAAATGCAAACTTCTCTAAACCAAATGAAAGGGAATAAACATTTCAAGAGCACATCCTTTGAGCATTAATGTCTTCAACTACACTGGAAACTGCTCTATGTGACTGTAATGTTAGTAATCTCCCTCGAGTTTGAATTTCTTCATGGAATTACTGAGGTTGCTTAACTCACACAGATTTAAAGGTATGTGTCGTTCTCATTGTCCAGTTGGACACCACAAGCCCATATGGTGGGCTTGTTGAGTATTTGGAAGAAAGAAAGAAACATGGCCTTGCAAAAGTGAAAGAAATGTCTCTACTCTCACAACCCAAAATTTATTCAATACCGTTCCAGTAGAATGTAATATTTCCTACTGAAAAAAGGTGTTTTAAAGACTAAAACACAGTGATTTTAGGCACACTGCTAACCAAATTAAATTTATGATTGAGTGCATTATTTTCTTTCTTTTTTCTTCAGTTTTTTTTCTGCTTCTTTTACTTGTTTTTTATTCCTTTGAATTTGTACAGGATATATATAATTTTCGCTTGCACTGTATATAACTGTTTTAAATTAAAAGAAACATTGTTTTTTGCAAATGCAAAATGATTTTGCAGTCTTAGGAACAGCTGGATTCTTTCCAGTGCTCTTTTCCCTGTACTACTTTTTCCTTTAAAATGTATGTTATTAGTTTATCTTAAAAACCTGTGTGATAATGTGCAGTTAGATCAGAGATATAAAAGGGAGAGGATGTTATCTGAAAATTGCCTTTATTTGTAATCATTAGGAAGCATACATTTACCATTCCAATTTGTATTTCCAGAATATATCCTTTGTGCTGTAAAAACTAGGGATGGAAAACTGTATTTAGAGTCATCTAGTCTATCTCTCTGCCATTGCAATTATTCCCTGTTGTAAAATTGGACCGGCTCAACTAATGCAAGTTGGCCAGTATAGTGGAAATCTCATTACTTCTCATTGAGAGACAATTCCCAAAGTTTAATAGTCCTCACTGTTGGAAAGCACTGTCTTGGTTCTGCATTTTCTTTTTTCATCATTTTATCTTATCCACTCCCTAATGTGTTTACCAACCTGTAGAAAGATGAACTTCCTTCTTCATTGAGATTCATCAGTGGACATTTTCAGACTTCTCTGATGTCCTCTCATAAAAATGTTTGTGTAAACCACACACCTTCGATTATTTTATTTCTATGTCTTTCCTGGATATAACAATATGCTTGAGAATTTGCTTACATTTAATGATGTCTCTAACTATAAAAAGACAAAAATACTCTTTTCCTGCTATGTGGAAAAAGATAATGTGATCCGAACACACAGTGATGAGTGGCCACACATGAATTGATTTTACTGCTTTTCCAACAGCAATAAAAAGTCAGTCATCTTTACATATATAATATAGGTCAATATCTAAAACTCTCTTGGAATTTGATGCTTTTTTGTTTCTTCTGCTGAAGTTTTCCTTAGATAGGTTGGAGGGAATACAAAATTCCTATTTGTTCTGGTCTTCAAATTTCTGAACATATTTTATTTTCCGTTTCAAATCCTTTTTTCTTCTTTGTGCTGTTTCTCTGTCCTTATCACAACATTTCCCAGTTTATCTGACAGTTTCATTAATGTGTTTTCTAGTCCCCCTTGCAGAATGTAAATGAAAATGTCAGAACTAAATTTAACATGAATACTGGAAATATACTCCATTTCAGCTTTCATAACACTGAAATTACCATTTATCATTAGCCCCTGTCAAGAGACTTTCAAGTCACTTCTCAGTTCAGCTCTGCAAGCTGATTTGTTTATAGATAATTCTCAACTATGCCTGCAAAACAGAGACAATTTATGCTTGTATTGTGACACAAAGTAGATGCTCTATGGGTCTTCTCAAACTACTAATTGCATAGTTATATGCAACATCAGAGGAAATAACTCAGCATTTCAAGTACTGGTCCATATGCCTTTAGATTAGCATACAGTGACATATTTCCATGTCAATATTTTCATTGATTTTATGGAAATCATGCAATTACATGTGGAAATAAGTCGTTCAAACTAAGAAAGCAAAGGTGGTGCTCCAGGCAAGTGAAGTAAATAACACATTTTTAACTCATCTCTACATGATAAAAGGAATCATGAGACAGCTCTCTAGACATTTAAGTGAATGTGGTGATTCTGATATTTCATAATACTGATAACTTAAAGATCTTCATACCAATAACATCACCTTCATAGAAAAACAAATTTAGCTTGATATTCTTCTGTATTCATGGCCTATAGAACTATAAAATCAATTGTAATGGATTTTTAAAATGAAATCAATGGCCCAGAGGCAATTATATCAATGCAGGTGGTATAAAAGCCACATATTTCATAAATGCAATCTGTTTCTAAACAGCTCCCAAGATGCACAATATCGTGTGCATTGCTCAGTGCTCCTGAGCTGAATCATCAAGTGAATTGCAAGGGCTTTGAAGAGGTCTTTTTTGAAAACCAATATTCTTCCTGAGAAAAGCAAATTTAGAGCTTAATTGAGAATGCATGCCTCCTCTTCTGCTTACTTAAAAGGTTTTCTGGCCTGAAATGATAAATGTTTCTGAGTCAGCACCTCTGGAAAAAGTTGGTGTATGGGGACAAGAGAAGACAGCTTGCCAGCAAGGCAGGCAGAGGCAGTGTGCTTTCAGGACAGAGGAACACTTCTGCAATAAGAAAATTGAACAAAAAATTGCAGAGCAGGTCCCATGGCAATCAGGATCACCCCAGCCCGCAGGGCTGCCTATGGCTTGCTCTCACACAGCAACACTCTTGGAGGGTCTCTGGTTCCTCACCTGCACCATCTCAGAGCTGGCCTGTGGCAAACACACAGATCCCTGAGGGAAACAGGTGCCAGAGAGGGTGTCAATCTGTTAAATTACCTTTCATTTTTCTTTTTTTTTTCCTTGTTTTGTTGTTTGGATTTTTTTAAAAGGATCTGTTGTGCTTTGTGTAAGCCTCTTATAACTAAAAAAAAAAAGTCCTACTATATCAGTATTACAAAGGGGCACAACTGATTGCAGAGCTCATCCTCTCCCCAGCACATAATTTTAATGGAAAACAATCTTGCAACTGGTGCTTGAATGACATCTCAGAAGGATGAAACCTTCTGTGTATTCACTGAGGAGGGACAATATTACAGAACCTATTTAAATGAGAGACCACTGTATCAGCCCCAAAATTAATGCACTGTCTTTTGGGTTCAGTGCAATCCAGAGATGTGCTCTGAATGATATGTACAACGTATCATTGCTCCACTGGGACAACAAATAGAAGGTTTTTCTCACGTAGAAGTTGAGAATTTTTTTAACATCTTACCAAAAACCTCTGGCAAGAGCAAGTGGGTCCCTGAGGCACGTACTGAGTTTGATATCTTACTACCTACTCCAAAAGAGAAAGTCCCATTGCCAGTGATATCTCTCCATCCAGAAGCAAATATGTCCCAGTTCTATTTTTTCTGTATGACTAAAAAAGGAAAATCAATCATATGTTTATAAACAGTATGTTGAAACCCACTTTTTTTTTCATAAATTGCCCTGGAAAATGTAGATAACAAGAAGCAAGGAGCACTGTGCTTGGAAGCAGTGGGGAAATTATTGGAGGAACATAGATAATTTTCAGTCTTATAATGCATCAGACAATACACATCACTCACCAACTCAGACATTAAAACTTTGACTATGGGATAAAGGGTTCAGGATTTTTAAGTATTGCTATATTAAGACAACGATTCTGGTATCAATAGTGTATATGAAAGCACAAGGGAGGGAAAAATTCATCCTCCTTGTTTCTGGTACTTCCCTATGGTACACTCAAGAAGGTTTAAATGTGGCAGGGAAGTGTCAGGAGCAGGTGATACCTGTAAAACTAGAGAAAAATTTCATAATTTGGATAGTAGCTGGATATAAACTATTCAGGAGGGGGTTACAGCTCTGTTCATGAGTGTGAGAGAGAATCAGACTGATGAGCTTGTGAGAGAAATATGAAAGATGTGAAACAAAAAAGAGTACAATGATCAAGTGCTGATCAGGTGTCAATTTACAGAAAATTCTTCAAATTTCAGGGATATTTCTGAATTTTCAGCTGGTCTCACTCATAGACAGCGGAATCCTGCTTGGAATGACCAGCAGAAATGAACATAAGATGACTGGCTTTAACTGAAGAGTTTTCTAGAGCATTTTCTTATAATTCACAGCAAAGTACTTCTGCACCAGACTGAAAATTCTGTGAAGATCTTTTAAAATCAAGGCACATACTCAACTCTTTAAAAAAGAAAACTAAAAATTTCAGACAAGGGACACTTAACTGTCCTTTAAATTGTGTGAGCTTCTTTCCCGGAGTCTGGGAACATCATAACCAAATGGGAATAAAATTTGAAGTGTTACTTAATCCTTGTTATATTCAACTGTGGAAGCACAGCACATTTAATGAACCCAGGAAATCCTATAATGGTTATTGCAAAAAAGTATTATTATAGGGGTTTTTTTTCCTTCAGTATACAAGGAAGAGTGGAAAATGGAAATATTAAAACATAGATAGCTTTAAAAAGCAAGTGTGGGTGGGACAGAGCAATGAAAAATCGTGCAGTAAAATGCTAAAGAGGAAAAAAGTGCAGTGGACCAAGTAGAGATTAAGAAAACCAGAGCAGTCAGAGGACTGCAGCTCTTCTAACATAAATTCTTGTATCACAGCGTACTTAGTGGTTTTGATTTGTTATAATTTTCAGCGTACAGTTCTTTCAGATACAAACTTTCTTGAATGAATTTTATTCCATGTTGTATGTTCTAGGGTTGTAAAAGTGTACATATGTTTGAAAGCTAATATGGCTTTTGATCTACCAGTTGTGTCGTGTGGCAGCTTGTGCTAGTTTTTTTGTTCTCATCTGTAAGGCAGAGATTTATTAGAAATTAGAGGAGATAACCCATTGTTATCTGTCCTTCTGAGTGGTTTTGTAAATCTTTTTTGCTTAGTGATATTCTATTGCTGAAACTGTATGTATGTATGTATCATCACAAATGGGACCATGGGATTACTCAAGTCAGAAGAGACCTCACCTCCTCATTATCTTCACAAGCAATTTTGTTGTAATGCTGATTCAAGAAGGATCAAGAACACAGGGGTTGAAGGTCATAGACTAAGTTTATTTTGTGCAACGCTGGTGCATATTATCTGAATTGGGTAATTTATCACTATGTATCAGGTTTTTTTAGATTTTAGAATAACTTGATCACTTTTTTTTTGTTTTTGCTTACTGATGGACAGATTTTTAGAGCCATATTTCTTCACTTTCTTTGCTTTTACAGATGACAAAGTGACATTCTGAAGTTTTGTGACTTTTCTGATTCTTGATTCTTACAGTAAGCCTGGAAGCCCTTTAAGGAGTATAATAAATTAATTCAATTTTATCTGGACTATTCATTGCAAACAGTAGAAGTCTCTCTTCAACTCAAACAAGATAGGTAAAGATTCATTTCTAATTACTGTTCTTGTTATTTTAATCTTTAACTGCATATTCATTAATTAAGCATTTCAGTCCTATGTAATGATAGCTTAAAACAGAGACCATTAACTACTGTAACAGTGCATTACATTTTTCTTATTATGAAAATGATTCCAGAGGTCAGAAGTGGTTACCTGTTTCAAAGTACATAGGAAATATGCTGTTCAACTGTGCACAAAATTGCAGCAGCTCTGAATTGTGGTTCCTAACAATACACTGAGTTGTTCAGAGACATATTAAACAAAAGGAAGTAATTTAGTATTTGCCAGTATGGTGGCCACTCATAAGAATGAGGTAACTTAAAATCAGACAGTGTGCTTGATCTTCCTAAATGAAAATAATGGTGCCCCTTTGCACAGGTTGGCTGTCTCCTGCTTATCTCTGGCAGCAAATTAGGTCTTTCTATATTCATTAGCTGAAGATAAAAGATTAAGAACTAGATGCCTCTTTCTAACTCTGTGCATGTAATTGTCCATCTGTTTGTTTTGTGAAAATAGTGGCCTCATTTGAAATCAGATTCTTAACAGCAATAAAGAAGAAAAATAATGTATTTGCTTAATAAATTATGTTTTTCACTAGAATTATTCTTGCATCTAAAATTTTTAACAGGCCTACTTAGTTTAATGACTTGAGATAGTTTTTTTAATAAAAACACTTGAACATTCTATAATTCTTCTTCACATCCTATGAAGACATGAAGCCACTGAGTTTAGACAAAATCTGCAGAAATTAATTGACTTGATGGCCTGTATAGTTTTTGCCATTAGAGTCCTACAGACAACAACCGGATATTTGTAATATGTTGTCCTACAGACAAGATTAAGCCTTCAGGCTTAATTTAAACATGAAATTTTGTCTGAGTCTTTACCAACTTAAACAAAACTCACAGGATTCTAATACTTAAAAGGAACAAAAAAGGCCTTGATTCTTTAAAATGTCTAGGAAAAAAAAACCACAAAAACTTTTTTCGGTATTCTTGTTAGAGAAATCTCGGTTTTGCTGTTGTACAACACGAAACAAAAGGAAGAGCATATGAAAATACCTTTTCCATCTGCCACCTGACAGCAGTCAGCTTGAATGTGAATCTTACCCAGTTCTCCAATTCTTACCCTGGAGCTTCCATGGGCTTCAGGTTCCAGGAAACCTCTCTTAGGTCCTGCTCAGAAAAACCACTGTTATCTCAGAAGTTTTACTGAAACCTCTGAAAGCACAAGCCTCATTTCTGCTGGTGGCTCCCTTCTTGCTAGAGCTCTCCAGACTTGGGTTGAGGGAGCTCAGCTCCATCAGCCTTGAGGAGGCAGGCAAATCTCTCATCCTTCTGGGGGACTCCAGCTGTCATGGAGCACCTCAGCCAGGATGAGACAACACAGCAGCTCTCTTTTATCTTCATCATTAAAATTCCTTTAGTGAACTACAACAGACAGCAAAGAATGAATCATAGGCTAAGTCCTCTGAGCTGGTTCTGAAAGAGTTATTGAAGTTCATGACAGGGTTGTCAAGAACTGGGACAGGCTCTCCAGGGCAGCCATTGAGGAACCAGTCCTGGAGATATTTAGGTGATGTGTAGATGTGGCTCTCAGGGACCTGGTTTAGTGGTGGACTTGGCAGTTCTGGGTTAATGGTTGGAATCAATAATCTTAATAGCTTTTTCCAACCTAAATAATTCTATAATTGAAAGGGACACCAAAATAACTGAAGCTGTTAGAACCCTTGCATTCTGATTTTATTTTAGCCAAACCTTCTGCAAATTAGTCAAAAAAAAGTAAAAATTCTATAAAATCTAGAGAAGCCAATACTATTTCTTTTCCTCCCCATAGGATGGCAAGAAACGTTTTGCAAGTTTTCCAGATATCTCTTTCAGTAAGGCGGATGTGTAGAATGAAAGTCACCATGATAATTTGGCAATGTACTCTACAGTTGTTGTATGGCACTATCTGGAGGAAACCCCTTCAGCTGACTGAAGATAGAGATGTGGGAAAATATCCCATGAAAATTAACAAAACCTAAAGATCATAGTTTCCTGGTAAATAATTTCCAGGGAAAATTAACTGGGCAGCACAAGCTGTGCTTCATTTAGGTTCATTTACCTTCTTCAATGAGTTATGTTCCTCTGAAGCTGGTCAGTAAGAAGTTAAAATTACCTGTTCTCTTCCATCTGACTGCTTGAAACCTTGGAGAAATTTTGGTTTAGGTTTGGGGTGCAAAATTTTTAACCAGCAGGTTGTGGCTCAGACACAAGAAGAAGTCTGGTACCTTTCAGAAAAGACAGAGAATCAGAAAGGAAGAGTGCTGGGAAAAAAATCAACCAACCAACCAACAATAAAAATACCCCAAACAACAAAACAAAACAACAAAACAACCTCCCATATATATACATAAGTTGGGGCAACCGAGATGATTATGCTATTACCTAAATACCAATGTAAATGTTGGTGGACTAAAAAGAAGACTAGAAGAAAAGCAAGACTCTCTCTCCATGGATGCCATGGTCTGAAGTTGGGAATCCCCCTTTTTCCCCTCTGTCTCTGAGGTTTCTCAGTTCCAGTAGCTGCTCAAATAGATGCAGAGGTATAAACAAAAAGTCCTTTTCATTTATTTGTTTATGTGGTCAGTCTAAGAATGAAAGATGTCCAGGATCTGGTCCTGGTCACAAAAAAAGATACATGCCAGTGGGAAGGAGGTTATTTCCTGATTACTAATGGTGTGACCATAGGAACTGAAATTTTGTCTTGTCATTTTAATCTTGGACAGGGGATTTTCATTAGGATTCCCAGTGCAGGAAGAATCTAGGCTTGCCTGTAGATACTCCTTCTTTTTTAAATCCTCATTTAAAGACTACTTCAATACTGCTCAGAATTTTAAATTAGCAAGTATTTAAAAATTCATTATGTGCTATAAAGTATATTATATTTTAAGAAATAAAAATGAATGCAACATCTGTGAATTTTTTCTAAGCAAGTCTGTTCAGCATTATTTAGAGGGAACACACTTTAGGCCTCCTGAAAAGCTAAAGTTAGCATTCCCTAATGATTTCCATTGTCCCCTCAGTCCCTCACCATTCTTTCCACATTCTGTTTCAAATGAAACAGATGTTAGAATTAGATGGGTTTTTTTTTCTGGAAGGATGAGATATTTTGTGTTACTACCTGTTCTAATTCAGGACAAACTTCTTGTTCAGAGGTACTAACTTCATGTTAGAATATCAGATGATATATAGTAAGATGTTGATGCAGGAGCAGACAATCATGTATTGCATGAATTCCCCTACTTCCATGAACACCCTACTTAAGGGATCTTTTTCTCACTGCTTTATATTCATGGTATTTCTGAGAAGAAAGCCGGAGTTTTACAGAATTTACTCTTTTATCTCATGTTGATATGTGAGAGTTGCCATGGGTCGACTTGTCAACACTAGCATCTGTTCATTTCTTTATACATATTTATAGTTCAACATTTTATAAACATCTAATCACTCTGAACCTTATCACCAGCATCCTAACTCATGAGTTAGGAAGTTCAGAGTTGAGCTTTCTGTCATCCTTTTGTCACATGTACATGAAATGATGTCTTATAGAAAAAGCAGAGACTCTAGAAAGTGTTTGGAAAAAATATCAGAGAGGATGGAAACCTAAGAATTAATGTCACCGCTCTGTGTGATTGAAGATTAAAAATTAAAATTCTTTTAAAATTAGACCTCTATACCTTTCAGGACAGTGCTTTTATCTCATACTCCTTGTCAAAGCCCATTGTTTATTCAATCCAGATTTCCTGGGTTTCCCCATTACCCTTACATTTTTCCTGAAACTTTAGTCTCTAATTCCATCTGTTCTTCTCAAGACCCCTGCAAGAGATTTTTTCATTGAAGTCAGCAGATCTGTTTCTTGGTAGGACTGGGATCCTCTATCTGTTCTCATAATGCGCTGTGTGCATTTGAACCATGGGTTTTGCAGTACTGGTGCAGATGGGTTCAATTGCCCCCTCCCATTGCTTTATGCACATGAGCTGGTCCATGCAACTACAGTGTCTTGAAAGATCATTGCAAATTGCATCCTGTATGAGCAGGTAATGACATCTTCAGGTGATCAGTAACAATTCGGTGCTGGTCATGGAATTACTCCATAAAACTGCATTTCCATGCAGTACACTCTTTAATGTTTGAAAGTTGCGAACTACTCTCGCTTTAGGGGGTCGCCCGACATATGGTAATTGCAGTCAGCTCTGCATGTAATCCTCTCATTTCTAGGGAGCTAATAAAGTTAATTATTCAAAATCACCAAGTATACTATTAGTGTGGTAGATGGCCTTCTGATTTCTTTTATCACTTATTTAACTTAACATTCTGTATGCACTCTTTTAAGACTTCTGTTTTACCGTGTTATACATCTGCTCCTCAGTCTCTTTCATTCTGTGATTCTATGAAAATCTTTATATAAACAGTGCAAGCTAAAGCACTATTTAACCAATTTACATGCACATTTCATAGAAGGAAATATATCTTTTCCTGTAAAACTACACAATAGTTACTTTCAAACTTCCCACATATGCATTTGTGCAAAATTTATGCTTTCTAATAATGTTCTGGGTTTTTAGGGTTTTTTTTTCTTTTATGTCACCCCCCGCCCATATTCTTTCTATTGTTTTCCATTTAAAATAAAGATTTTGTATGATATTTAAATAATGGACAGATGTCAAAATCTTAGAAATTAAAAAAACTGTTTATAATTCAAAGCATTGTTGCTCATTACACTCAATTAGTACAGACAAAAGAGTAGGTCAATTTATAACACTAGTTCTTTGTGACAAGCAGGTCTCCTTCAGTGCATATGCCTGTACGTAAGGCTGCTGGTACAGAGGGAAAAAAACAGTAGGTTTGAGCAGATCAGGCAGAACCCTTGCTCCTCACAATTTGCTCCTGAATCTGGCAAGCAGGACAGACGGAAAAAAAGCAATGTGCCTTGCTGTACTTAAGCCCACCATATGCTGAGTTGCTCTCTCAAAGCCCAGGTGTTAGAAGAGTTAACACCCAAGGATCAAACCTCTTTATTACACTGTACCATTGTGTGGCTCCTGCAACCCAAGGACATTTGCTATGCAGCAAGGAGATTTGATATGCACTATGTGTACCTGTGGTGTTTGCGTTTCCAAAAACTTAAGGCTTCTTGAGATATCCTCTAACTCTGCTGGAGTATAGGGAAGAATCTGGAGAGTGAAAGCTTTGTTCTTATTATGGCTTTTGCCTGACCTAAACGTTTGAATCTGATCTGCTTTTGATCCTGCTTAGGCAAGATAAAAGTGGCTCTAACTTGCCTTAGGGATTACTTTTGTCTTTTCAATTCCTTCAGTAAGTAAGAAATATGTAGTTGTGAGCATGCTGTTTTTCAGAAGGGACCATTTTGCTATAATGTACTGCAGAACATTTCCTTCCTTCGACCTACAGTGCATGTTTCTCTGATATAATAAGAGAATTCTCCACTACATGCTTAGCTTAGTTCTGTGTTTCCTATTCAGGTATTCCCCTAGTGGCACTTAAGAAACTATATGCTTTAATTTTGGTGGTTGTGGTCCCCAAGCAAAGCCATAGAGTGTCAGGAGCTTTCATCTAGTGAGAGAAATGGCTTTTCTGATTTTCTGGTTTTTATAACAAAAGGAAAATACGTAAGTAAAAACACTCAGAAAGGAGCTTTTAGCTCCTTTATTGCTCTCATAAATTCAGTGAAATTCAATTAATATTGCTGCAGCAGGTGAATGTTCTGCTTATATTTTTTAAGACTATGCAATTTGTTACTATAGAAGTGTCAATTATAATCCACTGGATTCAATGCAATAAACTAGAGTAAATGCAGTGACCTACAGGTTAAGAAACATAATGACTTCTTTATGTCTACTTGGCTGCAAAAGATTTAAAAAAAGGATCTTAATAGCAGGCCTTGTAACAGAAATGCATATCCCTGTAATTGCTTCTTACCCCAATTAACACTGAGAGAAAAGCTTCATCCTGGAGCTACACTCCTTAGCAACACTCCATTCTTCCTGTTGTACTTTTATAAGACAAGAATAATTACTCTGCTGCAAAAAGACTTACCAGTCTTTTTTATTTACGAGAAAGTGCAGTACATAGTTTCAACACTTTTAGAAAACAGAAATAAATACCAGAGTACAGAATAGTAGAAAGTATTTTATAATCACCAGGTAATGTCTTTTTTTCATCAAAGCTGTCAAGTACCTCTAAGCATCTATTTGCAAATTTCCGTGAAAGTATAGTCTTGGAAATCCCACCCCACGTCCTTAGAAGCTTCTAAAAAATGCCTGTCAGAGGGAAATCAGTATATGTCAGAATTCAGATAATTCTAGGAACTTCCTATTCTTTCTGATTTGAGTGGTATGGATCATGGCTTAGGGAGAGGCTTCATAAGTAAAGATTTCTAGGCTTTTCATAAGAACAAATGATCTATCTTTTACTCTCCAAGCAAAAAGGGAAAAAGTATAAAAAGTTTTGAGATGGGTTAAATCTGAAAAAACACAGATTTAAATTGTAATCCAAAGCTATACTGAAAACGTTGAATTGTAGGGTCTAAGGTTCTTGACCTCAATTTGGCTTTTTAGTTGTTGCTGTTGTTGCTGTTGTTGCTGTTTTTCTTTTAAAAGACATTCACAATTTAATATAATTTTTTTTCAGGTCAAAGCATTATGACAGATGGTTGGGCTTTTGGGCTGCACTTAAATTTGATACCAACTGCATTCAGTTAACCTGAATTGCTCTCCATCATTTTGTGATTATTTGGCAGTTCACATGAATGCTTTCTCCATTCCAATAGACACACCACAAGAACTCTTGATTACTTGGTGACATTTTGTAACAATCAGAATCAGGAATTGCTGTGTCATATCTTCTCTTGGGCACCCTTAGTTTTTAAACTTAATTTTGAAGTCTCTGAACTTCTATTTGGAACTTATTTTTTAAAACAAATATGTGTTTGGTGACTGTTCACTGAGATGAGAAGGCTCTGATTCTGCTTATTATTCTGGAATTTAACTTCCCGTCTGCTAGAAGAAATCTGATTCTTGCTCCATGAATATCCCAGTATTAGTGATGTCCCGTCTCTTTTTGTTTACTTGTTCTTCTGAATAACCTGAAAAATGTAATTAACACATGAGAACTTACATAAAACAAGTGTTTAAAATGTACACAAGGATATACTTTATCTTCCTGGTTTGTATCCATCCTTTTCTTATGGATTCATAGTTGTTGACTTAGTTGAGGAATCTTCTTTTTTATAAATAGAGGCTTCACTGTGTAGGACTGGAATTATTTCCCTGTCTTCAGCAACCTTGTAAATTGGTTTTAATTCAGCAGAACAATGCTAGGAAGATCTCTAGTGAGTATTTATTCTTAGTCCAACCAGTCTTTTAAGATGGTAGGTTGACTGATCAGCAGCCAAGCACCCACACAGATGGTCTTTGGATCACCTCTCCTGCAGAACAGGGGGAAAACAAAGGGAAGGAGGTAAGATTTGCTGAATGAAATAATGGTGATTTAGCAGGGAAAGTAAAAGGGGTGAGCACAAGTTTTCTCCCTCTTTCTCCCATCTTTTCTAGCTGAGCACAACATCATCTGGTACAGCATGTCCCTTAAAGCAATTCCCATCAACTGTCCCAGCTGTCTCCCACTCCTAGCTGACCCCCAGCCTACTTGCTGCAGAGAGGTGGGAGCAGTGAGAAAAAGGAAAAGATGTCACACTGGCCAAACACTTCTTAGCAAAGCCCAAATGCTGGTGTGCTGTCAACACTTCTCAGTCACAGACAGAGCCCACAGGGCTGTGCCAGGCACCTCAAAGGTGCTATATAACTTACAGTAAAAATGATGTCATTTTTTAAGCTTTGTCTTGAAACATTCATACCTGCACTAACACTCAGCCACAAAAAACACAGAGATGACAAAAAGAAATAGTGATTAGAATAACCACTGACCTTTCGAAAGTGTGTATATTTTCAATTCAGAGCATGGACAAAGACTTTGCAAGAAAGCCTTTCTCTCAAATTTTTCTGATTCAGATGTGGGTTCGAGCTAAAAAAGCACCACTAAACTTGTTGGTCTTACCTGACTGAGCTTTAAGCAAGCATTAGAGCCACAGAGGTTGTAATACCTCTGTGAAACAGCAGAATACAGATTCCAGTCTTTTCTGGGATAGAATATGGAGGCCAAGAGCTTTCAGGCTGGTGCTTCTCTGCACACTAAAAAAAGCAAAGAATGTGAATTTTTTACATTAATTTTCAAATATTTGTTTCCCTAAATGTGGCTCCTGTTTCTGTGTTTTGGACAAAGGTGACCACTATTTTTTCTGTCATGTCCTCAGGCCCTGTAGTAATGCTTTGTGCCTCTCCAGCTTTTCTATGAAAAATAAAATTATCTTCTAATAACTAGAAATGAAATCAAACCATTACAAATTGCAGGAAATAACCCAGGGAGGTATTAGGACTAACTCAGGACTATAGTGGATAGAACATTAAATTTTTGACATTCCCAAAACAGCTTTTGACTTCTCTATTCTTATTTTTAATTGTGCCAACTATTGAAGCATACGCATAATTTACATCAGCATTATGTAAATTCATACATAATGAATTTACGGCTCTGATTCCACAGCTGAATTTCTAGTTAAAAAATACAGTGGCTCAAAAACATTATAAGATAAAAGAAACCCTGTTCTCCATCATCAAAGCTTGAAATTGCTGTCTTATGTTTTAAGTAAAAGAGGGAAATTCCTGTACCAGAATTACTGGTATTGTCTCATATCACAAAAAATACCTCCAAAAACAATGCCAAACAAAAAAGCACAAATCCTGCAAATATAATAGCACACAATAAATTTTACTCTTTGTCATGGTCAGAAGATCTGAATAAAGAATTAGAGATTTCATTCACTTTTTCATGCAGACAGAATGTGTCAACAGGTTAAGAAAATGGTAAGATGATCAGTGACAGTTTGCAATTCCACTCCCATGTTAGCTGGAACTTCACCAGAACATTCAAAACTCAATCTAATGACCATGGCATGGATGCAATAATTCCCATTAACTTTTAGGGGTTTTGAACAAGGTTGGACATCATATAATTACAAAGCATCTACACTGCATCTTTGTCTAGGCCAGAATGAAATATTGTAGCATGATTTCTAGTAGAATGCAATGACATTTTGGTCCCAAATTCAAAGCTATTCACCTTATGTTTCTTAACAGAAAACTAACCAATTCTTTATCATCTCTCCACAAAAAAATCATTGTGAAGATCTTTGTCTCAAAGTTCTTGACATCAGCCAGAATAAAAGAGCACATATATTTTTGGGGAAAAGCATGACTATTTTTATATTAGAGCCCAGCAAAGTAAAACTTCTTTGAAAGCTTCAGCAAGGGCTTGATATTTTATGATTGATGGAAGATTTTACACATCTTTGAGTAATACAAAGAGAATTTGTGACTTTTTTTAAAGTCAGAGATGGTTGTTAAGTGATGGCAGTCTCTATTAAGGTTTAATTTGTGTTTAAATTATAAAGGAAGTGAAAATCTGGAAATGCAAATAACTTCTCTTCCTTTGGGAAACTGCTGAAGTCAGTGGTAGTGTTTGTTCATGATATTTGTCAGATGTTCCATCTCTAATTGACTTAGGAAAAAACGTTTGTCCAATTCAATTTTATGATGAGATTTAGCTCTGCAGGTTTTTAATCTGTAAGTATCTACATAATTTCATTTGACATCCCTCTGTATTTCCAAGAAGTGCAGTATTTTAATCAAGTTTGTGGGAAAAAACCAGAATCACTTGAAAATAATTTAATAAAATTCAATTTCAAGGGCATAAAAATGTGTCAGTGTTTACACTGGAAATCTTTCATTTGTAACTGCAAATAATTCACATGCTTCCAGTGAATATACTTATATGTGTTGATGGAAGACATCATCAGGTGAAATGTAACTACAGAATATTTACATATTGTTTATTGTTCATAGGAAGTCCTGTAAAAAACTGAAAACTTATTGAAAATCGAAAACAATATCTGAAAATGCTGATGCATCACTTACTGGATGACAATATGTTGCATTCCCAGTTAAAAATTTATGCAATTGTTCGAGAACCCAGTGGAGAGCTCTGCTTCTTCTATTCAAAAAGATTTTTCCTTTTAGCTTTGTGGAGCTAGCAAAAGGTATGCTAGAGAAGCATAATAATTCTCCCTTAATCCCATGTAAAGAACATTAAAAAAGCCAGTGTCCTGACATCATGCAAGGCTCCTCACTGTCATTTTAAACTCTGATCATCCCAATTCCTAATACTGCATATAGCGATCTCATTAACAAGCTTCCAATAAGCAAATAAAGTCAAAGGGGCGAGATGTCCCATAGTGCTGTTTCTATTTTTATCACTAACATTTGTATAAAACCATCCTATTGCCAAAAACAGAGAGAAAAGTTTTCAGAGATAGAAGTGATATACAGAATTTGATTTAGACAAAAGCATGGGGTTTGCTCGAAAAAACGCATACCAGAGAATTTTATGGGAAGATAGAAAGAGACACAACATAGGTCACAGCACTTAAAAATATTCAATAGGGTTGCAGAGAAAGATAGAGCTGCAAATACCATGAGGATGATTTACAGGGTCTTACAGTGGTTTGAATCAGAAAAGAAAGATGAAGAAATTCAGTGGTCAGGTGAGAAAAACAGCAAAGTTTAACAGGTCCATTAGCATGTTATCCATGTAATAGTCTTGAAAAATTTCTAAAATCGCTCAGATTAAAGAGGTAGTGCAAAGGACAGTGGTAAATAAGCAAGAACCCAGGGTAGAAAGTTCCATATAGTTTTTTCCATTTAATTTTTGTTCTGATAACTTCCATATTCTAGACTAATTTATTTGTTGAATATTCTGTTCAATCATCATTTGCTAGACAAAGACGAGAAAATGAGCTAGACAAAGATGTGTAAGTGAGCTAGACAAAGACAAATGCACAGCCTTGAACTTCAGGAGAACCTATTTCAGCTTGTTCAGAACTCTCTTTGGCAGGGTCCCACCAGAGATCGCCCTAGAAGGACAAAGCATCTGGTAGAGTTGCATGACTTTCAGTGAGGTCCTCCTCAAGGCATAGGAGTATCCCATTTCAGAGCACAGGAAATCAAACCAGCACAGCAGAGTGACAGCAAGGACTCCTGATGGAGTTCAGAAGCAAAAGAAAGTGCACAGAATGTAGGAGTGGGGGTGAGAGCAGAGAGACAACTGCACCAGTCAGTGAAACATTAAAGAACATTACAAGAACACAGTGAATAACAATACTCTATCGCCTCTTCCTTTCTCTGGAGAAAGTAATTTTCTTTTTGAAAACTGCTTCCAATAAATATTTATAAAGGAAAAAAAGTGTTTAATCTCGTTAATCAACAGAATAAATCTCCACAGACATTGGCCACTGAGAGGTATTCCTGTTTGTACTTGTGGTCTCCTTTTTGTTTTCATTTCCTTTACTCTTCCAGAGACTACCGAGAGGTTTTATTTTTCCCAGTGCATGGACCCCAGCACAAGACCTAGTTAATTTAATAAGAATCATTAGCATTTATATAGGCCTTTATATTCTAAAATAATTTTTCAAACATTTACTAATCTTTAGGCTATCTCTGTGAAATAGGTACCTAATTATTATCTTTATTTTAGTCATGGGGAAACAGAGAGCAGTAAATTAAAAGCATTATCAGTACCACACAGAAACTGAATAATCGAGCCAGCAAGTTAGCTGAGGAGGCCCCTCAACCTCATTTTCCTACTTATTATTTACCTTCCTCTTACTGCAGAATCCATCCAGTGTTGAAAACTGGGGCAAGGAAGATGACATGGACTAATAGAGTGGCTACTCATTATGGAAGTTTAATGACATCATAATTGCTCATACGCATTCTTTCCCAGTATTATACCCTGGAATACTTCCTGGTGTTGTTATGATTTTTCCCTCTGGTTCATGGGTGAAGGAAGAGACGTGATTCTTGATTCATGATCAGAAGGCTGTGATTTACTATCTTAACATATATACATCTATTATAACTATTTTAAAGAAAAAGAAAAGGAGAATTCCAGAGGCTGCTAGCTAACCTAAGAATAGAAAGTAAAGAATGAAAACAAGACAGCTCTCTCTGGCTCTGTCCGAGAGAGTTCCCAGTCTGGATTGGCCACTAACTTCAAACATCCAAACTGGGCCAATCCAGGCAGATCTGTTACATTCCACAGCAGCAGATAATCTGTTGTTTATGTTTGCT
>JAWWEY010000115.1:111523033-111538647 GCA_035582745.1 Loriotus luctuosus | reverse complement strand
TTTTTTTTTTTTTTTTTTTTTTTTTTAAGAAAAGATCCATAGTGGATGCATTTACTAGCTTTATTTTCAGTGTGTTATGTAAATTTTTAAATACTTGTTAATATTCTTTTTTTTCACTAGATTTTCACAAGTTTTGAGAGAGACAAGTATAAACTTCTTGCCATTCTATTCAAGCACATTACCATTAAGATGCACAGTAAGGAGTAAATATAGTTATGAATAACATTTGTTTTAAAATAACTTTCTCATGATAGAAATATGGAGATGTATTTCCAGACAAACTGACCTTTGTTTAATTTGTGAACTATTCTTCTCAAAATGTTTTTTATTTCATGTGAAAAGTAGGACAATCAACACCTTTCTTCCTAGGAAAGCAATCAGGCATAATAACAGAACCCTACTATGACATTTTCCTCTTGAAAATAATGAAATATGCATGACAGTAGTATTTTTTCAGCTTTAATTTTTTTTTATTTTCAACAGAGTCCATAATATTCAAGAATTCTGATTTATTATTTTCTTTGAACCAGTGGAGTGGGCAGGTTTTTAAAGCTGATTTTTGTTTAATAAATACATTGGCAATAATATCACTGCTCATCCCTTCTTCCTTTGAAAAATCTGAAACTATTATTTTCAATTTAATTTTAAAGCTCTATTATAAGCAATGGCTTGGGGCAATACATATTTTGTGTCAGATGGTGCCTGCAAATCTGGCAGTATGAAAAAGATTGTACAAAGCAGAAATGAACTTTTGCTCTTTCACATAATCAGAAAGAACTACAATGGAAATAAGGATGTGGTACCCTGGTGAGAAATTTTTTTTTCTGGAAACCAGGAAAAAAATTATGCCATTGATTACAAATGATTGCGTATCTTCTTGAAAAGAATTTTTCAGTAAGAAAATATACATTGTTTAGCAATAATTTCTTCTTCTAACAGTAAAAAAGATTTGTTGTGTTTGCTTGAACTACCATAAACTTGAAACTTTAATTTTGAGCTTATAGCAAGTTGATTAGAGACCCATCCATTCATTGCAGATAATCTTTCTTCCAACTTGCGTGCTGACCACAGACTATATAGAAATATTTTTTACACAAAAATATGTTTTGTAAATAATTGCTTTATTGGCACTATCACTGATCTTTTGCTATCACTGGTGTTTATAATATCTATAAATGAGCACCTACTTGCTTGGTTTTCCAATAGTTGTTATTATATTACTCAAGTTTTTAAGTTACAATCCCAACTGTGGTTGGAAAGATGCCTCTTCCCTAATTTGAGAGGTAAATTTCATAGATATCATAGATATCATAGTTATCTTTTTTCAAGGCATCTACAGTGTGAGAAATAATCATACTTTTAGTCTTTGATATGGTGTCAATAACTTGTGCCTCTCCTTTGGCGGGGATCTAATACCAATGGAATCGCCCTGCGTTGTGTGACCCCAATGCAAAATACCTCTGTATTTTTTCCCATAGTACCATCTGCTTGCTGATAATTTTAGCTCTTTTTCCTGACTAATATCTTGGCATGCTTAGCTGTTGGATGTTCTCTCATGGTGGATTTACCTAAAAGGACAGCTAAGGGTCAGGCAGATGATTCCCTCTCTTGTGTGCCCAAACACAATTTTTGTGTGACAGGATCTTCTGTGCTAATAGCTTGTCCTTGAATCATATGTTAAAAATATTTTGGAAAAGGAGCATTTCTCAGAGATTTGCTATCAGGATTTTAGCTCTCTTTAATCACCTTTATCAGAAAATACTGTCATCACTATATCTGTTATATTTGGAGCCCAAAAAGACAATTAAGACAATTTATTATTATACTAAGAATTATTATGTTGGTGTATCTTGTCACTTAATTGGTATGTACTGCAAAATGCCAAATGTCTCTAAGAAAGAATATTCACTGCAAATATTTTCATGTCTACATCTGTGAAAGTAAATTCATAGTTTAATTCTGAAGTATCATTTTGGTTAAGGGTAGATTTAAGTGCTTTCCCTTGATGGAAATCAAATCAGAATTATCTTCACAGTAGACCTAAAGTAATGCATTTGTATTGAAAACCTCAAAGTACATAACCTTTTTTTTTGTCAACAACATTTCATGTTGCTTGGGTCAGAAGTTCTGAAATTTATTTTCTCTCGGTTGCTGCTGGCATTGCTTTTATTTATGTTGTTGTAACCCACAGAGGTCACTGCCCCAATGTTGGGCGGTGTCATGGTGTGTAGTACTACACAATCTGTGTTCTGATGTACAGAGGATTGAAAAGACAAGGAACAGAGGGTTCAGTGGAAATTAGACTGATGTTAAACAAGAATAGTAATCTTATTAACTTCTTTTTTCTCCTGGCTTCATGGAAAGCAACACTATGAAAAAGTATGGGAAGACTTCTTCCATGCACATATGCCATATATATCTACTTAAACATGTATTCATGTATGCATGTACACATGAACATAATACATACATTTTTATATACACAAATATCAAAATTTGTTACATCTGTTGTCATATTTACTACAGTTCAGAAAAACCATACATCTAAGTCTGTTTGGAAATCTTTCACAAAATTATTCTTGAAAAAATATTTAAAAGAAAAATGGAAAGCGAGCCTCAGGAAATTGTTTGTGCAAGGCATTAATTCAGTACTCAGTGGATACTGTGATGGATAATAGGTATTTGTAAAGTGGGAAATCAGGCTCCTAACCTTGTACCACTATAATTCAAGAGTTTTAATGCAGAGAATAGAACTTCTAACAGTGATCTGAAAGGGAAGGAAATAAGTTTGAATTTGTTATACAAGGAAAACAGAAATGATATGTCTGCATTCAGATTGCCAAACTATGGTGAGTGTGACTACTATATAAGTTTAGGGTTTTTTTCTTTGTTAGCAGATAATGGATCTGAGCAATAAAAAGGGCCCTAGATGAGAGGAATTTGCAACAACTGAAACTGGAGACCTAATCTTCATATTTGTAGGGTTTTTATAACATTATTTTGATGCATTTTAATAGAAAACTTTGATCTGCTCAGGACTGGAGAAAGAAAAAAGATGAACAGACAGACTTCAAAAAGCAAAGGTGGGCTATGGAAACAGACAATGCTCAGGAACACAATTCATACTGGAAAGAAGGCACAAGAAATAGAAAGGGGATCTTGGTGATGCTGAAAACAGCAGTAGGGAAGAATAAAAACAACTGCAAGAGCTCAGCAACAATGTTTTTAGACATTCAAGAGACACATTTTTTCACCCATCTGGCTGGGATGGGGGAAAGTGGATAAACCTAAGGTCTGAGAAAGGCAGCTTTTTGGGTCTTTAACTGATGACAGAGGAGACAAGAGGCACCTCCAGAGTGGATATTAGAGAGGAATGTGACAAATATTAACCTATAAAGGAAGATAGAGAGGCCATAAACTGATAACCTGGAAATGCAGGTGAAGAGGATGTTCCTTTGGAAAGGGGCACCAGAACAACGGAGTTGATGGGAAAGCCATTTTATCATTTGTTTACAGACATGATTCAGTGACACAAGATGGCCACAGATGGAAGCTGAAGCAATGCAGAATAGTGGAATTTGTTTGCTATTTTTTGCTCTCGGGGATTATGTGGTCACTTCATTAGTTTCACCTGTCTTCACCTGGGACTATCAGCCTAAGAATGATAGAGCACATTTGCTTTGCCTAAAAAGTTATCTATTTAAATACTCCTGCTGTGAAAAGGCAACTTCTTTCTGGCAGAGCCTACAACCAACTCCTTCAAGTACTTTCAGCAGAGAAAGCATAAGTTCTAGCAGTTACATTGCTGCTTTCACACTTTGACACATCTGTAGAGGTTCTCTCTTTGCTCTGTGAAACCTTTGCTTCTTTCCTATTGACATGTCATTTGGTGATGTTGAAAGGATACTTGATATTATTGTCTTTTACTTGTTTTACCTTCAACAAATTTCCTTCCTCTCTTTTCTCTCTCAGTAAATAATTTTTGTTCCCTTCACAAATACACAATGGAAAAAATTGTCAAATTGAAATTAAGAAAAATACACATTTAAAAACACAGGTACTTGAAAATACATATACATATTTTAAAAGGTTGTTCTGTGTCATAATTCAGCTGTGGCTTTTGAAAAGGCAGGTCAAAGAAATTAAAGTGCATGCTGTCAAATAAATCCAAAGTTGCAAGTTTTCTTCATAAAACAAACAGGGGGTGAAACGAGTGGATTTGTCTGAGATATTGAACAAGATGTCCCATTAAATCACAATTAATAATGCTAAGATAGGAGGCTGGATAAATTACAAAATAGCTTGCTGACAGTTTTATTTAAGTTGTTAATGGAGCTGTAAAATGGTCTAGTCCTTATTCTTAAGGAGTGCCTCTTCTTTCTCAGCTCAATAGATTTTACAAGGAGTTTCTGTGTTTCCTGAGGCTGTAGATGATGCACATACTGGTGAAGCAGACACTCTGAATAATGCAATACTAGGAAGAATTTAATTGCCTGATTAAATGGCCGTAATAAAACATCATGTGTCTTAATACAAGCAGAAGTTGAGAAATAATCTTCCCACTAAGTACAGCATGGGTAAAAGTGCCATCAGAGCAATGTTACAAGACCCATTTCATGGAAGTTTCACATTCAAAAATGATGCAAACCCCGGCAAATAAGTCAAGGTTTATGCAGTGCAGTTGGTTTTGCTCATAAACAAAGAGAGTGAATGTTAGCTTGTGGTTACTTACCCAACAGAATTATATTCCAGTCTAGGAGAAAGTGGATTCTTAAGCCAAGGCATATAAACTGAAATTAGGTAATTACTATCTGCAACAAGGTCAAAGTACCCTGTTAATGAAGGTAATAAATACTAGAGCAGTTTGGAATAGCTGTTGCAGGAGGTTTCTTCATTACCATCTCTAAAAAAAAATCAGAATTTTCAGTGAACCAAAGGTAAACCTGTCTTCTGTAAGGAATTCTATATCTTCTCTTATCATGCCAGGGGCTAGCCATTCTGGGGGACTTGTTGCTGTTGATCCACAGCCTTGGCCCAGTAGTACTGAACTACTTTGATATACTCTTGGTAAACACTCTAGATACTCCAAAGAATGAAGAAAAATCAAAAGTTGTCAAAAGAAAATAAAAATCATCCTAAAATCATCTTCTGTGAATTACTCTAGCTATCCCCTTCCTTTAAAATAAGATATTTGGTCTTGCTTTTATTTTTATAGTGCTTGCAAATTTATTAGGATTACCATTAATGTAAAACCTCATGGGTTAGAACTTCAGGTAGTCAAACCCTAATGGTCAGGAAGGGCTTTTTCCTCTGCCTGGCTATCTATTTTACTGAGTTTAGATCCTCTTTCCTCTGAATATGATAGTGACATGAAGGGTCCACTGTAAAATCTAACAGACAAGGGGAAATATGTGTACCTGAGACCACTGCAGCCCTTCTGCCCTATCCTCTATACACAGGTATAGAAGCATCAATTTCAACATAACATTGTAAGGTAATAATTTGTTGCTTAGGTAAGCTGCAAAATTCTTTGCTTGTGAATGGGGTAGTTTAAAAGCTGATGAGCAAACAGGTCAGGCATCCATGTGTGGAGGGCAGAGAGGACAACAGCAAGAGTAACCTTGTTAGCTGGCACAGGCAAACAACCCCGCTCATCAGACGCCCGCCGATTCCTTGCTGGTGGGATTTGCTCCCAGGGTCAGGGTCAACTGACTGCAGAATTTGGGGTCAAGGTGAAATCACCTATTGCCACTCAAGGCTGATGGCATTTTTTTTTTTTCAGAAAGCAACAACAAAAAGGACCCTTTTTATTTCCATTCTAGTTTGGAATATATATATAGTAGCATCCAAAGTTGTTAGAATTATCCCCAGGGAATTTTTCTTTTTACTTTATACAGTTCTTAAATTTGTACTTTATATAGTTGTGGAGATAGCAGGTTTATGCTTATTTTTTACTAGATAATTTATGCTATCAAAATATTTAATTTCAATCAGATAACTTGTATGAGACCAAAGTCAACGACACTGCAAATTTTTCAGTATTTGTTCAGAATAGGTCAGATGGTACAAGTTTTTAAAGCATCAGCAATAAAATTTTATTTGAAATGCTCATTATTATTATTATGCCAGGAAATACAAACAGGTGTGCAAAGAATTGGATTTGTAGTGCAGAAAAATACTGTCCTTTAGTTTTTCAAATTCTGTTTTTGAGAGAAAAAGCTTAATTCTCTATTTCCTCCATCTTTCAAGTGTATATTACAAACACCTTTTTTTTACCAGTTCTTTCTGAAATTAGAGTTATCTCTGAACTGTTGCATTATTCAAATGAGTTTATCCAGTGTTAAATATCCTATCTGATTTCCAATTTTACTTTGAAATTACCTGTTCAAACCCAAGGTTATTAATTTTTTTCTTGTAAATTTGTTTTTCAGTATCAAGTGTTACAGATATCTTTGAGACCTGCAGCAGACACAAGCTAACATTCATTACAGCTGTTGGGAATAATAGCGAAGATTTTAAATTATGAATTGTTTGTGTTTCCCAGTCAAACCCACAGTTCTTACTGGAATTAAATCATATGGCACAAACATATGAATGATCCATAAAATTCTGTAAAAATACTCCTCATAGGCCAAGCATTATATTAGACATATTTAATCAATCCTTGATTACTTAATGGAATTCAGAGCCATTTTTTCCCTACTGTGTTGAGAATGAGAGCTCCTTAATTATGTACTTACCCAATCCTCTGCATTTTAAACAACTTCATAATTAGGCATCTTCCTGGTATCCAGCAACTCTTTTAGTAAGGAATATTTTCATCAAATCCATAATTAAAGTATTTTAAATACATGCTCATATAAATAATTTGAATGAAGGGTCTCATAAAGACTTTAAAGAGAAATTTTCTTCATATAACTCCGGCCTAAAGTCATTAAGGTGATGATCCCTTCCTTCCAGGGATGCCCTGTTTGAAAAGACAAACCAAGGCGGAAGACAGCTGTGCCAGGCTGGCATGGTGTGAGCTTTCTATCATGCTGTAATTGCACCGTGTCTCATGATCAGAATTTGTGGGGAGGAGGAGGAGGAGGAAGGGAGAGAACAGGATCAGTAATTAACTTCCAAGTACTACCAAAATGAAACTGAGGGGAGGATGTAACACACACACACACACTCCTGCTACTTGCTACTGCCAGGGTTAAATATGTTGGGGAAGCAAATGCAGAAACAAGTAGCTCAGATCTTACTGAAAACCATGCAGCTGTGCATACATGTATGTCTATTTTAAATTTAATGATGATCTTCCATTATACTTTCTCTAGTTTGGACTAATTTCTTAATGTTTGATATTGGAAGTGTGGTGGTTTTGGGTTTTTTTAGGGCATAATTAGTAGCAAATTGCTTTAATAAGAAAAGCAGAATCTAAATTAATTTCTTAAGTCATAAGAAGTGTGTACTAAGTGATTATATTCTGCCAGAAGATAAATTATGTTAAAATTTATTTGTGAAGAGATTTCATGTTTAACCATGGAGAAAGAATGAGTTTTAAAATTCATTTGGAAGTTAAAGTTCTGGGAAAAGGACTTGCGGAAGATGAAAGCTACCACTGACTCAAACCTCATCATGTATGTAAATGAAGGCTGCAGGAGTTTCAGCATCACCCTCTGATGCCTTCTGTTTAATTCCCTTCAGCAGGAGATAAGTGCCTAGATACCCTAAGGACCTGAGTGTCAGCAACTTGTACAATCAGACCCTGCTTCTGAATCTTTGAAGCTTACGAGCGCATTTATGCATATAAGTTTCTAGTGATATCAGTACATTTGGGAGCTTAGCTTTAAATAGGCTACAGTGTGGATGTATGTGCCTAACTAAGCCAGATATGCTGGGCTCCTATGATGAGAAGCTGGACCCTCTCAATGCATCTCACACAAAAATTGACATAAAAAACCTCCTTAGTGTATCACATTCTGAGTTTACCTGGCAGTGAGTGAGGGAATTTCCCTGTAGGCTGCTACTTGCTTTAATGGTTAGGATTGTTCAGGAGGAGAAACTGTAGAAAGAATTAAATACCTTCACCTATGCAGATTTTTTCCTCATCCTTCTCTCAGAGTAAAACTAAGCCTTTCATACCTGTGTGTTTGGTGTGATATCAATCTTTATTGCCTTATTTTAATTATTTTTTTGTCTTCCAAACAGCCACATTTACCTCATATTTTCAGCATGCAACCTAGGAAAAGATAGGGTTAAAACTGAAAACCACTTTGTGAAAAGAGGAACATTTGTAATACTGGACTTGCTGGTTTGAAGTGCAAATACATTTTTCTTCCCTTGGTATGTTTATTCCAACAGTGATCTCAGCATATCCTTCACTGTCACAGATCAGTATATCTCTTTCTCAAGAGTACATACATACATTTTTTTTCTCTGTGTATAGATACACAGAAGAGAAGTAGAGGCAAAAAAACGAGGTAAGTGAATTTATTTTCAGTTTTTTATTATGCCACTGCTCTTTTCCCAGTTTTAATCATTGACAACCCACTGTGAATGACAGAAGTATATTCTGCATTCTAGAAATCCAAATGAAAAAGTACCCTAAACAATATGCACTTGGTCAGTCAAGACATCTGGAAAATTTGCAGGACACAAAGATAAAATTTGCAGGTATCAAGAAGCTCCAGCAAAACAACAAATTTGTTCCCCCTTTCAAACTTGTACTGTGTAAGGACTTAAAGAAAGTTAGGTTTTTCTCTTAATCTTCTTCATTCTTCATGTGGTCCAGTTTGTAATTATCTCCTAGTTTTGTTCTCATTCATTATATTCATAATTGTTTTAAGTATTTTTATTTGTTTCCAGAATTCTGGCATATTTTCATATATTTTATTTGATTTTCAGAAATATTATGGTTTTTATATTGTACTCATATTCACACAGTTTTTAACGTTTTCCCTCTCTTGGGGGAACTTCAAGTTTTTATTTTTGGAGAAGGTTTTATTTTTTATTATTTTCCAACAAATTTGAACAATACCTGTTACTAGCAGGAAATAACATCCCAGAGATGATGTTTCCACATTGTGATACATATATATATATATATTACAGAAAGGGTTTTTTTTTTGCATTATTGACTTGGTTTTCAACATTTACAGCTTCTGTGGTATTCTGAGGTATATCTGGGATGTCCTGAAAGCAAGAATCATAGAAATTTCTTCCATAATAGCAGTCCCAAACTTCCTGCCAACCATAGACAGATAAAAGAAGGTGATGTTGGTAGCCACAGTTTCCGTATTTTCTGATGACAGTGACAAATCTGGGGGTCTTCTTGCTTACAATGGGAAGTGCTGGAGAAAATTAGGTTTCTCCAGTGCTGCTAGCATTTGCTCCACTTCAAGCAATTCCCTGCTTCTCATGAGGATTTAGAGGATCCTAGCTGGTTTTACTTCAAATTTTTGCCTTTACCTGCTTGCTCATACTGATGATCTTTCATTTCTCCATCAAATGGAAGAGAAGATTCCAGAACAGAGAAAAACAGGCTGTTTGCTGTTGACAAGACTAATGCTACCAATACCAGGTTTAGAATTTGGACTAGAATGGGTAAGGCTAAGGGAACCTGTTCATTCCACCCTACAGACTGCCTTTATGTTCTTCCACTAAAATTGATTTTAGGTTATGTGAGTGATGCCTAACACTTATTTATAGCACAATGTGTATTCTTTATCTTTCTGCTGCCCTGAACCAGGCTAATTTCTTGCAGATAGCAAGGTTGCATCACATTTAGAAAGAACCTAGGTGAACAGGAAATGCTGTCCTGGGCAGCTGTTGGTAAAGACAACAGAGAACAGAGAAGTATGTTATATGAGCATTAAAATTAAATGGCTATTAGGCATTATCCAGAAAGAAGTCTTTGTGATCTTTTAACAACACTTTCTAATGACCACTGCCAGAGAGATGAGTAGGCATAACTAATAGAAGTGCAGGTGGTCATGTTGTAAAATCAAATAAAGTCTGATTGTAAGTGGCTATAAATAATTTTTTTCAGGTTTTTTGGTCAGTGTCAACCACACTTACCATATTTTGCAAACTGCAAATATTTTAAGAGGTATTCTGTGGGGAGATAGAATGTAAGAGAATGGAGATGGTGCAGGAGGCTGTCTCACCCCTGAGGAGTTGCAGCTGTGCTAATTACTAAAGATTAGGAGCAGGCCTGCTCTTAATAGGCCACAACTGTGTCCAATAAGGATGAGTGCTATAAAAGATGGTCAAGAGAGTTGGAGTTTGTTGGCTGTGCTGTGAGGAAGAGGGAGTTAGTGCTGTGAGGAGGTACCCATGAGCAATCACTGAGAAGGTATGGAACTTTCACAATAAGATGACAACAGTATTCTAGTGGTTCTAATTAAAAAAAAAAAAAAAGAGAGATTTTGCTATTACTATTAGAAAAGGTACTTGCTTGACTCTCTGGACTAGCCAGACATGGTGGACTTTTCTCTAGGGGTGGTTCTAGGTTGGAATGGAACAACACCTCCTTCATAGGTAGCATTGGAGTTATTTTCCTTTAGTTCAAGAATACACTACAATTTTAGCTTAATGGCAATCACCCTGTGATCTACCCCAGTAATGAAGTCACTTCAAAATCATCATTGTCGTATCCAGGATGATTATTTGCCCTTTAATTATGTGACCTGTTACTGAAGTGCTTTATTGGCATTACAGATTCCATTGTGGTTGCCTAAAAGTCTGCCTAATTTATTAATAGCGTTAATGGAAAAATATTCGTAAGTAATTGCAAAGTGATCTTAACTATTTACCTTAGTGTAGCATTTACCCTAGTGTTTTGTGAAACTAATTCTGGGGGGTTTTTTTTGATAATGATATAGCTAGAAAGTAGATATATCACTTTTGCTTTTTAAAGGAGAGTGAAAATGTTTATGTATTTTGAGTCTTACACGTTGTTTGCTCTGCTTGACCTTCACTTAGAAAAAGACATCACCTCTCAGGAGTGTTTTGCTATTTCTGGAGCGTGCCACGAGATGTCAGTATTTAAGAATAATATTTTTGTCACAACCTGCTATTAGAAGCCCTGTTCTCTGCATTGTTTAAGGTTCAATGACTGGTAGCAATTTTTTATATTTTTGAATTAAAAATATAAACTGATTGAATCTCTCCCAAGCAGAAATGGAAAATAAATATTTTCTGTAAAAATAAATAAAATAATGAAAAAGTAAAATTCAAAGAACAAAGCAAACACACCGTTATTCCCCTAGAACCATGTTTTACTCCTTTTTCCAAAAATAACACCCTAAGCAAACGTTTTTGGGTTTAGTCTGTAGTGGATATTTAGTCACTGATGGGGTTTTGTCTTGGTGTTTTTGTTTTTGTTTTTTTTTTTTTCTGTAGAAATTGCAAACAGCTCCTAGGTTTATCTTAAGACAGAAGCTAAGTCAAGACCTGGTCTGATGCTGTGTATCTCAAGCAAGCACAGATATGAAACTTGGAAATATAGAGCTGTGGACTTTATTTCCTTAAGCTGAAAACCCATAGCAATTAGCACCACAATACTGCATTGCCTGAGTAGAAAAGGTTTGAGTCGTTGGGGTGGGGGGCAAAAAAGGCAGTGGATGAACAGGTAGCAATATGATCTTTCTAAGGTCTTGGTTGAAATTCAAATAAGTATTTTTTGCAACAAAATGGCATTAAGTTTTTTCCCTCAGGCTTTAGTGGCCTCTGTCTGCAGTGCTAAACCATTTTCATGAAGGTGAAAATACATTATGAAATGTTCCAGTTTGAGAACAATTTCCCAGGTAGGTATGCTATTAGTAAGTAGATAAAGTTGTCACATGAGCTGTAAAGGAACATTGACTTTAGGATAGGTTCTTATTAGACCAGAGGCACAATTTTTTTTCAGCTGGAATTTAAAATTCTTATTGCCTTCTAGGAACTGGAGTACATAAAAGCAGATTAGTATATATGACATATAATGTACATGGAAGGCATCCTTCAGTATTTATGGAACAAAGAATGAAAAACTGGGCAATATTTCCAAACAGGAGTCTAATATGAGCCTGATAAATCAAAAGCATTAAAGGCAATTTATATTTAATAGTCTGGAAATAAAAGTAACTATATTTGGTTAAAGTTAGCTCTGGTACCATCACCAAGGCCAAGACACCTTAGCTTTTAATAGAGGTGGGTTTTTAATGTACATAATTTGGTATGTATTCTCTTCCACTGCTAAAGAGGCTGAAATTAAACGATTTTTTAAAAAAAGAAAAGGAAAAGGTTAAATGAACTTTTTTTCTCTCTGATACTGATGTGAGGACTCCAAAGTCATGAGTCCTAATGTCTTGGGTTTTGCACCATTTCTTCTTATGAAACAACAACCACCATCTTCTGCAGAATTTCTGATTTGAAGTTCCTGCTTCCCACTACATTTCCAAGGTGTATATTTTTAAATGGCTCCTCTAAGCAGGGAGTGCTTGCCCAAAGTGCACAAGTGCTCACCCAGTCACATCAGATGAGGTCCTGCTCCTCTTAGACCAGCTGCATTTTCTACAGTCACCAACTGGCTTCTGAGTCCACAATTTCGCTTGCTTCCTTCTGAAATGATAACTGAGTCATGAATACACAAGGAAGAAAAAGAAGTAGCAAAAAGGAAAGGGTTTAATGAAAATATTACTTTTTCTATGCATATGCAAATTTCAAAATACCTGCTTATCTTGTGTATCTGTCTCTTCAAGTAACTGTTATCAGGAAAAAATGCTTTAAAATAATCTCAATATATGCGTGTGTGTATTTTTATATTTCTTTATCGAAGACATTTGCTAACAAAGATATCCTGGGAGGAAGCAAAATCCTTCTATATTTTACTCTCACAGAAAAGAAAACCATAAGAAATTCAGCAGACTTTGAAGAACCTCAAAGTGCTGTGGTGATTGATAATCAGCTCAGTTTACCTGCAGAAGTGTGCCCCAGCTCAGAGAGGAATGTATTGCTAGTTCAGTTTATTTGCTGCTTACCATGATCTGCTGCTGATCTAACATACAAAAGAAAGCTGTGTTGAGATAGCCACCGTTCTTTGGATTTGCATCAGAAGTCTTCTTATCCAAACATTATTAAAAAAGGTTTTGACATGTGTATGTTAATTCTCTGGAGCAAGTTCCCCACTTCTACTGCTTACCAACAGCTGGGGGTTTTCATGCTCTGAAAATGCGTTTTCCATCAAAATAGTCAATACAGCTTAGCACAAAATTGTAATGCCATAAATGGCCGTACAATTTGACTGTTTCAATCAGCAACAGGAAGATATTGCACTTGATGGAAACCATTATTTTCACAAAAGCATACCAATATTACAGTAACAGACGAGCAATAAGGAAACAAGTAATTTCCACATGCACTACTGACTTACAAAAGCACATATGTAGACATATGTATATACATCTATAACACTATTTTTGGACACTAGAATGATTTTCACAAGGATTTTGGACAATTTATATCAGATGCCTCTTGATTTGCTGGAAAGTTGTTTTCTATAGAGGAAAAAAAAAACCTTAAAATACCTAAAAATAAGAAAAAAAAATCTTAGCTTTTTTTCTCACTTCCCTCTACTCACCTGCCTTGTTTTTACCTGTATTGATGATATTGGACTCACTCTGACAGAGAAGGATTATTCCTCAAACATGTAATTTCCTGTGGAGCCCTATGCAGGCAGTGAGTGATCAGTGAATTGCTTCTGCCCTAAAGCTCAGAGGGAAAAGTTTCTTGGACTTGAAACACTCATACATTGTTGCCATCCTTTTGAGGAGTGCCATATACAGTAAGAACCCTGGTCTGACCTCTGTGGTAGCTGTGAAACTTCAGGATGTCAGAGTCACACGTTGAGGCCGTGAAGTGCCCCTGGTGGGCACTGGGTCCTCACCTCAGATGCAGTATACATGTATTGGGTAATTTTGTATTACGGCAATTGACCTGGAGTGCTATACTCCAACATGCTACTTTGGAAATGTTTCCTAATAAAAAATGCCGTCTTCACCTGGACACATTGGCTGTAGATATGTCTGCTAAGTAGGGCAGCTGAAAGAGAGCCCGTGATTTCTAAATTAGGTTCCAGTCCCACCATCATTCTGATGTTAACATTGAATATTCATGATACTAAACCTAGATGCCTCCTTCCCATGGGACTTGGCTGCTGAATCTCAGCACTTAGGCTGAAATGGCACAGGCTCAAAAGCAAGATTTAAAGCATTTTTTCAATTTTATCTCTATACTGGATAATTTGTAGCTTCCATCTACTGCTTATGCTTATCTCTGTGAAGGCAAAGCTGTGACCATTTTCCATGCAGGAATTAAAAATGTTCTGTCCTGCCACTACTGTGCTCTCATTACTACTGTAAAGGCCAAGTTATAAATACATATAAAATGTGAGTTTGCAACTTTTTGGTATATTTTGGAAAAATAATTTGCAACCAAGATAATGAGCTATAAAATACAGAATAAAAATAATAAGGCAATAGAATTTAGTTTAAAAAATGAAATAGTTTTTTCTTATTAAAATAAAAATAATGAGAAAATGTTAGAAGGGTTAAATGAGAAAACCAAGAAAGCTTAATTTAATTTTTTTCTTCTGCATGTTTGAAAAAGGCTGCACATTTGTGTAGCCACTCTTGTGGCAGTCAAGGGAAACTGCAAAGTGTTCCCATAACCTGGAGACAACACTAGCAAGGGTGCTCACTCATTAGCAAGTGATGATAGAAACAGCTCTACAAGTTTCTCGCAGCATAGTCTCTTCTGCACTTGGTGGAAAGACATTGTGTCTGAATTAAAAGGATTCATATTCCTCAGCTGCTTTATGTTTTAGGAACAGGAATTTGAATTCAGTTGTAATATAAAGAACAAATGAACTTGTGTTGTCTCCAAGCTTTGCTGTTTTCTCATTTCAGTTGAAAGATGACTCACCAGCCTGTAAGTAGATTACCTAAAAATTACAGCAGTATCATGCTGTAGACTGAGTACTATCTTAAAATTAGTATAAAATAATTCCAAATATTTTCCTACAATGTCTGTATAGACCAAAATCCAAACGGGTTTTTTTTTTCCCCAGATAAAATGAGCAGTTGACTACTCTAGTTCTAATACTACCCTTCAGGAGGATGCCTACTTGTGTCCCACAAGTTTTTCTTCTATATTTATCACTAAATTTGAGAATGATAATGACATTATTTGCAAAGGAGAAAAGGACAGTGCAGAGGATTTCCACTATATTTAAGAAACATAGTGGAAATCCATATTAAGTAGTGCATATAATGAATGTTCAGTACTCTCAAATATATAATAATTCCTTGAGCAATAAATTAAGTCTGGAATCTTTCTCAACTTTCAGCAAGCTTGAAAAGTGTTGCTGTTTCCAAGATTCACTGCCATAAAACAACTTTCATTAAAAGTAAATTTAAAAATCTACTACCTTTTCAATTACAAACTCTGTAAAGTTTTAAAACTCAGTTATAAAATTTCAGAAATAGACAAACAAGTTCACAAGGTGTTGTGGTTTGAGGAAGTGGTTTTTTTTTTTGGAAGTGGATGGTAGGCCAATTAGGTGTTCAGATTTTAATTGACACCTA
>JAWWEY010000115.1:111434355-111522933 GCA_035582745.1 Loriotus luctuosus | reverse complement strand
ATCTCACAGCAGACACCAGGGAAGATGTATTTTCATGGAGGCACTGGCAGTATGCTAGTGTTAAACCATGACACAAGGTCACAGGTGGCAGGCATCTTTTTTCTGTATTTTTAGGGAAAATAATTTATGCACCTTTTATTTTAAAAGCACTGAGGTTGACCTGCTGCTGCTGCAATCTATTTTTAATGCTGACACAGAGGTACATCTTGGAGTGATGTGGGATGAAAAAGCTGAGAACAATGAGAATGAGAAGAAGAGAGTCTGTTCTTTTGAAAGAGAAGCTCATATTCCCAACCTATTAACCTCTAGTTAGCTTTTTTGTTGCTGTTAATTGAGGGTAATAACGTGAAGGTTATTTAACGCTTTGGGAGCAGAAGCTATGTGACAAATATTTGACATTATAAATTGAATCCTCTTCATACAAAGGAAAAATTGTACTCATTTGTTTTATTGCACTTAGTTGTGATTAATTTTATAATCATAAGCTCATCAAGGCTGAAAGACCTACAAGATCACCTAGCCCAACCACAAAGTCAGTACAGTCACTGTAACACCTAAACCACTAAATCACATCACCAAGTGCCAGATGCCTCTTGAACACCTTCAGGGATGGTGACTCCACCATCTCCCTGGGAAACGTATTTCAATGCCTGACCACTGTAACAATGAAAATTTCTTTTCTAATATTTAATCTGAACCTCCCTTGTCTCATCTCAAGGCCATTTCCTCTGGTTATCTCGCTGCAGGCATGGCAGAAGAGAGTGACCACAACCTCACTACAACCTTCTTGCAGGTAGTTGTAGAGAGCAATGAAGTCCCTCTTTTCTCCAGGTTAAACAAACCCAGCTCCCTCAGCCATTCCTGGTGTTTTCCAGACCCCTCACAAGACTATTGACATTTTGTGAAGAGCATGGCTTATCTGTGTCATTCTTCATGAGTATAAGCTTCATAATATATCTGGAAGATATAAAGTGCTGATGTGAGCTTTGGCATTGACATCAAGATATTATAATTAGCTTAGAAATGTGCAACAAAAAAAACCGAAGGAACACAACGCTGAATGCTTCAGAATCCATTAACAATGGGTTTCTTCACTCGTCCTGGTGATGTTGCCTCCTGTTTGCACTAGGAATCTTCTGGACTGGAGCTACGGCTTAGTTTGGATGCTGTGTAGAACTGATGCACATCTTCCCTCACTTATCCCTATAGATGTTCCCAAAAAGCCTCCCAAATAAGCTACTGAGCTTTCTAAAAAAAACCCTTTTAATATTGTTTTATCATTTTGCTGCACTAATTTTTAGAAGGCTCCAACATACTGTGCCTCCCCAAAAGAATAAGGGTGCACTACAGACCGTGGGAAACTATTCAGGTAGATGAGGATGGAGGGAGGAGGTGAAGACAGCAGTCACATCAGGTAGCTTTAATAAGCACCTAGGAGAGTTGATCTTTGAAGCCAGCTTTGAAAGAGTCAGCTATTGATAAGGCAAATCAGTGAGGGGATTAAGGAAGGGGCAACATGAAGCTCAGAGGTTGTATC
This sequence comes from Loriotus luctuosus, assembly GCA_035582745.1. Taxonomy (NCBI): domain Eukaryota; kingdom Metazoa; phylum Chordata; class Aves; order Passeriformes; family Thraupidae; genus Loriotus; species Loriotus luctuosus. The sequence goes on along the minus strand of JAWWEY010000115.1, from coordinate 111,521,396 downwards.
TCCTCAGTGCCGGTGTACCTAACTCTTGTAAATAATTGCATGATGTCTTACAATCCATATGTTTTGCCTTGACAAGCTGTGATCAGATATATTTTGTTTTATCTTTTGAAATAGCTGTCAGTCAGAAAACTGAACTAATTTGGATTAGTAAATAAGCTTTTCAAAGTCGTGTTGAGGATTACTGTGAGAAGGATTACTCTTTTCTTTCAATAAGGCAAGCAGTCACATTTTACTTGGACACTGAACCCAAATGCAGAAGACACCCACTGTATTGTATCCTACACTAGTAATTAACTCTCTCTAACCTCCCTGTAATACAAATTTCTAGGACTCAATCTGAGATGACACCACGGTAAGAAACTCTTAAAGCTTCTGTATCAGTAACTTGTTACACTTCTATCTTTGTTACGTTCGTATGTATTTCAAATTAGAGCTTTCTCGAGGAGGGGATGAAGATATTTTCTTTGAACTTGGAGTTGGTTTGAATTACAGCTCTAGTTTGATATTTACTACACAATTGCTTTTCTAAAACAATTAATTACAGTCTTTATTTTAACGTATGCTTTATGTTTCATAACTCCAGGTACAGTAAAAATGAATGGATATTAGTTTTATTTTTTTTTAATTAAGATCAGTGTAACAATTTGGTACAAATCCATGTGTAGAAGGTCAATATTACCAAATTTTATAATTTGCTCTGTAGAAGCTTATTTGTAGATTACCATTTCTAGATTTACTACTTCTATGGTGAAAAAATGTTGTAGGAGAATTGTGTTCCTTGACAAATCTATTAGAAGCTCACACAAGTACAGTATGAATTATTGCCATCTTATGAATAATGTGGTAAATTTGCTGGGTGACATCTGCTCTGTGGTAACTGTCCTGTGCATGATCCAGCTCTGTCAGACAGGCCTGGTAGCACATCTCTTCATGACAGATATGCAAACATCTTTAAACTGTCACCACACGCACACACAAAAAGGGTAAATTGTATTTTAGTGCTACTTTGTTATGTATTCAAAGTAACATTGCTGTAAATTTTTTGACATTCAAATAAGCATCTTTCAGTTGAATGATGTGTTTACACTGAGTTCATACCCCCATCAAATTACTATTACTATGACTAAAACACTAGGGAAATTAAAAGGGCAGTAGAACAAATTTGAGGAGAGTAATTTTAATTCTTTCGGTTTTTAACATGAATTGAAAAGTTGGCTTGTTACATCTCAAATTCTACATCTACCATCTTCCAAAAACTGCAGAATAGCAGAGTAACAACAAAAAGTGATAATGAAACAGCAATAAGATTGTGCATGAACTGCCAAAACCGAGTGTAATGTAATATTGAGATATCATGCTTGAAGAATTTCAGTGTTCGTAAATTAAACAAAACAAAACAAAAAAAAAATTGGAATCATCATCCCTAGATGTGTGGTGTTCAGGAAATGTGTAGATGTGACACAGGGACACAGTTCAGTGGTGAACATGGTGGTACTAGTTTAATGTCTTGACTCAATTATCTTAAAGGTCTTTTCCAACTTAAAAAATTCTGTGACTCTATGATCCTTCCATATTTTCTTTCCTGGTATTTCACCAGTGGTGGCAAATGAGAAAGGGACCTCTTAGACTTCTTAAAATAGTGTTATGTTCCCCACAAATTTCAGTGATACTTAAAAACAATCATGGCAGCATTCCAAATATTATCTGAATAAATTAATATAGTAGGAAGAAAACTAACTCTGGATTTCTTAATATCCTTGCTGAATATTTCCCTTTCTTTTCTCTTTAATAATATTTTCAGTTTTGGATTTCTTTTAAAACTGGTCATATGAGATTTCATTCACTGTTTTTCTCTGATTTTTTTTTTTTAGTATGGGTAATACCAAATAATCTCATGTCAGAAGCATTTGCTTTGCCTGAGTTTAATTTTTTTCCTACCAGTTATTATATTTTTGTTATAATAGTCAATTCCAGAAATAGTTATATGCACATGCTAAAGAAATTTCAAGTAATTCCTCGGCTCTTTGAACAAATTGAAATTCCTGTAACCTCATTTTACTTGAAATTCATGTAATTCACACTTCCAATTTAAAGACACAGCAGAGAATTTAAGACACAGTTAAGAGATTTTAAAGAGCCTGACTACCTTAACAGTTTCTCCCTGTGACCTTACATGAAAGAGTTATTTAAGTGTGTTGTGTGACTTCCTTATCTTGTGTTCAGGCTGGTGTCATGTACAGAACAAGGTTTGTCTCAAGTAAGGATAATGGCTCTCTCGGGAGAGGAGATGGTTGGTCCCTGTTTTCAACATGATTCATATCAGATCCAGCATTACAAAGACAACAATAAAGCTTTCATCTGAACTGAGGAAGAGCTTTACTGCCCTTGGGAAAATACTGTGCTATACTCATTGTGTTCTAAAGCTTTTCTCTTTTCATATATACATCCATTAAAAAAAAAATCTAATACGATTCAGAATCTCAGCCAAATAAGAACTAAGTGAGCTGTATAGTTCCTCTCTCTCAGTGACATATGTGCTTCTCTCCCAGGAAATTGATTTTGTCCAACACCTTCACTCTCCAGGAGTGGCTGTGCCTTGCCCCTTCAACTTAGAAAAGCTGACATGATTACCATGTCCAGCAAATTGACGTCTATATGTCCTTCTTTAACAACCTATACCAGCCTGTGATACAAGTGAGCATGTGATGCAGGGATTCAAATTGTCTCACTGTTGCTAGAGCATCTAAGGGTATGCACACAGTTTTGGGAATTTTCTGGTGTTCTGTGACATTTCAAGTACAGTGAGCTAGGTCCATACCTATTTTGTATGGTTTATGTCTATAAGAAAGGTTCAGACTTTGTGAAGCACAGCTTTTCTGGAGCAATAGGAATATAACAGTTTCCTGTCTAGTAGCCTGTGGAGGAATTCACTATGAAATGTTTATGTGTGATAAAGGAGATAATATTTTTTAAACCTCTTATTATATGAATTAAGGTTGCTAGGGAAAATATATTAACCATCCTGCCCACAGCTTATGTACCATGCCTTAATCAGAAATACAGAATCAGAACTGGAACATTTAACTTTGTCCTTTGAGATCACCCACATTTCTTAGCCATCTGAATTTTGTGTCAAGTGCTGCTTATTTTCATGGCACTTGAATGATTGCTCCACAAAATTAAGAACTGAAAATCACAAGGTGAGTGAGGACTCAATTTTTGGGACATATTTTCTACAGAGATAAGATACACTTTAAGAAATAACACAATTTAAGAAATTACCATTTGAATGTTGATTTGATGAAAAAAATTATGTAGTTCAGACTTTTTATTTTACATAATATGTAAAATATTATGTAAAATAGGACAGAAAAAAAAGAAAAAAGCTTTTCCTTTGGTTTATTCTTCTTGCTCAAAATCAGTGTCTACAGTAGGCTGCAAAATTGTCACATTACTTTTAGTTTTTTAATCCCAAACTATTACTATGTTCAATATACATAGGAATAAAGAATGAAAGGAATTTCAGGGATCTTTTAGCCAATATTCCACATTTGAAACCCTTTATGTTGTAATATTTTTGATAAAGTTTGCAAGCTTCATATAGAACGAGCTTCCTTTTGCCCCCCAAACTCTCAATGGTAAGATTTCCTGAACCCCTTTTCTCTAATAAGTCAATCTAAGTGTATTCATGACCACTGGATGTGCTTCTGCTCCTCTGATAGCATTGTTCTTTGTCTTAAATAGATTTTTTCCCCCTCTCTGCAATTTTCCCTTACTAATGTATTTATAGAAAACAATTATATCAATCCTCACAGTCTTTGTTTTGTTTTACTGGGTTAAATCCTTATGCCTTTGTGCTATCATAATCTTTTCTGATAAAAAAGTCTCTCTTGGTCACAAGTTATTACATAAATTTATTTGCATTTTTTCTACATTCTAAAAATTCTCATAAGATCACAGCTTTTTTTGCAGAGAGGGTGTTTATACCTGGGTGTTTTTAAAACTTTTCCATTTTTTTTTGAGAAGTACTTGTCTGATAAGGTATGAAACTTCATCTGTAATTTATACTTGGCTCAGAATCAAGAAAATATTGTGAGCTTTTTGCTTAGTCATTTTCAATTGATGACAGGCAGATTATTGCAGAAAATGTCTTGATTAGTCTCTTCTGATTAGTCATCTCTACCACAAAGCTATCTAATTTTTCATAGAGCTTAAAGGCATGACTTGAACTGAAAAAAAAGAACAAACCTTATTGGTATCGATCCTTGATATTTCCAATTCTTTTTGAGTGGAATCCCATTTTCCCTCTCTGTAGTTATGCCTGTGAGGGAATAGGAACACAGCAGCTATGCACTCCACCCTGGGATGGAGTGCATCCTAGGGAGTGCCCCTCTCCTATTTTGGCCATAACCAAGGTTTGCAAAGAGGCAAACTGCTTTTCTCAGCTCTGCTGCTATGTCTGGCAGCTCTGTTGAAAAGTCTTACCTAGGATCATGGAATCTGACAGTTGAAAATTGTTCTCATATCCTCAAATCCCAGTCTGGTCTCCATCTGCCTCTGACTAGACTATACCTCTCATGTTCATAACTTTTCTGTAGATGGTATTAAATGATTTTGTATAAAAACAGTGTCTTTGTGTGCCTACATATATGTGTAGCTGAATATGAAAAGTAACACAGGGATTCTGGATGCAATTAACTTTCAGTCTTTCCGATAAATTCGTGCATTGTTTCAGTTATCTTTTCATCTTCCTTTCCTCTTTGCCTTCAAATCAAAATATAAAGTCTGTAAACCCTGAATGCAGACTTTATTCCATACTTTACTGATCTTTCTGGGAATGTAGCTTGTAAGAGGGTTTAAGCTTTTTGCCAGACTCTAGGTGATAAATCATTGGTTAGCCATGAAGAAGGAGGCTGCCTTGTTGTCATGTACACATTAAAACAATCTCCTGTGCATGGTCTACTTTAAGTCAGAATATCAGCTTAGGATGTCATGACTTTTACTTCTGCCTTTCAAATTTGAAATTTTGAAATGGATTCTTTGAAACTAGTTACCAAAAAAAATTCTATTGACATGAATACACATTACCTTACATTGGTTTATTTAATTTGTTGAACTGCACCACTGCATACTTACACTTAGACTTCTTACTCTGCCTTGATTTAGCTGAAAGTGATTTTCTCTAGATTGAAATCTAACCATAATGATACACTGTATCATTTAAGAAAAAGATAATTTAGTTTAAATCAGAGTTAGAGTCAATAACTGGAGCAATATAGTCCTCTTATTACTCATGTTTAGTTTGCTATAATCATCACTGATTAGAAGCAGCACACCAGAATTTAACCTAATAGCACACTCATTTCCTAATGCCTGGTGTCTTATGGTTTTGGGAGACAGAGAGGGTAAAAGCCATGAAAGTTTCACAAAGCTATGATGCACTGGGAATAGTTCAAAAACAAAGTCCAAAAGTGGTGACCAAAGTGCAGAGCAAAAAGCAGGAGAAGAGCAAAAGTTGTCTGCAGTTGACAATTCCTTTGAGCTCTCCCCACAGTAAAACAGACTTTAAAGGAGAGTGCACAGTTCAAGAATTGCTGTATTTTTCTTGCAACTGAACCTGTAGGAGCAGCAGAAAAACTACCACAGCCAACAGACATTTATTTAATCCTGTGTTCATTGCTCATTACTGGCAGGATTGATAGGTATGTTAAGGCTATTTGGCTCCTGTGTTTGTTCATCAGCTGGTAAGAAGAGCAGATAGTTGATGGACAACATTCAGGCAAGTAATCCATAAAGTGAGAGCATAGCTGAATTAAGAAACAGCAGCTGTGAATAAAAAGGGATGGTTTGTGCTAAGATAAGGTGTGTATTTTCCAGGCTTGGATATGATAGCTTTTTCTTGGGTGGGTGGGCAGCGATCAGTTTTGAGTCATAGTGACAAGTTCCATCAGGGTAGGTACAGCTTGCAGACCTCCTAACATAGGGGAAATCTTTTTTCTGAGAAGGTCACTTAGTGGTTTCTGTGTCAAAAGAGCAAAGCCACTTTTGGGAATAATAAAAAGACCATTATGTGGCAGAGCTCTGCAAGCCTCCAAAATGTTTGAATTCTCATATTAGGGAAGCCTCCCTAAGCCTTTTCTGTCCTATGGAAAAAAAGGCATCCTGGAAATTTGTACTCTGATAATGACTGCACTGGAAGGCAAACTCTCACCATGAGAGATGGCCTAAGAAGAGAGTTTGAGGCTGATTGTTAGAGGCAACCTTGAATGCTTAAACAGGCAGATCATGATGGGAATCAGTGATCAAGTTCAGTCCTCTCTGTCCTCATTAGGCTTGGATAAATGAGCTCATCTGAACAGTGCAGAGCAGTTTTTTCCCCTAAGACTCCTGTGATCCATGTTCAAAACACAAGGATATAGCATGCTCAGAAAAGTGGGAGGTTAGCCTGAACAATGTCTGGGAATTGTACCTCCTGTGGTTTTATGTGGAAATAGAAATAAAAACAATATCAAAACTAGATCTATTTTAGAATAAAAAAAATAGTTTCCTGAATAGGATGGGAAATTCAGCCTAAGTCACTGCATCAGGTCTTGAAAATCTCATATTTAACAAATCCTGGAGACAAAAAGGCAAGTCATGCTGGAGATCTCTTAATGCCCAGACCTTAAGCAGAGAATTGGATTTGAATGGATCTTGTCTAGCATGTTAGGCCATCCCCAGTTTGTAAAGTTTCAGGCTTGTAGGCTCAATATTGGCATAGACTAATGGAAAGATTTAAAAGAAATGATGCTGGCAAGAAAATGCACAGAAAAACACTTTTGCTTGCATGAGGTGATCTGAGAGTTTAAAAAAATATGTGGAAGCCAGAATGACTGCAATCAGAATTAAATATTTTAAAGTGTCTTTACATAATAACAAAGCCTATTTAAATGAGAAGATATATAAATAACTCAGGGGTAAAACAACCAGATGAAACTGCAGTATAAGAAGTTGCAAATAAAAACTAATGAGACATCTATAAATGGATTTAATCTCTTTCAGAGAGATAGGAAACAAAAAAAAAGACTTGTGAAAAGACATTTGAAACATAAAGTACAAATAATTTTGGCAAAGTCCATTTTAAAGTGCCTTTGTTAAAGAGAAAAAAGGAAAGAATAAGCAGAGGATATGATTAGAAAGAAGAGAATAATCACCACAAATATTTGTTGTATTTTTGTCTTGTGTTTTTTTATCATTTTTTGGCTTCAGGTTTTTGCTTGTAGCTTTCAATATGATGTGGAATACCCAAAGGACTTAACAGAGTGAGGCTGATGAACAGCTTTCCCACGAGTGGATTTTAATAAAAAAATCTTTGTGGATAATAATCCCTTTGAAAAGCAGAGCTTTCAAATATATTCAAGATCTTCGTCTCTTGAGAATTTCTGTGATTGGGAGAGGGAAGTGTTTTCCTTGTGGGAGTATTTTGTATTTTATATTTCCCATTCATTCTCAGGTTGGAAAATCTGCTAAGAAGTTGAAAGCAAACTCTGTGGGGAGTTTTCAGAATCAAATTATGGAAAAGAAATCCATTTTTTGCATAATATTTTTAATGCCTGAATGTTTAGGATATTGTTAACTACAACCATTTAAACAAACCATTCTCAAAAAAATTGGAAAAAGTAATCATTTTACATCAATTAAAAGGAATTTAGTTTGAGTTTCATGAAAGCAGTTATTTGACAGGAAAAAACATGCAATCTAGATGTTCAAATTTATCTTAGTAATTTTTTAAACTTTTTTTTTCAAACACTTGCATATTTACATTAGCTTTTTCTTCATGTGTGCCATTATAACATTATGAATCAGTTCTGATGAATTTACTTAATTACAGTCAGCGTATGTGGATTTACAGAACATGATCCTCACCAAATATGTCTCCTCAGCTCTTGCTATGAAGCACAAGCTCTGAGTTCTTTAGTTGGTAGATTTGTCTACTAGCAAAAGATGGCAGAAGTACTTCCCACTGAGCCTTCTCAATTCAAATTGTCCAGGTGACAATATGTCCCACTGGCAAATAATTGCTGTCTTACAGCCACCTCTTCCCCTCTTTTTAAATATTTGCTGAAACTTGAAAATCCAGGTTTTAGTCTGAACCCATGGGGTGTACACATTAAAAAAAACCCATGTTTTTTATCTCTGACTTTTCACCAATAAACCTGCTGTTTCCTGTTTTCCTGAGAATAAGAAAGCAATTACATTTTTAATATGGTTAATCTCAGAAGTTTAAGATAGGTGAAAACTGGAAATAATTGAAGATTGTATTCTGTCTGTATGACAGTCTAGAAGCTTAACTTTCAGAACCACACAGAAATTTTTATCTGAGTGAGGAAGAGCTAAGACATGGCCTGATGCCGACCTGAGGAACTGTGAAGAGGAATAAGTATAGACCAAAATTAGGAATTTGGCAATATTTTCAATTTCAAAAGCAACCACACCTGTCAAAATTAGATTTTGACACACTCTGATGTTATTCTAGATCTAAAATATCTATTTTTTATACAGATGAAATGCAAAAGATTTATTAGTATTGTCATGTAACAAAACTTCTTTTTCTGGGTATTAGTATAAGAACTAAAAGAAATAGACAAAAGCATAGTTTGTGCACATAGTATAACAAAAAAGTATTAGAATATTTGTACATTTGTGGGGATCCATATTTTATATTATTTTGTTAATAACTGTGGTGGGAGAAATGCAAATTTCATAATGAAATATGTTAATGATACTTTAAAACTTGAAGTTGGATTTCATATGCTTCTTCCTATGACCTTGGAATATAATATATAATATTAATAACAGAGTGATAAGTAATCAATGTGAAGTAAAAGGGATGATTTTCAATAACAAGACTTTTAGGTGTAGGCTTGGAGCACCCTTCATATAAGCAGAAGAATAGGAATTAAACTTGTTTGATTAACTGCTTATGGAACAACAGTTGGCTGTAAAAGCACATGGCTGTAAAAGGCAATTGTTTTAGGTCAGGCAAGATACATCCAGAAGAGATATGGAAAAAAAATTCTATTTGTGGAAGCCTGACATAATTCCATGTGAAAGAAACTCTTTTATTCAGATGTCATCACTCTTCAAAAATGTTTAAGGCTGAAACAGATTGAGAGGAAGATATCTAAGCTCTGAAAGTGGAAGACCTATTTTTAGACCCAAGATGAATACTTGTTCTCTTGTATGGCTGGGTGAGATGATGACTGAGAGGAAAGGGTTCCTTGGGTGTTGTTCTAACCAAAATATGGAATCTATGCATCCATCCACCACAGTCACAATCAGATTTTATTTTTAAGATCTTTGTCGGCAGCTGAGGCCGGCAAGAGAAGATTTTATTTTGATATTTTACCTTCAGGTAAAATTCATTCAGTGTCACAATAACATTTACCTTTAGTACACTCTGGTTTATCTGATTCTGTATTCATTGATGTAATTGCATTAATGGATTGGCCGTAACTGGATGTACAAATGGTCTTCACCTTTCAAGATTCCTTTATTTTTTTGTTGTTGTGTTCCCCTAATGAGACAATATTTTCTGAAATGCAGGTGGTGAATTTTGGGCTGAGTTCCTTTATACATCAAGGACTACAAGCTGTTAAATGTGTAGAAAAGTGAGATAAAATTTTCAGAAATGGGAAGAGAAAGTACTACTATGTCTATGTTCTTCCCTCTAGTGCTCTGCATTTTTTGTGATCTTTAAAAAAGATCATTTTTATGGGAAACCTGCCATTATAAAGTTTCTTGGAGATTCCAGGTGCAGTTGCCATGATGTAGCTCCTAAGATTGGTTAATAATGCAGATACTATTTCACCCTTGGCTGAAATATTTGAAGTTCATGGCCTTCAGTTTAAGCATGCTAACACCTTGCTTGTTTTTAATTGCATTTTCAGACTTCAAAGAAAAGTGGGTTATGTCTGGTCCCAGTACATTTTCAGAACAACATTGCAGTCCCGCAGTCTAAATGACTTTATTCTCCTCTTATTCAAAGCATAAGCACAAGCATTGACAAAGACCACTTGCTACCATGGTTATAGGAGGATTTTTTCCCCCTCTCTGCTCCCACAGTTTATGCCCCTTCTGCTTCTTGAGATTTAGGCTCTTTAAATCATCACCAGAAGAAAAAAAAAGTAAGGAACTCTCATTATCATTTTGTAAAATATTATTAATTTACCATCTGAAAATATTCTAGAGCATCAGAAATTAGTTGTGGAATTAGGTTGCTTTCATTAAAACCTAAAAGTAATTATAAAAGAAAAAGATGTGTTAAAAGAAATGAAAGTCTCAATGCAGTCATGAGCCTAGAGACCTATAGATTTGATTAATGAAACATTTCAAGGGGATCTGATAAATAAAGTAAGCATTTTAATTTAATTATACTATAAAACCAAAATATTTAAAACATAATCTTACTATTTCACTCAATACAAACAATTAGCTTCTTCCTAAAATATTATCTACTACATCTTTGTCCTAAAGTACAACAACCAGTGAGAAATTTTTTCATGTCTGCTGATTTAGAGTGATCCCAGGGAACACAATACATATAAACAGCAAGTTTAGAATATTGATGTTTCTTTGAGTATGATTGAGTCTTCACTTTGAGAAAACATATTGCTAACTTTAAATATGTAGCACTTAACCAGAAAATATTTTACGCATAATTCTTTCTGTACATTCTTTTTAACTCACCTGTAGCTGCCAGTAAGGAAGAGAGAAACCACTTAAAGCTGTTAATTCAGATGTTAAGCACATTAGCTTACATTGAACAGAATCGTAAATGATCTCTGGAAAGTTCTTAGTTCAAAGACTGTGTTGGTCAAATGAGGGATTATAAGAAACACACTTATTTTTTTTTCATCAGCTTCATATTTCATTATTCAGTTTCACACATGCTCATTTATTCTCAGTTTGTCTTCAAAGTTTTAGATTCAGCAAAGAAAGAAGCTTACAATTACTCTATATGAATTTCACTTATTCAAATTTTTCAATAGATACATCTGAACAATTGTACATTATGTTCAGTTATCATTGTGAATCCTAGGTACTATAAAAAGCTTTCCATTATTAGTTGACACTTTTCACAGTTTCTGAAAAACTAAATACTTTATTCTGATGATTTTTTTTCTCTGGAGCAGTGAAGCTCAAAGGCAAGGTTTCTAATACCAAAGCAGCCTTCTGAGACAAAGCTTTGCGGCAATATTCCTTAATAAGAAATATTAATATACCTTGACAAAAATCTTGTTATTCTGTACTCTGACTATGGTGTTTATTCTGAAGTTCAATGTTTTTCCTGAACCCTCCATTGAAGCACTCAGTAGATTCTCAATCTCTTTTATGGGACAAGAATTCTTTCTGTTCTCCCACAGCTCACTACTATACAAACATATTTTTTTCAAGGCTAATTTTGAACTTGCAGTAGTTTGGTGGTTGTATTGATCTATTTTCAGCTACTAGGTGGTCTTTTATCCTGGAGGTAGGCGTGTTGCAAGATTATTTCTTCTACCCACCACATATTTTGATAAAATTAATAAGTCTATAGTTTTGAAAGAAGTGGTTCTGCTCTACTTCACATACATATAGAACACTCTATTTATCTGGTTTTTTTCGAAATAGTGCATAATTCTTATTACCAAAGATAACTAAGAGCTATTAAAAAGCAGCAGTCATGACCTATTTTAGCAGCCAACTACCTCTTAAAAAGGTTGTGAGTTGGGAACCAGAAGTAAACGTTCAAGACAGATAAATTAATTCAGCCATAAAACTTAATCTCAATTAACCTATGTCTCCCCCACCACTGACAACAGATAGAAGCTAAGGGGAGTTGGAACATAATGCATCTTCCTAACTGAAATGAATAAATTATTGCAATCAGTTTGTACAACCAGGGCTTTGGAACCTGTTATTGTGAGAAATAATCATACTGCTAATTGTCTATCTATTCAGATTCTTAAGGAGGCATTTCTCATTAAGTCTTCTTGACTTCTAAGTCTGCTAAGGAGACCTAAATCTAGTTGGCATCATACATTTTTTTTCAAGTTAATTCCAGAGCAGTGTTTTGATTAGTTTGTTCTTCCATTCTTGCATTTATTCTTCACTTTTCTCTAGTACCAGTCAGTTTCAAGAATTCCTGAGATGCTGAAAAGAAATTTATTTTGGTTGGTGAAAGAATTGCTCAGTAACAGAATAGGCCTTTTAGAACAGCTTTCCTCCAGTTTATTTGGCCTAGGAGGGGTAACTGAAAAACTGCTTCTCTTCAGGACTAAGGTATAGATCAAGTTAATGATCCGAGTCACTAAAAGAAATATTTATCAGGGATTTTTTTAACCCCAATCCAGACCATGATCATATTGTGATGTGTCATTATGTTGCGGGGAGGCTGCATCTAGAAGAAAGTGAAAGAAAAATTAAGAGTTTTGCCAAATGATTGATGAACTCTACTGAAACTAATGCTTGTTTGCAGATGTAATCAACACTTCAAAGGGACCAGCATAATTTTTGTAGTAACTACTTTGCAAGGATGAAATTATTTTGAACAGTGTCTACAGACTATCAAAACACATGTGGATCTCTTTCTAATGATAAAATCAATATGCCATTCTGCTTTACATCTTCTTTTCTACAGCTATACCTCAGTCTGAGTTTATGCCCTGGAAATACACTCATTTCAGTCACACAATAAATATATACAAGTGAGGAAAGTGCAAGCAGTTGAGAACCATGGCACGACCAACATTTCATAAATATGATTTGTCTTCTGTCGTGAATATGTTTAACAAAGTTCTTAAATAGACCCAGGTGAAAAGAAGAATAAAAAGAAAAATGGGAAAAAACCCAAGAAAAAATAAAAGGAAAAAGGAAAAGTGAAAAAAATAAAAAGAAAAGTAAGAGAAAAAAGCTGATGAGTATTTTTACCAGTTAGTATCTCAGTTAATTCAGCTTGTGTATGCATGGAGAAACAAGGTGGATTTTAAATTGACCTGTGACCAGATATATTTATAGATGTCATTTATTCTACATGTTTGAAATATTTGTTTATGGAGGTACATGAATTGCAAAGAATAATTATAAATCCTAGTTCCTAGACAGCGAGTTTGTTTTAAAGTTGTTAAAGAACAATTTAAACAATTCATCCTTCTCCCCTCTCTCATTTTTGTGCCCTGTAGAGATTATTTTTGTTGACTTTTATGTCACCTTGATTGTTGTCTTAGAGATTTTAAAGCATTCATATTTTGTGGGATTATTTGTACAGGTTTTTTAAAGACAGTTTTGATTCTGAGGCTAAGAACCCACGTTGCATTGAAAATATGATTAATACTTTATTATTACAGCTGTATATATGCGATGCATATTATTTGGACATTTCATTGGGGATTTTAGTATAGTAGATTCTTCTAAATATTAGTGTTATATCAACCACACAAAAAATCCTGTTAGAAAAAAATGTTAGGAAAGGAAATCAAATTAATTTGAACAAAGCTTTGAAACATTTCAGTATGCAATCAACATAATTGTGCAAAATCATGCCTTTTTGTGGTTGATAACAGTATCTGGAGACTGCAGGATACAAAAAGTGAGTTGCATGAAAAAGTAACTCTTGGTCTGAATAACAAGGAAAAAGAAAGTTCCATCTAATATAAAGTGAATGTCAAGGCATTTGCATAGGAGGGAGAAGATTCTGAACTTTTTATTGTGCTATTTAAAGCATGACCTTTGCTTCTATGCTGCAATTGTTAATGTAGGTGGCAAAGTAGCTTACTAGCAGAGACTCCAAATCAGACAGGACAAATCTTCAGAGACTAACACAATTTACCTTCAAAGTCCATATGCATTTCCTCCGACTTGCATTACCAGAGTAATCTGCTACACAAAGAAAGGAAGAAGTCATAACTTCCCTTTGTTTGCAGACCTAATGATCACTGCTATATTCCCAAGTGCTGAAACCCTCTGCAAGTGTCAGTTTGGTAGAGAAAGGTTCTTGTTTGAGGTATATGAAAATGAATTAACATGTCCTTGATTTCCGCAATCATTATTTGGTAAAATCAAAGAATCTTGTGAAATGAGTTAAAGAAAAAATCTCTTACAAAGAAAAAGAAATTATGTTTATGCTCATATTATCTGTTGACCATGCACATGTATAATTTAGTATGACAAAACACCTGAAAGAAGACAGTGATACTGGCATGAAAGTTTACTTAGGTGAATGGATCAGCTCAATGTCTAATTTTGTGACATCAAATGATCTCTTTACATAACACATAAAGAGCCAAATACCTTATACTTTTTATGCATATAAAAATTTTGTACCACTGGCTCTTTGCATTAGTCTTCCATAACCATGAAAAGGATATATTTAGAGTATTTGAGGAATTTTATTCTGTTTCAATATAAAAGTTCTGCAATAATAGTTTAATTGTGTTCTTACTTTTATACTTTTTTTTTCCTACAGTGATGTTCTGTAATAAAGGACTTTTTGGAGCAGGAATTGAACATAAAAAGCATAACTGATATTGTATTTTAATTCCTAGCTGGAAATTTCCAAAGTGTTTTCCCCTTCAAAGTGATTATAATGTTCAAAAATCTCTGTATGTATCTTAAAATGCTCTGCAACATTTAATTATTGAACACATTTAGGTAAAGGAGAAAAATAAAAGACTACACTTATGCAAAAATAGTTTTTCCTGAATAACTAAAATTCTTAAGGAGAAAGTAGGGAGCAGGAGATATATCTGTTCATACAATAGGATCTTTGCCATACAAGGCAAATCTGTTCTTAATCCTGAAATAAATTCCAGTTCCATTTGGGCATAACTTTTTCCTGAAACAATTGTTCATGTACCAAAATGTACATGAAGGCAGCTAAAACCTGTCTTTTGAAGTTCTTTTTCTTATAGAAACCTTTTTCATTTAGTTGTGATAATAACAATTGTTTTCACAGAATCCATTGTTAGTTTTGGAAGCATACGCTGTGTGATGAGAAAGATCTTTGGCTAATTGGTATAATGCACGATGTCTCTACAATTCTGATATACTCCCTAAAAATAAACGCTGTTAGAGGTTATGTCCATACTGAATCTTAGTAAAGCATTACCTATGTCAATATTTCACAGTATTCAACAATAAAATTGACCAAGAGAAAATTACTTGTGTTAATGCTTTTAGAGTCTTCCAATCGCAGGTAATCCAACTTAGTCGAAAGTGGTTAAGTGTCAAATGAAGAGCAGGAAATAATGTCCTCTAAAACTGGACTAAAGAGACATATTTTAAGTATTTTAGAACCACATCAATATCTTTGTTTTCTTTGGCTTAAAGGAGGATCCAAGAAATAATAGGCCCATCTGTCTTACTTCAGTATCTGGGAAATTTATGGAATGAATTCTCCTGGGTCAGCCACAAGTCAGATGAACCACATGATTGGGGAAAACCAGCATGAATTCAGCAAGAGAAACTATATTTGACAAACCTAATTGTCTCCTATGACAAAGTGACCTGTTCACTTGTGGGGCAAGGTGGGCATTGTCTACCTGGATTTCTCTACGGCTTTTGACATGTTTACCAACAGCTTCCTTCTGGAGAGAGTGATGTGGTATGAGCCAGACATATAGTCCATGTGGTGGATGGGGGTCTGGCTGACAGGGTGTACCCAGAGGGTGGTGGTGAACAGTTCCTTTTCAAACTGGAACCTTCCAGAATTGGAGTCCCAAAGGGATCTGTGTGGTGCCCAAAGCTGTTTAAGATCTTAAACAAGCTATTGTATAATGGATTAACTGTACCCTGATAAAGTTCCTCAATGATATCAAACTGACAGGGGAAGTAGACTTCAGAAGGGAGAACAACCCAGCAGGAAGACATGAAATTATTTCGTGTAGCCCCGTAGCAGGACAGGGCTACAGGAAGTGTGGGTTCACCAGAACCTCATTGAATTCAAGGACAAGTGTGAGGTCTTGCTCATGGGAAAATATAATCCAGGAATGTAGCATGGTCAAAGATTTACCGAATCTTTAGAAAGGAAGCTGGGGGTCCTGGTGGGCATCAACAACTCAATATGAGTGAGAATTGTGCTGTTCAAGCACTGAAAGCTAACAGGATGCTGGGTTGCTTCAACAAGAATGTTCCCAGCAGAGATGCACTCTACCCACTTGCCAGGCCCCACCTGGAATACTGTGCTTGTTTTTAGTTCTGATGATACAAAAAAGATGCAGAGAGGCTGGAAAGGGTCACAAAGACGATTGAAGGACTGGGAAGCCTGACATAAAAGGAAAAAGAACTGCGTTTATTCAGCTTTGAGAAAAAAAGATTTAGGGGAGACCTTATTACCATGTTCCTATATTTAAATGATGATTATAAAGAAGATAAAGGACTTCCTTTTTACAAGGAGTCACATGGAAAAGATAAAGAATTAATAGGTACAAGTGACTCCTTTACAGAGTCCAAGTAGACACAAAGGGCAAATATTTCACAATGAAAATGATCAACAATTGGAATAATCTCCCCAGGGAAGTGGTGAGTTTTCCATATTGGTTGCTTTTAAGATTCATCTGGACAGGGTGCTGAGCCATCTTCTGCAGACTCTGCTTTTGCCGAAAAAATTTGGACCAGATGATCCTTGAGGTCCCCTCTAGCCTGATATTGTATGATTCTATGATTTCAAATATGTAATTTAGTGAATCATCAGAAAGAGCACTATGGAATATAAAGAACAAGTGTGTGCTGTTTCATGTAAATTTTATTGGATCACTATCTATCAGCTAGTCTGCAATTCTGGTTATAAATTATTTGAGATTTATGGCTGTTCTGTATGATTCATCATCTGTTATTACTTGAATTCAATCAGACCAAAAATCTCTATTCTAGCAACAAATTTGCCAGTAGTGCAATACAATAATTGCACTTCACTGAATCAAAGTCATGTACTTTATACTGGATTGGCAGATTTAAATAATAAGGTTAATCAAAGATGCTCCAGTGCACACAATGTACTTCTTAGTGTAGTGTACTGTAATTCTGGTTCATGTCACATAAAATGTAAGATGATAGCTTACAAAGATATTTACTTGATTGTTTGACAGGAAATAATTTTATTCTGGAATTCCTGAAAACACGTATCTTCAAGAGAAATGTATAGTAGACCAAATCTTAATGAAAATGCGTTGTAAAGGATCATTAAGACTGCTGACTTAGTCCTGTGAATCTTTTTGGATGCTCTAGAGGTGGATTTAATACCTAAGGCAGAACAGACACATTCATTAATGCTGCTTCTTTTATTATTAAAGAGAGAATGAACAGAAGTAATTAATAAACAATGGTTTACTGAAGAGCTTTCAACAGAAATTAACCTTTTTAATAATTTATAAGGTAGTATCAGAGATAATAGTATTGTGTTTCATCTGAAATTGGTGTTGAAACTTGTCTTCAAATTAACTTTTCGGCACACATCAAAGACAGACAGACACATCGAAGTTTAAAGCTCAGTTCACAGAAGGTGTTGCTTAGTGAATTTTGCAATCTGCAGTCTTCTCAAGTTAGACAGAGAGGAAAGATATAGGTAGTGTAGAATAATCTCAGAATTATAACTGTTGGGAAATGACACGCAGAAATCAAGATACAGAGATTGTAAAGAAGTTTTCTTGCTCTGACAACAGGATAATGGAATAATAAAAAAGACTCTGTTTTATAGAATTTTTTTTTTGCTATTAACTGTACTGCCACCTTTACAAGTACCTTAGCTTCTGACTGGTGACAGTGGGTTAGACATTAAATGTATTGAATTTGTGCTTTTATGCAATAACACGGGCTGAATATACGGATGTCATCATTCCCCCCCAAAAAAACCAACAACCCAAACTTAGCCCAGAATAAAAACAGCCAATAACCAACCAATCAACCATCTAACCTAGCAACAACAGCAGCAACAAGGACCACAGCCTGAGGTCAAGCCTGAATGTAGTCACTTTCTGCCTGCAGCTTAATTCTTGTCACAGTGCTTGGGGTGTCAGCCCAGGTACATCAACATCACCTGACATGAACAACAGCCATAACAATGAAGACTCACAGATTACTGACCTTCCTGGTGAATAACAGTGCAGAAAACAGAAAGATCTGATAGGAAGTTTTGGCGTCATGGAAATGTGTACCTTGTGATAACTCCTTCTGTTCTTAACACTGATTTCTGCAGTTACTACATGCTTCATTTGTCGTAGCAATATCACCTGAGAAAAGGACAACAGGGATTTGTATATTAAGTGGACTTTGCCTCCATTTACTTCCTTTGCTCAGAAAACAGATGCCTTTCTTTCCTCTAACTTTACTGAGTTGCAATTTTTCCTGTGTCTTGATTTGGTCACTCACTAACTCATTTTTTGATTTGGATGATGCTTTTTCAAACTCCAGCTCATGATCATGAGCAGTGAACAGCACTTATCAGTGCTGACTGATCTACAATTTTTTTCATTGAGAATGTGACATATTTAAAAATTTAATGGTGGACAATATAGTTTTGTCTATTTTTCTAACTTTTTGGTGTAAAATCTGCTATTTCTGATAGGGATTCAATTTATGTTTCAGATGAGTATAGCTGTTGTCTTTCCTTAAAAGGTCTTTCAACCCTTAGATTAATTTAAAAAATAATTTAAAAAATCAAGTAATTATGGAAAAGGCTTGGAAAAGGCTCTTTTAAAAGTCCTCACAAACATGTCCTTATCATTTGCAATTACTGCTAAAAGTGGTTAACTACTCTTAAGCAGACCTCTTACCCATTCATGATGCACTGGAGTTAAATTCTAATTCCTCTGCACTCTTGCATATTACTCTTTATTTTCCTCCTGTCAATGACTGCTGAATATTTAGACTTCTTTAGCAGGCATTAATACTGCTTATGACATGTTGTTACTATGTTATAACTGAAAACACAAGGAAATATATGATAGTTCTTTATGTTCTTTTCCTAGAGCTTTCATTGATAAGAGGTGAGCCAATATTAAGTCATTTCTTTTGTGTCTGACAGTTAAATTCTCTTTAGCTACTTCTGGTTTTAATCCTTCTACAGAAGACATGTTGAGCCTGAGTGGAAAGGATGGCTCAGCAGCTAGGATGCTGATCTAAGACTATGGAATCCTGGGTAAACCAATTTTGTCTTAATATTCCAACCTTCAGGTGGGAAATAATATTTTCTAATCTTATGAGTATTCTGTAAGATTAATTATAGAGGTATTAATTTTTAAAGAATAGTGATTAAGTGAATCACATTACGCCATCAGAAAGTTGTCATTTCAACCCTTCTATCTTTTCCATCAGATTCAAATGACAGCTCCAATTTTCTTCTCTTGATTTAATGAAAAAATGGTTAGAATAGCACATTTTCAATGAAGTTCACTTTATAACTGCTTTAGACTACACGAAAGTCAGATATGACAAAGATACATTTCTTTTGTTGACTAATAATTTTTCTTCACCAAGACAATTAGGAAGGAAAAGCACTGCACATTAGTAAGGAAAATTAGTTTGTTGGAAACCAGGTCATCAGGAGAACACCAGAAGAACCTGGCTTTATTCCTTTTCCAGGGATTTTTTTTTTCCTTCTTGTTAGCAGAACATGCTTTAGTTCTTTATATATCAGGTGTACTTTTAGAGGCTTTATACAATCTCAGGTATGTGTGTAAATATATTCTTTTAAACTAGTTAACATCTGACCCTTCGTTTTGAGACTGGACAAATAAATAGCAATCACAAAAGGCTGCTTTACTCTGTCTTTGAAACCATTTATCTACAGTTTAATCTTGAAGAAATTTGTCTGCATCAGACTGTTGCAAGTACATTGCCTGGCTTCAATAGTGGAATTTTTTTTTTACTAGGCTTAGCATATTTTTAATAGCATAAAGCACTTCTTCAAGTTGCTGATCACACTCTGTGCAAAAATGCCTACCTCAAGGCTTTTCCTAAACTAGAAATACAGAACACAGAGAAATATTTCACAAAGTACTGCATTAAATATAGGATATTTTCTTTCTGAAAAGAGGAATATTTTCTTAAACTGAAGACATTTATGAAAGATTTATTTGTGGTATAAGCTTTCCAAGCTATCTGTTTTTCAGCAGGTCACAGGCTACTGAGGAGGGCCCCTAGGCCAGAGGAGTACCTAATTCTATTGCAAGAAGCTCTATTCAAATTTTACCAAAACAAAGATGATTAAAAAATTACTTTTTTTGTTTGTGGTCAGAATGTGTCAGCAGCTAAAAAAATAATGAACATAAATATTTAAAGATAAAGGCAGTGTTTCAGTCAACAGTGAAACATACAAGGAAGGAATTAAGGGATGACAGAAGTAGGGAAGATTTTCCACAAGCCATGAATAGCCCAGCACATCAGGAGTTTTGCCTCTTTATATCAAGAACAAGGGGTGAATTTCATCCCTGAGCCTTATCCTGTGTCCAACACCATGGCTGCATAAACTCATTCCAAACACTGAAGTATCACATCATCAAAAGAGAGATTTTCTGGAGAAAGAATGTGGGAGTGGGGAACTTTTCTTCTCTTTTGGTTTGTCAACTGAAGCCACCTCATTTCTTCTGCTTCAGAAAGAAACATCCTTACTGACAGAGAGCAGGTGTTATTCACTAAACCTGGCTTTGCTATGTGCAAGAATTGCCCATAGAATATTCCAGCTGAGAAGTAATGGGGTCAGGCTGCTGCATTGCTGAGAATTTAACTTTTTTCTGTCATTGTAGCACATATAACTTTAGTACAATATTGTTTTCTATGCCCTTTAGAAAACACAAGGTATTTCTTTAATTAGTAACACCACATTTATGTAAATGAATTGTGTGGCATGCATATAAGTTTCATGTGAGTTTTGAATTTTCTATCTTTTTAGTGATGGATTTTACAGGATTTTACTACTAATTTTTTTTTATTTTGAAGATTATATAAACACTTTGATCTTTTTTTTGGGTGAATTCTAAGAAAGGTGCAAAATGAGGGGAGTCAGTAGGAGAGTGACTTTCCAATTCAAAAAGAATGACACCAAGATTAGGTCTTATAAATAAGAATTTTCATTAGAAAGCATAGAAACACAGTTCATAGAATCATCTTTTGTGACAGCTAAAATTCTGAAGCAAGTCCATCTTATTCCTTCAAAAATATTTTTTTATGATGTTTGAAGCTCTCAGCAAAAATCCAGGGGAAATCCTATACTTCAGGTCCTTTCTGAAAGTAAGTACACTCATTTTGGTTGCTTTTCTTCAAAAGTCTGCCTTCCTGTTACCCAAGACTCTTGATTCTTTCAATCAGGGAATTTGACTAGATACCAGAAGAGACAATCATCAGAGCTGAATATCATCATACTGATAAGCAAACTGGTATGTCTTACCTGATCAGCAACTGAATTCTGCAAGCTTTTTTATTTAAGTCCCTGCATTTTTGGGGTTTTTGGTGGTAGGAAGAGAGTTGGATTTTTTTGATTTTTTGTTAAACTGAATGTATTCTTTCAGTTTTCTTGGTTTATATTTTCAAGAAAGACAGGAAATAGTCCACATTTTTCCCTGAAATATACTTCTGAAAAATCTAAAGTTAATTTCCCCTTTTTTTTTTCCTTTATCATGTTTAGTCTTGAGAAGCCAAATACCTTAACTCTTGTCACATGTTTCAACCATACTGGTTTCACACAATATGTGGCAAATGCAACAATTTTGAATAGCACAGCAGTTTATAAATCTGTAGCTAGGCAACTTAGTCATATAGTAATTCATAGTGGGTCTCACAATTTTTATTCATGTTTTAAAATTTTAGCAAAATGCTCCAGTGAGTCTGTTAAAGTATTTAATTTATATATGTTGCTTGATTTTGGAAGAAGTGTCTCAGCCAGATGCCACACAGAGACATCATCTGTCTCTCAAGTGACAGAAATGCTCCTGTGCAGTAACTCTCACTGGGTATTTTGGAAACTATTCCTACATTTACAGAGGTGGACACATGGCAATTTAGGCTGAGCACAACAAGCAGCATGTGACCTAAAAAAAGGGGGAAATTATAGGATCCTTGAAAAGAAGAGCAACATTTTTTCTGTTTTACAACATGAAACAAGTGTGTCTTTTTGTTAGTATTGACTAGCTAAGGAAATACCTATACCATTCATGCTTTCTATGTAATTAGTCTTTTAAAACTCTTCTGAGCTATGTCATTGCTGTATGACGTTGTTAAGACAAGGTGAAGGTTTTATGAAGTTCTTTGGATATGAGCCCCACTGTCCACAAAAATATACATTATAGAGTAAGTACATATATATATTTTTATTCATATCCATTTATATATAGTATACATATATATACAAACACATAAGATAATTTTGGTGTGGATTCAGCTGTTAAATTTGTACTCCATGCTGACAATTACTCTGTTTCCTTGTAATGCGCTTAGTAAATGTGTCTTTCATGTACTCTATTCTCAGGTAGAGGGCTTACAGTAATATATATTCTAAACATACAGTCCCTACACCTTTTGTACATTACTGGGATCTTTTTTATCTTGTGAAGCAGTCATTTTATTGCTCCTTGGAGATAACAGTAATTTCATTTTGTTTCAGTTTAAAAGCTGCTGTACCAAGAAGATCTAACTTCAGTTTCTCTTGCTTTTTAAAAACTTTAAATTTCTTCAACACAGTGACAAAGTGCAGAGGTTTTAATTGCTTACCTGACAACCTTCACAGCCAATTTCTTAACAAGACTGAGGAGGGGTGTTGGAGAAAAATCACTTATGTACACTGCAGAACAAATCCGTTATTTAAAACAAATTAGCAGTACATGTTCCTTCCAAAATTTTTGTTCTATTTTCTTCCTTTAGGGTGCAATTTCATGAATGATTTAGCCAATTCAATTGTGGGTTGCAAGTAATAGAAAAAGACAGCTCCACTCTTTTTCTCCAACAACACGGGTCCTTTTTTGCTATTTCACATCAGGTTAGGTTTTTTTCAGTACTACTTACCTCAAGCCATTCCCTCATGTAACTTTTAAAGTAACCAATTATTTAAGAAAACACTGTTGTATTTACATCTAAACCTGTTCCTGGGGACCAATCCCATGTATGCTGGCTTTTTTTAGTCCCTACTTTTGCAATTTTCATCAAATTTCCTTAGACTCTAACATTTGAAATTGTATTGTCATTAAGCCTGGAGCATTCAGCATAAATGCCTATTTTGATTTTCTGAAAAGGTTGATTTCCATTAAAATAGCCTTAAAGACTTTTAGTGACAAAAGAACAGCTTTCAACTTCAGTAAATTCTGCTGAATTTCTGGTCTTTCTCTTTTTAACCTCAAAGCAGCACTTTTTGCATGTGGTAATCAAAATTTTACAGTCATATTATGCAATCCTACCTATGCCTTTTAATACCATATTGTTTGACTTCTAACTGCTCTCAGAAGACTTCAGTTTTCTTGATTTTCCGAGTATCCCAAAACTCTAAAAAGTTTTTTTTTCAGTGTTCCTTTTGTCTTTCTCTTCACTAAAGAATCCAAATCAGTCTTGGTCACTCTTGTGATTTTAGCATTACCCTTCTTTTAGAGAGTCCATTGCTGACCTATGGCCACATGGCACTCCCTGTTCTATTGAATTGTGTCATCTTTATTTAATAAGATATTATGCTCTGTTGCACTCTTGTGATGGTTTTCCAGTGCACAACTAATTATGCTGCTTCTGTGTCTTTGAAATTTTACTGTCTCTTCAAGGCACACTGATGCTCTAAATTTTATTTCTGTTTTGGTTTTTGGATTAAAAAAACACCTGTGACTAAATGACCACTATTTTGGTCTTCTTTCTGGTATGTTTTCTGGTCTTTCCATTTGCTTTTAAAAATGCATCATCCAAGAACGCTATGTGTTAAACTTATTTTCTTTATTGTTCTTAATCCTTCTCACTTTTTTTTTTCTCTTATATAAGCTTCTGCAACATGAAGTTTATTTATTTTCATTTTCTTAATTGTTACTGGAATCTGCAGCTTACCATTTTTTTCCACTTAGTGAGTATTGGTCTAAACTCTAGAAGATCCTTTGGTTAGCATTCTTCTAGGGAACCACTGTCTTGACACAATTCAATTCATTAATGAAATACTCACTTCAAGTTCTTCATGAACTATAAGAGAAAGAAATCTGTAAAACAAACCATCCCAAGAACCACACACCAAATGATGGCAATGAAATTTGGCTTTTCTTGTCAGGTTCACTTTTCCTACATGGTAAAGTTTGCTGAATTTCCTATCTGCTCCCATCTTGGGATCAGAAGTACCACTTGTGGGGATTTATTCATATAGTCTGGGAGGCAGCAAAACATACAGCTGGTAAACAGCTGGCTAAAAAAAAAAAGCCAGCACATCTATTCAGTTAGCAGCTTGAATTCAGATTGTTGGTCACAACCTCCTTTACATTCAGTATGCATTCACACCTTACACTACATATTTGCTAGCTGCCTACAGATCTTACGTACATATTTTACATGTATGTAACAGTAATCATTGTGCTACAGGCATGGTTATTTGTTCATGCAAAGATTCTAGTCTCTGTGTGAAACCACTCCAGATTATTTATAATTAGTTATAGCTGCAATGTATTCTAGGTCGATTGCCAAAATATGGCTTCCTTTTCCCTTTAGCATGGCAGCATCACCATTGCTTACTATTGTTCAGAACAAGTACAGAACCTCAGCTGAAGCCTTTACAAATACAACAAAACTTAAATAACTTGGTACGTTGCAAAAGATGAAATTGAAATTTTTTGACTTCATGTTTATAACTGGGCCAACAGTCATTTGAAGAGATGTAAGGGAGCCTGAACTGAGCACTTAATTTACCCTTAGCCTAGAGTCCAAGGAACTCTTATAATACTTATTTCCCTTAAACATTCAGATCTTCATAAATATTAAAATAAAACTCAACCTCTAAGAGAGTGGCTTGTCTTGGAAAATGCGTTTTTTTCTAAGAAAGGAAACACTGAAATATATATTTTTTCAATTTCTTCATAAACATAAAATTATGAAGACCAATAATTAATTTACACCAAAATCTGATTTGTGTAACATATTCCTATAAAAACTGTTGACAGCATTATGTAACAGGATTTCCAATTGAGAAATTCATGATACAGCATGGTATAAGCCATTGAAATGACTGATAACTGAGACAATAAAAAAAAGTTTTAATTCCAACACTTTTCTCATGAAGTAAGAAAGATATTATTAAATTATTGGAGTTTTGGGGTTTTTTGAAACCCTTTTAATCCATTTTTTTCATACATGGGAGACTGTGGGTAATGTGGTAAACTACCATATGTTCTGCTGAAATATTTGGTTTATGACACGGGAATGGAAAGGTACAGTCACAATTTAGACACCAAATAGGTAGATATTTTATTTATAAATTATTTTTCTAAATTCTAGCTTTTAGGGAAAAAAAAAACAAACCAACTTTGCAATAAACATTTTTTCCCCTAATATGACCAGTAAGCAGAAAATATAAAGTTTAAAATACTTATGTCTTAAGGATAAGATGATTCGTTGGCCAAAAGTAAAAAACAAGTCTAAATTTAGCTAATAGTTTTAAGGATAACAGAGGAATATCATAATTGTAAGAATGTATAACACTGTAGAGTATGGGACAGGAAACCTATAGTGCAAGGCAGTTTCTTTTTATTTTTAATGAGTAGCCAGTGTGTGCAGAGATCCACAGCAAAATTTACTTTTCTGCTAAAAAACCCCTGTATTCTTTGTTTCCAAGCATCCACTCTATGTCTATTTTTACTTACATTGCACAACAATGACACTGAACTCCCTTGGGACTGGTTACCACCTGTGTCTCGTTCCTGATTCTCAAAAGCCTTTCGAAAATATGTTCTCTTTTTTTTCTTTCAAAGTAAAAGCACACTTTTTGTCTTCATTAAAATGATGAAGTTAATATTTCAAACTAAGATAATTATATTCAGTTGAGTTTTCTCAAGAGGGAAAACCAGTTGTCATTTGACCTCTCATTGCCTGCTAAGGTACCTTTGCTACCATTCATTCATACTCAGAAGCAGAATATCATTCAAATGTGGGGAATTATTTTTACTTCTTTTCCTGTGTAGGTCAGTCTTTTTAAGCCATACCTGGTGTTACATAAGTGTAGCTTATGTATTTTAGATTTTGCCTTAGTCTACATTACTGTGAAAAGTAAAGAAGCTGACTGTATAGCACAAGCACAGCTTCAACAACAGTAGGGCAAACCAAAATAAGATGGCCTGAAAGAATCTGACATCATGGCTAAAAAGGGAATATATTAATGAAATTATTTACTATCTTGAGAAAAATAGAGAAGTCTGCTTTTTGTTTTCTTCCCCTTCTAGTGTCATATTTATAATCAATAAACAGCAAATTCATGCAAACAAAGTTCCAGTTATTCAGGCAGTATTAATTTCTACAGCACTCTTGACTCTCAGTTTTTCCAATAACACCCACTTTCTCTTAGATGATTTGAAACTATTTAAAAATGTTAGTGATCACTGAGAAGTCCCTGGTTTCAAAACAGATGTGGGACAAGTGGGAATGATTCTGTATTGTGTCTATATAAAGTAAGAAAGCCACTGAAAAGATTTAGGGATGTTACACTGATCTGCTCCGTCCTGGTTTTGATGTGTGTAAGTGAGAGCTGGGGTCTGATATAGGAACCTCTAGTGGTTTAACCCCAGGCAGCCACCAGTCCCCATACAGCCACTCATTCACTCCCCCACCAGCAGGATTGGAGAGCAAATTGGAAGAAGAAAAGTCAGAGAAATCGTGGGCTGAGATAAAGATAGACTGATAAGGAAAGCAAAAGCCATACACAGAAGCAAGGCAAGACAAGAAATTAATTCACCATTTCCCACGGGCAGGTGTTCAGCCATTTCGAGGAGAGGAGGGCCCCATCACATTTAACAGTGTCTTGGCATGACAAACACCATCACTCCAAAGGTTCCCCTCTTCCTCCTTCTCTCTCCTACTTCATATACAGAGCGTGATGCCATGTGATGTGGAAAATCCCTTTGGTCAGTTTGGGTCACCTGTCCTGGCTGTGTCTACTCCCAGTCTCACAGGCACCTCCAACTTCCTTGTCCACATGGCAGTACAAAAAGCAGAAAAGGCCTTGGCTCTGTGCAAGCCCTGCTCAAAAATAACAAAACCATCTCTATATTTATCAAAATTGTGATAGCATGACTCCAAAACTCAGCTCCACACCAACCATTGGGAAGAAAATTAACTCTTACCCTAGCCAAAGCCAGCGCCAAACCCAAAAGCTTAGTCCTTCTAAATGGTAACAAGAGCAGGGTGAGAGCATACGGAAGAAAAAATTATACTTTTCCCTGAACTATGAGGAAAGCTGGATGAATTCTTTTTTGCCTAATCCAAGTGTGTACTCCAACCATGCAATTGACTGGCATGAGACAGGACATGTGTCAGGCTGGTTGAATAAATCATGGTATTCAAAGAAAAAAAGTCTCATCCTTAATTTCTACCAACAGATTCTCTTGATAAAGTTTCCTGCCATCCTGTTAAGATCTTAATTTCCACCTGCTTAAGATGGCATAAGCCACTTTCTGAAGTTGCCTACCATTTTTATTTGTCTCAAAGAACAGCTTTACAATGTGGTAGTTTCCAATCTGTTGAAGACTGCAAAACTTGTGTGCATTTCTGTTTTTTTCCTGAAACAACATGAGCTCTCTTGAGCAGCTAATTTAGCATCTGAAAGGCTGTTCTTTTTTATTGTTATTTCTTTCTTACCAGAAAGACTCTGCATGCTATAAGTCATTATGCCTTCAAGACAAAGAACTTGTTCTAATAGCACATTTTTTCTTAATATTAAGCTTTGTCTTGTTCTTTTTTAGAGTTTAGGAAAACAATCAGCTATTTTTTTAAAGAACAAAAGAGGAAGAAAAAATGGGTGGGCTAAAACAATTAATCCTAGTTCAAAACATTTGAATATGTAAGAGCTCATAGAAGCCACATTTTACAAAAATAGATACTTAGATGCTGATTCATTCAGTTAAATGGAGAACTGTCCATCAGATTGACACATTTTTTGTGTAGTAAAATAAAAAAATAACATGATGACAGGAAATTAAAGTTAAATTGGTTTCATAATAGACATTAAAATCTTTTTCTTCTCTTAAAAAGAAGGAAAGAAAAAAAAGTGGCATACAGTTTAGACAAAAGATTAATATTACCAGTCTGCTTTGACGACTACTTTTAATAAAGTAACTTGAATCTTCATCTTGTGGTATGTCATTTTCTTACTCCTGGCCTACTTGACAAAGAAATGACAGGAAAGTAGTAAAGTAATCTAGACGTTTAAATACTACTCAGAAGAGGACATCAGAACAGTATTATTAAATACAGCTATGAAAAACCCATGAACACATAATAAAAAATATTTTTTATAATATTGGATTTTAGAGCATCTATTTCTTCATGAAGACAAATGTTGGCATGGTGATGTTCTTTACCTAAGAATTTCTGTCTCAGAGGAATAGAAAACTCAGTGCTTTTTCTTGGTCCATTCAAAAAGAAGACAAACCTGTGGTGCTTAGGATTCAAACTGAAACAAGTTTTACATTCTATTAAGTTTGACATTTTAAGGGTCAAAAGTGAATTTAGCTCAAGTCAAATGAAATAGAGGATATATTGCCAATCCCCATAGTAACCCTAAGTGCCTTCCCTCTTCACAACTGTTGACATTCTCTGCATCAGACACCATGGTCACTTCTTCTGGAGCTTGGAGGGGTTTTTCACTCTGTTTGGTTGGGTTTTTTCCCCCACCATCATGGTTTTCTTCCTTCTTTAAGGACATAAATCAAGGTGTAAATCTGTAGCTGTCGTACCAGTCAATGTACATCAAGCACTCACCATTCAATGTGGGGAGAGCATGGTGTTTCCACAAGAGAGGTGAGCAAAAATAATCCTGGTAAAGCAAAAGATAGCATGGAGTTATTAAAATGTTTCTGTGGTTTGTGGCTGGCTATGTGAGAGAGCTCTGAACTGCTTGTAGTTTTAGACACTTGCACTTAGGGCCAACAGTTTTATTGCTGCAGCTGAACTGATTTGAGTGTCACTGACTGGTTCCAGTTTACTGATTTTTCTATTTTTTTCCCCTAACTATTGAACTGATGTATAAGGCAAAACATCTTTGTGCTGTCAGTTTGTTTCTCTTTCCCATTTTCACTGGAATTTGCTTATTCACTGCGTATTAAAATAGCACCTGGAAATACAAGGTGACAAAATGAAATCATATAACTTTTCATAAAAAAAGCATAACATATCATTAGGATTTTTTTTACCTGAAACATGGGCTAATGGTGTTCTCAAGGATAAGATAAGTACAACAACTAGCCTTACTCAGCTAAATATGGGGATTTTAATGAGTCATCCAATCTCTCTTTACCTCCAGGCTGCATTGATTTCACAAATCTTCTTTCCTTAATGAATGAGCATAAAGTATAACACCTGTGATTCAACAGCATTTTGATACTTTGTTCCTCTTCAGCATTCAACACAGAGCCGTGCTGTATCTGTTGTTTCAAGAGAGAGCAGTCCAAAAGCTCATTGCCTGGTATACATCTGCCATCAATATCCTTTCAGCATGCATGGCTTACAACTGCAGTTTGCTGTGTTTAAATGTCATCTGCATTCTGTGATTCAGTGAATGCCTGTACACACACACACACAAAGGGAGAAGAGTTTATATATGCCAAGAGCTTTTGTTATTGTGTTTGGGGTTTTTTTCACTGTATGTGAATTACTGACCTCAGAGGACCCATCCTCTAGGCGATAACTCTGCATTTACAAAGTATTTAAGTGCAGTCTCCCAACAACATATTTATAATTTCCTTTTTTCTTTCACAAATATCAGGCAACATACTTCCTAAGATTTCTCTGGAGCAAAGCAGTTTTTATTAGTAGTGATTATATCCACTGTTCTAATGGCAGTTAATTTCCCTCAACAGTCACGTGAGTATATGCAGTCTCGTATAAATCAAGATAATTGTTTTCTCGCAATTTATAACAGAAATAAGTTGGAAAACAAGACAGCAGAGGAAAAGCCAATTGATTTTCAGAAGCTTTGCCATCTGGTCTATCATAAAATGAATCCAATTATCTGGAAAATGTGTGTCTATAAGCAAAATGTATGCATATATAAATGAACATATGAATAGAGGCATATATGAATAGAGGCATTCAGAACTGAAGTCTACTTATAAGCAACTGTGGCCAGTGTGCATTAATTGTTCAATTTTATGTCATGTGAAAGTCTACCACGTGATAGCAAAGGCAGCAACAACCAGAAAAACCATCCTCTATTACTTTCTAACTTCTGGTTTTAAATCAGTACACCTTTTTCTTACTAACGTGGGGCATGGAGTTGAAATGGGAACAGGGAGGCAAGGGCCTATTAGATAATGAGCATAATAGACAACCTGCTTGGCAAAAGAAAATTGAAATATTTTGGAAGATAATACTTTGGAAGAAATACAACTATTGTCTGTGAATATCTTAGGGAGTAAATGCTGGAGAATTAATACTTAAGCGAAAAGGTAATGTTGGGGCCAGAACTGATGAGTGTAAACTGGGTAGACAGTAATTCAGCAGAGAAAGTGTTCAGTGCCAGGCTGGATGGGGCTCTGACCAATCTGTTCTAGTGAAGGGTGTCCCTTCCCACGGAAGAGGGCTGGAATTAGCTGATCTTTAAGGTCCCTTCCTACCCAACCCATTCTATAAAACTGTGA
This sequence comes from Loriotus luctuosus, assembly GCA_035582745.1. Lineage (NCBI taxonomy): Eukaryota > Metazoa > Chordata > Aves > Passeriformes > Thraupidae > Loriotus > Loriotus luctuosus. The sequence continues at coordinate 111,490,593 of JAWWEY010000115.1, read as the reverse complement.
TTCTGTGATTCTACAATTCTATGGTATCTATCCTAGAGAAGGGTAAGCTTCAGTTTTCTAAAAGCAGTAGAGACAAAAATATAGCTTGTTTTAAAACTGAAGCTTGATGCATTTATGGGAAGGATCATGTGACAGTTGCCTTTTATAGCAAGAGTTTGGAGCTGATGACTTAGCAAATCCCTTCAACTCTTCTGTTGTTTTTCATGATGTTTTTATGCTATGGTTTTCAACACTTTGCAGATTACCATCTGAATCACTTCATAGATTTGCCTTTACAGTAACTAAACTGATTTTTGTCATTTTAGAACAATAAGTCTGAAAATCAAGAATTTATTTCACAACAAACCTTTGAAAAATGCATCACAACAATTAATTTTACTTGTTTTTTTCTCTTCAAAAAATGAAAGACTGATAATTTATTTTTAGTGTATTATGGATCTACATCAGTTACACTCAATTGTGTCTGGAGTCCTGGAAATTAATCTGACATCATACTACACATTTAAAGACATTTCCTAGGTAACTGAAAGAGCCACACACATGTAATACAGCCACTAGAAATTTTTTGTTTTCCCTAGTGATTTCTCTTTTGTTTTTCAGCTCTTCCATATGCACTAAACTTTTTGTAATGGTAGACAGCTGTGAAGTGCATTAATGAGCTGTGAGAGAGGAAAAGAACAAGGGAGATTGAAATGTCATGAAACATGAAAGGGACAGAGTCCAATTTGGGGGTAAAAGCAGCATCTGTGAAAGACTATCAGTCAAAATTTGAATGCTTGTTGGAATTCACTTTTATTTGCACGAAAAGAACTGGTAGCAAAAGTTTTTATTATATTTATTTAATATTTCAGTTCATTGAAGTATTGCTTTACATGGAGAGTGGAGCTCCTGAACAGAAAATACCTTTAATTAAGATATGAAAAAACAAGCCCTCCAGAAACTTAGTGTAAAAAAAGGGCAAGAACTAAAGTGGCAGGACTATGGGTGACTGAGAGCAAATTTTCTTGATTTATTGTGGTTTTGTCCTTCAAACTCTGTGTTTTTATTCATGTGCTCTATTGATTTGTCTGTTTTGGAAATGTGAAAAAATTGGACTTGAGGATTATTTGAAAAGGTCATTGATATCTTCTTTTTTTTTGGCTTCCACACAAAATATATGTTTTTGTATTTTTTTACCTTTGAAAAGGTTTTTTTTTTTTCTTTTGGATATTGAGGTCATACATACCAGTACTGTGTAAATGCTCAGTCTTCAAGTTTGTTCCTCTGCTTGAAGAATGTTGTTAGGATGACCAGCAATTTTCCACTCCTCCAAGAGTAAGAGCACAGAGGGATGGTCTACTTTCTTAGGGGGGCAGGTGGAAGAGGGTAAGTTTACTTCAGTTTTTTGCCAAGCTGAAACAATTCAAGGGCACAGGAGCTGGGGATATCTGGGGCAGCAGCAAGACATCACTTGTTCAAGTTGACTTCCTACTGTTTGGTAGTGAAGACCAGAGGTCAGAAGGAATTTCTGAGGCAAGAGGCATTTTTGTGTTCTGAAGTTGGCTATTATATCTACTTGGGCTGGCAGCCTTCTATTGTTGGCAGCAGTAAGATGCAGATGTTCATTCTGGATATTAACATTGGTGATCATTGTCCATTTTCCTGCTGTGCATGTGCTGAAAGTTCAAGTAAACGACAGAAAAACAGCACATGTTGTGTTTATAGGACAGTCTGTATACATGTTTTTATTATTATGTATTTTTATTTATGTCAAAACATACAAAATACCTCTTGAGGGATTATGAAAATCTTTACTGACCTACCATATGCATGCAGCAATATCACGTTTTATCTGCACTTCATCCTTTTTTAGAGAATGACAATGGCTTCTTGGCTTGAGATCTCTCACTTCCATCCAGGTGGCAGTGCTGAACCATATTTAACAGTTCAATAAAGTCAGCACATTCACATTTACAAACTTCAAGGAAATGACAGAATGCAATACCATCAATGCATAACATTTGAAGTGGAGGCGGCCAAAATTCCGGTTTTTCTTCACTAGGTACATGATGATAGGAGGTTTTCACTGTTACTTGTCTTAGTGTGAACAGCAATGAAGTCACATGATGTGGGAGAACGTGCCAAGCAAGATAACAACTTCCTGCCTCACACAAGCCAATAATAGTTTGGAGGAGAGAGAAGAGAGGAGTTTGTTTTGAGCTGCTTCACTACCCTGCAGGAAATGAATTGCTCCATTAGCTATCACTTCTTTCTCTTTCTTATTAAGTAGTTGCTTTGGGAAACGTTCCAATTAATTCAGAAATCATTTTTTTTCCCTCATTGAGAATGGGATCTCCTTGCAGGCATTTCTCAAACTTTTTTTGTCTTCTGGCTATAACAAAAAAGCTTTTCCATCAGATGTATTCGCTTTTCTTCAAAACACACTCAGCTAACAAATGCCAGTGATTTGGTATGGTTACAGTTTTACTGAAGAATCAGAGGGCATTTTCATATCCTCAGATTGTGTGATGTGGACATGACTTCTAATGCGTGCCAAAATGAAACCTGGGAACACAGCATCCTTCCTAGTACCCTGCTCTCTGCTGAAAGATACTCGTGTCTGTAGGCTGTGATGTTCATGACAGTGCATTCACCCTGTCACTGGAAGCAGCTGTCAGGACTGAACTCGCATTGCCAAGTCCATCTAGCTGACAGATTGTAAACAGACAAATAAGTCCTGCTTGAAAGATATAAAACTGAATCTCGCTACCATTTTTCAGTAAGTCAAAGAGACAACAGATGGAACTAGGTAGAGAGAGCTATGAAAAGAACTGTTGTAATATGCAATTCTCACATGTCCCATGTCATACGGGATTGTTTTTATGGAAGAGCATGGGGGCAAAATGAAAAGGAGGTGTGTTCCCCAGAATTAATCTCTCACAAAAGACTGAGCATAGTTATCATATAATCATAAAATGGATTGTGTTGGAAGGAACATCTTGTACAGCAATCCCCCTGTGATGGGCAGAGATATCATCCAAAGACCCACCCAACCTGGCCATGAACCCTTCCAAGGAATGAGGAATCAACAACTTTCTGGGGGACCTGTTCTAATATATCATCACCCTCATGGTAAAAAAATGAATTCCTTATGTCCAGTCTAAGCCTATCTTTTTTGAAAAAACCATTATCCCTTGCATATTGCCACAGGCCCTACTGAACAGTATGTCTCCATCTGTCTTATAAACCACCTTTAAATATTGAAAGATTTCGCTAAGGTCTCCCTGGAGTCTTCTCCAGGATGAAGACCACTATCTCAACATTTCTTCATAGGGGATGTACTCCAGCCACATGATCATCTTTTTGGCCCTACTCTGGACTTGCTTTGACAAGTCCATGGCTTTCCTCTGCTGATGACCCCAGAGCTGGATGCAGCACTCCAGGTGGGGTCTTAAAAGTGCAGTGTAGAGGGGAGAATCACATAAAAGGAGATAGGTAATTGCATGTGAAGTCAGGTTTCTTTGATGATACCAAATAAACTGTTGCTCTTTTCTGAATTCACATATAATAAATATATTGAAACAATATATATTGAAAAATATATTGAAAAATTTGGGAAGGCAATATTCAAGAAGATGCTCCCTTTGGGAACAGGAAGCAAAACAGAATTCCAAACTTTGCATGGAATTCCTGTCAATTCAGCAATGACTTTCTTATCAGACTGTTACGGGGTGGACAGACACTGTTAATAATTGAAGTGTGTGAGTTTACAGTTTTGAATGCAAGACTAACCCAAAACTCATCTTTTCTGTGTGCAGGCAGTGCAGTGCTGCTGGTTATGTCAATGTTGTACACTAGACTTCTGTGCTGAAGTCCAAGTTCTGAAGTGGTACAGGGTTAATATTTTCATCCAATCTGCAAGATTTCATTCCTGTTAAGACCTAGCCTGAGAGCATAACTTTGTGATGCCATTAGCTTATGTCAAAAGAGATGAGAACTGGTTTATATTTTTCACAGCAAGTATAATGACTGACATAATTTTGCATATAGAGAAACTGGCAGATACTGGTCTTGGCTATAGCAGACATCCTTCTGAAATTTGACTTCTTCCTTCATGTCAGATTGCTGGTCTTATGATTTTAAGGAACTTCTCAAATAATTTGACTGATACTTAGTTTTGACATTAAAGACAGTTTTATTGATCACAATGATGTCTGTGACTAATGGCAATTTCAGTTTTCTGGCGTGAGCCAGTGATTTTTTTTTTAATCACGAGAGATAAGACTTGATACAAAAGCTGTGAACAGTTTTTTTTCATGGGCTTTGAAGCATGGCATGAATGTCCTGCATACAAATTTCAAAATTCTTATCTACCCTTTGAATAAATAAAGTTTTAAAATAGAACAGTCCTTTAAGAGACCAGTTAAATATTAATTCACACCATAGGGAATGTTTCTTTTTGTACCACTATGTTTTGAGGACAAATAGAAACAATTGATCATTTTTTTTTGTCTGTGATATATTGCTCGATTTTAGAGTTAAGATAGCCAGCTACTGTCGTAAATATTAAAATCTCAAAAAAATCTTTCCATTATAAAATTCAGTTTATTTTTTACTTTATTTAGTTTATTTAATTTATTTCTTACTGCATTGTTTTCAATATACTCCTTTAACATGGTGATTTTGGGACAAATGGCACCCCTCAAATGAATAAGAAGAAAAAAGTGACCACAGATATAACTCATTCAATCAACTAACGGTTTGAAGTCTGTGGAACCATAAGGAGGTGGTACAAAAAAATAATCTGCAAAGAAACAGCACTATTGAAACCACACTGTGCCTAACTATCACTGACTTCAACCAAGGATTGAAAAACCTGGACATTCACAAATTAGAGCCAGATTGAACTAAGAACTGTAGTTGGTTTTGCTGAGCAAGACTTCAAGCTAAAACAAAAATGTAGGTGTAAGAAAGATTTCAGTGGAAGATTCTTTGTTATTCCAGTCTGAATTGCATAAATTAGGTTAACGTTTGTTCAGTAGTGATATTTATAGCACTGACAGTTGGAAAATGTTCTTAATTTTGGATTGTTTATATTTTGCTTGAATGATCATTTAAAAATTGCAGGTAAATGCTGTGAAACATTCAAAGAGAATACAGGAAAAAAAGCCAACTCTGGCAATATTTTAATGACTTGATACACTGAAATATCAATACAAGCTGGTTTTGTGTTTGCTGTATTAGAGGGTTATTTACCTGAAACAAAAAATAAGAAAATAGGTCGACCAGGAGCTAAGTCTAAACATACATTAGTGGCATGGAAGTGGCATTTCTTGATTGCATTTTAAACATGAAAGTCTAACTAGTAAGATATCTTTTTTATCACAGTAAATCTGAAAAAGATATTCAGCAAATTGTGGTCCTGGTCATGTTTCAGTTAAGCATATTTTCATACTTCATGCTCTCTTAGTGTGCCTTTGACTGGTGTTGACAAGTGACTAACATACTGACACTGGAGGTGTTTATGTGTGCACAAATAGAAAAGGAAAAAAAACAACAAAAAACCCAACCAAAATTAAAACAACAACAACCAAACTCCAAACAATTATGATATAAAAATTGCCTACCAGAAAAGGAGTTCATGTAAGACTTGCCAAGAACAGTATGTAATGGTTTTTATCCCTTTCAGTCTTCTATTTGTTTCTCTGTTTGCTTTAAGGCATTTAAGCGCTATTTTCTGGAGGTTTTTGTGAGACTGAAATGAAGTTAATGGTCAAATTGATTTTGTTAGTTACCATAGGATAGCCTAGAAAAAATTATGCCATTTTTTCATCTGCAACTTTTTCAGGTTGCTACCCTGTAGCGTTAATGATGTAATTCTGGATAATTCATCTTCCATTTCAAAGCTGCTGAAGTTACTTACATTTATCATGGGACTAAAGATCATGCCCAAGTGTGACTATAAAACTGTCACCTCAAGTGGCTCATATTTTTGTCCAAACCCTTGTATTCCTGAATCAATTTATTAATGAGACTTTCATCTTGCAATCACATAGCCATATTTTGAATAACAGCAGTTACTTAAAAATTTTATGTTGCTATCAAAAATAGAAGGATGAGTAGCATTTTGTGAACTTCTGCATTTCCTTCTTGTTGAAGTTCCTTTTTTTATTTATTGTGTTTTGAGGAAAGATGGAGTCTTAAAAACCCACTTGTTCTGAGCAGAGTATGGCAAATACATTGAGTCAAACCATAATATTGGAAGTATTTCACTATATAATATCTTCTAGTCAGTACTTCCTGGATCCCCCATCTCCCAAGGACATCTCCAAAGTAGATTACTCCATCTCCTGGGAGTAAGGTGTTGGAAAATATCCCTCAGTTTACTGAAGGTCTTGATATAGAAGAATAAGACCATCATGGGACAGAGGAAGCTGTTCATTGTAGCTAAGCTGTCACATCTTAACAGGAATTGTTTCCTAGTATAAAGGGTTTGTAGTGAAAGAAAACCTAGGTGAAATACTGTGAATTAAATTAAAGACACAAGGTCAAATTTGTGTTGGTAAAAGATTTTCTGTTGTGTGATCTCAAGGAAAGTTACTTTATAAATAGTTTTTTTGCAATTTATTTCTTTTTATTTCTCAGTATTAGCCTTCTACCCACAAAAATGAGATAACTGTAGCCTGAAGAAGAAATTTAGCCAGGACAAATTCTGAAGAGATTTGGGATTAATAATGTTCTCTCATGCGTGATGCTTCATTCATCTGAAATTTGTGCTCTGCTGGTATCTGAAAGCTTCTTAAAGAGCTATTATTTTTTCACTGTTGATTAGACTTTCCTCAGAGCAGCTTGAATAGTAAGCCAAAATGAAATCAAAATAAAAACTCAGCAAATCACTGTTCTGCCTTTAAGTTTTACTTTCCTTAAATAAATTTCAGAAACTATAGATTTTGTGTCTAAAAATTCTGTAAACAAGAAGTGATTGATGCCACATGCTAAACACCGCTGCAATTTTTACTCAGCCTTGTTAAGAATGTGTTGAAATCAATAGGTAACTCCCCCCAAAAAAAGGTCTTCAAAAGAAATTTAAGAAAGAGCCAAAGGGCTTCTGATGTTTTAAAATGTGTAAATAGATAAGAAATTAAATGGCTAAAGAATATACCCGGAAAAGATTGAAAATGAGCCCTGAGAGCACGGTTCTCAGCTCCAGTATGAAGAAGTGTTCAAGCTGCATATATACAATGTCACAGCGCCAGAAAGAGAAATGCAAGAAGTGCAAATCACAGAGTTGTTTCAGCCTGGGTTTATCACCAAACTAATGGTTCCACAGAGAAACAGAGATAAAAAGCCTGGACTTGGCTTTAGAGTGACAAGTTTTGGTTGCTTTCACAACTTGAGCAAAGACATTTTCAGTCATCTGTCAATTTTGACAATCTGATCATCAAGAGACACCTGTGCCTGGTATCTCTCCACCCTTTATATGTACATGTACTAAGCTGCTCCTAAGACAAGAGAAGGCAGAATGGGGAAGCTATAACCTCCCCAGACTAGGAACTTCAAAGATGAAGCAAAAAATTGTTACTGCAAACAGTAATGAATTTAAGAAATAATAAGGAACAATAGTTTTTATAATAATTTTGGTAAGAAAATCTTCTGCTGAGGAGAAGAAAATTTGCTATTAAAATGAATGTAAGAGCTTCTTCTAAATACTGTTGAAAATACTGGAATTTTTTAGCTTTTTGTCTCTAGAAGTGTGTTCTGGTAAATCTATTTTGAGAATAACTTTGGTAAAACTGGAAAAAATAAAAATACTTGCAATGCTTCAAAAGGAAATGACAAAGTAATTCTGGGTTTTTTCCCTTTCAGAAAATATAATTATTTTTTTGAAGCTAGGATAGACATCCAGCAGTAAGGACTACTCATATTTCAAGAGGTTACCAAAGTTGATATTTTATCTTCTCATATGGTTAATATTCAAAGCAAGAAAAATCACATGAGATCAAGTCAACTGTATAAGATTTTAATTTTCAGCAATTTTTGATTGTCCATTTATTACTACCGAGTCCTCTGAATGGTTTATATCTACTAAAATCTTCGATATGGATTCTTTTCTCATTCCGATTAAGTCCCCAGATACCATGGTGAGTGAGGCTGTATCATTGATACAGAGATTAAAGCTCACTTTGCAGTATTTGTAATGACCATTATATTTTGACAGGTGAGTTGAGCAATGTCTTGCCTGCTCACAGTGGCCTTGGGAGATCAGTGAATGTTTCTGGGTTCAGAGGTTCAGGGAATGTCTCTGCTCCATCTTGAGGAATTTATCCAAATATATCCTGCGATTCTTGCTGCCACACATAAGATGCCTAGGTTTCTATACAGAAAAAACATCTGGTCCATAATCTGGACATTTAAGGGCACTGGTCACAAAGTTCACATATAAACGACTTATGTGAAATCATTAAAAAAAACCACTGTTTTACGCTCATCTAGAGACACTTTAAATACAAATAACAGTACTTCCCTAAATTAACTGTCAAAATCTGAAAGAACTAAATTTAGGTAAACACAAAAATTTTAGAAATTTGTTCTAGTAGCCCCTTTCCATCACTATTTCATTGAGAAGTCAAATATTACTTCATATATTTCCTTCTGACCAAACTTCTAACTCTTAAAATTAATTTCCTTTACTTTGGATAAGGAGGTGAGTTATAGAAATGCAATGACTTTTTAATTAGTTAGAAATTCAGGTGTATTTGTTGATTATTTGAATAAAAAATCTCCGAGTTACTGAATTTTCAGTATGAAATGCTTTCAATGGCATCCATCTGTTGCTTTTCTATCTCAATATTGTTTCTCAAGCATTTCTAGACTGTTGACATTCAGCTGATATTCTCTAATTCTCCCAGATCCAAAATAAAATATGTTTATTTAAATATTGTATTGCCAAAAATACAGGAAGTCATTAATTTTTTATTACTGCCTTCACCAACACTTGTATCAAAAATACCTTCACTATTGTCAGTTCTGTATTTTAATGCCTTATGTGAAATTTTATGTGATAGGAGCAAAGTACTCTTAATAGAATATCTTTTCCTGTAAATTCAGCTAAGTTGCATCAACTGAAAAATCTTCTTGAGTAAAAACTTGTCTGTGACATAAGCAACTGTACTAAAACAGTCTAGACAGAAACTAATCTATACTTAAAGAAATGTGCACAAAAAATACTTTATAAACCTACATCTACTGTGAGGTAGATAGGAGAATAAACCTAAGAGACTTGCCAGCAAGTTTCTCAAGAGGGAAAAACCATTGCCATTTCACCTCTCATTGCCTATTAAGGTACCTTTGCTACCATTCATTTATACTCACTTAGAAGCACAATGCAATTTAAATGTGGGGAATTATTTCTATTTCTTTTCCTGCGTAGGTCACACTTTTAGAGCCACACCTTGCTTACTTTACCAAAAAGTAACCTTAAAAGTTAAAGTTTAAAATACTACTTTAAAGCCAGCATGACTTTACTACCACTTAAAATAATTGCTAGTCTACTTCAGCTTTACTCTCAACACTGTAAATTTTGGTTAATTATGAAAATTTTGGCAGTTAAGGTTGGAGCTTGTTTCTGAAGTAATTTTTTCTGGCTGTAGTTGTCGTTCATGTTAGAAATAATTACTGTACAAATGTATACCCAGAGTTTAAAAAATGTACCTGTTGCATTAAAAATGCATGAGCAGGATTATTGATTGGTGCCATCATACAACCTGGGAAAAAATAGGCCACTTTTATATCCTTTTGTTCATACTGAAATCAATCAAATGCTTAGGAGACTAAAGCATAGTGAGCATGATATTATTGGACTCTGGACCCTCATAATAGAGTCTGACCATATGTTTTATGATGGTTAGCTCTTTCAAGAAGTGCAGTATCTCTGCCAATCATTAAAAAAAAAAAGAAAAAAAATGGGGTTCTTCCAAACTAATCTGCCATTTGATTTATTATCAGATAATTTAGTTTGTGTCTGTATCAGCAGAGCAATTGGCTCTGTGATGGCTATATTCAGACGTGAAAATTCAAGAAAATGCAATGAAACTCTGTTGTGCAGCGTTTATCGGCCTGGACACAGAATCTCATAAGTTATATTCTTTCCCAATGTGTTCTGGCACATTCCCCAGTGCTACACTGTGTTATAAGCATTTAGCAAATCACTTTAGCTGTAGCTTGGGTACTTCTGCATTGCTGTTCAATATCAATGTCACTTGACTGAATTATATGTAGACTCTTTAGAAGTCTTAATTACAAATAAGAAGTATTCAAAGTTTGTTGAGGTAAGAAAATGGTTTGAAGGAAATTTTTCTAAAATAGAAATGGCATCATAAAAATGAGAAAAGAGCTAGAAGATGAAAACATTGATGACATCATGAAGACCATCATTAAGGAATACGAGAAGTTGAAATTACATTTATTTCTTTGATACTTTTTCTTACTGGATCATTTATGCCAGTAAGACTTGGTAATGTATTCTGGGTAAGTGAATCCAGATGGAAAATGAAAACAAAGAAAGCAGATTCAGTTCCCATATAAGCGAATTTCTACACTTGACCTATTTCTCATAAAGACAAGAGTGAGCAAAGAAAAGTTTGAAATATAGCTCACTCAAGGCAAATTTCAAGAGTTTCAAAATGAAGGCATGCAGTACAAGAGATTATTAAAGGATATTTAAAGATTCAGCAGAAAGTAAGTCACAGCAATTTCTACTGATTGTCAGAATACTTGTATTCTATTTTACATGAATCAAGGTTTTCCTTAAAAACATGAAAAGTAGTAATCTTTAATCTTGTTCACAGTAAGATTTACAAAGAGAAATTTACAAAATGCATCATTTAACAGTAATTGGATTGCTTGCCCTTTCAGTAACACCTGCAGACTACTAGTGGAAATAGAAGTAGATATAACAAAGTCGTAACCCAGATATGTGAATTTTATGTCTCTCCTATTACTCTGTTTAAATAGTGGCCAAATACAAGTTGTAGGCTCACATTTATGATGTACTTCATGAACTCATGAAGTTCCCATGTATTTATTTTTACATACTTTAGTCCACAGAGTATGCACAGAGCATGCACAGAATACAATGTAACTGAACAATTTTTCATTTCTGGCTCAGAAAAGCTGAATTCTTAATTTACTCTCCTTTCCCATGGCTGCTTCAGAAATTTCTTTTTTTTTTTTTTCTTTTTTTTTTTTTTACTGACTGCACCTGGTAATCTGCAAACAAAACAACAAAAAGTAGCCAGGGAGAAAAAAGAAAAGCTTCGTAAATTGACAAACAACAAATTTAACATTGGCAGCTGATCCCAGCTTCATTTTGGCCCATCCTTTGTAGCAAGCTCTACTCATCTGCAATAATCAAACAGAAATAATTTTATATATATGACTGTGAAAGAAAGAAAAAAACCCACAAAAACATTAACACCCTTCCCAGAAGAAACATCAAGCATCAAAAATCCCAAATGCACAATAAGATCCTATTTGCATAATTTAATTACTAAAAAAATTTGTGTCACTGTTGCTGATATTATTAATGTGTATGAGCATTTAAATGAGCAGAAGAATCCTTCTCTAAAATACTGTTATAGTGGGCTACAAAAAAGAAATAGAATTTCTCCTCTGACTTATTAAAACTAATAATAGATAATTTCTCCCTTCAACCATAACATTCTAATTGGAATGATATTTATCTCATTTTTACTTCTCTTTGTATTCATTGAGGGGACATGAAATAAAAAGCACAAGTACTGAAACAGAGCCAGTTGCTAACATGCTGCTTTTCTCGAACAAAGAAATCAGAGATGAAAGTAGGCTCATCTTTTTTCCAGATCAGTTATTTAAAATGGCAGTTTTGTCCTCACATGATCAAGAATAATTTCACAAAATATTATTTTAACAAATTTTATAAAATCAGAGACAAATTTCAGAGAAACTTCTTACCTCCTGAAATGAGTTTTAGAAGGATTTCAGCTGTGACCAAAGACAGAAACAGATTCAGTCATCAGAAAGCTCTGAAATGGAAAAATATATTTCTGTTTCAAACATGTTATTTTGTTCTAAGCTACATGTCTTTATTGTTCTATTGATCCTGGAATTGCATCCATAGGTTAAATTTAGTCTCTTCTCTATAATGCATTTAACATTTGAAATAATGTTTTCAGAGTTCACATTTTGTGCACACTTGAGAGGTTCTGAACTTGGATTATCACACTTTACAGTAGGGAACCTAATATGGCATTACCCCTTTAAACTAGTATGTAGTAGTAGATACAAATGAATACTCTGCAGGAATAAGTGAATTGATTTTAATACAGACATTTGCCCTAAATATTAATTATAAAAATATTAATTATTTTATGTGCATATGCACATAAAGACACACTGCTTTGGGAAGATAAGGAATATTCAAGTATTATTGTCAATATAACGGAACAAACAAAAGCAAATTCTCAGACCCAATCAGAAAATCAAATCAGCAACATAAATTAATAGAGGTCATTAGGATAGGAATTGTTTTAAGAAATGATTTGGAGTAAAATAATTATTCCACACTTTCAGAAAAATATTTTGACACGTGTGAGACTCATCTATCTTATTTTAAAATATTTACTACAGTTACCTGGAGATTTGCTCACCTTTCTAAGCACTGCACTAATGAAACTGTATTGACAACTTCGAAAGATTCTAATGGAGGCAAAGAACTTGATTAGTCTCTATAAGCTTGGTATCACAGCTTGGACTAATATAAGTTTGGGCTTATAGCTTTTAAAAACACCAATCTGCAAAGATGCAAAATCCTGCATCAGGCACTCAGTACACATTTTGTCAACATTCATCCATGACTTGGGGAGCTGGCATCTTTAAATATGTAAATTGAGACCAAGAAAATTAATACATTTTTAATGTAATTTTTTCTTTAGTTAGCTGGAGCACTTTCCAGTCTACAGACTCCCTAGCATGCATCTGAACAGTACGTGTATGAAGGAGACTGGGCAGCACTCACTCCAAACATATATTTTTCATTAAATGATGCCAGACAGTCAGCAAAGAGAAGCAACTTACATTCTGATGAAGAGGGTGGTTTCCTATTTAGGAGGAAATAGAAGGATTTGAAGTGAAATATGAAACTTATCTAAATCTTAGGCCTTTAAAGCAAAAATATTTTACCAAGAGCATGAGACGTACACAAGATCCACAACTCCAACTACTGCAATTTCAGGATAAAGATACTAAATCAGCTCACTGAAGGAAAGAAAGATCTTTCAATAAGTAATTTAAATAACTACTTGTGGTTTCTTCTTTGATTTTTGATTGCTTGTGAGAGTACACTTTTGTTTCTTATTAATACTTGCTAGTGTTTTCATTTCTATGCCTATTTGATAATCAGATGTTATTTATAAAGAATGGTCTCGAGGAATTTTAGCAATAGTCCATTCCCTTGAGCGCAAATACATGCTGTATATCCATGTATAAATGTATATATATTTATAGCATATAAAACATTGCATTTAAAACTGAAAAAGTGGACTTTCATTTGAAGAGCTTGCACATAGAGAAATATCACAAAGCACTGAAAAGTAGGGAGGTGGGATAGTTTACAGAGATCATGAATGCCATTATCAGGCTGCCCAAGATGTAGCAATGGATTGGACCATGTTTGAACTTCTTAGGACATGGTGAGGGAGAGGAAGTGATAATTTGTGTTTTATTCTTCTACCCTTTAATTCTTATATTTGCTTGATAATTTTTCTTTGAAATCTTTGAAAATACAAATCCTTAGAACCTAATAATAACTTTGCATAGCATCACTGAGCAATGCCGTGCCCTTGGACACTGAGAAAGATACTGAAGAGGATCTCCCACTGCCATGTCAGAGGTTGTTCCTGACAATCCCCCTTACCTCCCCTTCAGTTTCCAATGTCTGTTTTAAGAGGCTCCCACTTCACCATTTTCCAAGTTTAATTTTTCAGGCTGCCTGAAAAATCCAAATCCAATTGCATTTCAGACTGTCTTGGTCAAGATCCTGTGCTTTGCTGTGCAGTCTTGTCCCTTCTGCCACTGACTTCAAAGTAAGAGCAAAAGGTGTCAGCATCAGAGCTGCAGCTGATTCATCTGGATACTCTGGCTGTGACAAAGTGAGTGAGTGTCACTGAACTCCTTTTCTCACAGGCAGTACCCAGATTCCCCTATTCTTAAAAATTCCTTGCTAAGGAAACCTGGAAAAAATATTATATTTCATTAGAGAAAAGTTTTATTTCTTCTTAAGATTCAAGCATATCTCCTCTAGAATTTAATTATAATAAATCAGCTCAAATAACATTATGATACTATTATGTTTGCATTAAAAATTATTAGAAAAGAGTGCTAATTTTATTGCATTTATTGCATTTATCATTATAGTATATTAATATAATTTAATATTGCATTCAACTACTACTGTTTAGTATCTCCCTGTTTGGACACTCTTGTCTGAATAATTGAAATTTTGTATGTTGAAAAATATTATCAGTTGAATACTATTTGAAGTGTTCTACAGAAATATATACATAACTGTTACTCAAAGTATAATAGAAAGGTTACTGCATGAACTAAAAGAAAAATGTGTACAATTCAAAAATATTTTAAATATTTTTATTATTAAAATTAATTTTATATTGATTTTATCTGAAGTATCTGTTCTGAAAATTTCTCACATTTGACTGACAGCTACACCATAGCTGCTACTCAAAAATTTCCACATTCTAATTCTGAATTTTGAAACGAAACAAAGTTCCCAAATGTTTTCAGAAATGTCTATGATGCATTGGTACATTTCTTATGTATACTTTAATGAACAAAATATTTACTCATTAAGCATATGAAAGAATAGAGATATTAATTACTATCCAAAGCACTTGAGTATGATTCCTAAAAGTCTGGGTAGCTATATAAAAACTACTGTCAGGTGTCTACTGTTCACTTTAGTCACAGGTAAATGGATAAAAATATATTCAGAAGTGAGAAAATAAAATCTCCTAAAATATCATAGATATAATATATATGTAATTTCGACCACTGCTGGAAACTGTTAAATTGCTGGAGAAATCCAGGAAGATTACAGAACTGTTTCTTTTCCTTGTTTAATGCTTTGTGGAATCAATTTACAAATGCTGCTGATTTATGAAGTGTCTTTATGTATTCATTTTGCTAAAAACAAAAGTAAGTTTAATGCATATTCATCAGAAAACAGCTTTTGAAAGCTATTAAATCCCAGAGAGAGGATTTTAAATTAGTCTTAAATTACATAATCAGAGCAAATAGTTATTCATTAAACTGTTGTTCATGGATACAAGAATCAACCTGCAGAGTGTTTTTTGGGAATGAACATTCCCGAAAAACAAAGGCGGTGACAAAGGACTGAAGGGTACAAGTACTGTTAGTAAAACTTGTAATTCCAAATGGAGGCACAAGGTTTCTAAATCAGAGTTCTGAGCTTGTGTCTCAAATTCCCATAGCTAATGAGGATATGGCAGACAGAAAATATTACTGCTTTTGTACCTGTCTTTATGCTGCTTGTGAAGAATTTTAGCACATTTTGTACTATATACAAGGGGGTTTTTTTATGAATATGTGGAGGTTTTGCTTATAATTATTTCTCCCACTGGACATTCATTAAACTTTCTAAGAGAAAGAATCTGAAGTCGAGTGTTCACCTGGTTAAGCATCTGATGACCAAAATGCTATTGAAAGAATGAATGACTCTAGAGAAGGGAGGACCTGATTTATGTGATCTGATCTCAGATGAGTGTGCTGAACAGAAGAGACCTTGTTTCTTCATGAGTTTCTAGTGATATCTGCATGCAGACAAGGGTGTATCAGAATACAGAAACTTAAAATCTGCAAGACAATTGGTTAACCTCCTGGAGTGTTGAGCACACGTATTTTGATCTCTGTTGAGCAAGAAAGTCGAACAAATAACACAAAGCTGTTTCTGGTAGCTGTCAGGTTAGGGATTTTGTGCTGCCACAGAAAAATTCAATTTGGAAATGGAATAACATAAAGGTGGTATAAATAGAGTTCAACCTCCTAAAATCTGTCACTGTGTTGAGAAAACTTGGTTTTTTCTAACTCCTTAGCCTTTATTTAAAAAAGTACATGATGTCTTAAACATTATTTCTAAAGTGCTAAATTATGTCCTTTACAAGAGAAGTAGATTAGAAGTAGTCTAAGATGTGTTGACCTCAACCGTGTGTAACATCTTAAAATTCCCAGATGAGTTAAGTTAATGAAGTTGACTAATTTATTTAATTTTGAGACTCATTTGTTTTTCTATTTTTTTCTCTCTATCAGGTATGTGCAAGCTGCAACACGGTATGCAGACTCAAAGCATCACTTTATTATTTGGCATCAACAAATGATATGTTAGATATAATTAAATTCATTACAAGGCAATGAGAAAGCAAGGCATAGTGTAATAAACAACTTAAAGCATTTTAAGATATGTCACCAGTACTCACTGAAGGTCAGAACCAAGACATAACAACATCAGTTGTATATTAAAGATAATTTTACCTTTGTAATGTACTATTAGACATTGGCCACCATTACTAAATATCTTATTGTCCGATAAATTGGCACTATACCTCCATGTGATCTATTCAGATATATGTCTTAGAAGATGAAAATAGAATGAGACATTTTAAGTGTCTGAGTAAACGTGAACCTCATAATGAAACCCTTATGACATTATAATTCAATTATTTTGAGGAACAAATATATGTTTTAACAACCTGATAAATGCTCACAGATATTTTCTGAAGGATGTCTGAATATTTATTTGTGATTTATTGAAGGTATACTGAAAGAAAAAAACTGTTCTAGCACTGTGAGTCAGAGTGTTTTATTTTATCAAAACCCTGAAACAAAGTAGAGTGTGAGTAAAGTTTTTGGTTTGCTTTGCTTTGGTTTGCTTTTTAATGTAAGTGGTTCTGTCTGTACTGGAATTCCATGTGCAACTAAAATTTAAGAACATAACTGTTCTAAATGTTTTTCTTATATAAATGCTATCAGTGATAGAATACAAAATCAAGTTATTCCAAACAGATGGACTATAAGAATCTTTTAAAATCCAAGGTGAGAAAATCTGTTTTGTTTACCTATCATAGGGGTAGGAAAAGGAAAAAAATAAATTGCTAGGATACACAAGTTCCAGACCAATAGCTGTGATTCCTCCACAAAACTTCAGAAGTTCCTCTGAAGCTTTTTTCAGAAAAGCACTTTTAAAGTGGATGTAAAATGGTGCAATGTGCAAAGACAGGAAGTTTTACTCAAAACCTTGAAAGATTATCTTTTTGTTGTTCAGTCCTATTTATGTCATTGCAGCACATTTAGTGAATAGGAAAATGACCACTTATACAAACTATGTGGGTATAAAGACGAATGGACTCATCTTTGTACAGGCAGCCCTTCAGTAAGTGTGCAGGGAAGTTAAAAAGAATGAAAAAAGAAATACTTCTAATCTCCTAAAACTTGCAGCATGAATTCAAGCTGTTGCTTTGAATCAGCTGTTGCTGATTGAAATTTTATCTGAAGTTTTTTCAGACAATGCTGATGCTTTCATCAGGCAGTAGTGTTTAATTTCAGATTCTTTATGAAAAAATGCTCTGAATTTTTATGCATTTTAACACAGCATTCATCTTTTCAGAGCCGATATAGGTTCTCTTCTGTATTTATATACCTACTAAATATTCCCTTCCTGTTTTATCTTGAAAAGTTTCTTTTCCTCTAAAGAATCATTGCATTTTTACCTTCAAATTATAATTTAGCTTGCTTACTTTTTTAATACCTGCTTCTGCTGATCAGACAACTGTATACTTCAAATTAATGTACAGCTGCTCTATGGACAACACAGATTATCTGAGCCTCTGGGTTTGCAACACCTTTTGAAATAAGTAATGCTTCAATCCCATGATCAGGAAGCCTTTGAGAAGGCATTGAATTCAAGCAGTTGGTGACCCTGGGCCAGACATATCTGCTCTACTGGGGCTAAAAAGCTCATGTGCTGGCATGAGCAGCTCCTGTGAGGAAGTGCCTAGTTTCTTCCTGCACTGCACACTGCTGGATGACAAAACAGAGATAGCATTCCAGCCTGTTAAAAGAAGACAGATCGTTTTGGGTTTATCCAAGACGATATGGGGAGGAGGAGTTTGAAGCCGTGTATGGATGGGATCTGTGCAGTGTGATGGGGAAATCCATCAGATCTGATCAATGCTGCACAAAAGCTGGGTTTGCATCATCCACAGAGGCATGATTTCCTTCCTGTCTATATTTCTCTTTTTATTCTATCTTTATGACATTTGTTTTCAGCTCTCCCCCACTGAGATTCCAAATAGCCCTGATCAACACCCTGCACTCCTTTCCCTGTGCTCTCTTGCAGAGCACCATGTGCCTGACAGGAAAATGCAGTCATTACCATTTTCTGCAAACTAAAAGCCAGAATATTATGCAGCACTTTCTGGTTTAAAATTATCCCAAAGGAGTATAAATAAGTTCACTCTCTCATTGATGTCATGTTCAATTATTGTTCTCAAAGAGTAATTGAGAGGCTTAAATGAAATTCTCCATTGATTTTGAATGTTAATACTTAAAAAAATCCCACAAAACCTTAAAAACCAAGCAGACAAAACCCCCAAACCCCTTCAGTAGGGAACTGTTGCTGGTTTAGTTCGATCAACTTGCCTTTCTTCATTTTTTCAGAAGGGTTTTTTTCCATTGTTTTGTTTACCTTGCTTTTCTACTCCCTTTCTTGGTAGCTGCAACAAACGAAAGTGAATGTATCTTTTCTAGGGTGTTAATAACAACCTAAGGGATGATTAAAAAACACAAAGGAAATTTATTTGGTTACATTTTTTTAGCCATAATGAGCAGGATTTGAGTTGGAATTTGAATAGTAAAACCATCAGGGGCTTTTTTGAGGTTATTCAGAGTTCTTTCAACAAAGTGTTTAAGTAGAAACACTTAGGGAATATGTTGTGTAAAATTTTTTGGTTTATTTTTCTCTGTGTCTTTGAATTTCTGAAATCTGTTGGGGATTGTATACAAAGCCCAAAAGTATTTTAAGAATGTAAGTAGTCAAGTATTAGAATTGAGGGCAAAGGTGCTAGAAATCAAGCAGGTCTGAAGGATTTTTTTCTTCCTGAAGTCTTCCCCCATTTAGCCTTAAAGCTGGCACTACCAGGTTTCAGTTTTCATATAATCATTATATTAGATACATTTTTATCTTCCCTCAGAAAAAAAAAATAACACAGAAAATAACATGCTTTTCAGACAAAACCACAAAATTTTGTTTAAAAGTAATGAAGACTGAAAGGCTGCTATCTCTATATTGTGCCATCCCATCTAACATTTCAAATTTTCCATGCATAAAGCATCACGAAAATGTTGGAAAAGGTACTGTCATGAGAGGGAAGAGTGAGAAGGAAGTATTTCCTCTTCTTATGCACACTAAAGATTTTTAGCTTTCTTAAAGACATGCGCACACGCTCTCCCTCTCTCCTTCTACCTTAGTAAGTGTTCAAATTATTCCTTTCAGCACAGAACTTCAGCTGGATGAGCTGAAATTACTACACGAGTACTTTACATTGTTTGCTACAGCAGAGAAGACAACTGTCTTGCCATGTAAACATTATTATAGAAAGGTAATAGTTTAAAAGGAATACGTCCTCTTTCACTTTGAGAAATGACTTATGTATTTAAGGTACATGGAAAAAAGGTTTAGTGGCTGATACCCTAAAAAAATGAGTATTACTTCCACCCTGGAGCTCTGTGTTATTTCTCTTTGAAGGTACATTCCTTACCCCAACCCTCAAATATTTGCTAATTTACCTAGCTGCTTTCTCCAGAAAGTTGATTTAAACAGATTCAAAGATCATTGATAATTAATTGAAGAAAGCAGAATTATTAAGCACAATTACTAACCCTCCAAAATAGTTTGAAAACTTGTAGCTATGTACCATTTTCAAATTGTCTAATATTTATATCTTGGTTTACCAATAGTATTTTTTCCCCCAAACCTGTGTATGTCAATGAAGTAGAGCCCCTTTAGGTAGACTGCTACCACCTACTTGGAAAGTGAAAACCATCTGCTAGGAGTGACCACAATAGCATTTTTAGGTCCTTAATTTTTTTTCAACTTAAGCTAATACATTCAGTTTTATTTTCAGACTCGGACTGCTCAGCCAGTCAATTAGAGCTCCTCAGCTGGAAGCCTTTACTGGCAGGCTGAGGGGCAATATGGATGGGCTTCCTACAGTCCCTGAATCTTCTCTGCAATTCTCTGACAGTCTATGGCCTACTCTATTTATAGCTGCACAGTAACACTGATGTGATCAGAAATTAGGCTCTACAAAAATACACATCTCCTAAAAATCTATTAAAACACAAACAGATCTCCTAAAAATCTATTCATACTATACACAAACTCACTATTACCTTGAACTCAAGCATTTTCTGTATGTATTTTAAAACATATACATTTCAGTTTCATAAAGGGCTAAGAAAACAGAGCTATACATATTCCAGATTTAGTTTCAAATTAACGAAGACACTTAGTAGACAGCTAGCAATATATTGACCAAAAAAATTAAGTTTTCCCTCTAAAATTCCTCATAATACCTTGCTTGTCCATCCCTGCTGCTCAGAAAACAAAATAATAGTTCATAGAACATTGACAGGAGGAGAAAATTGCATTTAAAGAGATTTAAAGATTTGAGAACTATATCTGAACATGCAGTGCAAACAAAAGCCTTGACTTCTCCAAGTCTGTGTCTGTGCTACAATGACCAGAAAGTGCTGTTGACTAAGGAATCTTACATGAGGTTAGTATATACTGATATACCATCAGAAAAACTACTCTGGCTTCTGTGGAGAGCTCAATAACTCCTGCATAATAATTATTCTTGTTATCTAATGTTGAAATGAGACATATTCTGCGGCAGGGAAGAACTGATATTTTCCTCTTAGGGAGAGGAAAAGGGTTCCAATAACATTATAAGAAAACAGAGACCTCCTATGTTTTCCTGATCCAGAAATCTCATAGAAGGAAAGTTTATTTCAGTCCACCTTTCTTATTCAACAATTAAAATTTTCTGCTTTGATTCTTAGCCCTGTTTTAATCTTTTGTTGGGGACAGACCTCTATATATGATGTTTGAAAATTTGCATGTTGCTATGCAATTTTGTTGCATGTCCCCACCTCCCAACTGAAATTCAAACTCTAAACGATTTTCTTATCATTTACCGTAAGCAGGTTCATTCCTCAGCATGGGAACTGCAGCGACCAATTTTGGTTCTTCAGAGATTTGATACTTTGGAGACCTTCCTTCATGTTTTTGCTACCAGGGACTAAAATACCATGTAAACACTTGATGAATAATTGGTCTGGACTGTATTATGCACTCTATATATTTTTAATAATCTTTAGAAGTCAATCATAATTCAGCTTCTAAAGAAAATTCTTTTATTCTGAAGGCTAAATCTCAGTTATAGTGAAGTCAGGGGCAAAGCACATATCAGTTTTACTGAGGTCATAATTTTATCTTGATATTCACACCATATGAATGATCTCAAAAAAATATTGTTTTAACTTCTCTATCCTGCAAAATACTTCCTTTTTCTTCTTTGAATTTTTCCTTTATATATATAATATAGGTAGAGAAGAGAAAATTTACTCCTATTAATAATTAATAAATTATTTTCTTGTCACTGATTTTACTACTTGAACTCTTGTGAAATAAAATTCCCATGTTTTTTTTTTTCTTATAATGTAAGGTCCAGCTGGCTAAATCCACATTACAAAGTAAATAACTTCCATTAGACAAAATAATTTTTCTACTAATTACTTACTGATATGCACCAGGGAATATGTGAAAGTTCATGTGAGCTACTCTGGGCTGATGACATATAGCAATGACTTAAATTTGGAAAACTGATCCCTTTGATGATACCAACACTGAAGTATTTTACATATTTAGAGGAATAGCATAAAAAAACATAGAAGTGGATAATGGAAACAGTGGTTAAATACTGCTACAATTCTTATGCTTATAGTTATGCAGTGTTAATCAGTCCTAATTAATTCAAAAGGCATCACAGTTATCTTTATTCTGTATGGTATTAGAGTAACTTTTTTATTCTTATCTCATTTATTTACACCTAAAATTGTAGATCCTTTTGTTTCTGGCCTATAGTACACTGACTGTGAACTGGAATGAACAGCAGTTCCCCATGGTTCCAGGAAATGTTATTTGTTTGTTACCTAAAACTAAGGTGTGCAGTGAAACACCAGCTGGTTTTCAGCTCTATATACTGTAGTAGGTGTATGAAGCCTAAACTATGTCCCAAAATGGAGCAATTCTTTAAATCCAGGGAATGAAAACACATCTGTAAGCTCTAAGAAAGGAAAGCAGGTGTTGAGTATAGGGTTTTTCTTGAAGGACAAGCCAAGTAGTGTCTTTCCTGCCAGGCTGCAAGTTAGTAGCGGCTGAATAATACTGCCCAAGCAGGAGGATCAG
The DNA here is from genome assembly GCA_035582745.1 of Loriotus luctuosus. Taxonomy (NCBI): domain Eukaryota; kingdom Metazoa; phylum Chordata; class Aves; order Passeriformes; family Thraupidae; genus Loriotus; species Loriotus luctuosus. The sequence continues at coordinate 111,468,014 of JAWWEY010000115.1, read as the reverse complement.
AGTAAAACCCTCAAAAGCTCTATTTTGAGAACCAAGACTTAACAATTTTCAAGAGCCAGAAAAAGGCTAAAAAGGAAAATCTTGATGTTCTGTTCTTTTCCTCAGCAGATTAAAGAAGATCATCTTGAGGAGCCTAAGGCAGAACTTTTAGGTGTCTGTCATTTGTCTGGGGATGTCTGCCTTGCTTGAACAAGTCAGCAAAGGCTGAAGGAGAAAACAGTGGACCAAGGAATGTTTGACAGTGTCACACATCTCAGTCCAGGAAATCAAGAGGGAGCTGCTGGATGCATAATCTCTAAGGGCAACTAATGTTGCTGGCTATTTGAGTTGCTTGAAAGTCCAACAAAAAAGCGGAGCGCTGAACACAGTAACCTTCAATTGCACATGATGCAATACAAAATGCCTAGAACGGGTGTTGTTTGAGATTTGGAATATCCAGGCATATCTTCGTTCACATCAGTAGGTTCCAGGATTACGTACTCTGCCTGTGAAATGGCTCCACACGCTAATTTCTAGTCATCAGGATCTCACCTGATGTCTGCCCAGATGGCATGACATGAGTCACTTGGGCTTAGGACATACAGGATGGTGTGCCTGACTCAAAATTCTCTTGAGTATAGGACTGGTTGAATCTATTTTGTCAGCAGTTCTGAAAAAGAAAACAGTTCCCATGAGTGATGGGTTTACTTTCCTGAAGACCATTAAAAAACATATTTGTCCTTTTCTCTTCCTAGAGAAAAAAAAAGGTTTCCTACAAACAAGCTGTTAACAAAAAAAAAAAAATTCTAACCTCATTGAGCATGAAAAAAAAGCAGTATCAGAAAGTATATGTTAACTAGTCTGTCATCAGAAAGTATATCTTACCTAGTTATTATCTCCTGCTCTGAACTGAGGTGTTTTATAACATCTACTTAATTATAAAAACTCTGCTTTTTTAGACACTTTGAGTGAGCTTCCTTGGTTGCAGTTTCTTGTGTGTGATGAAAAAAATCTGATAGTTGCCACCGATAGACTGGCACACAGCCTAGGAGAGGGACACAGGCTTCCATCCTCTGTGACAGAAGTTATTTCAAGGCATATATGTGTTATTAAATGACCACATCTGTATCCGTAGGATAAATGAAGGTAACGCAGAATGTAATCCTATCCCCCAATGAGTTGCAGCCGGGGCCAATTACTAAAGATTAGGCACACCTGTAACTAACAAGAACAAGTGGCATAAAAGGGTGGAGTAGTAGTAGGAGGAGGAGTTAGATGGCCACTACAAGGACCAAGAAGAGTTACTGCTCAGAGGAGCTCACCGTGAGAAGCATTGGGAAGGTATGAAATGCTGAAGCTATGGAATCTTTGCATGTTAATAGAATTGTTGTAATATATAAGGCAACAGTATCTGTTACAACAATATAAAATTTAAATGAATGTGTACCTAAATGTCAGCAGCACTCAACATAGCCACCGTTTCCAATATAATCCGGCAGCATATTGAATTATCTTCTGCAATCCAGTATTAGTTCAATTATGTTTAACAATATAATGATTCTAAAGTCATTCTAAGTTCTGATGTCTGCTACAAATAATATTGTAAGTACAATTCTATTATATATGTAGGTTCACAATTCCTCTTTTATACTGTCCATAATTGCCTCTGTAGCTCATAAGAGTTTGTATTCCACCATTTTGATCACAACCCTAAAATTGGAATCAAATTTTTCAGTTTCAGAGACAAAAATTAAATAAATCTCCAGTTCTATGTTTAAATACAAATTTGCATTTCATTATTAACCACACTATGAATCAGAAATTAATTAAACAAACAGGTTGCTAGTTAAATTATTGCTGAAATTGGAAACATACATAATTCATGTAAAAAATATGTAATAATTTCAAGAACGAAAGAATATATTTAAGCCTTAGCTGTGAGAGAATTCCAGGCTTTTTTGTAGTTTCACAAAATTAACAGAGAGCTAAAAGCCCTTTTCCACTTGAAGTCTTTAAAAAATGGAGATAAATAAAATAATTGTACTGTGAAGAAAGTTAGTTGTAACCCATCCAAAATCAGCAAATTCAGCCTAATGAGAATAATAATCCACAGTATAATGTTTTTTTCCAAAAACTTGGTAAGAATCTTATGATAATTAGAAGCATTTGACTTTTGGTGATCCATATAGTCGTCTTAATTACTTTTGTTTATTTCAAAATTAATTTTGCAAGTTGTCTGTATATTATTAATCTTGGAAATTAAAAAAAAAAGTACAAACAAAAGCAAAAAAATGCCCTTTCAAAAACAAGTTTCCTACAAAATCCTAGTGAAATAGTGGGTTTTCTGGTTCTTGTGCTTTTATAGGCAGGTAATGTCAGATTTCTTAGCTGGTGATCAAATGCAAAATTTACCTAATAAATGAAAATAAACACTTACTGCTGTAAAGAGAAAACTAATTCTGTTATTTAAAAATTAATCTACATGTTATCTTAATTTTTTTCGTTTTGTTGTGTAACATTAATATTTAGTTATAAACTTTTATGAATGCATGTATGAGAAAAAGTGTGTGGTTTTCATAAACTCAGTTGAGAAAGACTGTAGAGACCAAGGGCCAAGAGAGAAGAAATTGTATTTTTGAATCACAATGTGCCAAAGGAATTCATACTGGAAAACAACAGTGTGCCCATATGGCCAAGAAGGCCAGTAGCATCCTGGCCTGTATCAGCAATAGTGTAGTCAGCAGGATCAGGGCAGTGATTGTCCCCCTGTGCTTGGCACTGGTGAGGTCTCACCATGAGTGCTGTGTTCAGTTCTGGGCCCCTCACCGAGAAAAAGGACACTGAGGTGCTGGAGCAAGTCCAGAAAATGGCAATGGAGCTGGGGAAGGTTCTGGAGAACAAGTCCTCTGAAGAGTGCCTGAGGGAGCTTGGGTTGTTTAGCCTGGAGAAAAGGAGGCTTAGAAGAGACCTTATCACCCTCCAGAAGTACCTAGAGGGAGGTTGTAGACTGCTGGGAGTCAGTCTCTTGTCCTGAGTAGGAAGGGAGAAGATGAGAGAAAATGGCCTCAAGTTGTGCCAGGGAAGGTTTAGATTGGATATTAGGGAAAAAAAAAAAATCATCGAAACCATTGTAAAGCATTGGAAGAGACTACCCATGGTAGTCACCATCCCTGGAAGTGTTCAAAGAGCCTGTGGATATGGCACTTAAGGACATGGTTTAAGGGTGAATATGGTACCAGTGCAAGGTTGATGACTGGACGTGGTGATCTTGACGCTCTTTTCTGTCCTTATTGATTCTATGAATCTGTGAACTAGATAAGGTGTGCTACATTTTTGAAAATACCATGTTGAATCAGGGGTTTTTTTTTCTTTAATTTCTTCAATTCAGTTTCTTTTTCTTTAATTTTCTTCAACTTACAAGCCATTTACAAAGTATTTGGAAACTCAAAGGAAAGAATTCATTTAGATTTTGAGACTGGTGAATGAAGGTTGAGTTTAACCTTCAAAAAAATTAGTTTCTTTTAACCTTCAAAAAAAAAAGTTTTGCACTGTGGAGAATGCCTCTTGAAGGACAAACATATCATACACTCAGGCACATATCATTAAAAACATATTTGGCAATATTAAAATTTCATACCTAATTATGTTTTTCTGTGACATCTAATCATGAGGTACTCACTCTGTATAACATGGCCCTGCCATTGCAACTGGTAGTCACAGTATTCACTACTGAAGGGAGATAGATTTATGAAGAAATGGTGGCTTTGGACTAGGGAACTTTGGATATAACTTTGAAGTGCAAATTGTCATTATACAACCTTATTAAAAAATGCTGGTTAGTGTTGTCCAAGGCACTGTGATTCCACAACAGGAAATCTTGTGCTTCTCTCTAAAAAGCTGAATTACCCAATTCAGTGCCTGGAGGTGTTAGCCTGCTAATAACCACACTAATTGGGACCTCAGAATGTGACACATCTAATCCTTGCCCAGTACCAGCTGGGGTGATAAAGTCATTTTCTGTCTGGGATAGTGGCAATAATTAATGCCATAAGTACAGTGTGAAACCTGACAATTTTTCACCACAGAATTAGCTGATTTGTGGTGCTTTGCTTCTGTGAAATCACATCTTACTCCAATAGCACTGAACTCAAGTGTGACTGACTGAACATTAGAACATGAGTCAAATACCATGACCATGGCTGGAATCTGTCATTTTGATTGTCTGTCCCATTCTGCATATTTTGCCACAACATATTTATCTTTCACCATCAACACCCTGCACTTGAAAACTTTGAATTATCCTCTATTCATTGCACTATATCAACTAATATGTGGAGTATAGTCACGATTGCCATAATAAACCTATGACTTCATATTATTCAAAGGAGAGTTTTGAGAATTTTGAAATTTCTGCTACATTTTATGATTATGTAAATGTTGTAACAAGATGACACAGGAGAGGAAAAACATTTTAAGTAAATATTGCTAATTTTTAGCATCTGTAAATCTAAAAATTCTATCTCTATAATGCCACAATTTTTTAAAATTGCCAAAACCAGTAAATGAGTGCTGCTCTTAATGAAAGGAATTGAAGGGAGATATGATGAGTTTTTATTTTGTTTTCCTAGTTGTTAAATTTATATTTACTAAAAATGTTAGTCCTCACTAATGCTGCTTAGTCTGTTTCTTTAAACATGACCTTTATTTGCTTGATTAACTACACCATATTTTATAGTGGGAAGTTGTTCTGCCAGTTTTGGTTAGGTAGTTTTATAGTCTGTTGCTGGAGAAGTTTTGACATTTATATCTCTATACAGAAGAGACATAACTTTAGGTTGAATTTAATAGCTGCAAATCTTGACATGAGTAATAAACTAAACCGGAGTGGGAGGCTAGTTTTATTATTCTTTAAATAGTATAATGATCACTGCTGCCTTCTAATTTAATCAACTAGAATAGCTATCCTATAAATAGTCATCATCCTTCCTGGGTTTCTTTTAGTAAGTTAAAGTGATTCACAGAAGGTGAGGAAATAAAAATTATTTTAATATGTTTATTAGATGTTTCTAATCTTCCAGGGATTATCTGCTTGTCTTGAAAAAATCACAGGAACAGTTTAACTTGAAGCAGTGGATCAAACATAATTATATATACTGAATGAAAATTGGTCATATTGTTGGAACACACAATGGATGGACAAGACAAGAAAAGTAGCTCTAGACCATATTATGGGAATCCCCACTTTTGTTATAATTGAGTAATAAGGTACGTAAGGAATTAATGTGGAGTGTTTTAAGATTATTAGTTACTTCTGGTTGTACAGAAATGATGGTTTCAATCACTGCTTTGTAAGTGGTTACTTCTCAATTTATATTTATCCCTGTAATAAAATTTATTCAAACTTTAACACATAATTTCAAAACAGTTTCATTTGACTTTGATTTTTTTTTTTCCAAAAGATCAGATTGTTCTTCACAATGTGTTTTTATTTTTAGAAATATAATCACAAAATTTTTTAAATTTTCCAGTATAATATCTTGGATATGCAGAGGATTTTCTGAGAGGCTGTCGATTATTTATCAGAGTTTCTCACCTTGTGTTTCAGCAAAACAAATTTAATTGGGTAAGAGTTTTAACTGGGTAAGAGATTGCACTGACAGGTGCAATCTCATGCTATGTGTAGAAGATATTTCCTCTTGATAGTGACACAGACTTCCTGTCTTGTCTTTAAACTGATAACCTAGTGCAATGATAGTGAGTAGAGAATGGCTGTTGACTTTGGCTGACATAGAAATATCAGTCTTGTTAAAATGAAAGGCACAATGCTACAAACACACTGATACTAAATGGAGGTGGGAAGGAGGGGGGGAAGGGTTTCCTTTTTACTTTCCAGAAAACCCCACACACAACAAACAAAAATAAAGAGAAACAAGCAACCCCCAGCGATTAAAAATGACCTTTCAAGATCTAAGGTTAAGAAGGACAGGTAGATTAATTTCTCTTTGCAAAGCTACACTTGAACTTCTCTGAATCCACAGCCTGAAAACTGAAGTTGCACTTAACTAAGGGACAACTACAATTCTACGTTGCTTTTATTCTCTTGTTCTGCTTTCCAAAATTATTTATCTGTGTAACTTAAGATATTTGGAGAATCTGCTCCTTTGATTATAACAACTTAAAAGGAATCTTTTCAAGAGAAAATGAGGAAAAGAATCACCCAAATTTCAGTTGGCGATTGCTGTTCAATGCAATATTTAGATTTGCGGTATGGTCTTTAAGAACACAGCATTACTGTCTGAGGAAAGAATAGATAACCATATAGGTCAGGCTCTTCCAAGTGCCTCAGATATGCTGCGGGGTGGGGGTTTTTTGTTGTTGTTAGTTTTTTGTGGTTTTTTTAATTCTTGATCTTTTAAGGGTCAATCTTAAATGAGTTGAACTTCTTCGATAAGAAATTCAGAGCTGCTACTATTTGAACACAGGTTTACTGAAGTTCCAAGTTTTTGAAATTATTTATATTCCTTATTTGTATTCTGTTCAACATTTTTCTCCTCTATCATCCTTATTTTATTTTACTGGACTGCTTGTCCCTCTGCCTTTCCACCTGTTTCTTGTTTCTTCCTTGCTGATTATTCATTCTTTAACCTTGTTGATCTTGTGTTGTTCAAATTCTTTGATGGTCTTCCATGATCTCTTGTTTAATACTGGATCATGCTAACCCCAAACACTTCTTTCATTATTGATATGATTTAGTTTCCTTTAATATTTAACTCCAGTATTGCTTCAGAATAATTTTGTGTTCTGATGAAGAAATGGAGTCAAAAGTATCTGACAACACCTGAAATATTAAAATAATTAGAAAGTTAGTATTTTTATCCATTGTGATTGAATTATGTATTTTAAAATATAATTTCCTTTCTGAGTTTTATAATCCTGGCAGTAGGACAAAGATGAGGCACAACTGAAAGTCTACCAGTGGGACACCTAAGAAAAGTACTACCTGATCATTTAAAGTTTTATCACTGCTTTAAACTCTGAAGTGTGGAACTCCTGTTTCATATTTCCACTAAAAATATAAAACATTTTCTCTTTAATGGCGACAAAGGTGATTATTGAATGTTCTCCTGAAAAAGAGTTGATGGCTGAATAACATAGCACCATAAAGAGACATCTTAGAAGTTCACATGAAAAAAATTACTGCACCTGGCTGGAATGGAGTTTACTTTCTTCACATTAACTTGCTTGGTGGTGTGATTTTTGTTTGTAAATAAAACAGCATTGGTAATGCATCTATGTTTTCATTACTTCTGAAGAGTGCTTGTAAATCATTCAAGTATTTTCTCTTTTCATTCTGCGCTGCCACCTTGAGTGGCTTTTGTCTGAGGTGGAGTTTTCTCCATAGATAGTGATACTGTGCTGTGTTTGGATTTGTAACGAGAACGGTGCTGATAATACTTTGGTGTCTTACTTGACGCTGAACAGTGCATATAAAACATCAAGGTGTTTTCTATTTCTCTCACTGCCCCACAAGTGAGTAGACTGGAGGTGAGCAAGAGGTGAGGATGAGGACATGGTTGGGACAGTTGATCCCAGCTGAGGGAAGGGAAATTCCATACCACATGACATCATGGTCAGAAATAAAATCTGTAGAAAGAAGTGAGGGGGGGGATGTTTGAAGGAAGGGGCTTGTCTTCCCAAGTAACCATTATACGTGAAGCTTGACTTTCTCAAATGGGCTGAACATCTGTCTGCCCACGGGAAGTGGTGAATGAATTCCTCATTTTGCTTTGTTTGCGTGCACAGGTTTTACCCATTGAACTACCTTTATCTCAACACACAAGTTTTCTCCATTTTACCCTTCTGATTTGCTCCTCCAACCTACTGGAGGGGGAGTCTGTTGGCAGCTGTGGGGGCTGAACTGCCTTCTGGGGTTAAGCTACACTACCGCTACCCTTCCGCACAGAAAAAAGGCTGGAGGTGGGTAAGAGTCTGGGAGGGAGCACAATCAGGACAACCGACTCAAACTGACCATAGGAATATTTTATATTACACAGCATTCAATTTCAGGGGAAGGAGGACAAAGAGGGGAGTTTTGTGGTTAAGGAATTTTCTTGCCAAGCAACTATGTCCAGCGCAGAGAGCCTCCTTTCCAGGAAGGGCTAAACATCTGCCTGCTGGTAAGTGGTGAATCGTCTTTCTACTTAGCTTCCATGAGCAACTTCTTCTTTCTTTGTTAAACTGTCAGTGTCTTGATCCAGAGGTCTTCTTGCCTTCCTTCTATTTCCCCTCTGCCCTATGTCTGACAAGTAAATAGATATATGGATATTGGCTGTTGGGAAGCTAGGACCACCACAAATATGGAAAATAGAGTGAAAAAACATTATCTTCTGTAAATTCATTCCTTCCAACTCTCACAGAGTAAAACACAGTTAAACTGTGTGTTGCATTCTTGAAATGTATTGTTTGTGGCACATTTAGAACTATGAGTACATTAAATTCTTTTGTTGTTCTTTCCACTTGTAAATACTGGCTGCTTCATTAAATCCCTTTTTCTTCAGAAAACTTACAGCAGATTGTCATACACAGAGGATATTGAGAAACAATACAGGAACATTTTATTTATTCATGACCAAATGGGAGGAAATTTTTACTATTAAAGGGAGAACACTGATTTCTAGAATTTTTTTCTCTTTAAAACTGAATGTACACATAAAAGTGTGGAATAGAATATTTCATGTTTAAACTCTTCATACAATACTACCCATGGTTAAAGCTATGACCAAAAAAAAAAGGAACAGTTCTAATTTATCAATTTTTTATAAGGGTTTAGAGAAATATCTCTAAACCTTTATAAAAAATTGATGAATTAGAATTTAGTTTAAAATGCTTATTTTCATTTAGATAAACCATAGGCATAAATATGCTCACAGCCACTTTTCAGATATCAGGCTGATGAAAAGTTGATCTTTTATCTGAATTCACCACTAATTTTCTTCTGTCTGCCTACTCTTTCTGATGACACGGGTTAATTGGAGATATTAATTTCTTTGTATTCACTTTTAGTACATTTCTAAAGTGTAAATATACCTGGTTCCAGTGAAATGTCTCATATCAGAAGAAAACAAGTAGTTATATATTTTTGGAGAGGAAAATGTAATACTATTGAAACAGAAAATATTTTACAATTGCTGTTAATTTCTACATAATGAATTTATACTATTTTCTCTTTTTTCTTTTTTTCTTTCATTCTTATTTTTTCTGTTTTCTAATGTCTATATTCTGACTACTGAAGACATATCTACTTGGTTTTTATTATAATTTTGTGACTGAGTGAGCTATTGAAATTCTTAAACATTGTTGTCCACTTCAAAATTTCAAAAATTATTCATGTCTATGAAGAGAACCTGTGTGAGAAATTGGATTAGCGCTTGTAACCTGTCTGATGATATCTCAAAGGGAAGGTAACAAAAACCCATTTACTCATATTCCTCCAAATTGTGGGCCTCCCATATTCTCTGTATACATATTCCCTACATCTCCCACACTTTCTTTTACTTTATAAGTGTTGAGAAGGTTTAATATTCCTCTATTTTTTTAGAGAGGCCCATAATTAGGATAGCTATCTCTTTGTCCATTTACTCCACCACAAAAATTGCCACTCTTTTCATATGGTCTGCCACTCAAGTGCAAAGAGCTACACAGTCATGAGAGACCATATTATGTGAAAATGGATTCTTTTTTCGCTCAACAGTTTATTGATCTTCAAGGACAACCAATTTGTGTCAGCTGTCATCTCTTCCCGTTAAAATTATTAGTTTTCACCCTACCTTGGTAGCTTCTTTTTGGGTTGTCAAAATTTTTCTGCCGCCTCTTATGACCATCTCAAATCTAATTTGGGTGAGGAGAAAGCCTGGAATCCCATTATCTGCTCTGCTTTAACATGCAAAGAGTATAGAAGATGCTTAGTTTCCATTACAAAAAGAAATTATCTCCTGTGGAGAACAGAGAGGTTAGAATGAAAGCTTTCCCTGCTAGGATACATTCAATAGGCGGCTGTTGATACAGGGATTCACTACTTTATGCAAGTTACATTGTTATAAAAAGACTAGAAGGTGGCAAATGGGGCTGCTTAGTGCCTAATTCATCAGCAGAGTTCCTTCTCCCAGCAAATTAGTCAATGCTAATCCTAATGGTGCAGTCAATACAGGGAGAATTGCCTCATGCAACACTTAATGCCTTTATTTTTTTTGTCAAATCAGCAATCTCAGTTTAATATTGGCTATGCAGAAATAGAGACCATAGCTAAATGATCACTAAAATAATCATTAATCAGCTAAGAAATATTTAAAAGGGCTGCCAGTGTCTCCATGTAACATGAAATTAGACATCTTGTGATATCTATTTCGAAACAAGCTTCAAGAGTCAAAGTTCTGGTTACAATGAAATCTTACCATGTGTAACTGCTTTAAGCAGTAAGCATTTTTTGACTATTGTTCACAAAGCAAGCCCCAGACCCTGTGCAAAGTAATTAGTTCTGGAAAGAAACCCTGCATCAAGAGAGTTAACATTGTTTCTCCTCAAGGGTTTTTACAATGGAAATGAGACCAGTCCTTCATTTGTCTGAGAATAAAAAAAAAGACTAATTTAGTCAGAATGTCTGGACTGTAGTAGTCAAAAGAATTCCTAGGACTAGAATCTTCCTTTGCTAAATTCTCTTTAGCATAGAAAAATCTATCTTATCCCTTGTCAGGATTTTTTAGGGTTCAGAGAACCTAAAATAAAACTTCAGGCTTCATTTTTGGCAAGAACAAACCTCATCTTGCATTGTCTTCCCTTGTACAAACAATATCATGTATTTGTATTGTTTTCAGAGACAAAATGCAGTGTGTCAAGCTTCAGTTACATGATAGTCATTCATCCCTTAGATTACATTCAGAATAGTCATGGTTGCTTGTGTCAAACCCTGTAGGCAGAATTTTTTTAAAAAGTTATTTAATAAGATCGTGGAACTTTGCAAATTTAATTTGCCTTACCAGAGAAAATAAAAACACTCACACAACTACATATTTTTATGGTTTGGATTTGGATGGGACTATATTGTTCTTATTTGGACTCTACCCTGGAGCCTAAGACATCACAGGAATAAATTTCTAGTCATATGATTTAAGGTCAGATTAGGGGTCTGGACAGCTACTCAGTGGACAAGCCTTCATTCTTAGATTAACTTGAAAGTGACAGTGCCTTTTGTTCTCAAAATGGCAACTCTATTAAGGAGTAAATACAAAATTTATATAGATTTAAAAAAAAAAAACCACAAACCCAAACCAAGCAATGTGCCAAGCCTTTACTAATAGATGAAGTTAATTATACTTTACTAGCAAAAAAAGTGGAGGATGTGGATGGAAACAGTTTACAGCTGAGATAAAGATATTTCCAGCCATTCAAGTCCTCAGGAGCTGCTTCACATTGTTTGTATACTGCTGTGCTCGTGATACTTGGTGATTCCTCAATGATTTTTGAATCTCACTGTGTTCCTGTCCTTGTTTGTTGCCAAGAGCCTAAGACCCTTCTCTACCTTTTGGCAACTTTGGTTATTTTACATACAGTCAGTCTCCCCCATCTCAGTAAATTATTTCCATGTCTGTTACATCTAATAGGTAATGAGTCAAATCTTTCAGATTCACTACCAAGCAAACAAAGAAGAAATTGTGCCCTGCATTTTCTCAGAGCAGGGATTAAAATAATTTTTAAAACCCCTTACATTGGAGACACACATAATCTTCTTTCTTTTTTCCTTCCGCCCCTTCCTTCCACCCCTTCTTTTCCATCCCTCTGTCTTCCAGAAATGACAACCAACATTAGATATTTCATTTCTCTACATCAGCATGCCCTTATAAGTTCTTTATTTCCTTTCCCCTTCTTACAGTTGTCTAACCTGTCTCCAAAAATAACAGGCAAGTCTAGATGAAACCTCTGTGCCTGTTGCCTCTCCTCAGCCAAGGTGGGATGACTAATTATGTAGTTAACCGTATGACAATTTCTAGGTGATGAAAATATCAAAGGGTAATACGAATAAGTAGGGCATTGCTTCCTCCCTCATCCCCTTTTTTTAATTAATGATTCTTTCTCTTCTTACCTGGCTGGTTTGTCCTACAGAAATCTTCTAAAGACAATAATGATAGAACGTCGTAAATTATGTGTTACCATAAACACTTATTTTTTAATGACCTAATTAATTCAACACAGTAACTAATTGTGAGCTTTCTATAAACACCAAATGTTCCACAACAGATACAAAAGTTTGGGAAGAAGGTATTGATCAGTGCTTCTGCTAAACATGTCCTGGTACATTTTAGGGGACTTTTTCAGATGTCAGGTTATAGACTTTAGGACATTAGCTTTGTTGTAGCACTCTGCGTATGGAGTAGAATGCTTGGAATAAGCACACAAATCTGCGCAAATGAGGAAGGTTACAAAACTTTTTATTTGTGCTAAGTCCTTATCCCTTTGTTTTACTTTTGCTTTTTCCTTTCCTGTTATTTCCTAACCTCTAGGAGTCTTTTTTACTGCCAAGCTTAAAATCACCTTCCTGGATTTCCTTATGTTTCATTGTTGCATTCTATACTTCATAAATTATGTATGTTCTAAAACTAAGAAACAATTGTTTAAAAAAAGCTATCTAATATGTCAAAACCAAGTCTGTTAATTAAGAAAAGCAGGAGTTTTCTTATGATATAGAAGTATTTAAATCAGTACTTCATATGAAAATCATGAAATTTATATTACCTTCTGCTTTAACTGTCCTTGCTTAAGTAAAATAGGTTATTAATAAAGCAATGTAAGACTAGAAAGAGCTCCTAACTCATTTGACACTTACAGTAAAAATTATAAGTACTGCTTCTGATTTTATATATCTGAATAAAGTATAATTCAGTGACAGAAAATGTTTTAAAAAATAGCTAACCTTTCTGAAGTCTTGATAAATATTAACTTAAAAATGTCTAGCAGCACTTCCTGTTCTCTTTAGTGCCAGAAAAGAATTTGACAGACTAAGGAAGGATTATATATTTAATACACTAGATAAATTCGGATCCAGAAACAAATTTTGTAAATGGATTAAATGCTTACTTCTGGAAGCATGGCTTACTGGGCTAAGTATCAGGACTGAAATCCCCACAATCCTTAAACAACAGCTCTGAATCTTTCTCACCCTTGTTCTTCTTCCTTCAAAGGGATGGATAGTTCACAGTTATTTCAGGCTAGATTTTGGTAATTGCTCTCCAGCTGAGACCTTTGTTTGCACAGAACTCAAGGTTACTGATGATATGTGCTCTCTATGATTCTCCATTTTCCTTTTCCTTATGATATATTTTCCTTCATTTCAATGACATCTTCAGGAGCTTAATACAAGTTAAATAGCAATATTAATACTAGTAGGCCTAACTCTAAACACTATGGAATCATCAGGGAATATCGAAGTTATAATACATTCCTACTGTTTGATTTTTACAATTGAGAAGTTCTAAACTGAAAGGATTTGGGGTAGATATAGATCTTTGCACAATGAAATTCTTGTTGGGAACTTTGAATTTGTTAATCCATTTAAATATTAATAAATATTACTTTTAAAATAGGGAAGAGGGCACCTCTAGAAAGGCAGAATTTAATTTTGAATTAAAGATAATAAAACTGTCTTTATCTGCTGCCCTGGAGATTAAAATAATATTGTGAATATTCAGTATTTCAGAAAAGAAAAAAGGAAACCAAAGGAATGGTTAGCGTATTTAATCTTCCTATCTTATTTAAAAATTAAATCATACTGAAGTAGGACTGAAAGTCAGAAAAGGAAAAGTGATGAGCTTTAACTGTTTTTCAAGGTTATTCAGTTTGGCAGTGAAAAAGTGCTAATTTGATAATTTGACTAGAATTCTAAATTCTGTGTAGAATTCTAAAATACAGCCCTTGCGAAGTGAAGACTTTTTGGCTTATGTTTTTCTTCAACTCTTTAGTTGATGACAGAAGTGTATCATTCACAAAATATCATGTGGCAGAAAAATTCCTGTAAGCACTTTTATTTGGTTTTGGCTAGTATTGCAGACTAGGAGAAGAATCACTCAAGCAAAACTTGTAGCTCTAAAATAATGCCATAATCTAACCATTTTATTTTTACCACCAGGCTTAAGTTATTTTATATCTCATAGCTTCTGGTAAAAACTGTTGTCAATTCTTTCACAAGCAACCTTAAATCAAAGTCTTACCAGATGTCAACGGTAGAGTTTTGGAAAAATTGACAGCACATAATAGACACTACTAACAGCAGGGACACTGTGGGTAATGTTAACAAAATTGCCCATTAGTACTGCACACTATTCAGAAAGAATACGAGGTTCTTGAATATGTCAGTGAAACTTGGGAATCACAAGGTGAAATTTCTTAAAAGTGGTAAAACCAAATGCTGCAATATTTGAAATACTAAATCTAGCTTTTGAGAGCAACAAATTATGGTTGGCCGCAAGCATGAGAGCAACATAAAAAATAAACAAAAAAGTCAATTTAATTAAGATTGGATGATAAATAGCTTTGAATCAATCATCTTTGTGATTCTGCAAAGCATTGTTTACTTAGAAGTAATCTTTTTTGATGTCAAATTAATTTTTCTCCTGACAAATGCTTCATTCACTTACACATCAGTGAATTACAGATGACGAGAAACACACTAGCAAGGAGTTATGTTTTTGAATTTCATCTAAAGTTAAATGGATTTATGCTGTATTGCTGTGATTCTGTCTCAACATAATTGATGGATAAGATGCATCACCATCATATTATGGGCTGTCCATATTATCCCAAGGCTAATTTTGTAATCTGTAATCTGTATTTTGTGAGCCTGTGCATTCATGCAGGACTTACTTTTCTTGTTTAAGCAGTTCTAAAGAATCAACTGGAGTCTTGATAAAAAAATTACAATAGTATCTGGTAGCTGCTAAGTACATGCATTCCCTTCAAACACATTTTCAATGGTACAAGATGTTTGAAAATTGTCTTAAACACAAATAGAAGGGTGCTGGCTTTCTCAGTAACAAACACTTTTCTCTGATCTGGATTCTGCAGTTGTTTCTGAGGACTCTGTGGTCAGCAGAAGAGCACTTTTAATGAGTGTCAAAAGCAACTATCTTCTGAAAATCAACACAAATATTGGTTTAAATCGCTGTTGCTTGAATGAGACTGACAGTCAGTTTAACTTCCTTCTTCAAAGTACTAAAAATAGATTTTTATATTGATTAACATATACTGTAGATGCTAGTTTTTTATGCGTTTCGAAGGCAAAAAAATTAATCTATTTGTGACCTGAAAATTACACCACCTCCTCCCTTTTCCCTCCCTCTCACCCCAAAAAAAGCCCAAAACAGAACTGGAAACAAAAAGCAGGAGCATATTCAGGATAGTTGGCTCGTTCTCTATTCTCTAAATAGAGTGAGACTTAGTAGTGGCAATATTTTCCTAGGCATTATGGGGGAAAAAACCAAGACTTAAAAATGAGACTCAGGTCTGTTCATAGTAATAACATTTCTAACACAACAGTGTTCAAGATACAAACTGTAAGAATCATGGTCTTGCAGATTAGTTCAGATGGGTAGAAATCTCTGGAGCAATCCCCTGGTCAAGCCAAGGTCAACTTCAAAGTCAGACATAACTTTGAATTTAGATCAGATTCCTCAATATCTTTTTGAATCCACCCATCTAAAGATGGATGTTCCACAGTCACTTTGAGTACCCACATGGTTAGAGAAAAAAATTGTAATTTATAGAAAGAGCTTGTAATACTTAATGAAAACTCCCCTTATTTCCTCCTCCTTTATTACTGATAATGTAATTTTTTGATACCTTAGTAAATGAATTGCATTTTTCTATGGTTCCAGGTACCTACATACTTATAGATCATAGGAAGGTCCAGTGTATTCATTCCATGGAGCTTAATATCCATAATTCTGAATTGCTGTTTTGAGAATAGTTTTCCTCATGCTTTCTGCACTCCTTACTCTACAAGGCAAGAATGAGAAAGAGGAAGACAGAATAATCAAACCCTACAAAACCTTGTATGATAAGAAACTATGATTATATATTATATTGTCAAGTTCTTATTGATCCACTTAAAGGTACATTGACCTTTAATATTAATGTGTTTAGCTAGAAATGTCATTGGGGAACACTATTATACTAAAGATTCAATGACATAACGTGCATATCTACTATGAACAAAACCAGAGGCAGTTGTGAAGAAATGTAACCCCAATTAGGTCATCTGCTTGTCAGGAAGATCTCAGCATCTGCTATTATGAAAAATGGAGATTAAGGGTATTACCAGGCCAAAAGGATACTTTTCTTCATTGAAAGACATCACTGTGAAATAAAAAAAAGTAGATTTTTGTTGCAGACAGGAAAGGTGGTTAAATTATACATGTTTATTTCAAAAAGATTAATATCAGGATGCTCTTGATATATAATGAGAAGTAATAGCATGATAGCTTACAAAAGTAAACAGAAAAGAGTTTATTGATTATTTTGTCTGCCTGTAATTTATTTTCTTATATGATATAAAACACAGCTTAGAGGGAATAACTTTTATTCAGAGGAGATGCTGAACAGAAACACAATTATCTGTGCACAAGCTAACTCCAAAACCACATTTTTCAGGAGTTAAGGGCTCTGAAGAAGTGGAGATTTTTAGACTGTTCAGGGTGCAGGTGCCCAGGATGCTGCAGGGATGGCCTCCATAGGAAGAGGCCACAATTTCCCCTATCCTGAGACAGCTGGTTCCAACAGACCCACCACAGGGCGCTGCTGAGCCCAGCAGCCACCATGGCAGCACAATATTCAAAATTCAGCAGAAAACAACACTCTCCTTTTCTCTTTGGGCTGCGCTATGACCTCAGAAATATTCATTAGGCCTTGGCCTTGATGAACAGCACCTGGGCTAAGCTGGTCTTGAGCTTTTCAGAGACACTGTCTGCTCCCAGGAACTTGTGCTGCCCAACAAGCCCCCTTTAAACTTTTGGTCAGTTCCAGGATTAATTTTGGCAAGGGGGTCTATTCTGAACCTTGTGACTCAAAGGAGATTCTCCCTTATTCCCCTTCATCCTTACCCTTTCCTACCCTTACCCTTTTTCCATCTCCAGCTTCTGAATAAATCCCTTTACATTGATTTTAATTTTAGATTGATTGATTTTAGATTTTAGTTTGATTTTTCTCTCTGGGCCTCAAGCATGTAGTAAGGAAAAGGGAAGGGAAAGGAAAGGAGACTTGAACACTTAGATCAAGGCAATGAAGTAACTAGATTAAGTGCCAATGGCATGTGAAATGATAAACAGGTACAATGAGATGAAATGATAGATGAGGTGAAATGTTAGGACACTGAAACTCACTTTGTCTGGAAGCTGGCATGTATGTCTTGTTGCAGGGTATCAAAAAGAGTTGGCTGTGAGACAGTTGCCATTGAAAGCATGTTGAATAATCCAATCTACTTGAGTTCAGTTGTGTATAAATGTGGTATTCACAATCTGCATATACTTCAAATGACAACATTGATCATGTGGTTCATTTTTTGAAAATTATATTCAATGGATCTTGTACAGAGAAGCTAGCAGCAGAAACATTTACCCACTTATTTTTCATCCGCTCTTCTGAAATGTTATGTTGTATGATTGATAGACCTTACATGGATTACATGGAGACATCAAGTTTAAAGTAGCAAATATCTTTTTCTCAAAGCAGTATCATAATTCATAGTCCATTATATGATAAAGTACAGAATGGAGCTGAACCTAGTGAAGGAAAGCTGCACAATGTAATTATCATTATTCCAAATGTTTCTGTCATTTTTAATAAAGAAAACCATAGAGACTTATAAAAATTATTTCATGATTTAATGATACCAGAACATCACAAACTGAGCTCACATCAATTGCTGTAGTGATTTCATTCAGCTTTGTTGAAACCCTGAATCTCTGATAAACAAATTTTCAAATAAAACAGTCAGAATGAAAATTATATTCATAAATATGTACAAGAACACAGTTCTATTTGCTATACTGGTAGTGTCAGTTATGCAAAAATTAGAATTACTGTTATCTTGTAACAGACAAATGAGGTTGTTGGGATGACCTAATAAATACAAAAGAATTGTTAAAGATGATTATCCACTTGTTAAAGACGCTGTGGAAGTTTGAAGTATTCTCAAGGATAATTTCTTGTTTTTCCTAAAAGGAGGTTTTCTCCTCTCTTTTTGTAGTCACTAAACCTAATCATTTCCATTCTAGGAATGGAAACTAGTTACATCCTAGAGCCAGTACTATACTTAAGGGACAAAATCAGTGACATTATCATTAGAGGAGAAGATGCTTAGTTTTCCCACTGAGTTCAGTGAGTCTGAAAATCCCTTCCGTTTCTCAAAAGGCATTTTCTTTGTTGCAGTAGATAGAGTGGGCACTGAGCTTCAGAACAGGTTTGAAAATTTTGGGCTGAAGTGTAACTCTTTTCCTGACAGCAGCTATAATCTTTCACATTGTATTAATGATTCCTTCCCTTTCTGTGTAACATTAATCAAACCACATCTGAGCTTACTGAACAACCAGAAGTGAAAAACATATTTCAGTCATGGTATTTGACCTGGAATTCAGTTGTATGGGGATATATCTGTGAAGGATGGGAGTAGGGGCAGCAGATTCACTTATGTTCATTCCATTGTTTCTCAGTCAGGCTTAAGACATGCCCTAGCTATAAAAACAACACAAAAAAAAATTTAGACATAGGTTTAGATCCATATCATTCATATTATACACATACTATATTCAATCAATTCAAGCTTCTGAATTTCATATGGAAAGTAAATTGGTGTACTTTAATTACCACTGCACTGTGACCAAGTAAAGAATACTGGGCATGAGACACAGTATTGTTTTTCCTCTATAACCCTAATGTCTATGATATGGCCAGTTTCAGTGGGAAAATCCTGCAATGACTTGTCATTGTGGGGAAGGAGTAAATTCCTACTTCCTTTTCAAAGCAAAGAGCAAACAAGAAAGCACTGAACTTCTCTGAAGTTTAGTGCCTCTTATTCTTGATTGAAAATCCTTCCTACCTTTCATTTCAGTGATCTTGTTTCACTCCACATAACTTTTGGTGTAACTGATTCCAGCTGTCATTTTTCACAGTGACTGTTACGGAAAAGAAACACACAGTCACAGAAAGCACAATGTGGAGGCACGTACAACCCATCTTGCAGCAGCCTGGGAAAGGTTAATGAAAACTTTAATTAATAATCCTTGATATGACTAAGACAATTAGAAACAACTGCTGCAAGAGACTATAGCAGGAGCAGTCTCAGGAGGAGCTGTTGAGATTTTAAGCTAGGATGAAAAAGTGCTATGAGATGAAAAAGTCTGCTAAGTAAAATAGTCTGCTAAGTAAAGGAAGAAAATCCACAGAATTAATGGAAGATAAGAGGAAGAAATATACTCCTGACGCTTATCTTGACCTCTATGACAAGACACCTGAAGAAGAGTAAAGCCTTTGTTTTTAACTCCAAGAGCTGTAGAAAGGATCTGGGGATAAAGACTGAAGCTGACAGATAGCTATCTTGCGTTTGTGAAAATCCTAACTAATTCTGTTATCTGAAAGAGAAAGGTCTGTTCCTCAGACAAATGGAAAGGTCACATTTATGTATTAGAAAGGCTGTTATACCATACCTAAGATGGCTGTACCTCACTGCCACGCAAAAGTTGAGAACAGATCAAACACTGAAACTCCTATTGAGATTGTTGCCTAATGCACATACACATTCAAAAAATAAGGTACTGATAAATATTTACTACAAAATTAGACATTTTGAACATAAGTTTTGTTCAGACAGACAAGAGTGAGCATTTATTGTTAACTGATGGGATACTATTTCACCTGTTATCATTAAAAAAATAAAAGAGGTGGATAAATATAATAATTGCTGACTTTAAATATTGTTTAGTGGGCATGTGTAGGAATTTAAAACATTTACTTAAAAGTCAAGACTAGAACCTAGTATCCTGCACTGACTTATTCAGCTTGAATGTGCATCTTTGGCATCGGGTCTTAATTTCTAATGTAGAGCAACTTTTACATTAACTTGTAAAACATTTTACAGAACTCTCATTCGAAGCATTTAGAAAACATTTAAAAAGAATGTATTGGGAATGTATATCTGAAAACAATATTCTTAAAATTAATAGATACAATCTGCAAAACTCTTAAAACAACTTTTGTAGCCATAACTTACTGCGAATTTTCTAGATAAATTTTCTGAAGTACCTGGTTCTTTTCTGAAGTATTTTAAATTAAACTAAAATTCAAATTAAATATTTTAAGAAACACAACCCTGAAACAGCAGACAGTGTTTTTCAACATGAAACATTGAAGTGTTCTAAATGAATCTTTAGCAGCAGGAAACATGAAAATGTACTTCTTCTCATACAATCTTATGCCCCGACACAATTATCCATAAATTAGATATCCACTAAGTATTGTGTCCCTCTGGAAGCATGCCAATAGAAAACTTTATTTGTATTCTTATTCTGACCCTCAATGTGTTTGTAACTTCTAAATTTCCTACTTTTATCCTGAAAATAATGGTAAATATAGCAGTGAGTATTAGCCGAACCAGGGAATGCAAAATACAGCAGGGACTTTTGACCTGTTGCTTAATCTGGTAACTTTTCTGGATCATGAAGGGAAAGGGAGGGTTTGGTTTGTTTGGGTTTTTTTCCCCTGCAAAAGGCTACAATTTATCTATGTTTCTACTTTGATAACTTTGAGCATTATTTTTTTATTCCCTGAATTTGACCTTTCCTATCACCTGGACAAATCACTTCGTAGTGATGCCACACAACTGTAAACATTTAAAAAAAACCCAAGCAGTTCAAATATATGGAAGTGTACAGTATATAAAATGTCTTTCTTTTTCAACTTAATGGGACCTATGAATACTTTTTAGTTGATCTCTCATGGTAGCCACTTAACATTAGCTCTGTTATTTTTTAGGAACAGAAGTTAATCTAACTAGAATTTGATCTCAGAAACCTTTCTAATGAATGTTACTAGATTTGTGCAGGCTTCTGCCTTCTGGCATCTCACCTGTCCTACTGGAGCTCTGAGGGAAGTTCTAAAGGTTCGACAGGTTAAGCCAATTCTCAGAGTGACCTGCAGAAAATTTTCTTAGTCTAGACTGCTTTGAAAATTTTTAATCTAAACTTAAATTCATATACACTTATTGATAATGTTCTTTTCTAATACTCCAACACAGAAAAGATGACTTGAATCAAAAAATCATACACTCCTTGACTCTCACTGTCAGTTTTCAGTCCCTGCCAATAATCAGAAAACTTTGCTTGACTCTTCTTTTAAGATATTTACAAATAATATCTTCCCTGTATTTTCTCTGATTTTTATGTTGTACTTCATGCAGAATCTCAGATTTTTCTTATTGTCGAGCCTAAATATTTTTCTAAGTTTGTGTACTCTAAAAGCAAATTTTAGAATCACATTGTAAGCATCAGTATGTTTACTATCCTTGCTCTTGCTTTTGCTAACTTTTGTGACCTATTTGTTGAACATTTTACAACCAGAGGAAAACCAGCACACACATACTAGTTTTAGAAGTTGTTTGTTGATGTTATTGGAAGTAGAGTTATGGTTTCATCTCAGAAACATTTAAGAATAATCTTGGAAACTTTTAAATGTCTTTAAATAATATCTAAATAATTACAAACAGTGTAGAAAAAACTTCATATTTTGCCAAAACCTAATCATAGAAGTAATACAATTGAAATCAAATGAGTCAGTGGAATAATTTTTTATTTGACTTTAGTCAGGCCACTTGAGAAATTTACAAGTTTACCTTTGAAGCAATTACCTGATAATTCACATAGCACATTTCTTTTCTCTTCTTTGTTCTTGATTCCTCTATCTTTTGAAACATCTTTAATTAAAGCAAGTTAGCCACTGGGATCTTAATCTAAAATCACTTCTTCTTATCTTATTTTGTTCAGAGGTGTCGCACAATTTAAGATTGGACTCAATAAATACAGCCTTGAGGCAGTAGCAGCTGTGCTTCTATTTCACCTGTGCGTAGTTTTTGTAAAAATATCTGATTGTGTCTTTAGTGTACCAAAAGTTTAGTGAATCTAGGTTGAGTCCCAAGAATCTGACAAGTATCAAGCTGCTTGCTGAATTTTACAATTGGTTGACTCTATAAGAATACAGAGTTATCAAAATGGAGAAAAGTGCATTTATGCATTTATTTGAAGCATGTGGTGCTTCAAATTATCCTAAAAGTAATGCTTAAATGCCTTCTCACACTCCTCCTCTCTTTCTTCTTGTCCTGACAAGCCTGCACCTAAACATAATTATTAATGCCATCAAGCACTTAGAATGTACTTTAAATTACTGTTCTGAAAGATTCAAAAGACAGAACCTCAGAGTTCAAATCTTGGGGCCTCTGAGGATATATCATCAGACATCATAAATGTGTCTTTTACTCATGTTAGCATTTCCACACACAAACTGGTAAAAATAGCTAATTCCACTAGTTCTGTTCATCACAGATCTCTTGGCAAGGCTGAAGCATATTAGTACATTCTAAACTTATGTTGTTATCAGAGACAGTGGAATTAACAGTTAACAGCCTAGCAAAAGAAAACTTTAAAGTGTATCACTTGCATGAGAGCAAAGAACAGTGTCACTATGTGAAGAAAAATAAGTCTTTGATGCCAAATTTTGATTTCTGTGATTTTATTTTACAAGACTTTACAAAATTTTACAAATTTACAATTTTACAAGACTTATCCACTTACATCTGTTCCTTTCATAAATGCATATGTACATGTGAACGATGTGTGAGACTCACCATGAGTCAGTTCAAGTTTCCCTTTCTTTGTGCAACAGATCACTTTTCTACCAGTTACGCTCTGACCTATGTGCAATACATCATTTTCTGCCCAAATACATTTCACTCAGCAAGCCACTGTCCTTGAAAAGTCAAGTATTCACTTGTTTCTTTCTCCTTCACAATAAATTAAGAATTTTGACAATAATGTAGTATGATTCTCAAGGGAAAAACATTATATTTGAGATGGAGAGTTCTAAAATTGTTTTGAGTCAAACTTCCTTTTTCCAAAAGAAAAATTAATTATAGCATAAAATCTATCCTTAGCAGAAGGTGAAGTGCTAAAGCAGAAGCAAATCTTGACTCACTGCCAAACACAGGTAAAGCAATCTTTCTAAATACCTGTTTCATAAGGGTTTTACAATTTTCAAGACTCTTAATAGTGCAAGAGGTGAAAATAATGTGAAATTTCATGATGCAATAACTCAAATGATATTTTAATTTTATTTTCTATTCCATCTTACTCATCGCTAATGATCTTGAATTTAAAAACTGATACCTGTTAAACTTTAATATTCTGAAATTAAGCCTTCATTCCTGTGACTGGTTTTTCAAAATATGTTGGGGGGGAGGGATCCCAAGTGCTTACAGCAACTAATCAGAAAAAAACAAATAAGTCACAGAAACAAAACACATGGAAAACTAAAAAAAAAAAAAAAGAGAATACAGCATTGATGGTAAAATGTCCCAATGTAAAAATTATTTATTATTTATAAAGAAACTGAGAATTAAAACTACAGAAGACTCAGGCATAAAATTCTATTTTTTGTCATCATACATCAAGGATTTATACATAAAAATGTATCAGACCTGACATACACAAACACAGATGCAACACTGAAAATATCAAAAAATATCATATACATCTATAAAAAATATATTATATTTTAATCTGTTTAAACAAGTTGCAATGGGATATATTTTTCAGAAACCTTAATAGGAAGCTGAAACTGTTTTTCATGTAAAGAAAAATCTTGCAGACCTATCATTCCTGCCTACTGTCTCCGCATATACCCCAGTTACTTTATTGTCAGCTGTTTCATGTCCCCAACATGATGTCCATGTTTCAAGAGTATGGCTTGATAACATGCAGTGCGTAAAAATCTTCGCATGAACACTTTGATTTTGAATCCTGAAATAACATTTTCATCTGTCTGGTGGATATTTCAGTGATTTTACTGTGGCAGTAATTGCATCTAATAACACTAACTATTTACACATCCAGAGTTAACTGTGAATAAAAAAGTTAGGTCCAACAGGTGGAAAGTGGTAAGCAGCAATCAGAAATGTTCAGGTGCCAGGACTTGTAAAAACTTTGCCATTCTTCCTCAGAAGAACTGATTTGATAATAAGAATCCTTGAAAAATACCAAGTCCTTTTCATCCTACATTGTAATCTCACAGTCAGTACCACGCTTTGTAACCTCCCTGAATGCAAATCTACCCTCAATGACAGGAAGTTCCCTTTATCGTCTTTTTTTTTCTTTCCTTCTTCTGTTTTTTACACTTGTGAAACTTTCTTAAGGGCAATGAAATTGACATTGGCAGTAAGATTATCAGAGTGGACTTTTAAGGATAACGAAGGCTGAATTTAACTATAGTGATGAGATGGAGGTCAGTGGAAATGGCTCTGTTGTTAACAGTCATGAAACATCGACTTTGAACCTTATATTCAACCTATAAACCTTGTATATTACCCAACATATTTTAGTTGGCCGTATTACTGACAGACTTTTCTGTGTTTCCTGATTTTTCCTTTTCTACTTTTTAAATTTTGTTTTGCTTTGTTGGTTGCTTTGCTTTTGCTTTTGCTTTTTGCTGGTTTTGTTTTCCTTGAGTAGTGTCATTCTTAGTGCTCTGTCAGTTTGATTTTCACTACCACATTAGGGAGGGAAGAAAGGGTATGAACTGTGCCAGGACAGAAGCTGATGCTGGAGAGAGAAATGACAGGCTCAGTATTTTACTGTTTGTTAAAAGCAGATCTCAGTCTTTGAAAAAGTGTAATTAACTTTATTGAACATGTAATAAAGTCTGCATTCACTGGGGTTTTTTTCCCCTAAGCAAAATGATCAATCAGTGGCTGTTCAGCATATAAACATATTTATTCTTGTTCAATAGGCTGAACACTGTAAATTGAACATTGATGGTTGCTACTTTATATGGAGAGGCACAGCTCTACTGCTCTGATTTCTAAAAAAAGTTTTTTGAATCATTCAGTAAGGGAAAAAGAACAATATCTTAATTACTGGATGGTAATTTACAAACAATTTATCTGCTACCATAGATAGTGCATTTTAAGACATTATAAAAAAACCTCTTGAGCATTTTCCAAGTGTACCCAGAGCAGTCACTTTTGAGTACCAGACTTTTCTTCCAAAGAACAAAAAAAATAAGTGGATGAGACAGAAGGAAGAACTGTGAGGTATTATCAAACTGCATAATGAAAAAAAAGTCCCCAAAACCCTATTTAAATTTCTTAATGAATATTAAGCTTGATTGACTGGCAAGCACTGAGGGGGCACTCAGTATGAGAGCTCCAAAGTTTACTTTACTCTTGCAGTAACTTTGCAGTTGAGTCATCTTTCATACTGACCCTTCTTATGTATTCCTGACTAGAAATAAAATCATCTGGTTATGAAAGGAGATAAGCTTGGTCAAACAGGACCTGCCTTTCATAAGCCCAGAGTTGGGCCAGATCCCCTCATTAATAGGGGACACAAACCACCAAAAGAGCTGGCCTCTTCCAGTCCATGCTTCATTTCAATACTGGAGAAAGCATTAAGGGACTAGATGGAAATTTCTCTTTCTATGTACTCTTTTTTTCAGTCCACTGTGTGAGACTGTAAATTTACTTCACTAAAATATCTTGCCTAGTTCTTTGTTATACAGGATAGCTAATAACTGCCATTTCCACCTTTTCCACACAGAACAGATGATGAGCAGAATGATGTCACAGTTAGAAACTGCAAGATCTCAAATACATATGGTGAATTTCTTTTCTCATAATATAATATCTCTATTATGAGAAATCCATACTATCTGCTGTGGTAGTGAACATTATAGAAAGCTGTATTGGAAAACTGAACAGGTCAATCCAAAGGGCTGAATTTTATTCCCTCTTTACTTAACAGACTTCCACCTGCTGCTGCACAGTCTTGCTGAAACCAGAAAAAAATAATAAAAACTGAGAAATTTTTGATCAAATATTATACAGACTGAGAAGACAAAAAAAGGTTAAAAGTCAACTTAATATCTTGTATTTCTCTCTAACACTGCCGTTAAAAGAAAATAATTTCTGTTAAAGGCAGCCTTTAGGGACAAATTTTGAGTATATAACCTGCATACAAAACACTTATGATCATGCATATTTATCTCTGCTAATGAGAAAGTAAGTGTTCTATTAAATTACATTCATTTAAAATGTCTGAGTCTCGTAGATTGCATATCTTAAAGTAATAATTAGGATTTGTGATTAGCTGAGACATTTCAGAAGTGGTACTTGAGGAATCAGTAAAAAAGAAAAGATATATATATCAAGATTAATTGAATAAAACACCTTGTTTGTATCACAGCCCTTTCGCATATAGCAGTAGGGATGGACTAGAGAAGGCATTAATGAGATTAATTTATAGCATTATTCCAAAAGTCTCAAAAACTAGAGCTCTCAGAGTTCCCCTCTCTCTCTCTTTCTAGGGAAATCTCATATTCCAAATATAAAAGGAGAATATATCAACTGCTAAGAAAGTGAGAGTGGCCTGTGAACTCTTACAGCATCTTCTAGGTATTTTAATGTACAATATGTCTTGGCATAAAGATCCATGCTTTAAAAAGGAATTACTGAATTGGGAAGTGTTAAAAAAAACCAATAAAGTCAATATTTCTTTTTGCTATTCTAAAGTATATCTGGACAAATACATTCTAGCATGTATCAAAAGAAGTCAAACTGGACTGTGTAGAACTGGAACAGGTAATCAAACGTGGTGGACATATTTTTAGAAAATGGGGGAAATGGATATTGTCTACATTCTTAGCAACAAATTTGATTTTGGAAAATAAGCATTTTAATTGCAATACCAAGTTCCCAGTTCAGTTTTTTGTTAATATCGTGATTACATTAATCACCATTATTACCAGCATGAAGATATTGTTGTTTCTATGTACAATATTACTAAGATATGAAAAAAATTACTTCTTGCATATCAGCACTGACCTAACAAAATTTGCTTGCTTCATTTTGAAAATAAAAAATTTACCTAAATATTAGCAGCAGAATAATCTAGTACAAATTTTGCTGTGTTTTTATTTTTTTCTTTCTCATTTGAGGACATTAGCATTTCAAAAATTTAGGAATCTACTTGTCATTTGACATGTCATACTTTTCTTATTTAATTATTTTGTTAAAGTCGCTTTGGTAAAATTTAATCAGGATTTTTAGCAGATAATTGAGAGGAAAAAATGTAAACAATTTTACTTCCAAAGAAAGTGATAATTTGTGATCACTTCTGTATTGTATTTTTTGAATAAAAAGGAAAAAGCACAAAAGAATTTGGAAAAAAAGGGGAAAATATATTGAAGATACTGAAACTGGAATTACTTACAATCCAACTTCATTAGTTTACACTAATGAGCTATGTAATATGATTTTTCAATGTACAGTTATTTAGTCAATATTACTAGAAATAAATATAGTAGGGACATTGCTCAGTTGTCACAAAGCAATCTATTTAATTCCTGGTTATGTATTAACAGTGTTACATTTTTTCTTACTAAATTTGAAAGATTCTTTAATAGATAACAAGTGAGAGGGTTTGATATCTAAACAAGACACCTTTTTTTGAAACTGGCAACGTGTATTGAAAAAAAAAATCTATATTAAAGTTTCTATGGAAAGAAACTCTTTCAGCAAAGTATATTAAAGAATATCCTGAGGATTTTGACTAACTTGACTTACTGGAGAGCAAATCATTGCAAATAATTAAAACTGATAAATGAATATTTCTAGAAAGACAACTTTGCATCAGAAACCTAGTAAATAACTAGGCAAATTATAACAAGCCTCAGCTCAGAAGGCAAGAGACCATCTTAATCCATTTATGCCAAAAATTGATCTATTATAAATTTACTCCATAAATCATATATACACCAAAATGGAGATGACATGCTATAATAAGTGCTGTTCTCCTTGATCTAAAATAGGCTTACAGCCTAAATAAAGAAAGAAGTCACAGAATCTGCAGCCATTGTCTTAAAGTATCCTAGTAAGTTTCAATATCTTCCACAATACACAAGGTAACCTTGTATGCCACTAGCTCCACTCCAGCTGCAGGCCAGAGAAATCCTACTGGTTCATCAGGAACTAACACAACTGTCTTTTGCTCTTTAGAAGATTTGTTATAACGAAGAAGGATAATTCCTGACTTTAGAGGAAGACTCTGAGACATGAAAATGTAAGTGATCCAGCTCTGATTTGCACTTCTTGTGTCATTTATTTTTTTATTTCCACAATAAATGTCTTTTTTAAGTATTAATAATAACAGCAGTAATAATAACAACAATAACAATAATTTTAAAAGTTGCCTTCCACAATATTCTGCCAGAGAGAAATAGAGATAATTATCCTTCTGCTGCTCAAAGTTTCTTTTGTAGATCAGAAAACCCTGCATCAGAGTTCTGTAAACAAGGCTGCTTTTATTCTACCTGTCTTGGAAACACTCTCTTAAGATATTTGTTATGAATGGAATAAAGATATGGTCACAGTCATTCAGGAAAACAGATGGGACATGAAACTCTGGAAAGTGTTAGAATATCTGGAGAAAGAAAGGACTGGAGTTTAGCTGCTTTATTGGATTTAAAATGAACTTGAAGCAAAAAGATTAAAAGGATTAATTTTAAATGATGACTTCAAACACTAAGAATAAATCTGAAATAAGCTCAGAGAACTTAAGTGAAGCAGGTTCTTCTATTCTTGCCTTCCTACAGAATCCACTTTGTGGGATTTCGAGCTATGTGAAATACAGCAGAGGTCAGAGAAGGAAAGAACCAAAAAGTACCATACGCATGTTTTGGGACTGACTGTCATTCTTCCAGACTGAAATAGAAATCTCAGTAGATTGCTCCAAATGTTGGTTATGTAATAGAGCTTGGCTATCAACAGCAGATTGAATTAAGACCATGGAATTTATCTTGCCTCTTGAAATGAATAATGAAGTTAAGATAAAATGCATGTTTAAAGCTGAGGAGCACAATGAACTTCACAACGATATGAAAACTCTGATTACAACCTTTTAAACTCCGCTTCCCTTCTGGAAGTAAAAATGATAACAGGTGAATTATCCCTAAGTATCAGCTCCAAAATCTGGAATTGGCATATCTGAGTCTATTACACAAAATTAGGCGTAAATTGTCTGACATTATATGTGAGTATTTCACGAATGTGAGACATAATAGCTCAGTGACAATATACACTGGCTACATAGGAGCTATCATACGACTGAGTAAAGACATCTGTTGAAGCAACCTGGTGGTAAACAATTGTCTGCTCTTTTCCAAAACAGGTGTGTGGAGGAGCTTTTCATATTTCTCTTTGTATATTTGCAACTAGAGTGTGTATGGCTGAATTTCTTTTTTTTTCTGGATGACGTGGTTGATGTTTTGGACTACAGCAAAGTGAATTCATATAAAGTCTATGGATGTGTATATGCAATAATAAATATATAATTAATATTATGTCTAATACATTGACCTCTGTATTCTGCTAGAATGATCTCGCTTGACAAGGTCTTAATGTCATTTCAAAAATGTGTGGATTTAGTTTTCCAATTTGATGCATTCCTATGGTAGTGATACTGCCCCAGGTAATAAGTGTTAGTGGGGTTTTTATAAAGGTGAATATGCTAAGACCCTCTAATTAGCTCTAATTCACAGTTCAACAAAATAACTTTTGTATCTCCTCTGAAAACCATACATACATAAAAAGAAGTATCTTGCACATTCAGCAAGGTCTACTCTTTCTGTGGGATATAACTGCAACCAACTATAGAGAATTTCTTAGTTCATCTTTTTTGCCTCTCACACTTAAGCAGCATTGTTGAGGTTGTCCTTTCCTATGTCTAGGAGGCAGGATTGATGGCATGGGATTTGAGAAGTGCAAACATATTCGATTTTAAAAATTTTTGCTAGCCCTTTAATCACATAAATAAATAAAGTAAAACATACAGAAAAAGAACTCAATAATAGTAAAAAGGATAACTGTTGACCACTGCTCTTTTTAGCACACACTCCCCCCAAACATCCACAAACCAACACATCTATTAAAAATCCTCTTCTCTTTTAAAAATACAGAACATGAGGGGACATGTGAAATATTTTATAACTGAAGTGAACATTATAAGAATTTTCTTTTTCATATTAGTTGGTTGTGGATTTTACAAACAACTTTATTTGCTCATTATAGTTTAATTTGTAAAATTCAATATTCTTTGTACAAAACTTCTAGTGCTTCATTTACAGGAAGGAAACAAGAACTCTTACTAATTTGCGTATCCAGTGAGCACTGGGGCAATTTAAACTATTCCAAAATGTGTCCTAGATGAGTCTTGAGTCTTACCAGATGAGTTCTTAGACCTGAAAATTAGGCCAGAGTTCTAGTGGCAGGAATTTCTGTCCGTGAGACACTTTTTCACAGTACTAATTGTGAGGTATCTGAAAATATTTGTTAATAATATGACTACACAGAATTACTCTTTGGTGCATACAAAGTAAAATCATGCTCATATAAGTTATGAGATAGATCTGTTTTCTCAATATGTACGTTTTCTGAGTAGAAAGACTGAGTGTAACTTGTTTAAGATAAAAAAGAGACATTAACTAGCACTTTTTCAGCACAGTTTTGGTGGACTAATTTTGTAAGGATGCTTTTTGGAGAGGATCACTAGATCCATATAGAAATTATTATCTTCCCATATATGACTCACTTACCTCAGGATCATTTAAAATTAGAAATGCATTGTACTTATTGTGTC
Source organism: Loriotus luctuosus (assembly GCA_035582745.1). Classification (NCBI taxonomy): domain Eukaryota; kingdom Metazoa; phylum Chordata; class Aves; order Passeriformes; family Thraupidae; genus Loriotus; species Loriotus luctuosus. Next base: position 111,437,043 of record JAWWEY010000115.1, on the reverse strand, counting down.
AAAATATATTATTATTTTTTTGTAATTGTTAAAACCTGCTTTTTGACAAATGATTTGTTCACTTCGTGCACTTGCACTTAATTATCCATGTTACTGAATCAACATGTTATTTGATTTATGGGAGGAAAATTATCCTGGATTTAAAAATTTCATTTTTCTGAATGTTGTCTTTAAGGTACTTGAGTGAAATGAGAGTTTTCATTATCGTGCCTGGACAAAAGAAGAGAAGCAGCTTTATGAGGTTATTTCTTTCAGGATCCTGCCTTCATCTCTAAATTATTTGACGTTAAGTAGTGGTATTTACTACTTCTAAAGAGAGAAAAATCAGTTACACACACGCAGATAGACTTTAAAGGACTGCACTCAGGGTGCATCTTAGGGGTAAAAGTTAAGACTAAACTTTCCTTTTGAAAAGTGCTCAAAGGATGTAAGTTCAGTCAGTAATTGTCCTTAAAATGACATCAAAGGCACTGCAGGATATTTTTCTGTAATTAAGGCTAACTAATCTCTTACATATAGAGTAAATGGTAAAAAATTAAAATGTAGCAAATGATGATGCATATAAATCCTGGGACTGGAGTGTTGAAGCTGGACTTGCATCTTGTACTGCTGCTTTTAAAGGATGACCCAGTCAGTAGACTTGCCACATAATATTGTTGGTGAAGCCCTCATTAAAACTTGGTGGAATTTTAAATTTGCTCCAACATTAATAAACACTAATTACTGTCTTATTATATTCACCTCAGTGAATGTTACTGTGGATTTCTCTTTTAACTGAAATGGAAATTTCTATGCCAGTGGGTAAAAAAAGCTTGGTGAGCACGAAGCAATTTTATTTAAGTTAGGTTTGACAAAACAGAAAATAATTAAACACATGAATATATTGAGTCATGTCTACAATGCAGCAACCCAGTTGTCTGAATCTGTCTCCTTTTTCTACTCTCAGCTGAAACTCCCCAAGGATAAAGGCAATATATTTTAAGAGTATAGCCCCCAATATCCTCTTAATGCTTATCAAGAGAAATACAGCTTCTGAGAGCATGGTGGTGACTTTTTTTTTGGACTATCCAGCAGAGCCAAAACAAGTGTGATACTTGCTGCCCTGAGGTCTCAGCTCCAGCACCATCACAGTGATAATTTAAATGCAATTTGGAGATTTCCATATTGTTGTGATTTAGGCATTTATTGCAAGAAATGTGTGATAAAATATATCTAGGAATGAGAAGGTTAACTTGATAGACTGTACTGGCTACTGCTACACAGTTCTAACCTAACCTGATGATCCTTTTTCTCCTTAACATTACTTGAATCTGTGAGTTTACTGAGCTTTTATAATTTCCACAGCCACTTAGAAAAATAGGTTCTATAAAAGGATCATATTTCTCTTCACCAAATAAATACCTCAGGGTCCTTATTATAATCTCATTGTGAAGTAATATAATAGCATATAAAACTGGTATAAAACCTTGTAGAACTAATTATATTTCATCCTTCTATTTAAAAGTCTAGAGCTGGGCTTTACTGAGAAGGAAAAGCTGACATAGCAAGGTACAAACTTCAGTTGATATCAAAAAAAAAAAGATCAGGAACCTCCCACTAGAAAATGGTCACACACACAAAAGTCCTAGAGGAAACATTTTAAGAATAATCAGTAGTGCAGATAAAAGCTATCTCTTCTTTCTTGCCAATTTCTCTTTCCATTAGCTTTTGCAACTAAAATTGCATATTTCTCCTCTCCTATAGAAGTTCTGTATTTCCTATCACAAAATTTTGGTATATATATAAATAAACGATTTTTCTTATGTCAATAATAGGTCTTCCACAATGGGGTCATAGCAACCACCAGGGTGTTACTAATTGGTATTTCCCTCTGCAAACAGAGCAAACACAAGAAGATCAACTTCTGTCCAATATTTTTGGATCAATGACTGACCTGTCATTGCCTGTCTTCCTTACAATACTTCCATAACCTTTGCAAAGAACCAGCAGCATACAATAGGTCTTTAAGTTGTTTGCATGTTTTCTCCCTTGCTAAACAATGCCTGATAGAAGAACAGGGGATACTGACTGAAGAAAAGTTGAGATATGACATTTTCTGTTATTAAAACTATCATTTTCCTGTTTCTCAGGAAGTTTTATGGCTATTTATAACCTAGCTACAACCTTTCATGCTATATATGCATCATGACATAAACAATCTTCTAAATTCAGCTATTATGTAACATTCAATAGTCATATATATTTCTTTTTAGTCATACTTTAAATCAGCTTCTTCTTTGTGATGATGTGATTAAAGTTTGTGCTTACACATTGTTTCAATGGAAAAAGTACAAACACAAATTCATGTAAAAGGCCCTTTGAACAGAACGAGACCAGCAAATAACAGCTGTTAATACTTTCAGATATCTGCAGGATTAATTATTTTTAATGCAGTTTGAAGTCAAGAAATATAGGTTGGGCGATGGACTTTTGAAAAGGTGTCTTTTGTGCTACTACGTTGAACACCCAGAAATCAAGCATTTTATGGTGTTTTTATCTTGTCACACTTCTCAGTGTGTTGTAAATAAGGGGTTTGTAACTGGTTCAATATGACATACAAATCTGTAAAATTCCAGGTGTACATGTACATAAAATATATACTATCTATCACACACACACATTTACATATGTACATATGTATGTGTATAT
>JAWWEY010000115.1:111420054-111434255 GCA_035582745.1 Loriotus luctuosus | reverse complement strand
TATATATATCTGTGACAGTAAACAGAAACTATTTGCAGAGCATGTCTTCTTACATGCGAAACTGGGATCAAAAAACAGATGTAGCCCAGGTCCAAAACTTAAAGCACAGATCCTGGGATTCATCAGATATTCTTCATTTGTGAAATGTATTGGATGTATTGTTTCTCAATTATTCTTTAAAGAAAGAAGTTACTTCACAAAACAGAAAAATTGCAAAGCTCCCAATATTTTCTAGCACATCTTTCCCATATTTTATGTTCTCTCTAGTAAATCTTTTTATGTGCATTCTGTGATGTTGCTTGTCTGCTTGCAAATTAGGGGGGAAAAAATGAAAAAATAGTTTATTTTGTTCTGACAGTAATCTATACCTGCTATTATTTCCTAATGCCTTTCTACCTCTGGAGAAATGTGCAGAATTCCAGGTGGTAGAAAACTGCCCTGTCATTCTGTCAAGGTGTAAAATAGAAATATTGTTTTTCAGTCCTAGTTCTGGTTTACTGTAAGCTCTCATTGTCCTACCAAATTTTGGTAACTACCAAGAATATAGAATACTAAAAACAATATTGGATTTGAAATCTTATGTAGTCACTCTTGATTAATATAGGAATGTACTGTTCTTGGAAGAGAGAACTTAAGTATTGAGAAGTATAAAATGTTTTTTTTCAAAACAAAGGCATGCCACTGCACCTCATCCAGAAAAAGGTTACTACATAACAGATTCAACATTTCAAACCTGTGTTTTCCAAATAAGCATTTCATAAGTTTTAAGTGTGAAGGTCAGAACTGAGAAAGCTGAAAAATGTGAAGGACTGAAACTCTGCAGATATCAATAAAGGGAATAATAACAAGCATTTTTAACTCTGAGTGTGTAAATTCTAATGTTTTAAATTAATAAATAAATATAAATTCTTATTTAGTGGAATTAGAGTCTAACTTCAGGTTTAGAAAGGATAAAGAGAAAAAATAAACATGTATTTAGATATTTTTCTACCTTAGAGCCATAATGCTAATGTTAAAAAAAAAAAGGGAAAAGTAGATCTAAAGAAATATAGCTTGATCCCCATGACAGCAGAGTCAGGAGATATACATGAGATTATGTTTGCTTTTTATAGGAATAAAATAAAACTATCAATAATACAGATAAGCAGCAAATCTACTTCATTTTGTGTTATCAGTCTTAACTCTGTGTCATTACCCTGGATGATGCCATTTTGTTCTTTTCTCTGTAATTTTAAGTCGTTCTTACACTGTGAAGTGCTGAGACTCCTCTCTGCCCTTTTCACTTTAGTAACCCATGCTCTGCAATCCACAACTGCCTCAGCGCAGGGTATGAAAGATGAAAGGGAACTTGTGCCATTACATCCAGGCTTGCTAAAGGGAGGCTCTGAGACCATCAGTTGGTAGTTCCCTCATGCACCCTTTTGACTTTATGTTTTGTTACCTTGTCTGTGGAAATAGAAGATAGTGTTGGTGTAAAAAGTTTTTTCTTAGGAATTGCATCATATCTTTCAGGGAACTGCTTTGTTTCAAAACCTGTCTTCTGCTGCAGATCAAGGAGAGAACAAAATCTCCAAATGTGTATCAAGTTCATCGGAAAAGAGCCTCACTTTCATCAGCAATTTCATTTTATGTATGTGTTTCCATGTCTTCCTAGATTTGTCTTCTATTATATTGAAAGAATTTGGAAGTAAATAATAGTGTCATCCAATGACACTTTCATAACATAAATATATAATTTTTTCTGCTTGACTGGGAGCTAGGTTCATATTTTAAATTATTTTTTGATTATTATGGTCTGAATACCCAAAAATCCAGATCAGTTTCTTATTTTGCTTTGTTATAAATTTCAGGGGTTTAATTGCAGGTTGCGTTGTTCAGTAGATCTTTTAGAGCTGAATCTCGTTTGAAAAACCTGACAGCACTCCAGACCTCATTGGTGCTGACTCTCATGTTTCCTTTTTGAAAACTGCTACTTTCCCTCTCTTATAGAAGCTCTATGTTTCCTATCACAAATTTCAAGCACAGCTTAGAGCTGAAGTTCATGATGCACTGAAGTCTCACAGTGGTAAGCTGAGCCCCTTTTGTAGTGACTGAATGACTGATTTAAGCACTTTAAGACCTATTACAAGCCTTCATTGTATAATTGTTTTCTTGTCTGTTGTTCTAGGAATTTCTAGAGGTTTCAAAGATAATTTGTTTCTGTGCCTGACCACATTTAGGAGGATTATTTATTATCCCCTCAAGAAGAAAACATCTTAATTATTTTTTCTTGTTGATTATTAAGTGGAAGGTAAATACTTGTGGGCAATGCAACACTTAAAGCTGAGCTGCTGCTTAGTTCTCCCTATGCACATGATATACTTGCCGGCAGTTCACCATAAAAGAAATTAATTATGATTGGAAATACCTGTTGTGAATTGTGAACTCAGAACAGATTGAGTTGCAGCTATGAGAACATGACTTTATTTTACTTTCCAGCAACTTTGATTTTTAATTTTGGTCGTTATGCCTTAAGCTTTGCCAACATTTTTTGCTTTACTGGCAGGAAAAAAATTTAAATCAGCCCATTGAATACCTCACCTGTACTTCTTAATGCTTATTTTTGTCTACTCACAAAATTACACCGTTATTTAGAGTTTAAGAGAACAGTGGAACTTTTAATTAAAACTGAGTAGGATGATTATATTTTGATTAAATCTGGTTTTGAAACCAGCCAGCTTGTCGGCATGAGCACAGCATGTCTTATTTTTTACTAAAATCCTCATTAAGGTCACATCTGCTTTCCTAGATCCCTATATCAAAAATGACCTTGTGTTTACTCTGTTTTATGACCACAGAAATTCTCAGTGAAAGTGCCCTTCAAATCTGTTAGCAATTGTGTCCCATGTCTCCTGAATATTTTCAAACTGGGTGCATACAAATCATCTCAAGTCAGGATACAGCTCACCCCAGAGCAAAAAGTCACTGCTGACATTATCTACTATCTTTGCTTCATGGCCCTGGCAAAAGGAAATTTCAGTCAATAGTAAGCTTTAAACTTTATCCTAGTCTTTGTGAGAGCATCAGGATATAAAGAACAATGGGACTAAAACACCCTGCTGTTGTATCACATAAATCTCTTCTGCTACCCTTTAAAGGTTAGAAATTGCATAAAATTTAATATAAGCATCAGTGGTGTTCTAATGTATCCAAGAATGTGCATTAACAGTAAACTTTATACTCATTCAGCTCATGGTTTTTTACATACTTGATTTCCATTATTCAGAAAAATATCTGGAAAAATCACAAGCAGCAACCTTAAAGCTGCCTAAAAAATTTTTGCATGGTTCTAATTCTCCTGGTGTCTTTCTAATAGGAAATATGTTTCCTTAGTAGGGTTTGGGTTTTTGAGGGTTTTTTTTGAGCAGTTTTGGTTTTGGCTTGAGTTTTTTTAAAATCTCTATATTTACCAAACAAACCCTCCAGGATATTTGAGTCTAAATATTAAGTATTGAGCCCACTCAAAGCAGATGAGGTCTAGAAGCTGATCCGTACACTGGTTTGTTAGTTTGCAACCAACTTTGGACTAACAAAGTAGTTATTAATTACTCCCTTAAGCGACCAATCAAAATCCTTTCATAGAACTTGAACTGTGTTTGTTGAGACAATAACTTACCTTATAATCTTTGAATAATTCTATCAGCAAGCTTGGTGACTTAACTTCTAGAAGACTAGAATTCCTCTTGTTTTGTTTTTGGAAAAAAATATAAAGTCAAGATCATATTTGTTCCATCAAATAAAAGTTAAATTATTTTTATGCTTATTATGCTAATGTACAAACAGAAAAACTGGGTATGATGTATTTTTCAGCTGAAAATATGCCAGAAAAGATCACAACTAAATCCACTCTGAGTTGGATGGGATGTCAAATAGCCAGTAACAAGTCCTGTAGTGCTTGGAATGCACATCCATAAAGGCTTAGCCAAAAAAATGGGGTTGAACACTACACCAATGACAAGCATACCAAAGAGGATCTGGAAAGAATAAATGCTGTCATTTAAGAAAGTGTTTAAAGTATACCTTGAAGACATACTTGCTTTAAATACAACTTAAGTCAGTTTCTGGGGCATTTTATTCAAAAGCAGGTCTTCTGCAGCAGTGAAACCTAGGATGGAAAAAAGCATAAATTCTTTCAGAAACAGTGAAGCTACGCAATGAAAGTATGCCAGAGGATCATACCTGGAAAAAAGATCTTTGCTCCTACCCTGAGGAGTGCTGTGAAATCCACAATAAAAATATTCAGTTGTTTTTTCACCCTGAGTAGTCCACAGTCATCTCTTCCTTATGACACTGTGATCCTCCTCTCAACAGTAAATCAAGGTATTTTTGTCAAATAATACTCTACAATCTGACAGATCCGCACTGTATAATCAGCCAGGGCAGTGTAAACAATTTGTATTTCAAAGTAACTCTCATAGATGCTAAGCTCATCGGGAATCTTACTTATAAATCATTGTAGTAGATACCAATCATATGCAATTTGCTACTGCTGTTGTAGACAAGCAATTTCAATTGTTACTGCAATTTTAAAAATAAACTTGGGGAAAATAGTAAGTATAAGGTATTTCTGGTATTTCAGAACAACTTTCTCTGGGGTAACACTGTCTTTATCCTTGAACAGAATATATATTAAAATTTGCAACTAGATAGGGTAAAGAATTATGACAGCGATGTAGTTTTCAGTATATTCTCAGAGAACTAGGATTTGTTAAAGAGAAATGTTTTAATGAAAACATTTTGTAGTAGCAGTACTAGTAGGAATATCAAGTCAAAATATGTTACAGTCTTCTTTGGCAGAAGACAAGACACTTATTCCATTGTTTCTTGTCAATTCACCAGGAACATCCAGGTCATCATTAATCCAGATGAGTATTCTAATTTTCACACTATAAAGAGTATCTATCCTTAAATATTGGGGATAAACAGTTTTCATAGCTTCATTTTTCTAGAAAACCTCAGCTAAAAGAAAGGAAAAAGCATAAAAAAGCCCAAACCAACAAAAAAATTAAAACAAACCAACCAAAGTAAGTAAAAACCAACAAATGAAACTCAAAAAAAAAAAACTAAGACAACTAACCAATCAAAAAAAAAAGCCATAGCCTCTAAAAGAATTTACTGACAACCAATTTTTTAGGGGAAATATTTAAAATGCGCTTAATTTAATGAGGACAGTTGATCATGGTCTTTGGGATTAGATGTTTTCTGTGAGTTGTCCTCAAATTTCTCTGTGCATAGTAATTTTATCTGCTACCATCCTAACATCACTGAACCATCAGTAATATTTTCTGAGCTGATTATGAAGTAAATTCACTGATGACACAGGTGTAAATAATTTCTTGTGTTAATAGGTTTTGAGTTTATCAGTTGCACCTTTCAAGTTTATCTTTGTCAGGAGGTAGTAGTGTCGAGTCAAGCCATCTGACAGCACACCATAAAATACCTTTGCAATCCATTTCTCATTAAACAAATGAGGTATTTATGCAACTTGCGTATTTAATTTGAGAAATTTTCATTATTTAATTTGAAGGAAATTGCATCAAGTTAGGTCTTAGGAAGAAAGTTTTGATGAAATCGTGTAAGAAGAAGTTCTATATTCTTTCATGATGAATTTATTATTTTGTCTACACTGAATGGAGCATTTTCTATCTCCAACTGAACTTTGAACCAAATCCATCATGAAAAATCTAATTATATTTTAAATGACAAAGCTAACTAGCATCAAACTATTAAATTGCTAGATCAACATCTTCAGACTAAAGACCTGGTCATTTCTACATGAGACATCATAAAGCATTGTGCTATGAATGGGTTTTACTAGAGCTGGAAAACAGCTGTTTGCCCTTGAAAGAATACTTACAAAGACTGAGTGAAAGAAATCAATATTATCAGAAGTTCATGTTAAAAAAATAGTGAAATGCCTCTTTTTCTATTTAATTAGAATACTTAAATACCTCTTTTTCCTATTTCTACCAGAAATCCCCTGTATGAAAATATAATTTATTATAGGCATTATTAACTATGTCTTGTTTAATGACCCAAATCTCATCTCTCCTGCTACATCCTTTTCTTAGATAGAATCCAACAGAGAAAAAGAAAGAAAGAAGCAATGGCTTTAGCAAGGGCAAAGTAGAGGAGATGTTGCCAGGGAGACAGAGCAGGAAGCTCTGAGGCTGTTTACTTGGAAGTGCTGGAGTGAGCTAGACACGCATAGACGGGGCACCTTAAGCACATTAGCCAAAACTATTCAGTGGAAGTGAACCTGCAGTTTTGTCTTTTTTGATAATTGCATGATTCCATTAAAGTCACACAAACCCAGATGTTAGCAAAGCTGGAAAATTATATGGAAATCTGCTTTTTCATCAAACAAAATTCAGGAGGACAGAAAGATTTGCATATTATTATACATTGTTCCTGTAGCCACAGACTTTCAATAGTTCAATTCTCTGTTGCATGTTAAAGGGTTATTCAGTTATGAAATAGAAAATACATAAAGATCAATTATTGTAAAGCAATGCCTTTGTGCTGTACAGTATTGAAATGTAAATGACTGAAGAGTTTACGAAGTTTTTATTGATTTGCTTCATGAAGCAAACTTTGCAGATAAATAAGCTAGCTTTTGTGTAATGAAACTTGCCACTGACCTTCATCCAAATAGATCTTTAGAAGCTTGTAACTAGATATATATTAAAGGAGCTCACCCCTCTATCTTTTGAAGTGCCACAAGAGAAAGAATGATGAAACTGGTCTAGTGCTACATGATGTGTAAATCTAATTTCATTAATAAAATATGGTTAACTTTGCAGAGACATCATTGTAATGATTTTCAACTGAAAAATGAAGTTTGAAACACAGATTTATTTCTTATTTTACTGAATTAAATTTTGTAAGCTGCATTTCAGCTGAGCAGATTGTGCACACTGAAAAATAATGTACAAAATGGCAGGGTTGTTCAACCTTGATCATTTAAAGTGAGTATGCATGTGTTATGATTTTGATATGCTAACCAAGATCATCCACTTGAAAACTGGCATCACTGAGTTGAAATGCATGGGAAATCGTAGGTCTGCTCCTCTTCTCATTTGTGCTATATTTTAAACGGGAATAGCATTTTACTTTTTTCATTCTCCATTTAAATTTAATTGCTTTTGGAACTTGCCGTCATGGAGGTAGTTTAACATTGTCTGATTTTTTTCACCTTTTCTGTCTGCATAAAATAAAACTTTCTGTTGTGTTCTCCATTCCTGTCTGTATAAAGCCTTTTAGGAGCACTATTGGTTCTGGTGCCTCCACCAAAATTTTTTAATAATTCAGGGTATCAGTCTGTATTGCAGTGGTCCAGTGGTCTGATCAGATTCCAGTATTTGTATGCAGAGATACTGGACTCTGATCAGAACTCTCTTTTCCTTATAAGTACCATTTTACCTTTACCATTTTTGAAATTCATGAGCCATCCCTTTGTTCAATAGGCCTATGGATTCCTCATAAATACCTCATTACTAGTGTCTACTTATTGAGTGTTGATTTTTAATTTTGGCCTTGGGAGTCTTTGGATGAAAAACTTTTCTGTTTTGTGTGTTTGCATGTTTGAATATAAATGTATGGTGGGAGTTTGAATGCGAAAAGATTTCTGTAGCTTTTCAAGATAAATTGTTGGTAGCAACCTTAGATGCAAAAGTCCTGATTATCTGAGTTTCCCTTCTTTAAAGTTTTAAGAAAAAGTGGCTTACTATTTTAATCACAAGAATCTTTTTCTTTACTAATGAAACTACAAGGCTTTGAGTATGTTTGCCATCCTAAAAGAATTAATGTTCCACTATTTGCAGTTAGAATTCAGTCATTCGTATTGATTGAGATCAACTGAGATCAACAGATAAAGATGAAAGAATAATATATTAAGCAAAGCAGTTTCTTCCCTTATTGAAAAAGGTTCTTCTTAGTCGTTAATTATTACACTGTATAGCAGATCAGCACTTTCCTGAAAGATTGAAAAAATGTGGCTAATTTGAAAAAGTAAAGAGGTTTGAGTAATCTGAGGTGTCTCTTCAGATCTCTATATTAAATACTTGAGCAACAGAAAAGACTCTTTTTCATTCAGCTGGCATATGAAACAATAAGATTGTAATGCATGTTTGTCTTATTTCCAAGTAACAGCCTGACACTTTTAGTTAAGTATCCTAATTTAAAAAAAAAAAAAATTAGCAGTAGATATTTAGCAGTGAGTGAAATTCTGGAGATAACTAAGTAACACAGGATTTACATAATTTCCCAAACTGGTAACTTAATTTCTTTCTAAAGTGCATTCTTGGGTCCAGATTTTTGTTCACTAGTCCTGGGAGGCTTTCCTCTGCTGATGGTCCACACAAGTAACACACCCAGTTAGGTACATGTTTGGAGAGGTAAGAGCATCTCCCTTGGGGCTGAGGCTTTGCAGGACTCTATAGTACCATGTTGTTATCTGTGAATCCAATAAGAATACTGTGTAAGGAGTGTAATTTTACCTGGTTACAAAAATGGTATTAGACAAGTTGTCAGAGTTCATATTTTTTTCATTATTTTGATGTCATAAAAGTCATCCTTCCTTCCATCAGATTCCCAGCAAATGTGGATAAGGAAAAAGAGTCATCTTTCAGGTCTGTCATCACCCTAGTTCTCTGAGGAGATGCCAGTAAATTGGACTCTGAACACCTTAAATACTACTAGAGTTCCTTGAAAATGGGATGTTGTTTCTTTCCTTATGGTGGTGGAATAAAATAGTGTTGGTGAAAGCAAAAATGAAATGCCTTTCTTCAGTGAAACTACCATGGAAACTTTTATTTTAAGAAATTCCCATGAGTCAGATTTTGATTATCGAGTTGGAACAGAGTTTTTGACTCATCTGATTTTATTGAGTATTTGATTTTGAAGAGATTTATACTGCTCTATCTGTCCCAGCTGCTGAAATTGGATTATTATCTGAGAAGTTAAGTTTTCTTCTTTGAAAAATAACTCCTGGATGACTGTGTGATTTGGAAAAAAGCTTAACTAAAGCTAAACACTCTGGCCCTATGGGAAAACAAAGATAATCTAAGTTACTTATTTCCTATATCTCAAACCCATAAATAAATACACACAGTGTAATAAAATTAATTTAGTATTATTTTATAAATCTTTAACAGTGGGAGAACAAGGAGAGAAACAGTGTTGCAAATTTAAAGCTGACAACTGAATACATTTTTTTTAAACCAGCTATACTAACATTGAAGAAAATGTACAATAAATTAAAGAAATGTTCATGGTCTTTTTAGTGAGGGTACTAAATTGGGGAGTACCATTCCTTAACCATTACAACTGTTTTAAGACGCCAGGAACTCAACATGGGTTGCTTACCTGGAGACACATATTCTTGTATCTTGTGCTAGATTGTGTGGTTAGAAAATGCAATGATTTCTATTAAGTGTACTTAAATATCTGAATTCTTAGTAAACTTTAGGTCATTACTTAAAATGGTAAGGCTATATGCTGTCCTGATAGAAGTATTAAACTTCAAAAAGAAGATTAGAGTGTGAGAAGACGGAGGAATCCAAATTAATATCCTGCTCCAGCTCTTCTCATGGCCATCACAGTCAAACCATTGGGTCTCCCCACATTCCCACAATCACTAGGCCTCTTTGGTCAAGTTTTCAGATTGGGAGGTCTGACTCTTACAGGGTTACCAGAGCTATTAGGGGTGCAGGCACTTGGGGATGGCACAAGTCCTGCGAGGGGATGCTTAGGGGAGCAGCCAAAGGCGGGCAAACAGAGGGATCACAGCATCTTGGGGAGAAACAAGCATGGGAAAGCCAGGGCTATGCTGACAAGAGGGACAGGTCACCCATGAGCAGACTGCAGGTCAGGGTGTTATCATGGGGAGTACCAAGCTGGACTAGCCAGCAAACAGGTGGTCTGGGAACCATGGGCGATCATGGATGGGTCTCTAGGAATGCCACAGCCAAAGGACCAGGCTGCTGGAGAGACCAGGAGATCCAGGCTGTCTGCCAGTGAGACTGTGTGACCTGGATGTCAAGTGGTAACTCCATGTGTGTGCATTTGAGCACTGGTTCTCTACCAGCACCTGGGGCTCATATGCTCAGTTGCCAGCAGCTGGGGAGACTGAGATGCAGAGGTGACTTCTACACAGCTTGCTGCAGTGCTTGAGCTCTGTGCTGGAGACAGTCATACTTTACATGAGTGTTTGTAGGTATCCCAGCAATGGAATATGCATGTGCAATGTGTACACAGATGTTTTTGTGTGCCTGTGCTCTACTGGGTATAATGCCCAGCCTCACTACTTGTTGGACCTGGGGACATGAAGATGCAACAACCTCACCTCCATTAGACCACCAGACTGACAACTCCTAGAATTATCTAGCTCACTTTTTGCCATTGAAAAATTGCCCCATAATTTTATTAGATTTGATCCAATTTTAGCACAGAAATAAACAGAATTTAAAAGGTAGGGTCAACTCCAACTTTGCAAAAATTTTGGCCGCTGGTAGTATCTGTAATTTACAAAGGCTCCTGAAAAGTTCAATTTGTGATGTATGCACTTGTAACTGGCTTCTCACAAACTCCTAATGTTAAGTCAAGAAAAACTTTTTTCTATGTGAAAGCAAAAGCAATATTTGATAATATTTCTGACTTTAGGAAAACCATAAAGGAGGACATAGAGGATGGTAGTAGGATGTAGTTGATATCTCATTCACTTTTGTGAGCTGAGTTGTATAATCATCTAATCAGATTTGTTTCGTATTTTTGGTCTGTGTGGCTACCCTGAAATTATTTCAAAATATTTTTACAAAGAGGCTCAAATGAGGCACTTTACAATAAAGTCATTTTCATAATAGTCTCAAAATCTTCCTCAGTCATACAGTGAGACATCCATTAAGCTGATTGAGCTGGACTGATCTCCCCCTATACTGTACTGAGACTTCCTGTTCTTCTGGAGGTGTTGGGTCATTCAGACTCAGCAAATGCTAGTAATACACATCTGTCAAAGTAATTTTGCCAGTTTAAACCATCTTTTAGAATATACTTTTGCTATTACTGAGACAGAATGATGCCAGCTAGGTAACTGAGAATTGAAGCGACTCCATTATAGAACCTTGTAGCTGGAACAAATTCTGGATTCTCAAATAACAGAGATGCTAAAAAGAAATATAATCCTCACTTGCAGTCCTGGTGACCATTTGGTTTGAATTCATCTACAGTGATATTGCCTGAATCTTATGACAAATTCCATGAGTGTCAACAAAATAATTAACTCAAACAAATGGTGTTTTCCTGTGCTTGGGTAAGATGATGTTGCTTAGAAATAGATCCCTTTTATGATGTTTCTATTCATAAGTGGAATTCATCAAACATACATTTAAATATTTAATAATTACTTGAATGGAAAGCGAAAACAGCTGTAGTTTAGTCAGTAGTTTAATCTATTTAAACTACTGAATAACTACTGGCACTGGTGTGTACCAGGAGGAAGTATGGGGAGAAAAATTTGTACTATCATGTAAAGCTAGCAATCTAGAAATACATTATAAAAAATCATCTGAGTGAAAGTAAATTCCTTTATACATTACAATAGAAAATTTAGTCACTTTAATTTAGAAGTGTACACCGTTGAATAATAACCTTTTATCTCCCTTCCCTATTCAATTAGAGTGTTACACTTGATACTGACATAGCAACATGTCAGCAAATAGCAAAATAGAGAAGTGTTTTGCTTCTCTATTTTCTGTCAGTGGTCCAAACACAGATGTTGCTTACAGATTACACAGCTCTTACGCTTCCTTCTCCTCAGACTAGTGTTTCTATATTGCTTAAAACTCAGAAAACCAGCCTTGCATTGAATTGCACAATTAGGTCATATATCAAGGTAGCAAAAATTGTGGTACTGTTTCTCAGCTCATTGCATGTTAAATTACTGACACTCGTAGTTGTGGACTTCATGCTGGCATTTGACAACAAAAGAGACTGGTTGCAGTCCAGGTGAGATAAGAGCTAGACAGTTGGTCCATTAATCAAGCGAACAATTTCAGCTTCACAGAATGCTAGCCTCAGATGGTCTAAATTGGCTTAGTCAGTGGAGCTCTGCTGCCTCACTCCAAGGTCATGACCCCCATTTTTCATCTGATTTGTTAGTTGAGACAGCCAATGGGTTAAGCTACACAGAGAGATTATTGTATTTTAGTGCCAGACACCTGGCACTAAATGCAGTTGACTTCAAGTGATGACACAATTTTTTACATTGTTCACAAATGCCAGTATTCCTATACTGGAAAAGTCTAATTTTTCTTTGAATACTGCATTATCTATCCTATCTTTCTGGGACTGGGAATAAAGTCCTATTGACTAAGACATGTCGCCATGGTAGAGACCTGAAGGAATTGTGTTGTGACCTCCTTCTTTTCACCTCTATTGACATCTTCATCCAGATATTTACAAGTTTTCAGAATCTGAGCTGTCTCTAGTCCAAACCTCTATACATAAAAATCAGTAGGAATTCAGCCCATTTCCTACAAATAATTCTCTCAGAATACAGGGACGACCAGATGTGTTCTGCACGAGCCACTTCACGTCCACATCCAGGAGCTCTGCCAGGTGGGTGACAAGGCCGGGCACCTGCCCCAGCACACATTGCTACTCTTCCTCCATATTAGAAGTGCTCAGGCACAGAGGGAGGTGCTAGCATGGATAGAGGAGGATTTGGAAGGCCGCAAATCTCCTACAAAGAAGGAAAAATGGCCAGTTGACCTGTGCCAAGCAGCTGCAAGGTTGGTACATTCATTTCCTGCTGATCATGGAGAACGTCAGCTGCCAAATCAGCTTCTGGCTCTTAAATTTGCTGTGTGAAAACTATACACCTGAGGTCTCGTCCCAGACCCTCTCCACAAGTCTGGAAACAGCATTAAAACATTTTGATATTGTTCATTCGAAAAATAAATATCAATATTAATTTATTCTTTATATAATAAAACAAATCCACAAAAATGAATACAATGATTCCCAATTTCCAGCACTCAGCATTCCAAAATTAGACGTAATTCTCCCTCTGATAGGCATGGCCAAACATAACAAAAGACTGAGTTTGTACATAAACTACAAAGCCCAAATTTTGTTATAAAAAATGACAGAGTATCATTTGGGGGAGAACACCCTGGTTTTTCCTCCAAGAGTCAAAACATGACATGGTGAAAAGGCATACGCTAAAATAAAACAAGAAAAGACACCACTTTATTTTGTAAACACTATTATTTAGTAACTCACTTATTATAAACAAATTTTTGTATCTAGTGGAAATTAGAAGGGCTAAGGTAAGTTCTATCACTATAACAGAGATCCAGAGGGGATCTGCAAAAGCAGGGGAAAAAGTCAATAAGGAAGACACAACTAGGAGGAAAAGATAAACATACAAAAACTCTGGAATGCAGATACCATCATAGGAATTGCAACGGGAGGAAAAAAACAACAACACTGGGAAATTCGGGAAATTCAGTGACAAGAAGAAAATGGACAGGGATTGTATCAGGTGAAGCGCAAAGGACCAAAACATGCCAAAAGTAAGCTCACAGATGTTGCAAAAGCAGGGGAAAATATCAAGGAGGAAGACACAACGTGGAGGGGAAGATATGAGGGACATGGCATGGATACAGAAAAAAAAATAGAAGAAAAATCTTACCCAAAGTGAAAGCCACAAAAAAAGGCAGGACGTATGCCATCAAGTGCATGCACATGCAGCAAAGCTTGCCAAAATTGATTCCCGCTGAGGGTCAAAACAGATAAGAAGGCCTTACAAACACTCTGGAATGGAGATACCATCAAAGGAATGGCAATTGGAGGAGAAAAAGAGGAAAATTGGGAAATTTGGGAAATTTAGTGACTACAAGGAAAAAAACAAGGATTGTATCAGGTGCAGTGCAAAGGACCAAAACATGCCAAAAGTAAGCTCACAGATGTTGCAAAAGCAGGAGAAAATATCAAGGAAGAAGACACAACTTGGAGGGGAAGATATGAGGGACATGGCATGGATTCTTAAAAACAAAACAAAAAAAGACAAAAATCTTGCCCAAGTTCAAAGCCATCAAAAGGCATGGCATGCCATCAAGTGCAGGGACATGCACCAAAGATTCCTCTAGTGGTCCCCATTG